>JAPFBL010001929.1:1480000-2680000 GCA_026182355.1 Hermatobates lingyangjiaoensis
AAAACTCATATATATTTCAGGTAAACCTTATGGAAAACCTTATTCAAATAAACTTGTTTTTTTAAAACAAGATAATTTGATAAATACATGCATATTGTTACTTACTACCACTAAGGTTAGTACGAGTATATTTGAAATAAGGGAAACCGTCATACCTTGTAAGATGTTCTTGGGGTCTTTAGAGCGCCTTCATATTTTTATTTTGTTTTTTTATATATAAACCTCATGATAACAGCTCCTTAGGTTAGTTGCGATTGAAGGTAGACAACGTCCGAAAGCGCTCCAACCACTCCAAGAACATCTTAAGAGGTATGACCGTTTCCCTGTTTCTAATATAAATTTCATAGATGTTAAATTTGTTCAGATATATGAAGTGGCTTGCGTAATAGTTTTTCAATATTCGATATAAAATAGTACAGCTTTATACGGACTCCTGATATGCCATGCTAGAGGCAAGCTCGCTAACCGGTAGATCATGATTATTATATTACGTAATTCTGCCGTGCCATCAGAATATCCAATCAAATATTATTCAAAAGCAGTAATCTTATAGACTTAAGTACTATTTAAGTTCTTCTATAGAAATCCTAAGGAATATAACGGATTTATTGAAGTGAATAAAGAAAAACAACATAAATTATCTTATTTTTAATAATGTTATCCGTTTTCCAAAGCCAATAATTATAGTTTTTCACTTTTTTGTGCTCTTTTAGGGGCTAAAAATGTCTCTAATTTATAATTTAGCACCCAAATTAATAATTATTGAGCAAAATTGCTCATAATTATTAAGGATTCTATATTGGGAATGCTTAAGTTTAAAACCAATATATGACCTGACATCTAACAGGCTTGGGACCGATGGCTTAACGGCCTCATGCTTAGATTATTCTACATCTCGAGTGAATAAATCGAGGACCAGACTTCAAATCGAACCAGGGAACTACCAGTTCAGAGGCGAGCATGCAAGTCTCAGGGCTACCTTGGACCAAACAGTATTTGCATGTATTTTTAAACATACAATAATATAACTATAACTTATTTATCAGAATTCATGTTCACTGAATAAGTGAATTTCCAATCACTTATTTATGATAATTGGAATCTAGTTATGACAGACTTTTCGAAATGTCATGAAGTGTTTTAACTAGAGTCAATATTCATTCCTCTCCACTTATGAATTGTATACATCTCTGCCATAATACATGTTATAGTTTATAATTATAAATTCTTTCATAATTATTATAAGTATTGACTTATAATGATAAAATAATAGCATTATGCATATGATATGATGATTATTAAATTATAATTATGATCTTATAGTTATACTTGGGCAATAATTATAATCATAATATGATATTTAATAATAATATTGTTATATAATTATATATTTCTGATAATACAATTATAGTAATAATATTAAATAAATTTAATATTATCATTATAAAATTATAATACTAATATAATATTAAAAAATAAATATACTATAAAGTCAATGCCATCTTTCCATTGTCAAGAGTTATTGAAATTGGAAAACATTTAAAAATTGCGAAGTTTGTTAAGAAACGTATCAGATAAGTTTGGAGTTATTTAAAATATTTTTTATTTTTCAGTTGGACTTTATGCATAGATTGCATAATAAACAATCACAACATTATTCTTAATTTTTTTAATGCAATGGGTACAAATATTGCCGTATAGAAGATATTTCAGAAGAAAAAATTGTTAGTGTTATTCAAAAACTAATATGGGTATTAGTTGGCTAATGTTTGAATGTTTTGCTTACAGAGTCAAGTCACTATAAATATAACTGATAGAATAATCATGGTTTGTCGATTAGCGGGTTTGCAAAAGATATTAGATGCCTTAAGGTCGTATCTACCTTTGATCTTGCAACTTTTTTTTTTTTTATTGTTCAAACCGTTCCTCTGGCGGGTGATAACGACAGCCGCTTACCGGCTTTTTGTTTGATCGGTAATTCTACAAATTCTAAATTGGGAGTCCTAAATTTGTCCTGACTCAAGTGCATTTTGAATAGGGATCTTTAACGAGTACCTGACATCGACCAACGACCAACGACCAACTACCAATGAATATATCCGTGCACTATAGTGCACGTCGTAACTAGCAGTTCCAGACCAGAGGCCTTCTACTGCTTGCTTACTGTACTACTTTAACTTGTAATGTCAGTAATTCCTGTCAGATATAAGTTCGTCTGTGCAGTAAAGATGTCGTATTCGCGGTCATGTGGTCTTGTTGAGGTCATGGTTTTAAAAGTTTTTAGTCATCAGTTGGAAAAGTAGTCAGATAGTCAGTGGATGAAGTAATTGTTCAGTGAGGTTGAGGAAGGTTGGTGGCAGGATTTAGAGTTTGTACCAGGAGGTTTGGATGAGTAGATAGTTTGTTGTCTTCATTGGTAGTAAGTCGAGTGATATAACTATCTATGGATTCCATTTTCAAGTCATGGTGAATATCAACATTACGGGCGTACCAAGGAGCCCTGGCTATAAGGCGGGCACACTTATTTTGAACAATCTGGATACACGCCTTGTTCGTTGGTACAGCTCTAAACCAGACGGAGCATCCATAAGTCATCGCTGAACGAAGAACCCCCTTATAGACAAGGTCCTTGACCGAATCGGGAGAATTCCTTGACTTGAAAAGAGAATACAGATTGCACATCAAGTAAATTCCAAGCTTGGATTTATTATGAAGGTGTTGCTTGAAAGTTAATCTAGAGTCTAAAATAAGACCCAGATATTTTACATGGGTTTGGTAGGGAATTATCTGGTTACCAATGAAGACAGGAGGTTACCTGACATCGTACAGGCTCGGAACCGATCGTACATGGCTTAACGTCCTCTCCGAGGGGTGACGTACTCAAAATTATTCACCTGCCGCATGAATGAATCGAGGCCAGGTGGGTATTGAACCCTGAGACTACCAGTTCAGAGGCAAGTGTGTTAACCACAGAGCTAACCTGGCCACCTACTTACAGTTTAGATATTTTAGAAAAAAAAATCGTTTAAATATTCACTCATAACATGTAGCTTCTCAATTTCTGTTAAGTCTAACATTTGTAAATGAACAAGTTTATGTGTAAGTTTAAGGCTTTCAATGCAGGCAGTCTTATAAGAAGATCACATCTTTGTGTTATAAGAGAGAATAGTCTGCAAACTATCAAAATATAAACTTTTGACTTGTTTGCTTACTTACTAATGAAAAAATTCACCTGAAATCGATAACAACAATGGTTCAACGCTTTCAATAGCTTTGTCAAGTTTTATTTCATAAATATATTGCGTTGCCACAATATATATTATTTAATACAGGGGAAAAACAAATAGTAATAATATTGATTAATTTTATATAATTATTTCTTTAAAATTTGATATAAAGTATGTGTAGTCGATTATCGTTGCTAAATTTAAAGGAGTCAAAATTAGTCGATAATAAAAAATTAATATATATATATATTTATACTGAAATCGTCATCAGTTTGTAATGATGTTATAGAATTAATTTCCCTTTTCTGTATCGCCGTATAGTAAGATATTTGGAATTCAGACCGCTATAAGGAGATTGGAGAAAGTTTTGGTGTCCAGTAGCACCTGTTTTGTCACGTAAGCCAGTAGCCCATAAAAAACCTTTTCTGACGGAATGAACTGCTGGTGAAGGGGTGTGTTATTATTAATAGTTTATTTTTGGTTGAAAGTATTGGGTTTAGACTAATTGTGGTTGCATGCTGTATGAGGATAAAGGTGAAAGTCGATATTGTTTCTTGGAGACTGAATTCCATTATCAAACACCTCACTGCTGCCTTAGTTTTAAAGAATGTTTGCTTCAAAATAGATTTGTTAACATACGATGTGTGATCAAGAAAGTAAGTACACTTTTTTTGTATTTCTCGAGCTCTGTACATTGTAATTTCAAACTTTTTTTGTTTGCTGCGTTTGTATTTGTTCCATTACAAGAAAAAAAAAAGTTGAAATTTGAGTGTACAAAGGGAGGGAAATTTAAAAAGTCACTTTACTTATTCATGATACCTCGTACATGATTCATCTTTTACACAAAAGATATGCTATGGAGACATATCTGTACCACAGTCTGAGGTTTATTTTAAATTTACTCAACGTTTTGGCCTTGTACCGATAACACAGTTGAAAGAGTCGGACTATCCACATATAAGACACCTTTCGCACTGCAGGAATTCACTATATGCAGGTATAAATTGGTGGGTCCAAATCTGCTTCATCTGTACTATCTTCTCAACACACAATATAGATTTCAAATTTTCATGAAATATGTTATTCAGAACGACCATGTAACGCTTTGTAATCACATATAATACTTATGAATTATTACACGTTTAATAATTAATATGAATTATAAATATTCATAAAGATTAACGTATGAGTATTCTGAATTGATATGTTAAAGTTGACTGCATAATTTTAATAAATATAAGAAAATGATTATGAACTAAAAAAAAAGTGCCGATATGATTATGATCTACACAAATTTACATCTTTATAAGCATATTATCTACATTAGAAATGTTATCATATATGTGTAATTATACTTTAATGTGTAAAGTACAAATAATTATATAAAAGAAAGTTTTGCCTTTATTATTATTGGGCAAAACCAAGTCCTAACTGAAGTGTATTTAGAATAGGGATGTTTAACGAGTACATGATATCGTATAGGCTCGAGACTGGTTGCTTAATATCCTCACCGAGAAACGACAAGATCTGATTTATTCCGTTCCCAGTAAATAAATCGAAGGCCAGAGTTGGTATTGAACCCCGGATCTATCAGTTTAGAGGAGAGCACGTTGCAAATGGGCTAACCTGGCCCCTTACGTGTAATATAATGGTCTCTAAATTAAATGCATGGTTAAACTATTATCTGATTAGTATTTTTCTTATATTAAGTTTTTTTCTTTTTTAGTATTATACGGACATTTTTACGACTATCGAAAAAAAATACGGTTTCAGTAGCCTGAGGTCTATGATATGCGGTCATCTGAAACCTTGTTTGATAGTCTCTAATAACGTTTGGATTTATATAAGTGAAAATATGTATATGAAGATTATTAAACATCCTTATGTGTAATCATTTGAAAAATGTTAATAAAATTTAACAGATGCTCTTTATGTAGAGAAAAATTAAGTACTTTTGACCAGTGATACTTCGTTGTAAATATTGGAATAATACTCTGTTGAACCAGATTGACTGAAGAGTTTAATATGGTTAAAACTTTATCAATGTTGATAAAATATAAGAATTATTAGGGTTAATAGAATACATATAATAATTTTGATGGGTTACAAGGCAGGACTGAGGAGTTGTCTAGTTGTGTGAACCCACATGCTGGGTCGATGCGGGTCTGCATATCTCGCTCTGCCCACGATGGAGATAGCGGCCCTAATTGTAGGTGGCCCACACCTAGGGTGTCATCGTCTGACTTACTCTTTTTGTAGGTCCAAAGAAACGGTTCAAGTGTTATCATGCGGGTCCTAGCCCTTAAAAAAAGATTTAGAAAACAGTTAGAAATCAGTTAGAAGTCACTGACCTGTAATGAGTTGCACTGGGTCAAAGGTACAGTGTTCTCGACCAGAATTAGTTTCAAAATTTGGTTAAAAGTCGATAACTTTGAAAACTAAAACCAATTTTCCTATAAAAAATACATAATGCAAGATTGTTTAATCCGTTTGGTTAGATCATATACAGGAGTTATTATTTCAAATATGTAGGTTTCTTTATATCAAAATGTGTTTATATACGACCCTCTACTACGAGTATATTCGGCCATAGCTAGGTTTAGACGATTATTCAAGTTCAAAAATTACGTTTAAATTCTGAGGGTCTAATTTTCTCAACATCTCTATTCCAACTCCAATCTGTTTGCCAACAATATACCACTGTTTCATCAGAAGATAAAACTGTTGGTACTAGTTGGCAGGGCATAACGAATACATACATAAAGGTTTTTATTTACCACTATGTTGTTAAAAGTCCTACAAAAATGTTCATATAAACCATGTTCTAGGAAACCAACTTACTTGAACAGTAAGTCACGTTTACTTGAACTAGTTCAGGATGTTGAACAGGTCTCTCTTTACAGCTTTTATGTTAAGAAAACTTAATCTTAAATAAAAGTACTTCAACCGATGGGCTGTTATCTAGCATATAGTAGATGACTATATACTATGTAGATTCAGTATATAATGAAAAACATCTAGTATTTCAACTACACTCTGAAACAAGAAATAACCTGAAGATGACTGCAGTAACAGTTGAAACATGTCGCAAGTATAAACTAATGTAAATTCAGTGCAACCAGGACCCAAAACAAGATTCTTCTCGTGATCAACATCTCATTTAAAATTCAGTGATGATCAATAGAAGAAAAATATCTAAAATCCACAAAACACCATCAAAAACAATAGAAAGGAGACCTAGCTATGCAGGGGGTCAATGTCTTTTGCCAGTATCCGTATATACTGAAGGAGTGTGAGCCCTTTATCTTTCTTGGTAGGACGACAGAGGCTTCCTCTGGTAGAGATTGGTAGTAACCAGTCTCTACAGGAATCTGGTAATCAAGAACAGATCCGGAGATCTCCAAAAAGAGACGCTGATGTCACATAGCAACACTTTAATTTCCTGAGGAATTGTGAACCTACCAAAGATTTGTTATGTTGATTGAAGTACCTCCACGGACGACATGCACTAAGTACGTTCCTTGTTAGAGCCGGAGAGGAATAATACTTCAAGGACATCGTACTCCACACTAAACAACTAATTCATTTGGCCATCAAATGCCAATTAGATATCAGATCCAATATATATATATATATATATATATAATCCCTAGGCACACATAATATCATATATTCTTCCGCGCATTCTTTGGTACTAAAGTCTATTTGACAAGGCGCGCGCCTCAAAAGAAGAAATGAGGAAAGAGGAGTTAAATATAAAACTATCAAAGGTATTAACTTATGAAAATCCGGTTTTAAAAGAGTAAGTAGAGGAGTTATCACACTTTAGTAACAAATAAATGTTTAGTTGTGCATAATATGAGTATATTGTACAAATCTCAAAAACAATTTTAAGGTAAGGTAAACAAAGAATCCATAACCTCACTCTTAAAAATGCTGTGGTAGAAGACACATCAAAAATCTAGCTTTGTGTAAGTTGGTGGCAAAATTCTGATAGTCGACACTTAATAGAGCTATCTAGACGAAAAGGAAAAGGTGAACATATTAATTGAATGTGACGCAATCAGTGGACAAGACTGTTAAAGATTAGGAAACAGATCTAGAACCATGGAATCATAAGGGAGAATTATAGGGAATGTCTAAATTGTTTACTTATCTAGTAGCACCTCAATGCCTAGTCGCAGTCAGAGAAAAGATAAATAGAGCCTTTATGAAATAGTAACGGTGTTCAGAATCAATTGATTTAAACCAAACTAGTCATTTGTATAATAGTGCAGATAATCAATGACTGGAGAGATCAAGTCGAGCAGGTTAGAGCAGAAAAAGTCGTCTATGATTTTCACAACACACCGATACAATTATTAATAAATCGAAAATTCTTTCTTTAATTATCCCAAAATTAAAACATAAAACAGTTATTTTACTACGAACCCTGTTCTTTTCTATCTACATATTAAAGATTTTGGAAACAATTTTCTTTTTAAAAACAGAGATTTTATAAATCCGTTCATAAATGACTGTTTCAAAGTTGAAATGTGCAATAGCGAAATTCCTTCTTTTTTTTTCCTTTTTTTAAATCACACCTGTTGGATTTGATTATATTGAATTAGGCGGAATGTTTGCTAATGTGTTGGAAATCACGAGGTATTAAAAGTGACCTAAAACTTTGAATGAACGACATACCATGAATAGCAATCTCTGGGTGGCAGCCAGTTTGAATAGCCTGCAATCTTCACCAGGCCACATTCATAGTAATCAATCAAGCTGTCTAGACCTAAAATTGTAAAATCAACCAGCATTTTTTCACTTAAAATGATATTTATTAAGGTTATTTTATGTTTTTATTCCATTAAACTGATGCAGTGTCATATACTGTCACTCTTTTGTCTTCTCTACCTCTGTCTCGTACATACACACGTACGTGGTGAGTATAGTTTGAAATATACCCATCATTATGAGGCAGTTAAATAAACTCCCTCATAAAAAGCTTACTGAATGTGGGGAAAAGAACACACACACACACACACACAAGACATATATATATATATATATATATATATATGTATGTATGTATGTATAAATAAAATAAAGAATTTTCTTTTTATATTTATTTTTTTAACATTATTAAAAATTATACCATATTTAACTGAAACTTGCTTTTTCATAAGTTTCTCAAGTTTCCGGAGTAACGATCTTGTTACTGTATCCACAAAATATAGTAAGTTACCTATTCTGTGGAATTTTTAACGATGTATATATACAGGAAGGACTGCTACCAAAATTTACAAATATATATATATATATATATATATATATATATATAAAGATTTTACATAAACACGTGAAATAACAATCAATGATCAAACCACAATATGAAATGGGAAAATAAGACTAAGATCTTTTAACCTTAACATGCCCCGTACTTCCGTAACCCTAACTTCGACTCTGACGAAGACTGCTTGTTACGGTTGAATGATTTTAGTCTTGTTTTCGCATTTCATATTGTGGTTTGATCATATAAATATATTTTCTTGACCACAATTACTAACTAATACTTTTAAATTTCACGGAATTTGGTCAGGGTTAAATATTTTAAATCACCTTTTTGCCAACGTTTCGTCTTTATGAAGATAAGATAAATGTCTATTGTTTTTGTGTTCTAGCCCTGAGGATGTCCTAAAATAAAGACGAAACGTTGACAAAAAAGTAATTTCAAATAATTAACTCTGACTAAATTCCGAGAAGAAGAAAAGTATATATATATAATATAAATATATATATATATATATATATACACAATTAAAAGAAACGGTCCAGCGGACTTTTTTGCAATAAAATAAAAAACGAAGGAAACACACAGAAAGACACAGACATAACTCACATCGATATTTCGACAATCGTCGTCATCAGGAGGTGCGAAGAGCGAAGAGTCCCGCACCTCCTGATGACGACGATTGTCGAAATATCGATGTGAGTTATGTCTGTGTCTTTCTGTGTGTTTCCTTCGTTTTTTATTTTATTGTATATATATATATATATATATATATTTTCTTTCCTCACTTGGCCTACTTACTTAGAAATTCATTGGTGAACCTGATTTATAGTTCACATACTACAATAAGAAAAATAGCTAAGAGCTTAAAATCTGTTAATAAAAAGGTCGTAAATACAGAAACTGCGATCATTGTCAGTCTATATATATATATATACGTAGCGGTCTACGTAAGAGTCAAAAATTCAAATTGTGGTTTCATCATTGATATATATATATATATATATATATATATATATATATGAATAATAATCAAAATAACACAGGATATAATAGATGGATTAATTTACCACAATGAAAACAATTTTAAAATCAATGCTCTAAGGCCTTTCGTTAACACAAAATATTTTTTTTTTTTTTTTAGTTCACTTGCTCTCTGACGATGTGTTAACAAAAGGCCTTAGAGCATTATTTCAAAAATTGTTTTCATTGTGGTAAATTAATCCATATATATATATATATATATATATATATAAAATGATTCACATAAACACGTGAAATAACAATCAATAATCAAACAACAATATGAAACTGAGAAAACAATGGCAAAATCTTTCAACCGTAACAAGCGGTTTTCGTCAGAGTCAAAAATCCAACTGACAGTTTAACTTCTTATTGTGGTTTGATCATTGATTGTTATTTCACGTGTTTGTGTGATATCTTTATATATATATATATATATGCAGATATGTTACAATGACTGTAGTTCAAGAAATCATCATAAACGCAATAAGACCATGTAAATATTATTCATTTTGGTAAAAATAAATAACTTTATATATAATAATTATATAGGTGAATTATCAAACAGGATTCGGTCAATTTTCTAGGTTTGTTTAAAAATCAAACTCTGGTTGCCGACGTCTCTGTTTTATTTTAAAACCTTTTTTATAGGACTACAAACGAAGGGTAATAAGAAATCACATATCAACAATAGTGAATCGCAGAATCGGCATAGCTTGTGGCCTATGTGTGTTCTCTCTTGACACGGCCGCTGTAACCTAACCTAATAAACAAAAATCAAAACAAACATATAAGAATAGTAGGTAGATTTAAATATACAAATCATTCATCAAATAAAAAAAAACAAACGTTAGCAACCATTAATTGCTATTTTTTGTGTCTTTTTTGTGGTAATTAAGATATAGTAAGTCATGTATGTTGTATATTGTTTGTATGTACAGGTATTTACATAATTTAAAGCAACAATTGCAAGTTATGTTCAGTCGCCTTTCTATAGAGAAAGTATATATCAGTAATACACCGATATAAACATGTTATCGTTCCAAAAAAAAAAATTTTGGTCTAAACTCTAAACGGACAAAGTAAGAAAGACGTATGCTCAGGATTCTTAATTTTGATATATACATTTTGAAAAGTGCAATACTTTTATTGTAATATAGAATAATTGTATATGAACAGATTATTTTAAACATTTAGGAATCCATTTATGTTTTTTGTTTATTCACTTTTAATATGCGATTTTTGAAAAAGAATTTTAACTAAAAGCAGATGCTCAAAGGTGGTCCCAGGAATCAATTGGCGATGATTAGAGCAGGCTTCCAACTGGTCAGTTGCCTTCCTAGATAATCATGTCCCTAATGTGAAGAAATCAGATTCGACTAGAAAGAGATTTGGAATGAAAAAAGACGGCATAGAGAACAGTAAAGCTCCTGCCGCTAATCTAGTCCCTTTCAATAGCCATTATCTCATAGCAAGTTCTTTTTAATTTCCAACACAACTTTAATTCCTTCAACCTGAAGACCACCCAAAAAGGAGATGCTTAGAATCTATGAACTCAATTAGGTGATTTTCATTATAAGGAATCCATGTCTATTGGGTGAGCTATTGAAAGCTTCATAACTAGTTAAACAGTTGATTGTAGGACATTAAGTTAATTATATGTTAACTAGTTTTGAATTAGTTTGTAAATATGGATTGTGTTCGTAGATATATGATTTTATGAAAATACAAAGAGATATGAATGGATACTAGAAAACCTCATTTGTATTTGTATACAGGCAGAAATTCATTTTATGCTGCGACAAATACAGTACTATTGCTAAAAAGTAATTATCTCCTTTATTTCAGCTATTTTTCAAGTAATATCATCCAACTCCAGCTTAGTAAGGTTGAACAAAAAATAATACTAATTAATTTAACAGACTTTGATATCGGTAACATACTGAGATAAATATGTTATAATTAAAAAAAAAAATGGTAGTCCAAACTGACGAAGTAGGTAAGACAGATAGGAAGCGTACGCTCCGGATACTTAATAATTCCAGCAATACACCATCTTCATTTATACTGAAGATGGTTTGTTGTCAAAGTTACTGACAGGGACAGTGTTTGAAAAAATATAAAATATAGTTCAAGTGGATAAAGTAGGAAAAACTGAAATGACACGTACACTCAGAATTTTTAATAATTCTGGCAACACACCATCTTCATTTCTATTGAAGATGGCTTGTTGCCAAAGTTACTAACAAGAACTGAGTGTTTGAAAAAAAAATGAATGATAATCCAAACGGACCAAGTAGGAAACACAGAAATGATATGTGCACTCAGAATTTTTAATAATTATGGCAACATACCATCTTCATTTCTATTGAAGATGGCTTGTTGTAGAAGTTATTGACAAGTCCTGAGAGAAAAAAAAAAAGAATAAATATAAGCACAAACGAAGAAAGTAGGAAACACAGAAGGGAGATGTAACTCAGTGTTATAAATAATTCCAGAATCACACCATCTTCATTTCTACTGAAGATAGCTTGCTACCTAACTTATTGAGAGTGGTTTTTTTTAAGGCATCACCTACTATGGGCATTAACACACTTTCAAATTTAAAATCTAGGGACCACTAAAAAAGAAGTAGAGACCACTACTTTATTACTAGTGTTTTTTTTATAGATACGAGTAAAAAATATAGAATTTAATATAAAATAAAAAAAACACATATTAAATTAACTATTACAATTTTTGTTTATTGTGCTGGGCTCCTTGTTAAGCCGGAATACCTCCTTTTCTTCAAGGACACTAACCTGGAACCGTTTTTCACATTACTTCAGACTAGGTCATTCTTTGCCTAATAATAATATCCTATACTTTTCCAACAACTCACATGAGGCTGTAAGTGTCTTCAGGTCCTCCTGATAATCGCTGCCTGCAGACAAAGGGAGGTTTGACTGCAAGTCAGTTTGAAGTAAGGAGGTTTGAAGACAGTCAGGTTTGACGTAGTCCTTGATTTATTCTCACACAATCAAAAGATAGCACAGTCCTTCAAAATGTGGAGTACCTTCAAAACACCTTAATGTTTACCTCCATTGAAATTTTAATTATTTCATCATTTATGCATATTAAAATAATAACAATGAATTTAAAAGAATTCAGAATTTGTTGGAATTAAACGATCAAAACTATATGGATATAACACATTACTAAATAAAATATTATGTTCGACTTTGTATTATGCCACAGCTTTAGAAAACTATCATTTCTAATTTCCAAAATTAATTACCTTACGGTTTTTGAATTCACCAATAAAATGAAGTCCAAACGAATCCTAGATTATTACATCTTAATGTAACAGAAACATATAAAAATAGTAACAAAAATACTGGAACGTGAATATTAAAAAAATGTAGTATCAGCAAGCATCATTTTCAGCTAGGAATTCCGGTTTGCCAGCCTAGCAAAATTGTTCTTCTTCTTCTTCTGAAGACAACACGAAATATTAAAGTGAGTTTTGAAGTGGTTTCTCGGTGTTCGTTTCCTTTAATTATCCCATGAATTGTCCTAAGGGACTGTTTCATATTTTCAATTACGTATATATAACTATCAGAAAACTGTAATTCATTTTTAATCTTTTAATTTCTATATCAGCAAATATAGTTATTATCATAATTTTAATTCAGTAAGCAAATGTAGTAAACATGTATACTGTGTGTTAGAAGTTCCGAATGCAATAACGGTAGGTCAAGGCAAGGGACCTCACAGTCTTGAGAGGGTACAATGAGACAGACGTATTTAATATTTTAAAGTTTCAAGAAATAATTTAGGTTTTTTATCTATATTTTATGACATTTTAATGAAATATAATACGTGCTTAATTATTGTGATAAATATATATTATAACTAATGTAGTTATAATTAATCTATCAGTTATGGACAAACTAATTCTAATGGAAGTCAGACTTAAGAGGCTTTAATTTCAATATGTATGTGTTTGGGATAACGGGAAAAGGGATAATTCCTATTAGAATAGCAGTTTGTCTCTATTGGAGATTTTGATCAAAGCACTCTCAAAGGGATTAGTTTAGATTAAACATCTCATCTGTAAAGAAAAAAAAATTAAACATATACTAATTGGTTTAATTTGGCGTCTGTGTATAAGGATCGTAGAAAGATTTGGAACTAGTCAAAGATTGTGGGGGGGGGGAATGGAATGTTTTTGTTTTGTAGCACCCCCTGGAGAGGCAAGAACGTCGGCTTATTGAATCATGGATAATCCGGGAGGCGATTATAGGGTTTTTAATTTGAAGGTTAGTGAACTGAAGCCAGGTTGAAGCTGGTCCTGAGATTTTAAATTCCCTCCCTCCTCGCTTGACCCCGCCTTCTTTTTTTACAGATCATCTACAACCAGTCCTCCACTCTCGCTTTTATCACTTTCTTCTGTAACTCGTTTACAATAATTTGTCAATTCCTAAGAAATACTTGGAAAATAATATAACAGGTAATAAGTAGATTTAGATCATTTTCTCTGTTGATCTTCCTTTAATGTCAAACTGTTGATATTACTGTCGTAATGTCGAACATGGTGATGTTTTGACGAACTGTCAGAACACTGGTCGTAGCGTTTCACTCTTTGTTTTTTCTTTAATTAAAAAAAAGAAGTAATGTTCTGCTAGGATCATGTGGTTACTTTAATATCAATCACTTCTTGCAACCCAAAAATTAGTTATAAATTCTTCCATAATTTTTACACACTGATGTCGCATTCCACAAATTATTATAAGTTTAATTTTTTTGACAGTACAGAAAAGATATTCTGTATATATATATATATATATATATATATATATATATATATATATATATATATATTTAACATCGTCGTCATCAGGAGTTGAAGAATCCCAGGAGTTGAAGTTTAATTTTTTTGACAGTACAGAAAAGATACGTATCATTATATTATATATATATATATATATATATATATATATATATATATATATACATCGTCGTCATCAGTAGTTGAAGAATCCACAGGAAGGCAGAGCGGTGACTGTCGTCGGCGACAGTATATATATTATATATATACTGTCGCCGACGACAGTCACCGCTCTGCCTTCCTGTGGGATTCTTCAACTCCTGATGACGACGATGGTCGAAATATAGAAGTGAGTTATTCCTGTGTCTATCTGTGTGCTATCTTTTTTAATTGGTTATTATTAAAAAGTCCGTTGGACCGTTTCATTTAATTATCATATATATATATATATATATATATATATATATATATATATATATATATTGGTAAAGTACATAAAAATTATATATATATATCAAGTATATATAAGTATATGTATCTCGTATATATCAAGATTTCACATAAACACGTGAAATAATAATGAATGATCAAACCACAATAAGAAATGGGAAAACAAGACTAAAACTCAACAGTTGGATTTTTGACTCTGACGAAGACCGCATGTTATGGTTAAAAGTCTTGTCTTCCCGTTTCTTATTGTGGTTTTATCATTGATGGTTATTTCACGTGTTTATGTCAAATCTTTTTATATATATATATATATATTATATATATAAGACCTGGTACTAACTTAAAAAGATAGGGCTGTTTCAAATGGTTTAGAGATTGTATTTTTTTCTTTTTTCTTTATTTCTTTCCATTTATTTTATAATTGTTTATCTTAATTTCCAATTTTATAATTTTAATGTATATATTTTTTTATTTTATTTTTTACTATTTTGTATTTATATATTTATTATTATTATTATTATTTTTATTTTCCTTTATTTATTGAACTTTAGTTTTAACTTATACCTTATTCTAATCATCTTCATTATTATTATTTTTATTTAATTTTTATATTGCCGGAATTTCTTCAGTTCAGTTATTTTCCTCTTAATATTTTTCATTATCATTTTTTAAGTTTTTATTATTTATATTTCCTCATTTTACTTAGTTTCACTTATTATTTCTCAGGTCTTCATCTTATTCCTAGTTTATTTTTCTTATTTGACTTGAACCGGGCATGCGTATGACAACAAATTGGTCTCCAACCGTCGCTTCGCAAGTGCACTTGGTGTCCCTCTTTCTCTATTCTCCTGATGACTGTTCAACAGAAAATTAGAATTTGTAAGTGTGTTCGTATATTTATTCTATGTCTATAGTTTCAAACATGTTTATGTTTGTCAATTTATGTCAGTTTGTCAGTTTATGTTTGTCAAACATGTTTATGTTTGTCATTCTATGTCTATGTCAAACATATATGTATATAAAGTTCAATGTAGATAAAGAAACATACAGAAATTAAAAACCACACACTTACAGTATCTAACTTTTGGTTTGAACTGTCTTCAGGAAAGATAAGAGAGGGAAACCAAGCGCACTGGTACGGGGATCGTTAATATCGTACATAAATGGCCGTTAATACATGTATATACATCAATATATATGAAAAGATTTCACATAAATTCGTGAAATAACAATCAATGATCAAACCACAATATGAAATGGGAAAACAAGACTAAGATATTTCTTTCAACCGTAACAAGCGGTCTTCGTCAGAGTCAAAAACCCAACTGACCTAACTGACTCTGACAAAGACCGCTTGTTACGGTTGAAAGATCTTAGTCTTGTTTTCCCATTTCTTATTGTGGTTTGATCATTGATCAATATATATGTGACGTATACATGGTGAATAAAATGTGGATCATGGTGTGGTATGAATCGGAATCATAACAGGTTGAATTGTTCCTGGAGACAAACAGGAACCTGAGCTATATAGACCTATGTTTAATATTGAATGAATCCGCAAGTTACTTATTATAAATTACATCTAAATTTATACTGCTGTTTAAGCGTTGAATTTCACATGGGATTGTTTGGAGAAAGACATTTTTTCTTCCTCCTCTAAAAGCTATTTCTTCATTGTTGATAATATTAACCCATAAGAAGTCGATTGTGGCAACATTTCATTTTTTTTTTTTATTACATATATCTTAATTTTCTCTTTTTAGCTATAAATTACTTCCCCAATTTACTACTACTGGCACTGAGGTTAGGTTAGGTTAGGTTACAGTGGCAGTTCGACAAGGGAACACCCACAGGCCGAACATTGGTTGTGTTCACCGCAATGAACATTCTACTACATTGGGAGTCCTAAATTTTGAATAACTCAGGTATATTTAGAGTAGGGATGCTTAACGAGTACCTGATATCATGCAGGCACAGGATTGACGGTTAAATGTCCTCTCACAGAGACGACGTGCTCAGATTTATTACACTCCCGCGTGAATAAATCGACAGCCAGAGTGTGGGTAGCGAACCCAGGACCTACAGGTCCAGAGACGAGCACGTTATCACTGAGCTAACCTGGCATCCTAAGTTACAAAAACATTAATTCTTCGTAATTTACTTGAGTTAGTAATCAATTTCATAAATGACTAATTTGCTGTCAACAGAGATGGGACGGACATATGTACTATATCAGGAGGATGTTCCCAGTCTGTCATGTATACCCGGCTTTCTTAAACTAGACTGGCAGCATTTCTCCTACTTTTAAATGGTATTTAAACTGCAGATGATTTGTCCTGTTTTTTCTGTGTATTTTTTTAGTTTTATTGGCCGTTTTAAAAAAAAATTACATAGAAGTTAGAATAATTTTTATTTTTATTAAACTGAATAGAAACAAAAGTGAAAGTTAAATTACCTATTTCTTTTTAATGATTCTCTTCCTTTTTAATTCAACTTATATAAATACATGAATGTAAAAAATGTAAAAAAAAACTCCAGTTGAAAACTAAAGGATTATATTGAGGATTCCAGAGGATGTAATAACATCTTTGTTGAACCCGACTACTTGTAAATCATCCATAACAATCCTACAGACTTCTTGATTTATTCCTTTAAAGAAACCCATTAGAGTGTATCAATTAGCGGCTTGTATTAATCACAGTCGACTGCCAGTGGCACCTCTGAAGGTGGAAAAAAAACCTATTAAATAACTGACTCTATTCAAGAAAAGATGAGGAATAGATTGGAGGCGACGTCTAGGTTGCCGCTTTCTCGTTCGGAATAACTATATGTATGGAATTCCTGACTTCTTGTTAAAGTAGGTGTACGGTGCAAAGTTAATCATAAATAAACAATGTTTTAAAGAGAAACATTGAAGGGTAGTATCAAGAGTGGATGTTTTAGATTTGTTGTTTCTCCCGAAACAGTGTACTTCTTCTCCTTATGGTGACGAATGCCGGAATATACAATATTTTTTTATTGATACTGATAGATAAACGACCAATAGATACTGATATCAACAGTTCATAGATTTATTTCTTTATTTCTTTTTATGGAATATATATATACTCTTATTTTGTAATATAATAAAGTTCTTTTTTTGTTAATAAACTTTTCCTGGGCTCTTAAAAATAGACTCCTAAATCGTTTTACTTATAATGAGCTAACAATTTTCCTTAAAATGCCATTGTGAAAACATATATTTAACAATTATGCAACAAAATAATCAGTCTTCTCTCACTGTTTCTTATGTTATCAAACTTTGAGATCAATAACTATTGAGAACAATAAATAAAACAATAAATTAAAATTTCAGCAACTGAAGATGCTTGATAAGTTTATACGTATGCTTTATTTTAGGCATAATAATGGTTCTATGATATTTAAAACCACTCAGTAAATACCTTGTTGAAATATGTTCCGGGGAGTAACCAAGAGAAGGATTGATTTCACAGTATATTCTTATCTAACACGAAATTCGTTTCTTTCATTAAAACAAATACTCAAAGATGAAATACAAATCGTAACTGGTTTGAATAATTATTTTTTTCTAAAAAAAAGTAATCTTACGCAAAATCTTGTTAAAATCTTATGCAAAATGTTTCATAACGTTGATAGTAGACTCGAAACCTTGTACGAAAGGTTGTTGGAACCTTTCCAACAGTAAGTGTGTTACTTTCTTTGTTGGAAAGCTTTCCAACGCCTCAGCCCTTGACTAAAATTTTCGAAAAATATACCTTCACTTTCGACCGAATTTCAGCTTTCAAAACACCCCGCGTCAAACCGTTTATAAATTTATAAAGCATTATATAGTATATTGTTAGGATACCAGCCTGAGCCATTATAACAAAACTAGACTACCTGTGACCCTTTGTGTCACTCAGAGATTATAACAATAGGTATTGAATTAATTCAATGAACATGATTGACAGGGATCATTTTAATGGTTGTTTCTTGCTATTAAGGCACGGAAAGAGATTTTTATATGGCCCAAGCTTTTGAAATAGTATTATTAACGTGCTTTATAATATATACATAGTAAATATATTTAGCAAAATAAAAATAATTTAAAAGTAAAAAAAATCATTTATTTTATTATATAAATAAATAAAACATCAATTCAATTCATATACACAATGAAATATATATAAAACAAATAAAAATTGGAAATTGAAATATTCAATAATTTACCTAACATAAAATAATATTATAGAAAGGAATGTGTCTTTATAATATTACCTTAGAACATTCGTATTTTATCTGACAGTTGCTAAAGTTTTTTTCTAAAATTATTCATTTGCAACCTCTAATGTAGTAGTTTATTTGTTACATTTATATATAATACATTTTCACTGTCATCGGCGAGCACGCTACATCGGCGAGTGGGCTACCCTGGCTCCATGCCTTTAGTTTCTTACCAGTGTTTATATTACGCAAATATTGAATTAAAAAAATTTTTTTTTGTTTGCGTTTATATGTAATACATATGCACTACTGTCATCGGTGAGCAAGCAAGACACTTGTTACCATGGCTTCATTTTTGGGAATATAGTGATAATTTTCTTTTATTTAACATTATTCAGGTAATAAATAATATATATTTATTTTTAAGAGTCTATCTTCCCGGGAAATGGGTGAAGAAAGAAAGAAAGAAACTCATGAACTTTATATATAGAGATTACATATATAACAACCTGAAAAGTGGGATATAAAAATGTAACTTGATCTCAAGTCCCAATTTATTGAGACCTATGAGTGTTTTATTTTTTTTTTACTACTGTTTCTGAGTTATAGTTGTTTAGGTTATTTTTGATATTTTATTAAAATGCATACCCAAATTTGCAAGAAAATGAATTTTGAAGAGACTTAAACCCTACTTTGTTTTCTCAGCACCTCGCTTTGGTTTCGAAGTACCATAGATTTTGGCTTTACTAAATGTATGTTTTCTCTCTGATTTTATTTGATTCATTTAACCTTTTACATAAGAATTATAAATGAAATTCAAAAATAATTATTCTAAAAAAAAAACATATTACTTGGTACGACCGATAATATGAACAATAAGTGATCAGAAGTTCAGAAGAGATGTGTTCAGTTATCAGTCTAGCGTATCACCTCTGCTGAGTTAGATTATTTTCTGCATCTTCTCAACTGATCATCTCTTTATGACAATGGGTACTTCAAAGTATTTATTGTAGTATTCTATTCTATCATATAAAACATCTATATAAGATAGAAATTGTTATTCTATTTTGTATCTTCTGTAATTTTTAGTATAATTAAATCCAGTTGAAACTGGATAAAATATTTATCTTTAGGCTTCATGTCTGTTTTGTTTGTATGTAAATAGAATTCTATAAGAAAAGCGAAAAGTAAATAGAATCAGGTAACAGAATGAATTAGGTATTCTATCCCTAGAGGGTTGACCTGACCTGACTCTGGTGAAGACCCAATCCGGGCACCGCTGCCTCGGGCACCAAGTCTATTAACTCACTAAATAATTAAAGAATTAATTCCTCTAACGATTTAATTATAGTAACACAGTTTGATTGCAACCAAATAGTTATACGTCGAGACAGTTGATCTTGAATTTAAATCTATTTCATTTTTTTGTCTGCATGGACTGTAATAAAATCTTTTCGGTATATCTTTTTATAATATGTTCAGTTGTTGTATTTTATTAAATATAAATTTTGAATTCAATGTTATCATTTTGTGATAAGTAATATTTTAAAACTCGATTGATTGAATGGAAGCATATATATTTGAAGATGCTAAAGACTCCATTTAAGAACTATAACATTTTTAAGCTAGTTATAGAAATATACATTTTGTCTGAGTTAAGTTCTGCTTTCGAGATTGGGCGTATACTTGTTAAACATTCTTCGACTAGGTTAGGTTGCAGAAGCCATCTACAACCAAAGATTGGCCCTTTGAGATACCACACAGTGAACATTCTAGGTTAGAAGTCCTAAATTTTATCTAGCTCACGTGTATTTAATATTGCAGATCTTTAAAGAGTACCAGACATTGTGCACCCTAGGGACAATTTTCTCAGATTTTTCACCTTTTAAGTACTCGTAAATATATCGAGAGTCAGAGTGGGTATTGGACCCCAGATCTAACAGTTCAGAGGCAAGCACATAAGCCTCTCAGCTACCCTGGTCCTGTAGCCCCATTGTCTAATAAACTTTACTTGCAATGAATAAGAGCACCAGACATAAAATTCAACTCCAAGTTTTGCTCGTTCATAACTAAAAGAGGCTCTAAATACCAAATGAGCGCCATCTTCAATTGGTAAAACAGCGTTCAAGGGGAAAGCTTATAACTATGGGCTTCTGACCCTAAGAATATCATTTCTAGATCACATTCAGATCTCTGTCAAAGTTCAGTTTTTGTAGACTGGCTTTAGTATTGGCAAACAAATATTCAAGACTTGTAAAAAATATTTCATAAATCAACAGAAAAAAGATGCAGTGATTCAATCTTCTTATCATTGTTTTGTTATAATTAAAAAAAAAGTTATTCTTTACACATAGGATATATAATTTTATTTTAAATCATGTATTTAGGTAGATTAATTAATGTATTATTTTCTCAGGAAGATCGAGTGTGCAAAACTGAGAAAAAGAGATCCAATCTACGTGAGAACGAGGTTTCGTAATACATCACAATTTAGGTAATTAATCCTTCTTTCTAATATCTTGTGTGTGTGCGTGTGTGTCTGTGTGTGTGTGTATGTATGCGAGAGAGAGAGTGTGTGTGTATGTGTATGTAAATAGTGTGTGGGATGGAGGGTAAGAGAGAGTGAGAGTGTATGTGTAAGTAATTTTTGTTTGTGGGTGTGTGTGTGTGGGTGAGAGAGGGACAGAGAGGAAGAGAGAGCACGCGAGAAAAAGAGAGAGAATGTATGTGTATGCAAATATGTGTGTGTGAGAGAAGAAGAGAAAGAAGGATGTGTAAATAAATATGTGTATGTGAGTGTGTGTGTGTGTATGTGTGAGAGAGCGAGAGAGTGTGTATAGAATTGCGTTATCACGCAAATGTGTGTTATCACATCAATAAATTATTAATATACGAGTCTGTTTAGTTTAAAGGTTTGGTTTATTACCGAAGTGTACTGTATATATTCATTGTATTCTGAATGTATCAAACGATATTAGTACAACAGAGATTATAATATGTTACATTAGTACCACAGATGCTATTTTAATATTAACATCACAAGTATATGTTTAATTCTTTCAGGTAGTGACCATTACCTTACTTGTAGCTTGAGATTAGTGTAGAATTAACTAAAATATTCAATATTAGACATTGGAATGTTACTTATGTATTCATTAATGAAATATTTATAACATTTTTTTGTATATACAAGCTTGTCTTAACAATTTATTAGGAAATGCTAATGACGGAGCTGGGCAGACATGCAGAAGGTCGCGTGCTCATAGAACACAGTGGGAGGAGCATAATTACTGCGGGGCCGAGTGTTGACCCCCGTACAAAGAATAGCTCTCGGTTCCCACGTCGGTGTGATTGTGGTGAATCACTGCCCGAAAGAGCACCTACTTCCTGAGGTCGATGTAACCAGCTCCCAGTCCACCTTGCTTCACAAAACCACTTCGTTCATCAAGCTATTTCTACATTCAAATTCGATTTTTTGAAGAATAAAATAATAAATGGTTGTAAAACAGTATAAATCATAACAAAACGTTAATGTAATAAATAAGGTTGTTATTTCAACAATCAAGAAATATAAAGGACATATAATAACATAGCATACATAATAATAACATAGAGTACATAACAATAACGCCTATGCATGTATTGAAACAAATATCATAAAACCATATATATTTATATATTTTATTAAAACATGTTTTGATTGAAGATCTACTCCCAAAATACACAATATATATATATATATATATATATATATATATATATATATATATATAAACAGGTACAAGCCAAATATGGGGCGTTATTTAATTATATATATATATATATATATATATATATATATATATATATATACAAAATTAATGTTTATCAGTCCACAGTCAGTTCTTCAGGTTCAAATTAAACTTAATGTTCTATATATCATGATTAGTATATATATATATGTTGAATGCCAGATTAGATATTGAAAAAGACGAGCCAATCCCTGTTACGTATTACTTTGGGTACTTCTTATTGGTTGTGGGTGTTTTTTTCCGTTAAACACGTTTCTCCTTAGCACACTCCGTCTGCTCGGCCACCTCAGCCTTCACTCCAGGAGAGGGCTCGCAGTCCCTACTTAATTTTCCAATAGAGTTGGATGAAGGTCTTGGTGTCCTGGCTTGGAAGTGTACCTCGTCGAACTCGGTGTTTACTATGGGCTTAGTGGTTTTCATTAGATACTGGTTGTTGGTGTTTTCTGTAGATTCTATTGTTGTGGGTGTATGTAGAACCTTTCCCCGTCGGTTTCCTAACACGCTTGGCCGCATCCGCCTTCCTTCCTGGAGAGGGCTCGCAGTCCCTACTTTAATTTCACAGAGGGCAGGAATGGCATAGGCGTCCTCACGCAGAAGAGTTCCTCTTGAGAATCTGGTTCGGGCTATGGGCATTATGAGTTGAAGTTGAGTGTGTGTGGCGTTTGTCATTAGACCCCTTTACTGCAGTGTTTTCTTGAAGAATGCGTGGCGCCTTCCTCGTGTCGTTATACACGACACGTGCCTTCCCCAAAGTAATACGTAACAGGGATTGGCTCGTCTTTTTCAATATATATATATATATATATATATATATATATACACTGGTCTAAACCACAGTGATAATATCAGAAAAAATGGCTATGACCTTCATAAATTCCTTCTGACTAAGCTTTTCTCCTGATCTTGGTCATTATATAAATGTTTGTTATACTTATTACAAATATAAGTTAATAATAACCTAATATATTATTTTTTGTTATTAGGTTTGTATTGATGAATAACACTACCGCGCCATCCCAACTTTTCAACAATACCTCGTCTAGTCCTTCAAAAGAAACAATGTTGACTTTACTGATCTGCTACCATAATCCCAATCTCAGGTATAATCATCATTCATATATTCAAACGTATTGTAGCAATAAAATAAGAGGTAAACTTTATACAAAAATATATGTAAAAAGACTGGGGAAAAGGATAAAACAAAATACTGAATATTTTGATATACTCGTATATTGCGTTAAATAGTCTTCAATTGGAGAGAAGAAACTGAAGAAAAAATGTAGTCAGTCTGACAAAATGACTTTGAGTGACAATAAAATTAACGTTAAAATCTAATAGAAAATAATAACCAGAAAATAAAATGGCTTACCTTTGTAGTGATGCCACCAAATCCATCTTGGCTGGTACAACAATTATTTATTAAATATTGCCAATATATTGATGTCGAAAATGAGAGGAAAACAGTTTTAGTTACTGTTTTCTTTTTTTTTTTTGAATCTACAATTCATTGTTTAAAACGGACCTCTAAACCAGAAAAATGAAATTTTTGTATTTTTATTCCTGGATTATTGTAATAAAACTGTATTTGATAACCCCCCCTCACAAACAATCTGCCTCTTCTCACTCTCACTTTTCTATCATTCTTTATTTTCTTCTTTCCTTTTCCCTTAGCCTCTTTTTGTGTAATCTTGTTCTCTTCAATTGTTTGACGCTTGTTTTACTTTTCACTTTTTATCTCTTTAGTTTCTACTTATGTTTAATCCTATCTTTCTTAAACAAGAAAAGGTGCATACAATTAAATAGCTTTTTTATTCCTGAATGAGTTTTTAGGAATATAGTTGTCTTTCTCACACTTCACCTTTCTCCATATCATTATTTTTTAATGATAAGTTCATAAGTTGGGTTTCTAACTCTGATGAAGACCGCTTGTTACGGTTGAAAGATCTTAGTCTTATTTTCTCGTTTCATATTATAGTTTGATCATTAGTATATACATATACTCATTTGAAATCAGATAACAGAATTCATATTGTTGTACATAATTGTTATATTTTCTTGATTTCATTTCAGGTTAATTTGATGCAATCTCTGTTATGAAGTAATATATTAGTTATTGCTTAATTGCTAACGAATTGTTAGCATACGCTAATAATTATTTCGATGGAGAAACATATCTGCACTTGAAACAGATGATGTATTGCACAAGTTTCAAAAACAAGTTTTTTTTTTTTAAAGGAGTAAAGATTGGTTTTTCAAGCTTCTTCGGTTTTTTGAAAATGTTATACAAGTCGTTATTGATTTGTAAGTTGATTTGATTTATTCAAAATAAGTTGCACAAAGTATAGTCAGGAGTGCAACTTTGTGTACGTTAATTAAAGGCAGTTATCAGCAACTGGTTTTGGTTTTAAAAAAAAAAAATGCACTTGAAATCAAATTAGTCGGACTTGTAACCTGATCAGTGTCAAAAATCGTTAGCCCTCCTCGTAAAGTGGTGACTGGCCAGTTACTGGTTTTCGCTTTCTCCTATCTTTGCACAAATTCAAAGCATTCTCTACAGCCAATAAAACTGTCAACTCAAGAGGCAATGTTTAGAGATCACATTAAACTGCAAACCTCCATTCTGTAATAATTCCATATCCAACTTTATTACTCCTGTAATGTAAAGGTAATAGGTTTTTTTTAACATTTTTAAATATTTTTACTTCTGCCCATGAAAAAATTTTGCATTAAATGACAAAATTGAAATTGGATTTAAATACAGAAGACTGACTGATCTCTTATTTATTCTAGGCTTATTCTATTAGACATTCGATACAGATTTCAATTTGTTAACAAAAGAAATTCATAATAAAAAATGAGTTAAATTTGAGGGACCACGAATCACATAATCACATAGTAATGATAAAATAAACGTTATGTGAAGTAAAAATCAAACTAATAAGAACTGGTGTGTACTTAAAATATTAAAATATTGTAACGTAGTGCAATCAGTTATTATGTGGTATTTACTGATTGTAGGACAAAAAGCTAATGAAATGGTCTCCACATATGAAACTTTAATGGTATGAGCAACGTGTTTCAAACATGTAGTGTTCTTCCCTGAAGTTCGTACTCCTTCCTTATTTTATTTTATTTTTATAGTTTTTTGTACTATAGATAATTCTCTGATGAAATAGTATTTTTTAGTTAATGCTTGAGGAAGAACACTACGTGTTCGAAACGCGTTGTTTATACCATTAAACGGTTATATGTGAAGACCATGTCATTAGCTTTTTATCCTACAATTAAACTATTGATATGATTAAAAGAAATTAAAATTTACTTTCAACGGTTCCAATCCTTAATTAATAAAAAAAAACTCTGTAGTGGTTTACACTCAATTTTACTAAAAATAAATTTAAATTTAGGCCACTTTTCATATATTTCCTATAAGTAAATATATTAAAAAACTTCAAATGAGTATGTTTTCATTTCAATGCGGCTATAGTGTGGAAGCAATATGGTAAGTATTATGGAAATCATAATTGATTCCGTTATGATGATTCATAAGGTTTCCGTATGATTGACGAAAATTTAACCTCATAAATACTATTGCTTTTGCATCAAGATAGAAAATGATTAAAAAATGGAAGCCCTCGTCAATACAGAGTCTGCATTATTCCTAAAAGGTTATTTGCAACCTTGTTTAAGAAGTGCACAACAGATGAATGTCGGCTCAAATATTAAATACCAATTTTTTTTTAATTTCCATAAAAATTTATGTTTAGTTGGAATAATTTTAATGTTTCATACTGGATGCAATAATACTATATATATATATATATATATATCAATGATCAAACCACAATATGAAATGGCAAAACGAGACTAAGATCTTTCAACCGTAACAAGCGGTCTTCGTCAGAGTCAAAAACCCAACTTACCCTATTTATATATTTATAAATGACTTACCCAAAACCCTATTTATATATATATATATATATATATATATATATATATATATATATATATATAATCTAGGAGGTCTCAGAGCTTATTTTTTCTTCATTCTGATTCTTCCTACGACATTTTGTCTCATATACATATCTTAGGTGTTGCTGGTCTGAATACTGGGCGGTGACTGAGTGTCGGCTTGGCGAGTACCTGGTGGTTGGTCACCTAGTAGCTGCAGTGTGCGTGAAACCCCCGTGTGTTGACGATTAATTAATGGGTTGTGCTTCATGATTTTCATGGCTTCATATATTTGCAGTCTGGCTGGATCATTAATTTTCTTTAAAATGATGGTGTTTTGAAAAAATAAGCTCTGAGACCTCCTACATTATATAAAGAAGAGTAAATAAATAAATATATATATATATATATATTATATAAGGTATACTTTGGGAGCAGACCTTCTTTTAAACATACCTCATTAAAGATCTTGCCAACATTAAGTTTAGTATGTTTCCTAATACCTTTTCAAGTTTCGAATGCTACTTCATCTTGTGGTCCAATAATTAAATACCGATTTTTTTTTTCATTGTATTTTCATATAACATTTCGACGTTTCAGTTCGAATGACATTTTAAGATTCTATATCAGGTTTTTTTAATAATCTAATATAATACTATATTACAATGATCAATTACCCAATTCATAAATGCAAAACAATAAATTCTTTAAAACATACCTAACAACGTCATTGGTACAGTAGTACAAAAATCCCAAACTTACCCTATTATATAATTATAATTATTTCCAATGTAACCTTTTAAATTTGAATACAAAGGATGATCATATAATTAAAAAAACCATAACCTCGAAGCGCTTCATGACTTAGTCTGTTTTTTCTCGAATTTCTAAGTTACATTGTTGAAAAATAACTATATAGTGATTTAGAATAATGTTGTGGTAAATATCTGAGGGATTTTGTAGCAACTGTTACGCTTGGCGTATACGGTGGTTTTTAAGATACTTTATAGTAGTTTGTTGAAGAACCGTGAGTAATTGTCATTAAATAAGGGTTTTTATGATTTTAGAAACTTTATATAGATCTGAAAATGGTCAACGTGCGAAGTCGGAAATTAATTAAAAAATTACTTTAAAATAAATGGTGTTATTTATATGGTACAAAATAAGTAGCATTGAACCTCTGATTTATAAGAGTATGTAGAAAATATAAATAATGTTGAAATTTAATGAGGTATATATATATATATATATATATAAAGATTTCTCATAAACACGTGAAATAACTTTCAATAAATTCAGTTGGGTTTTTGACTCTGAGAAGACCGCTTGTTATGGTTGAAAGATCTTAGTTTTGTTTTCCCATTTCATATTGTGGTTTCATCATATATATATATATATATTCTCAAAAAAATGTTCTTGACCTTTTCTATTCTATTCTATTAGGTAGATTTTGTTTTTTGAGGGCTAGGTAATATAAAAGAAAATAAACTCCTTCCTGGGCCAACGTTTTGATGCATTCATCGATGCTTTAGCCCTGAAGATGATGTACAAATACAATCTAAATATTGGCCTAGGAAGGAGTTTATTTTCTTTTATATTACATAGTCCTCAAAAAACAAAACCAGCCTAATAGATCATATATATATATATAATATATATATATCAATGATCAAACCATAATATGAAATGGGAAAAAGAAAGACTAAGATCTTTCTTAGTGTAAGATCTTTTCTCAACTGTAACCTGTGGTTTTCATTTCATTGATGGTTATTTCACGTGTTAATGTGAAATCTTATCATATGTATATAAGGTATATTTTGTATAAGGTAGTCTGTTTACTCGATACAGATCGAGTATTATAATACCAATGAGATGCAAACCACGATTCTCTTACATTCGAAAGCCTGGATATAACAAATTTGCACGTCTCATTACTTTAACTCAATGGGGTTCGGTTTAACTCATATTGGAGAGGACGCACTTTGAATAAATCCTATTTTTCCATAAATTATGATAAACCATAAAGATTTAAAATATGTCTTTGAGGATTTTTCGTTTTTTTCGTAAAGTTGTCTACTATATCTTGTTGAACTAGATTCAGCTTATTCGATCATAATTTGTCGGTAATAATTTAATCACTAAGTAGAATGTAATAACATAATTTATTAATATTTTAGGCATTATAATTTAGAATAATATTTTTAAGGCTATAATTTCTTAGTTAAAAGGGATGTTTTTTTTCAAAAGATCAACAGTTATAGGGCAGATAATGTTCCCGGTATGTGGCTACCTTGTTTCTTTTTATATATATATAATGGTAATTGCATTAATACCAAGCAGGCTGCTTGGAAGCCCTTTATGAACCAATTGAATTAACAAGGTGTCGTAAGTTAGGGCGGGTGAAAGGGCCTCGTTGTCTCAGATTTAGGACCTTCCAGGGCTGACACTTGTTCATTAAACAGCCAGGCTAGCCTCACTGCCAATTAAAAACCTATACATATTCATCATTGTACTTTTCTTTGAACGCTTCATTAAAACAAACTTCTTGGCCCTTTGCCCTTCCGTCTGACTTTAAACAGGTGCAGCAAACCAATCTTTTCTAGACATCAAACAATTGACTTTTAAAAGTAGGGAGTTCAACTACCTTTTCATTCATTAAATAAACACATTCTAAACAGAAAAAACAAACAACACTAGCAATAGTTATTTATCAAATACAACATTATTATATACAACAACAAGATTTCACATAAACACGTGAAATAACAATCAATAATCTAACCACAATAAGAAAATGGGAAAAAAAATAATCAACTTAGTTGGCTATTTGACTCTGACGAACACCGCTTGTTGTGGATGAAATATATAAGTCTTTTTTTTCTCATTTCATATCGTGGTTTGATAATATATATATATATATATATATATATATATAAATATAAGTCAGATATTTAAATAAATAATACATATTAATAAAGGATAAAAATATAACAGAATATATTATATATATATTTCAGTGATTAGAAAGAAACGGTCCAGGAAGGGAGGATTTGTAAATAAAAAACCACATTAAAGAAGAGGATAACACACAGATAACACAGGGAATAACTTACTTCTATATTTCGACCATCGTCGTCCATCAGGAAGCCGAAAGAGTCATCGCAGGATAGGCAGAGCAGTGACTCTGCAAGGTAATGTACTATTAAAGGAAACCTGCCCTCAAAGGATCATCGGGTTTGTCTACAAGAAAGAAACTTCTCCAGGATTAACCCTTCATTTGGCTGAAACTGGCGTCTCCAAAGAAACATGACCAGAGCAAAAGCTCAATGTACAATTAGACCAGAGAAACTGACTCTGTTACAAGATACAAGTATTATTGCCAACGAGAGGAAAATGTATGGTAAACTGGTATTTTAGAGGCTTTATACATCAAAGAAAGAAACTTCTCAATTAATCTTCAGGTGAAAATAATATGCTTGCGTTATTTCCAACCAACACAAGAACATAGAAGCCCTAAAATAAAATGGCACATAAGAACGAAACTGAAACCTGTACTCTGATTGACCAATAAGTCAAGTTTATTGGACCAATCAGAAATCACATCGACTAAGGAAGTTTATATAAGCATCCTTCCAGAAACGTAATTATGATTGAAAGCACGTATGAATTGATGTCCCTTGGACTGTTGATTTGGAAGCTCCAACCACAAGATAGAAGAATCGCCCGCAAGATCAAGGCCACCAGCTCAAAAATCGTGAGAGCAGAAGCTGCTGCTACTTTTAACAATATATATTTAAATATATACGTTTTATAAGTTAAAAAACATATAACTACTATTTTATAAAATAATATCATGACTATAGAGGAAAAGGAATATTAAGTCTTCACATAGAAACATAATTTTCAACCACTTAGCGTTCATCATCAGGTTACATCTAAATACAAACAAAATATTACGTATATGTATATTATATTATAAAGGTTGAGGCAATCTGTGGTGCTCTACGAAAGCTGTAGCGCCAAAGATGGTGATACTCATATTGTATTATAAAGTTCAACGTAGATAAACAAACATAGAAATATTAAAAAGAAATGCTAGATAATGATAAGGGTGTGGTATATTTTGTGAGTTGGAAGATATTTTTCTTCCGCAGAGATTGATTTCTCTACACAGAGATTGATTCCTGTGTAATAATAAAATAAAACATCTGGAGAGGTTAGGTTATTTAGCCTTGTTGGGTTAGGTGAAAGGTCAAATAAATTGTATAATAGGCTCCCTGAAAGGGGAGGACATGAGGAAGGTAGTGAATGAGTCTGCTAAATGAAGAAGACTCGGGAGCTAGGATATGGAAGAGAACGGTACAGCCTGGACTGAATGATTTTTGACTTCAATAAAACGACTCTAGTCTGATATATAGAAGGCTCATAAACAGACTTTTTAAACTACACACCTCTACTTTAATAAGAGTAGAACTTATATAATAAAACAAGAGAAAACAGAGGGCATTAAGGACAACCGAGTCTAATTTATTTGACAAAGCTCATTTCAGCTATACTTACATTTAAAATGAATACTATATCTTGCTAGGGAAAACGTAAAAATATATGTGTACTTTACTGATGTGAATGGAGGTTGATTTGATATGCTAAGAATTGTCGATTCTGTTACTAAAAGAGTTCGGTATCTTTAATCACGATATTTCTGAATGCAATCAAGTCGCCTTGTAAAGGATAACGATTTTATTTTCAAGTCATACGTAAAACTACAGACTTTTGGGATACTACTTCTATATGTATATGTATGAAAGTTATTAGAGAGCTTAAAATATATAGCGATATTTAGATACAACAATGGGTAGTACAATATGACACGTGTGACCGCCTAGAGTATGAGTAGGGCAAGATACGCAAGGCCCTCAGTTTAGTAATTTTAATAACATGTCAGATTGATCAATGATTTTAAATTACTTATAACTGATAAAATTATTATAAACACATGTAAATACGTGATACATTATTGATTAATATACATGCATAGTCATATTGAAATAAAAAAATTAGTTGGTTGTTAACAAGTTTGATATTACCATATATATTTTTTTTATTGCTTAAATCGATCCCCTAGCTGGTGATAAACTCACCCATTTACCGGCCTTTTGCTTGATTGGTGATTCTACAGATTCTACATTGCTGGTCCTAAATTTTGCCTAACTCAGAAGCATTTCGAGTAGGGTTCTTTAACGAGTACCTAACATCGTACAGGCTCGGGACCAACGGCTTAATATCCTCTCCGAGGGATGACTACTCAGATTTATTATCCTACCACTTGAATAAATCGAGAGTCAGGTGGGATCGAATCACGAACTACCAGCCCAGAGCCGAGTTAACCACTGAGCTAACCTGGGTCCTTTAATATTATATTTAATTATAGTAAAATTGAGTGCTTGACCACTCCTGATTTTTTTTTTGTCAAATATATTGCAAGCTGTCTAAGTTAGCTTTTTTCCAAAATTTATCTAAAACTGTAAAATTTATTAAATAAAATTTGAAAAATATATTAATTTTTATTCATTAGGTGTATTATGTATTACATGTCATTCCTTGTAAAGGGTTATTAAAGGATGTTTTCTTCTTGTTTTTTCTTTATTTTATCCAAAGCGTATCCAAATTGAATCGTATATGATAAAAAATTTAATTTTATAATGTGTAAACCCTCAAAGCGCAAAAAAAACAAGTAGAATATAATCACTATAAACGAAAACTCAAGTATGTTATCGAAGTAATATCAGTTTTAAAATTATTTATTACAAACCATTTACTAAATTTAAATTTATTTCATCACTTGGTAGCAGTAATAGCAAAACTAATCTTTATTGGTCGCATTAATCGTTCAATTAGGTGAAAAATTAAAGAGGGGAAGTAAAGAGATGGAATTATCAAGATATGATCAACATCTTTAAAACAGTTATGCGATTGTGCAAGTAATTTCTGATTAGTCATACATATTTCATATATATTAATTGGGAATTTAATTAAAAATTTTAAGCATATTTAAAAACTTGATTTGTTTCTGCAAGTCATTTCTTGAAATTAGTAATTATTGATTAGTCATACAAATTTATTTCAAGTAATTTGCTTTGCAGACATGTAAAGAATACACCTAATCTTGTTAAACATAATGTTGAACTTCAAAAATAAATAAATTTGTATATACAATTGATAAATTAAAAATTTAATTATCCTTGAAATTAGATAAGAAGATTACTGATACTAATCTTTACACAAAATCCCAGGAGTTTTCCCTTATCTTTAACATAATTAATGTACAGTTGTTCGTAATGATTCTATTATAAAGTCTTCATGGTTTTACACATTTTCTTGTTTTCTGAATCTAATTTTAAGAATTAATACTTTAATATATATTGGCTATATTTAAGGTTGTTGTCAGAATGTGTGTTGGTTGGTTATTTGTTAAATATTCAATATTTTTTAATCATTCTCTATGTCTCACTATTGGTAAATGACCAGGTTAACCCAGTGACATCGTGCTCGCCTCTGGACTCTTAGATTCGGAGTTCTATACCCACATTAGCCCTCAAATTCAAATAAATCTGTGGAAATCATCCCTCGGGGAGGACGTTAATCCGTCGATCTCGAGCTTATAGGATGCCAGGTACTCTTTAAAAATCCCTACTCTAAATATAATTGAGTTATGTCAAAATTTAAGATTTCTAATGTATAATGATCATTGTGTGGTATCGGCCTATGCGTGTATCCTTGTAAAACTGCCACTGCAGCCTAACCTAACCTCATCATTGGTACATCTTTATGAAATTCCTCACACATTTAGTTCTGACAGTACAGAAATATATGTATTCTTTTGGCCAATATAGATTTACGGAAGAGATGGTTCACATTTCGAACAAGTACTGTATTCTTTGCTTTTTTTTCGTTAAACAAACATTAATCATTGTTTTTGGAATTTCTGTTAAGTGAGTTGCCAATGAATAATATTTTATATATTTTCAATACAACACTAAAAAGAATAACTATTGAGTTCCACTTGCTGGATCTTATGCGAACCTCTATAAATTCTATATTTAAAGAGCAAAGTTTATTCGTAGCAAATTTCGTCGCTCGGTGAGGACATTAAGTCACCGGATCACGAGCCTGTATGATGTCAGGCACTCGTTACCAATTCTCTAGTCTAATTATTCTTGAGTTAGGCAAGATTTAAGAGTAACAATATAGAATGTTGATTATGTGATGTCATAAAGGGTATATCTTTATATTATTGTGTTCTCTGTCTTGGAACAGCTATTGTAAACCAAGAGTACTCATATATTTCTATTATGAGAGCGACTTACGAAAGGAACAAATCACAATGTTCTGCCCTCTGTATATATTTAGAAATATATCTAGGATACTTTTATTTATTGTTTAAACTTATCTTCTAGCGGGTGATAACTTTAGCCGTTTACCGGCTTTTTGTTTGATCGTTGATTGTACGGATTCTAGATTAGGAGTCCTAAATTTTGCCTAACTCAAGTACATTTTGAGTAGGTATGTTTAAACGAGTACCTGACATTGTACAGGCTCAAGGCCGACGGCATAACGTCCTCTTCGAGGGACAACTTACTGAGATTTATTCACCTTCCGCGTGAATAAATCGAGGGCCAGATGAGGGTCGAACTCCGGACTCCCAAGCCCAAAGGTCAGTACGTTAACCACTGAGCTAACCTGGCCCCATCTAGGATTCTTTCAATTTATGATGATTTATAATAATATTTAATCGTGAAGAAACCTTCTCTCTCCATTTCATAAGGATTTCACACGTTTTTTTTTTTGCTTGCCCGATCCGGTATCCCCACTCATTTTTGTATTGCGTCTTATTTATTTTTTTTAATTAAAAGTAAAGAGTAAGAATAGTGACTAGAGCATTAGGTTTACTGCACTTAGAGACCCTTATGCCGCTGTATAGTGACCTAAGTATCAAATGAATCAGTTTTAATTTGTCTAGATATCCTGTGTACCTATCAATGATAAGATGAATTAGAGACTGATGTTATTTTTTTAAAGTCATTGGGTCAACCATTAATCCCTGGGCGACCGACTGGTAGATCGCGATAGCCCTACTGAGCACCTCTACTGTAAATAAACCTAACTTAATAGCGAAATAGTGTCATATAATAAATATTAATGTTATTCTTGTTAAAATTACTACTTATATACTTAACAACCAAATATCAATTCAATTTTTTCTTATTATAAGATATCAATCATAAAAATTACATAATGACTTACTTGGCTTGAAACAAAATTATCAATAAAAAAACTAAAACAAGCTAATTGTTTGCAATATGTGCGTTGAATTTTATCATCTGTTCAAGCGATGACCAAAGCAAATTGAAAATATAATCAACTGACCCTATTCATCATAATTAACTGTGGTTCATTCATTGATGATCTATTAGATAACCTGTCTAATTTCTTGATACCTTATAATTATTTAATTAAGAATATCATTGAATGAGTGTTACGAATATAACACATTATTAATAGTTAATCATCTATTTTATCATTATTAATGTATGCAGATAATTATGATTAAATGATGCTGAAGTTCAGGTTTCAGTTTATTATGATAAGTCGTTCATCATCAGCATATATTATACGTGTCCCACACTGTTTTAAACAGTCATTCTAATTACCTTTTCATCATGCATGATAAGCAAAAAGTAGTAGCTTCATTAAAATAAATTAATTTAATTATTTATTTTTAAATTTCATACTACAGATCTATGTATGTACAATAATACTTTACTGTTAGTAGAATATAGTGATCATGTAAAAAATTGATCACAAAAACTTGACAGATATACATATTTTGAAATCCCCAAGTGCCTTTTTGGGTGTTTTTTTTTTTGATGATGTTTGAGTTTAGATAGGAAGGATGGGTCCAAAATTTTATGAAACTCCGCAAGTCACATCGTTTGATGCGTGTGACCGACCTCATATTTACTTTAAAAGGGCCCTTATAGTGTAGATATGTCCTATTTTTTGGGAACATTTAGTGATGACAAGGTTACATTTTTGCCCAAAATGAGTATTTAGACAAACGTTTTTTCTCCTAAACTTCTAACCTGTTATCATGTTGTAATTATCATGGAAATTAGAAAAGCAATTAAGAAAGTCTTCAATTTTTTTTTAAAAAAAAAGTCTCAACAGATATTTTTCTCTATAAAATGTAAAAATGTTTACATATGGTGAAAAGGTTATGAGGAGGATATAAGCCATACAATCCGACAGATTAGAAAAAAATAATACCTACAACATTATCTAAAGATAGGTTGAGGGATTTTTTTAAAAATTACTTAACAAAAAGAGACGTTTGATATATTTTATGATTTCTGAAAATATTTTTTAATGCTAAACAGCTAAATGAGTTTTTCCCAATAAAATGAACATGACATTTGCAAATAAGAAAAAAATGTATGAAATTTCTATTACTGCAAAAAGCAATATAGCTATAAAAATTCATCTTAGAATAATAGATTACGTGATATACTTTTCGGATTTACATTGACTTAGATTTTTTTAAATGAATCGAATGAAATAAAATTGCTATTTAGAAATTTAACGCACAAAACTATTAACAAAAAAATTCTTAAATGTAAAAAATCAAGTTATATATATTCTGATGTTTTCGACGGTATGATGGATTGTTTTCCAACAAAGTGTTGTAATCAAACTACAAGTTACATCCCTGAAACAGAGTTAAAGTATGTGAACAAGAGATAAAGCTCTCGGTGTACGGGTGTGTGTTTATGAACCCCCTGGATTTGTTTACATTGACTGAAAAAAATTTTTATAGGAATCGAATGAAATAAAATTGCTATTTAGAGATTTCATGGACAAAAATAATAAAAAAAAATATAAATGTAAAAAGCAACACCAATTAAAAGATATACTGTCTCATACTTTCCATGGTATGATGAATTGATTTCTAACCAAGTGTTATAATCAAACGACAAGTTACACCCCAGTACAAGAGCTAATATCAGATAAAGTTCTTTGTGTGTGTTAATGAACCCCATTACCTATGGGTATTATTGAAGTATAGTAAATGAGCTCTTTTATTCTTTACTATAAACCAGATATTACCTAGGCTACTTCTTAGGTAATTCTATGAACCTGACATTTCTTTTTTTCTTTTTTTGTAGAAATAAAAAAATTTTGAAGTCTTATAGGAACCACTTTGGATTAATTGCTGAATGTAGGAGTAGCTCATCATAGACGCGTTCGAATCGTTGAATAATCACTAGCATATAGATGGATTAATCCACAAACTATAGAGTACATTACATATATTATTGCAAAGGAATAATTAGAGTAAGTAAAGTGCGTACAACGCTTTAAGTAGTAAACACTAAAAGATGTTCTCAGGGAGGTGTACATTCCTTTCTATTTTACTGATTATTTGTGGATGACCTACTGAATACTGTATGTAATGCCAGTTATGTTCTTCAAGAATATTATAATTCAAGAACTGAAGATTCTCAAGAAGAGTAATGGTTGACGGTAGTAAAGTCTTTCAGCATGTTCTTCAAATTGTTGAAATATGGGTAAAGGAGGAATGTCTGGGTGACAGTAAATGGCCAATATACTTTTCTTAAGAAGAAAGAAAGGATTTGCCTAAAACTATCAACAGAACAAAAATAATTATGCAGGTTCTTTAGATGAAAGATTAAATTTAAAAAGTTATACAACAGATCTATAGACTATAGACGAATTATTTCGTAGGCATGGGGTCGTAACACAAAATCTTCACTTTAGATTTACAAAAGTGTTATTACTGCTGTGATAAAACCAATATTATATGCAGCCGTTGTGTGATATACAAAAACAAGCGTGTATAGGGATAACTGGATCAAACACTATCTGTGATATCTATCCCCAGGACTGAAAGCCTAGTGGACTTCATTTATATCAAAAATGATTTTCTGTTTTATTTACAAAATCAAAACACATTATGGAAAATAAAATATCAAAGATATTCATAAAAAAAAATAATAGTTTGATCTATATGTTGGTTAGAAACATATATATGTACATCTATATGCAAAACTAAAGTTTATCGGGATTCGGTCAGTCCTTCAGGTTCAAATTAAACTCTCTTTGACAACGTTTCGGTTTCTATTTAAAACCTTTTTCATAGGCAGAAGTATATATTTTGAAACAGAAAAACTATATATTACATTAGAAATTATTTACCAAAGAAAAATAGTCTGTGAATTTCAACAACAACAACTGTACTCTGAATGAACACGTGACACTGAACAGTTCAGTTCAGTCTGTTCATTCAAACTACAGTTGTTTTGAAATCCACAGACTATTTTTCTTTGGGAAATAATTTCTAATGTAATACATAGTTTGTCTGTTTCAAAATGTATACTTCTGCCTATGAAAAAGGTTTTAAATAAAAACCGAAACGATGGCAATGAGAGTTTAATTTCAACCTGAAGAACTGACCGAGTCCCGATAAACTTTGGTTTTGTTTCTATTCCACGGTCGATACTTTTATCAATATATATATATATATATAGGTAACTCACCACAAATTAGAGAAGATAGTCGCTCTAAGGCCTTTCGTTTTCACGTCGTCAGAGAGCAAGTGAATACAAGTTGTAAACAGGTTATGAATTTTGATTTAAAGAAGGAGTAAGATTGGCATCATTGACAGTATTTTTCCCTATAACTGTTGAAATAGTCTTGATTTGTTTGATAATTCCTTCAATTAGAAATTCATCTAATTTAAAAAGGCCTGGACTAGTGTTGACCAAGTTCTTAGAAAAGTCTTTTATGAGGGCGCTTTCAACAATGTTTCTTCTTCTTTCACATGACATAAAAACCAACTCCTTTGCTTCTTTCCAGTTAATTATGTGATTTTTGTCTCTAATGTGTAGGAACAAGGCACTTTTATCATCTTGTCTTCTAACTGAATACTGATGTTGCTTAATCCTTGTATCCATTCCTTTTCCCGTCTGTCCAATATAAGCCTGACATCAAAGATTGTTTGGCTTTTTTTGTCATCTGTAAGTGAGGAACGTTTTTCAAGAAGGAATTTGCTGGTGGTTCCCTACAGCCCATGTTTAAAAGACATTCCATATTTGTTGAAGAAGCTAGATATCTCAGTTACATTTAGTAGTGGTGGTAATTTGTCAAATAGACTTGTCCATAACTCTAAAAGAAGCCGAAAAAACTGTTGTGTATACAGAATTCCTTGCAAGGATTGCGAGTTGGCTTATATTGGACAGACGGGAAAAGGAATGGATACAAGGATTAAGCAACATCAGTATTCAGTTAGAAGACAAGATGATAAAAGTGCCTTGTTCCTACACATTAGAGACAAAAATCACATAATTAACTGGAAAGAAGCAAAGGAGTTGGTTTTTATGTCATGTGAAAGAAGAAGAAACATTGTTGAAAGCGCCCTCATAAAAGACTTTTCTAAGAACTTGGTCAACACTAGTCCAGGCCTTTTTAAATTAGATGAATTTCTAATTGAAGGAATTATCAAACAAATCAAGACTATTTCAACAGTTATAGGGAAAAATACTGTCAATGATGCCAATCTTACTCCTTCTTTAAATCAAAATTCATAACCTGTTTACAACTTGTATTCACTTGCTCTCTGACGACGTGAAAACGAAAGGCCTTAGAGCGACTATCTTCTCTAATTTGTGGTGAGTTACCTGAATATTTATATCACGTGTTATTGTGACAATTTTCTATATATATATATATAGATATATATTATATATTAGTGTGTAGCCCACTGACAATTTTTTTTTAATCATAGCCAATAAGTTTTTTTATTTTTGGATATCTATAACAGTAAAGTTAATAAGTTTATTGAAGTCGATTTATCGTTTAATCTTATTCAACACGCTTAATAAAATATTCATATAAACTGGATTGTCTTTAATTCATTACAGATTTGGCAAGGAAGATAAAGAAATCAATGACGGTGAGTGGACGATAACGGCGTCGTAAAAGAAAATTATTTACCCAATTCAAATTCAAATAGCCTAAAATATGCTGATTTGCAAACTTAGCTTTGCTGCTTGTATAGAATCGTAACCATTAACTTGGTGTAAACCTCGTAATATGAAACTTCACCATTTCCAACTGACAACCACTGACAGACTCTGACAAAGACCGCTTCCTGAAAGATCCCAGTCTTATTTCCAGAAATAATTAGGCAGTTCCTCGTTAAAGAAACTTAAAACGTCATGTCAAGATAAATTAGTAATTAGACATTTTACTTTTCGTCTAAAGATTTTTATTTCATGTGTTTACTGTGAAATAAAAATCAGCTTCCAAACCAGTAAGTTATTCAGAAATAGAGCTAAGATCTTTCAACCGAAACAACTGGTTTCAAGTGTGCCTCTGAACAAGTGATGTCTGAATTCCTTACTGTGATTTAGACGTTGAGGTATATTGCGTGTTATAAGAGGAAACACCAACAACTAACTAACACTTAAGAATCTGAACTATTTTTTTCTACTTGCTATCTTTAAGATAAATGAATAAGAAACATAATTGATATAAAATAGTTTACTGACTGAGACAAAGTGGCATACATCATATATATATATATATATATATATATATATATAAAGTGGTTTTTTGACTCTGACCAAGACCGCTTGTTACGGTTGAAAGATCTTAGTCTTGTTTTCCCATTTCATATTGTGGTTTGATCATTAATATATATATATATATATATATATAAACTAGAATTTAAAAAGAACACATAGAAAGGAAATCACTGAACTCATTACTATATTTCGATGTCTTTGTCTTCAGGAAAAGAAGTGAATCGCTCCAAAGGCTGATAACGACTGATTTGGCGTTCGAACTGAAGCACTCAAACAGTGTAGCCAACTTTCGGAGGAAAGGTAGACAGGGAAGATAAAGACATAAAAGCCAAATAAAAATTAAAAAAATGAAAACATTTAACTAAACTAAAATTAAAAGCTGATAACAACTAAAAAAAAAAATCAACGGTTGAGGTTAAGCCCAGGAGCCGATCTACCACCCAGAAGACTAATAAGTGCTTCTTCTGAAGCTCTCAGAGTAACTTTCGAATTAATCTGATCAATCTGCCTCAGGACCTGTACACGAAAGCAGTCATTAAAACTGAGTCCGTGAGAACTGGCATGAGTGCAACGGGAAGGTCACTGCGTTTACCAACGGATGACCTGTGATTATTCATACGCAGGCTTAGCTTGGTGGAAGCCAAACCCACATAAAAAGAATCACACTGAGTGCAATCCAAACGGTAAACGCAGTTACCAGAGGTACAAGAGGTCTTGTGAGAGATAGGGTAGGTGCGTTTACTATGGAGGTAAAGGAAGGAACAGGATTGATGATAGGACAAGTAAAACATCCACGACGTCCACATTGAACCATATATATATATATATATATATATATATGACTTTCGTCTCCTCGACGACCATTAAAAAAATCAAAATATTGAAAAGTGAGATCTAGTGCTTGGATTTTATTCATGTTTTTTCTTCCATTTTCAAAGTACAAAGTTCTTCCATCGATCACAGTATTTATAGTGGCACATGTCAGAATCATCGGGAGTTGGCGGATACTAGAGCTAAAAGGGTGGCTTAAGACAACAGCTTGGATTCTACATACGAAGAATACCCAACGTCTTACATAAAGCAAAGGCTAGTCAGGTAAACAGTGGCACAATGGAAACAATTAAGCGGAGGGTACTAAAGGTCTTCTAACAAAGAAATATATTCCTAGAAGACATAAAAGACTATCAATGAACCATTTTGAAATAAACTATCCCAATATACATGAGTGGGAATCGGTTTTTAAAGAATATCTGAAGAAGTTAAAAACAGCACCTACACTTGGTGTATGAGTGTATCAGAGGGAACCGCAAAGACTGGCCCTCATTTGGAAAGTCTTACTTTGTTCATCGGAATGGCCTAATCTGACGACCAAAACTGAGTATTAGTTTTGACTCTGACGAAGACCGCTTTATGGTTTAATGATCTCAGTCTTTTATTTTACTGTGGTTTGGACTTTGATTTTTACATCACATGCTTATGTGATATATTGTTTTTCATATAGTATATAGTATAATGTAGAGTGAAAATACTTCTGATTTTCAATAATATACCGTGTCTGAACATACTTTACATACCATATCCAGAAAAGCAGGGATTACATGTTAGCCTCAAGTGACACGCAGCAAATGAACCCTACCCCAAACCAGTTTCACTGTCCCTCCATTAACACCATCTACTTAGCCAAGGTGTCGCCCAACTAACTGTACAAACCTGTCAAAATTTACGACTCCCCAAAACTTTTATGGCTCCCTTATTAAACAACTTTAAAAGTTTTGCAGAACCGATGAATACCCTTGAAATATTTTCAACGCAAATTATATAATTTATACAACATATGTTACGATTTGTTTTAAAGATAAAACTTTTAGATTTTGTCCTCTTTTTTTTTTTATTGACTCAGATTGTGAGGGTTTATGCAAAATATTTTTGTAGTTCAAGCCAATTAGGTGTGACTCGTTTAAAATTTAAATAACAGGAGCTTTGGATAGACATTTCATCTCTTTTAGACCACTTTCAACCATAATCAGTCTGGATTTTCGATCGAAAAGCAGACCTCTGTAGTTAATCGTTAGGTGAGACGTTAGTTTATCACTATAGAGGAAAAAAAGTGAAGGATAGTTATTTATTTGGAAGTTTTACACTTTGTATAGGTGTTTAGTTGGTTCGTAATCCTTTCTATTTAAAGCTGCCTTGTCAAAAGCGATTTTCGTCAGTGTCATACATATATATATAAAATCATTTCGTAACAACTCCAACTAATACATGCAAATCGTTAGTAACACGAAGTTTAGTAAACGTCATCATGATTAGATTAAGAGAAAGAAACGTTAAGTATCCACATAGAAGGTTTTATCTAACGTCAACGCGCTTCGAGCACTTAGTGTCCATCTTCTGATTACTCACCTCACTGAAACAGTGTTACCCGATGATGAACACAAAGTGTTCGAAACGCCTCGACGTTTAGATAAAATCTTTTATGTGGATGCAAATTGTTTCTTCCCTCTTCTAATCATTAGTAAATACCACACAACAAATGCTTGCATAGCTCGTCAGTTCAAACATAATCATACTCGTATTCTAAAGAAATACACCTCCTGTATTAGTTCCCGAGATATGGACAGATTTTTGTAATAATATGAATTGTAACTAAACTTCTTTAAACCAAAATTAAAAATTGAATGTTGTTAAATGACTCTTCATATTTGTAAACCATATACATTAGATCAAAAATTTATAAATAAAAAAGGTCTATGTTTATAAAAATAATGTGTATGACTATGTTTGCTGATCACTCAATGTATCAGCTTGAACTATAGAAATTATGATATTACATTTCACTTAAACAGAAGAGGTTTCAGTTTCTTACAATTTTTTTAGTTAACTATTTTTGAAAAAATAATACAAAAAGTTAGTTAATATACAATTAAAAGAAGAGTTATTGTATAAAATTAATTTTTTAAGCATCGAAAAGTTCTGAACATGTGACAGTCCACGAATGAAATGATCAAATCATTATTAGTAGTATTAATAATATATTAATAGTATTAATACATAAATAAAGGAATACAATAGGTTTACTGAGTGCATAACAGGATTATAAATAAAGAGTAGCGAAAACCAATGCAGTTCAATACAATGAAATTAAAAAATTAACTATTATCCACAGTAATGTGTATTAAGAAGACTTATTAACATATGCAGTTTAAACCACAAGGAAAATGGAAAACAGTAGAAATAAATGCTCTGAGGCTTCTCACTTCAAGTCATCAAAGCATTTAGTTCTATTGCTTCATTTTCCTTGTAGCTTAAACTTCATTGATTATGTCACGTGTTTATTGTGATTCTTCTGCAATAATAATGATATATATTTAACGGTATATGGGATTCGAAGAAGAATAAATGGAGAAGATTTCAAAGAAAGAAGGTTTTAAATCGAGCCAAAACGACAGCATTGAAAAGTTTGAACCAGGAAGACTGACTGATTCTTGATAAATATATATAAAATATAAATATACTTTGGGATAAATATGCATATATCAATAATATATCACTGCATTTAGATAATGGTAGCATTCAAAGAAGGTTAGCGAAGGTCATGAAAATGCACAATGACCTTGAAGTGAAACACAAAAAAACTTGAACTACTTTTAGAAAAAGTGTTAGTAACGACAATACTTCAAAATAAATAGATTATACTAACAAAAAACTACTAACTGTACTGAAATTATGTAATATATATATATATATATTACATGTAATATATATATATATATAAAACAAGACTTCACAGGAAACACGTGAAAAAATCATTAATGATCAAACCACAATAAGAAATAGGGCAAAAGGCTAAGATCTTTCAACCAAAACAAGCGGTTTTCGTCAGACAACGGAAGGCAATGAGAGTTTGATTTTGAAGCTAGAAAATTGACCGAATCCTGATTACATAACACACCTATATATAAATATATATATATATATATAAATATATATATATATATATATATATATATATATATATATAGTTCATTTAAACTACAGTTGTTGTTGAAATCCACAGACTATTTTTCTTTGTAAAATAATAACCTAACGTAATATTAATTTTTTCTGTTTCAAAATTTATACTTCTGTCTATGAAAAAGGTTTTAAATAAAGACCTAAACGTTGCCAATGAGAGTTTAATTTGAACCTGAAGAACTGATCGAGTCCCGATAATCTTTAGTTTTGTTTCTATTCCACGGTCGATACTTTTATCAATATATATATATATATGTACGATATATGTACAATTAAAATAAGCAGTGACACATAAACTGAAACACAACAAAGACTTACTTTGACTTACAAAGTCAACATTTTCTTGAATATAGTATGTTGAAAATAGTTGAGTTGACTGTCGTCCCTCCGTCAAGTCACTTCTTCTCCTGAGGACGACCACCATTACGGTCGAAATATTGAAAAGTGAGTCTTTGTTGTGTTTCAGTTTATGTGTCACTGCTTATTTTAATTGTTATTTGTCCTGCCAGACCGTTTATCGTTTACCATGGTATATATATATGTATATATATATAATTAATTTAATGGCTCACCCTTGGCAGTGAAGCCATGTAGTGGCATAGTGATTAGGAGAGACGGGATTCTTTGAACAGCGAGTCTTCTTCTGGTTGTCCTACTGTACAATAGTGTGAAGTACTAAAAATCTTTATCACTCAGAATACACCCGAATGGCGTTGTTTAGAGTTTGCTTGCTTTAATCTGTTCCGAGGGTGTTGCCCTTTATTCGGGTCATCCATATCTTACTGGAATTCCTTCTAATTTGATAAAAGAAATCAATTTTTCACAGATGAAGAGTTGAAAGGGCTAGATCGGTGTTTTTCATGTTGAGATTTAGCACGATACTTATTGGAGCTATTAAAACACATGGAGTAACTTCGGTTAGGAGAGTTAATTTGATTTCAAGCCCTGCTATTAGTGCTAGATTGTGCAGATGGGCTAGAAAATAGATGCTTAAAGTGGAGCAGGCGCTAATCAGTTCAGACCATCAGCTGAATTAACCAGAGCTATATGCTTTTGGTATCAAGTTTAAAATACTTCCGGGTGCCTCATCACATGGGTAAAATCACTGCCTACTTTAAAAAAAACTTTTCAAACGGATTCACAATAAGTTGTATTATACTTGGGAAACATGCAGGTATGTGGTTTTCACCCACAAAGCAGAGCTTTGGTTCAAATTTTAATGAAATACGAATTATCTGTAGGAATTAATAATTTTTTTTACTGTCATCTATTAGTCATTAATTTTTGCAACTTATTACTCTTAATGAGTAACAAACCAAATTGCCAGGCCTGAAATTATTTGGACGAACAATGTTGTATTTACTTCGTCAAACCACATTATTACGTATAAAATCGTCTCCATATCATGAAGAAAAACCTTGAACTATGCCTTTTTTAAAATTACTTATCACCATCCCAGACCAGCATATTTTTGTGATTCCATCAAATCCTGGTGCTTTATGCCTGATGAAGGTGTTAAATTCATTTTCAAACAAAACTGACAAAGTTGACTAAACTTTGAAAAGCATTGAATTATGGTTTTATTTTTGTTTTAAATTGAAATACAGAGTTCAAACTGATGCTTCTTTAACATCCCAACGAAAATATTCTTCATTAACTTGTTTAAAAAAAAAAATTGATAACTTAAATCAACAGGCGTTAAATTAAAATATTATTTATTTAAGGAAAATAAAAAAGACATAAAAAAAAGCCTCCCTACTGAGTGTTATTATGTAAATAGTGTTGTTTGGTGAGAGATTAGACGAAGGCTTACTGCTTGCTGACAGCCAGCCAGCTTCTTGAGAGCTCTTCCTACACCTGCCTTTCTCAATCTATTTAACTCTCTTTTTTTCTCTACAACTTCGAGTTTGCATTTCTAAATATCTAAACACACTTGTTTTTTGGGCATTTCATTGTAGTATTGAGCATTTTATATGATAATTTGATAGGCAAATCAATTTTGTTTTTAGCAACTTATTTATTTAAAGGATTTTTATATACAGGGTGAACCAAAAGTGGATGGACAGCAAATAACATTTGTTTAGTGATTAATTACTAATACATATGTACTGATACAATTCTTACATTGACAATTAAATATTATTGTGAACAATAATACAAAAGCTTTTAAATTTGACTGATGCAGGTGCTCATACTTCTATCATTTACACACCTTTCAAGTAAGTCTCTAATTCGACTAAGGTTTTTGTACAGCTACCCGTTGTGTAAAAGTCTATCTAGGCACACCTTTGTTCTTCAGTTCCTACACAAAAGAAAAAGTCTATCGAGGTCAAGTCCTGTGAACGTACCCGCCAATCAATTGGACCTCTTCGTCGAGTCAATGTCCCTGCAAATGTTACATCAACACATTCAATATCAAATGTACAAGTTGAATGTTGAAAACCAATAAGTGTCGGCGATTCAAAAAAAATCACATAATAGCATTTCAAGAAATTAATACCCGGAGACACTTGTGCTAGAAATGTTTATCGAAGCGTAAGAGGCAGACTTCAAAGCTGTGTAAATCGTGATGAAAAACAGTTTTGAGCAACTGGATATGTTATTTACTGTCCACCGACTTCTGGCTCACCTTACGAGGTGTATAAATAAAGTAGTGAGACGTATATATTGATATTATTCCATCCACGTCATGTTTGAAGAAGCTGAATTGACGAAACTCAGATTTTGTTTTAATTGATGGGTATATCTTTGTTTCTTTGGAACTTTTATATTTAGCTAAACTTCAGAGAAACATCTTGAAAGTAGTAAAAGATGTTTGAAAGTTATTTGTGCGAAAAACATTGTGCGAATGTTTTTGTAGGCAGTTATAACCTATGATTGACCACTGACTGATGTCATGGCATCTTAAAGCAGCCTTCGCTTCATAAACAACAGAATTCCCTATCGCAATGATTCTCTTTCAGGAATTCTATATCGACAAGAGATTCTCTGTAAGTCTTCTCTTACAGTCGTTCATGGTCTTGAATTTGTATAAAAGGCAAAATCCTGCTACTTCACAAATCAGCTTGTCTACTTGTTTATTTCCATAAATATCAAAAGGTCAGAAATATTGATAACTAGTAGTGCAATCGTGATTCATTAAAAATAATCTGTTCTTCGACATCGTCGTGAGCAGACCGAGCGTTTTCTAACGCAATACAAAAATGGTTGTTCAACTTATACTTGCAGGAACCGTGACACCCATCAACTATTCTGTTACTGTGAAATCATGATAAAAAAAATATAATATGTTATTGTTAAAAAATGTAAAAAAAAATTCTAAAAATGTTAAAATAAAATACATTCTGAGACCTTGGTTCGTGAAGGCACAAAATGTTTACCTTTTTTTTATATATAGTTACTATATATTGTATTACTACCTCAAAACCGTGAATTTAATATTATTAGAAATATAAATGATAAAAAACAATAAATAAATATACCTTTTTCATCAAAGTAGGAACTTTTTATATCAAACTGATTAATACTAACAACATATTTCAAGAATTTCTCATGTCATCCTTCATATGCCAATTTTTTTCTCTTTTTGATAAAAACTCCAAAAGTATGTGTTTAATTTAATCACTACAAAATAGTAAAAATGTAAAACACTGTCGAATATTGAATTTACTAAATCGATTAGTAAAAGAGGTTTCAAGATACTAAGGATGATATGACTAATAATTTTTCATATATATATATATATATATATATATATATATTGTATAATTCAATTGATGTAGAAAATTAGTGGTTTGTTGAAGATTTGAGTGGAAGATATGAAACAACTTGAATCAAATCTATGGTAGGACTGAGAAGGAAGAGATATGATGGCCAAAAAGTGGTTTATATATGTGAATGGAATGGATATTTGGAATTACTGATCTAGAACTAGGCGAGATAGCTGTAGGCCGTGTCGAATTATAAATAACTCGGCTAGAAACTAGAGTCTATCTCATCCATTAGATGTAATCTACTGAGAAGGCCAATTTGGTTTTAGAAAGCCCATTCATAGAGCCTAGTTGATTTGCACGGAAGTGGAATGGACGCAACTTTGGTTTGCTTTTTCATGGGCCTTTTCATCATTAGTCCTCTTTCAGAACGCAAATGTTCTACAAAAGTCACTCAATTTTGATGGTGTGCTAATAGGAAACCAACTTTCTTTTGATTGAAGTCTATTCTACGACCATTTCCAAACATCTATTTAATACTTAAAATAACGGTTAAATCCATCTGAAAGCTTAAATTGACTCCCATATTCTTACACCATGTACGTTGACTTAAATCAAAACATAATTATGTTAAAAAACTATGACGGTTATCAAAAAGAGAACTCCATAACTTATCCTATTCTTCAATATTATTAAAAAATATTGGGTTTCTTAAACACACTAAGAATTATACATTTGACATTAAGATTTCAAAGAGTGCAAAATGTACAAATGTTTCTTCGACAACGATCCGTCAAACGCTAGATAAAATCATGAGATATATAGTTGGCTTGCGTTTTCTTCTTTAGTTTTTAATCATGAAATTTTCAAAGTCATAACCAATCATTGTGTCTTGCAATTCTTTAATTAGCATTTAAATAACAATTTTTTTGACGCAAATTTGATAAAGGGTATCCATGTTAAGCAGAAATAAAAGAATAATTAAGGGAAGAGATTAAAGCAAAATAAAATTTAAATCAGACGATTATAGGATTATTTTACAAGAATAACATTATTTTTAAAAAAACAATTGGAGGGAATGTTCTTTTTATATAAAATGAAGCAAATAAAATGTGGAGTGGTATACAGTCAACTTTATTACAAATAATCAAGTCATCACACACACGCATACGTATATAAAAGTCGTAATCAGCCTTTGGAGCGATTCACATCTATTCCTGACGACGAGGATATCGAAACATAGTAGTGAGTTTCAGTGATTTCTTTTCTGTGTGCTCTTTTGAAAATTCTAGTTTATATATATGCATTTTGAATTGAAAACAGACGGTCCAAACGGTCATATAATCAAAGTTATATCTAGAGAACACACAAAATAGGACTAACACTCACGGTTTTCAATCATTTGGACTGTCTTGCCGTCGTCAGGAGAAAGAACGAAGGTGCAGAGACGTGAATGCGTCCACCGACCGATAAAAACATCGATTATATATGTACTCAAAATTCGAAAAAAACGATCCAAACTGGACGCAAATCAGCTCAAAAACGAAGCTTTTTTTGCTTACATAAAAAAATGGTTATATAGCTTTTATATATTTTATATAGCTATTCCTTAATATATACCAACTGCTTAGGATTACCTTGTAGTGAATATGTATTCTATTTCATCTTTGTTATTGATTGTTGTAACTACTTTTTTTTTATCACCAATTAACACCACTATAATGCATTTTCCAACCATTTTGACGGGTGGCGTGTTGGGCTTGGAAGGTTCCAGAGCAACGTAAAGTTATTTTATAAACATTTAACGCAATTAATGTTATTATGAATGAAACTGGGAAAATATTTACACAAATATTTCTAGTAATTTGCCTAAAATTACCCAAAATCAGGACCAAAGCTTAACCCGCTAGTTTTTTATTTTCCTTTTTCACTTTTTTTTTCTTCATTTAGAAAATTTGTTGTTAATTATTTTCTATTAATATATGTTTTAATAATTATTTATATATTTCCCTAGGGGCTTGGTTATCCTGGTGGCAATGTGTACACCTCTAGTCTAGCAGATGTGGAGTTCAATACCCACTATAGGTCCCTATATATTCACGTGGAAGGTGAATAAATCTGAGCATATTGCTCCTTGGAAAGGACATTAAGCCGTCGATTTCAAACGTCGAGAATGTCAGGTACTCATTAAAAATTCTTACTCAAAAATACACTTGAGTTAGGCAAAATTTATGAACTTAGAATTTTCATTTTATTGTATCCTAAAGGGTCAATTGTAAATCTCCTGTAAGTGATATCCTATTGTTTACCATAGGCTCTACCCGTATGTTGTAGCCCCTTCATTGGCACAGGATCCTCCCTACTTATTTCTTTTTAGTCATCCTTAACTTATCCTGTCCATCTTACCCTTATTTATATGGCCATCCCCTTTAACTTACATAAGTACTTATTATAATTATTGACTACTAACCCTTAACCATCTACTAGATCTAACAATACTTATATGACAGGATTGTATCCTCAGGGTAATTGTATCCTCAGGGCCCTTGTAGGACTAGCACTGCAGCAAACCCTAACCTATATAGTTCCCTTATTTATTATTATATTTATATTTTTTTTCTTTATATTCCATTTCACTTTAGCATCCATGTCATTTTGTCTTGGGTAATTTATCTTCTGTTGTGAAAACACTAAAACAGCCTCCAGACTCCGGGGCATATCTGTTGATGGTTGCCTCATATTACTCCTACTCCTGATGAACATTGAAGTTATTAAAATAGTTGGCTTATCTTTGTTTTTTGTATTTCTTTTATTATATATATTATTAAAATAAGCAGCAGCTTCTGCATTGACCAATTTCTTGTTTTCGTGTCACTTTGCGGTGAGACTCTGGTAGCTTCCAAAGAAGGTTAGCGAAAGATATTAACACATACAATAAACTTTAGGTCAAACACGAAACACTTGAATAAACCACTTTTTTTAAAAAAAAAACGTTTTAATCACTAAAATAACTATAATTAAACGAACAATACATACGAGCTTTCGGCTGTCATTCGCCATCTTCAGGTATAAGATAAATTAATTATGGTTGATGCACTGAAGTTACAATGGAATAAAATATAGTTATAAATTATAGTTATTGTAGTGATTAAAACGGTTTCGTTTTTTTAAAAAAAGTAGTTTATTCAAATGTTTTCGTGTTTAACCTAAAGTTTATTGTGTTTAATGTCTTTCGCTAATCTTCTTTGGAAGCTACCAGAGTCTCACCGCAAAGTGATACGAAAACTAGAGAGTGTCAACAAGAAATTGTTCAATGCAGAAGCTGCTGCTTATTTTAATAACATATGTTTAAGGGAAGACCTGCTGCCATTGTACACAAATATAAATATAACAAACAGAAAAGAGCAAAGAAAGTCACAAATAGACAAATAACACTCATTGTTTTCTTAATGAAGATTAATAATTAATTAAATTATGATTAACAGTGATTAAAGTGATATTAGTTGTTTCAATCTATTAGTAAAATAAATACAGGGGAAAGTTAATGATATTGGCTGGAAGAGGAGAGGGACTAAATTAACAGGCTCTCAGGAGTAGATCAGAGCAGATGTGGAGAATCCAATGGCATTATGATATCTGCTTCCTCTGATTGCTGCCTTTGCACCGGATTCTACTGACCTTTCTAATCCCAGTCAAGTGCATGATTCATTGTCCTATCCTATCACTGTTATTAAGTAGTAAAGATTTGAATTCTCCTATTTTGAACCCTTCAATTTATTCTAATCCTTTTTGGTCTTGTTTGATAGAACATTGGCAAACCGTGGAAAATCATCTTAGTTAATTTGAGATCGATATACTTGCCTAATAAACACTAACAATTTTTATGTTTTGTTCAATTTAAATATCTTTACTGTAAAGTAGGACATTGACTTTTTTAAAAAAAAAATATACTACATTCAGCATAATTTGAAAATATACACTATATTATTCTTTGTGAATGAAATACTAGGACCCATTCATTCATTTCTGTCATAAATAAAAGACCTCATGTCTCAGCATGCTTCTCATAGATTCCACTCCAGTTGTATTTTGGATATGTAATTTTATATTCCTGTTGATTTTTTGCAAATGATACAAATATAAATTAATTTGTTTAGCTATTGCCAGCAAAATATCCCGCAGGTAGTAACATGTAAAATATTTGAAAACTGAAGTTTGAACAACTAAGACAAGTCAACTAACAATCAAAACCAATTGCTACAACAATTATTTAATAATAATTAAGTATTATTATTTACTACTATTAAGCAGCCTTAATTTAACCAGCAGCCCTGAGGCGAGTAGGTTAACCACTGAGCTAACCTGGCTCTATCAGCACTAAATTTAATGTTCATTCAAAGCAAAGATAACACGTATATACAAATTTAACACATGTTCAGTATTTATGTGTTATTCTTGCTTTGATGAAGACAGTAAATATGAAATATATATCTGTTTTTAATAGCGAAGTGTGTACGTGGTGTGGGAAGTTTCTCTCAGGGGGGTTCTCAGCGAGTTAATTCAATCAAGCGGATATCAATAGGGGAGCTTTTAATTGTCATAAACACGGCTTCATGTTCCATCTTTTCATTAAATCACCTTTTAATAACAATTGTAAATTAATATATAATCATTATTGATTATCACTTAAGACAATGTGACAAGTTCTTTGTTGAAACAGAAATCATTTCCGTGTCCTTGTAGGATATGTCAGAATATTATTAAAATATATTTTAGTGTCTATATATATATATATGCATATAGTATGTAAACAACATACATATATATGTATAAAAAGATTTCACATAAACGAGTGAAATAACAATCAATGATCACACCACAATAAGAAATGGGAAAACAAGACTAAGATCTTTCAACCGTAACAAGCGGTCTTCGTCAGAGTCAAAAACCGAACTGACTCAACAGTTGGGTTTTTGACTCTGACGAAGACCGCTTGTTACGGTAAAGATCTTAGTATTGTTTTCCCATTTCTTATTGTGGTTTGATCATTGATATATATGTATGTATAAGTTCAAAATCGTAGAAGAGTAACATGCAGAGTAAAGAAACACACAAGACTTCCCGTTGCATCTGCAACATGCTTGGCCTCCCTCTCTCTTTTGTCTTGAACACGGATTGCCTAAAAATTCGGGTTATAGTGAATACACTATGAGCACAGTATTTTTTTATCGTTTAAACCGATCCCCTAGCTGGTGATAACGCTAGCCGTTTACCTGCTTTTGGTTTGATCGATGATTCCTCAGATTCTACATTGACAGTCCTTAATTTTGCCTAACTCAAAAGCATTTCGAGTTGGCATCTTTAACGAGCACCTGTAATCGTACAGGCATGGAAGCAACAGCATAACGTCCTCTCAGAGGGATGACGTACTCAGATTTATTAACCTCCCGCGTGAATAAATCGAGGGTCATGGGGGGATCAAACCCCGGACCAGCAGCCCTGAGGCGAGTATGTTTACCACTGAGCTAACCTGGCCCTATGAGCACAGAAAATTTAATGATCATTCAAAGCAAAGATAACACCTATATACTAAATTTAACACATGCTTAGTATTTATGTGTTATTCTTGCTTTGAGTGGACAGTAAACTTATTGTACCAATAGTTTCTTTATATCCTTAGGACAACTCCTTTGAGAACTTTTCTCTAGCCAACGGAAAATAGTTAGGAAACTAGAACACAAGCATAAAAGTCGTGAATGCGAAAGCTACAGTACAAGGCATAATATATAAAACTAAAGACTCCAGTAATTTCACAAGTAACTGATCAAAGTGAAATGTTTTGAGTTTTCCGATTGATGTTACTATAAATTTAATAGAGAATAATAAATAGATATTTAATATAGGATCAGGAACATATAGAATCTAATTAACTAACTTTAAATAGATGATGCGATTTGTATGAATGAAATGGTTAAGTTAAGATTCATACATTAGTAAGCAATGTTCCACTTTTGTTATTTTGAAGCATATTGTATATTATTGAAAACTTGGAGTCTATAAAACTTTTATGTAAAATGTTTTCAACATGGAGTATTTATAATAAACGAGAGTGAGAGTAAGAAGAGAAAGGGGCACTAGAAGGGTGTTGATGACAATGCGCAGGGTGTCCGGCGAGTCATGGAAAAAGAAGGGTTGGCTGCAGATGCAAACCCAAAGAACATGTCACTCGGCTTGAGTTTCCAAAGTTCTGGAAATCCTTGGAGAAAGGGTTGGCAAGGTGCTAGAGTAAACAGTTGGAGATGTTTCAATCAATTTGAAAAGAGGTCTCTATGCCATCTGGAAGCACACTCACACACAGAAGCAGCATATGGTATTTGGCCGGATCAACCCCTTTACCTGGCTTCAAGCCGACCTTTCCGCTAACTCATCACCAGGTGGGTGAGAGAGAGAGAGAAAGGGTAGTTTTGCGCAACCCTTCACCTGGAACTTGTTATTAACTACTACCCTTGGCAACACTTGTATTTAGCGATTGTTGCGTCATCTTTTCTGTGTGGTACAGCTGTCTGACACGCGTTCTTCAGCTCGTGTCGATCCATCACACCCGGCCTTTTCAGCTTGTCCACAGATTCACATTCAGGGAAAAAGCATCTTCACAAACCACTCATGTAGAAATATGTTTCTAAGTAAAAAAAAAAACCAGAAGATAGTAATATGCGTCACAATAGATATAAGTGGTTAATACATACATACATAAAAAGATTTCACATAAACACGTGAAATAACAATCAATGATCAAACCACAATATGAAATGGGAAAAGAAGACTAAGAACTTTCAACCGTAACAAGCGGTCTTCGTCAGAGTCAAAAATCCAACTGAACACTAGATGCATCTAGTGTTCAGTTGGGTTTTTGACTCTGACGAAGACCGCTTGTTACGGTTGAAAGATCTTAGTCTTCTTTTCCCATTTCTTATTTTGGTTTGATCATTGACATACACACATATACATTGTCACGTCCAAGTCACGATAAGAAACAGAAAAAATGTGGTTTATACGTTGTTATTTCGCGTATTTATTGTGAAATCTTCTTACAATAATACATACATATTTAGAAAACAGAAAGAAACACAAAAGAAAAGCAAATACTTCATGTATTTCATATATCACTTTGAATATTTTGGCCCTAGAAAAATTCGTCCTCAGGAAAGGAAGTGAAATGGCGTGAAAACGAAATATAATATATATAAAGTGTGACTACTCAACAGGAGTACTGCTATCTCACGTCGAAATATAGTAGTGAGTCTTGTACACATGTCTTCATGAATTTCTCTTTTTGTTACTAACAGGATTTAACTGGAAAAGGAGCTGGCCAAGTGACATGTCAAACAAAATCAATGAGGTAGTCAATAGTATTAATAAATTAAATGGAATAATAGAGATTAATATAAATAGAAGATAAAAGATTAATAGAGAACAAGAAAAGTAGGATCGAATCTCTCAGTCTAAAGATCGTGAATGCCGAGACTGCGGTACCTGTTTGAAAGAAGATCTCCTGCCTATTTATAGCAATATATATATATATATATATATAATAAATTCGAAACGAAGGAAAGACACAGACATAACTCACATCGATATTTCGACCAACGTCGTCATCAGGAGGTGTGAAGAGCGAAGAGCGAAGAGTCCCGGAGGAAGGCAGGGCGGTGTCCACAAGGACTATAAAACTTTAAATTACACAAAGTACGACACAGAAAAAAGAATAAAAAGAACACTTACAGAATTCAATATTTCACGCTCCGTTCTTTGACGTGGGGAGATCTCTCTCACTTTGTGCTCTCTTCTAGTCTACTCCTGATGACGAACAACAGTTCGAAATATTGAATTCTGTAAGTGTTGTTTTTATTCTTTTTTCTGTGTCGTACTTTGTGTAATTTAATGTTATATAAATATATAGATATATGGATTTTACCAAATAGTAGAAGAACTACTGAATAGTCCTGTTATATTTCAAGAATAGGGATAACATAAGTATTTGGGCAGATGCAGTGAATACTAAATTAGTATGAAAAGTAACACATTATTATAATAACATTCATTATTATTATCTTTATGCAACCTCCTGGTTATGCCTACCTCGCTGGGGTTTTTCTCAATCATAAGTACATACTTTCAAAAAGATGCTGTTGAAGGTAATTTTTAATTACCTTCGGTAAACATTTGTTTAGTTTTCAACAATATTTATAGACTTAAATTAAGCCATTCTATTTTATTTATTAAGTTTATTTTTAACTGTACTGAGCTACATTCGTCTGATCTCACATATTTTTATAATCTTCATGTCTTGTTATAGTTGAGAGATCTTAGTCTTTTTTTCCCCATTTCATATTGTTTGATCATTGATTGTTATTTCACGTGTTTATGTGAAATCTTATTATGTACATATAATATATATATATATATATATATATATATATATATATATATATATATAGCAATGTTAAAAGATTTTTATACAATAACTTTATAAAACTTGTATTTTTACATCTGTTTGATGCATTTGAGTCATTTTTTTTTAAATATAGATAGTTCAAAGTTTATAAAGTTACACGCATAAAAGAAAAAGCATACTTATACGGTTTTTAATTTGTGTTTTTATGGTCTTTAGGTGAGCAAAATGTTTCCCCTCTTCGGAGGAGTTTGCAGCAGTCGCAGCAAAACTATGTTTTGGACATTGGACTCCTAAAAAGGTATGTTTTTCCTGATATTTGGTTTTCATTAGTAATTTACAACTATTTTTGTTTGTAGTTTGATCATATATATATTTATAAGGTATTCTTTTCTTGACCACAATTTACTAATAAACACTTTCCTTCCTCTTGGATTTTGGTCAGGGTTAAAATGCGAAATCCCCTTTTCACTAACGTTTCAATATAATATAGCCCTGAGGATGTTTTAAAATAAAGACGAAACGTTGGCGAAAAGGTGATTCCGTATATTAACCCTGACCAAACTCTAAGAAGAAGAAAAATTGTTTATATATATATATTCAACCTCTAAAGCACAGAAAGAAAATGAGAAATGTCACTAAGAGTATGAATTAGGACAACTTGTTTTGGTTGAAAGATCTTCGCCATATTTCTGATTTTCTTACCGTAGTTTACTATGCATTACATTATTGTAAATACGTTCATCTATTATATGCGGAAGTAACATAATAAATATAGGTGACTCAATAACCAAGAAATGCATGTTTATTTTTTTGAAAAGCAGGTTCACTCTTATAATAGAAAAGAGTTATTAAGATGTTTTCTATTTCATTTAAAATAGAATTTTTTGATGCATATATATATATATATATATATAATATATAGATATACTATAGCTAGGTCTTCTTAAACATATGTATATATATAAATATTGCACATGCTTCTAAATCAGATACTAAATAGAGTGCATCGATCTTCGGATTTTTCTTTCTACTGGACTTGCAACTGCCACAGCATCTGACAACTAGACATCTTCAATCACTTGAGCTTGGGATCATTGGTATCTTAAGAAGCATCGCTTGTATAAACAGCTTGAAATGATCATAGTCTTGACTAATTCGAACATTTCAGTATTAAGTGTGCTCTATTGATCATTGTCGTCCAGGCTCTGCACGTCGGAATTACATGACAAGTCTTGACTGTAGGTTTATATGAGGGGTTTTTTTATGTACAGGGCTTCCAATATTGTAGTTTATGCATCTGTTCGTTGATGCAATATGCACAGATTCCCTCGTAGATGATGTTGTGTTTTTCCTGTGTATGTTTCTTGGCTCACTGCATAAATGAAGAGTTACGGTATAGTTCAGCGCAGTCACCTGTTTTACGAGTATACTTGCAAGTGAATTGAAAGATGCCTCAAGTTCATTATGATGCACTAATTCTAGGAGGCTATATCTTCATTATATATATAATAAATATATATATAAAAAACACAACATACTGAGGAGATATGCAATGATCATACAGGAACAGAATAGAAGCTAAAAATATTGGAAGCTGTACAAAAGAAGAACTTATAAACTCAGTCAAGGACATGTATTAATTAAGCAAGCCTAGCAGCATTGAGGTCAATCAGAGCAGAAGTTAAATGCGCTTGATTGGTTGAAATTCGTCAATCTGATTGGTTTACCTGTTTACTACAAGCATGTCTATTGAATGATGCACAATGTTCCTATGTGAAAGTCGTGTAATATTGAAGATCTCTAGGACAATGCTGTTTTAATAGCCAAAAGAAAAATCGCCCGAAGGATGAGGACCCAGCTTAAAGTTATTCGAGTTGAAATTTTAAATATATATATATATTATATATACATATATATTATTATATTATATATATATATATATCAATGATCAAATCAGATATAAAATAGAAAAACAAGACTAAGATCTTTCAACTGGACTTTCAACTGACAACTGACAACTGATCTTTCAACTCACTTAGTTGGGTCTTTGACTCTGAAGAAGATCGCTTGTTACGGTTGAAAGATCTTAGTCTTGTTTTCCCATTTCATATTGTGGTTTGATCATTGATTGTCATTTCACGTGTTTATGTGAAATCTTTATGTATATATATGAGATTGAATTTACGGCCTATTGTTTTTTTAATTAATTTCTTGAATAACTTTCCCAAATGTTGACAGTGACTGGTCTAATATTCGAATATATATATATTATATATATTAGTATATAGATAGATGTGTGTGTGTGTATGTTTATGTGTGTGTAAACCCTTATAGGGTATATACTATAGTGTAGCTCGATGTAACAAGATTATCAATGGTGCATAAATAGTTCAGTTCGGTGAAACTGAAGAGAAGTAAAGAAAGTCAATCTAAATTAAAGTAAACAAAGTAACTTATAACTTAGTAATATAGGTAACAGAAAATATAAATAGCTGGGTAATCTTGGAAGAAATAAAAGCAATTAACTAGAAATATGGCTACACATAGTTTGAATCAAGGTTGTTGCAGGTTTTAGAAAATTCTTTTAGTCCATTTGTCAATTCAAAATTCAATACTTCTAAATTTTTACGTTTTGCAATACCCATGATCTCCTTAAACAAAGTTCCTTCAATTTGTTAATATTCAGTGACATTTCTGTTCCGAATCAATTTATTTTTTTTTTTACAAAAAATTTGCATTCATTGAATATTTAAAACGAAGCAAACATTTGTTTTTAAAGAATTATGCTTTTTTTATATATATATGTATTTATTAACTAAATATCGTGCTTAAAAAAAGCTGCTGCATGGAGAAATGTTTCAAGTGTCAACAGTGATTTATATGAATTGTGTCATTTATTTACTGGCGGGAAGTGCAGCGAATGCAAACCTGTTATGGCAAAAACCTTCTAAACAAGTCGTGAAGCTAAACATTGTGCCTTTATGTCCTAGTTAATTCACCTTGTCGTTTTAGCTCCATTACTTCTGTAATATACATTTATAAAAGTCGATTAAAAACTACTCTTTCCATACTGATTTGACATTACACTACTATAAAATAAATTTTTTTTTTTTTTTTATTTGTAATTCAAGGATAACGCATTCATGACATTGAGTTTACCTACTTAAGATTTCGAGTCCTGTGTTGCCGCACTAAACCTTAACCGCTAGGCTGTTTTAGTTGTTGTGTTTCCAACATTCAGGAACTGTGATAAAACATTCATAATTTATAATGTTTTTAGAAAAGAAATTAAAATCATAAATAACGCGATTTATAATCAGAAATAACGTCTTTAGACAGAATTACTAGCCAAAGAGAAGGGACTCAAATTCTTGTCTAAGAGCTTTTAGCAATTATTCTAGATAAGAGGTAACTTGTTTTTCTAATGTGTTCTTAAACAAAACAAACGAAATAATAAAAACTAAAGGGAAGGATCAACGCAAAATGGTGTAAGAAAACACGATGTGGAAAAATTCCTGTTGCTTAATAATCCTAACAACATTTTTATTGATTTTTATATTAATTTTTCATAAATTATTTATGATTATTTTACATAATACTTTATATATATATTCAAACTACAGTAAGAAATGAGAAGAGAGAAGCAGGAGATAGTTTTGCTTTGACTATTGATTGTTATTTCACTTGTATATTGTGAAATCTTGTTATACACACACACACACACACACACACACACGCAACACACACAACATATATATATATATATATATATATCATTGATCAAACCACAATAAGAAAATGGGAAAACAAGACTAAGATCTTTCAACCGTAAAAAGCGGTTCTTCGTCAGAGTCAAAAACCCAACTGTTGGGTTGTTGACTCTGAAGAAGACCGCTTGTTACGGTTGAAAGATCTTAGTTTTTTATTTTCATTTCATATTGTGGTTTAATCACTGTCATTTCCCGTGTTTATGTGAAATCTTGTTATACATATATATCCGTCAATGACGACGGATGTCGAAATATCGAAGTAAGTACTGTAGTGTCTTTCTGTGTTCTTTCCTATGTGTTAACGTTTATATATATAATAACATAAAGACCGGCTAATTATAATTATTATGTTTTGCAAAGGTCTTTCCAGATTAGGAAAATTATTAAGTATCCACACAAAAAAGTTCTTGTATGAACTTTTATGTGTGGAGACTTAATACCTTTTCTGATGTTTTTTCGGCCTTTTTTACCTTTTTTTTTTTTTTGGAAAAATATGTTGAATCAAATGGAAGGTAAAGTTTTAAATTTTTAATTGTTGATTTTGATACATCCTATTTTAAAGGCTCTTTTGGTGCTGACAAGGATAAAAAAAATGTTGAAAACCGATCTTTGATATCACTGCTTTAAATCATTATATATGGGGGGATTCTTAAGTTGAATAGATGTGGTGAAGACGTTACTTTGTATATCTGTCAACTAAATATACATTACTGATACGAGAATCGTCTTAAGGGAGACTAAACTATGAATAGTGTTCTTCGATAACACTCCACAACAGACTTACACCTCCCCCCTGTAAAAAAAAAAAAATATTTATATACCGAGAACTTATATAGGCATTGATTGAATAGATAAATGTTAAAAGAAATGCAAGTTAAGAATATTCATGAAGCATATGTGAGAGTTAATGCGGAGGGAGGGACGTTCAATTAGACAAGTAATGAGAGAGATAGTAAAGCTTGGCACGTGGGGTCCACGTGGAGATAGCGCGTATCTAACCCCCCCTCCACGTGTCCACAAGTCTTATCTCCCTAGGGAAACAAACCCGCTTCAAACATCATCTCATTTCATCAACTGCTTTCACTTCTTCCTCTCCCACAAATTACATCTGATCACATTACTCCGCCTTCTTAGGTAAAATAAACTCTTTTCTTATTACCATAATCATATCTAGCATGTTTGTAGTGAACAAAAAACCCATCTAGTCCTATTTTTTAAACTTTACTTGTCTACAAAACAAAACCAATACTGTTAATAAGAATAGTACTATATATAACTATATTGCACTATATATATATAACTATGAATTACTATTCATAATTTGACATATCCAATTCACTAATTCATCAAGCTAAAACTTTTTATCCTCTTTTTATTTAATGTATTTGTGTTTTTTCTCATTGGAAATGATAATAACAACTTTTGAGTTATCCCATCCTTTGCACAAAATATCAAAGTGATATATTAGTTTCATTCCTAGATTCTTTAATAATCATTATTAAATAATTAATAGATTAATTTAATAATCATTTAATTAACTAAATGATCTAAATTATATAATTGTGAAAAATAAAAGATTGTGTTTTAATAGAAATTAAACAATTTGATCAATGAAAAAGCAACCATGATAATTTTTAATTTTTTTTGGAACACCAGTTAAAATTGATGCCATTATTTTGGAATATATTAATTGGGAAAACATAATCCTACTAATACAAGTTAAAGGACTTCTGGAGGGTAGCCTAATCCTTTTAATCCAATTCTCTTAGTTTGAAATAGAAGAGATGGAGGAAATCCTAAGGAATCAACTCAACAGAAGACAGAGAATGGCATAATCCTAGATTCATCCCTTAAGTGAGTTGATTTGTGTTAGATAGAATAGCGTGAATAAAATATTAGTATAAAGTAAAGGGAATCAGCTAAAAATTAAAGAAAGGGAAGAAATACTAGTCAAAAAATTAAAATGAATTGAAATAATTCCTATATTCAGAGAAAATAAAGTTATTATGTGAAAATAAATTATTCAAAACTTGCTTTAAATTATAAGACAATAATAAACGATAAATCATAAAATAATAAATAAATAATATTTTTTCAAAAGATTTTAAAAATTAATGAAAGTTGCTTTAAATTATAAAAAGAGAGCTATACAACTATAATTTATCTTTAAAGAATTATCAGAGAAAAAAATATTTATCATGGCAAAATGTCTTGGCTGGAGGAACAGCAAACTAGTATTTTTCTGTACTATTCACTTAATACGTAATATAACGTATTTGACGGCGTATAGGACGCACGGGCTTGTAAGACACACCCCATTTTAGCAGGTCAGATTCAGGACAAAAAAAGTTTTTAGTATATTTAAGCATATATTGTCTCTCAGAACATACACAAGCAGAAACATAGCTGTATAAAAGCAATTTAGCAGTACAGAAAAGCGATAAGCATACATAAGACATCTCAATAGCAGGAAGTAAGCAAGCTGTTAGTACAGGCTTGTAAAGCAATCACAATAATAATAAAACATTAGACATGAAAATAAAGCGAGCAGTGCATAAACTGTGGCCCTTAAATTGAAAAGTTAGGAGACCCCTGGTTTAGGCCTACGGAGGTCTGGAACTTTACCTATGCCATGTAAGACGCAGGGCGATTTTTTTATCCAAAAGTTTGGAAAAAAAGTGCGTTCTCTGTGCCGTCAAATATGGTATTCACTTTTCCTTAAGGGGCTAGATTAGCCCAGTGCCAACGTGCTCCCCTCTGGGCTCGTAGGTCCGAAGTTCAATACCCACTCTGGCCTCGATTTACAAGTATTTAGTGAATAAATCCCAGCTCGTTGTTTCTCCGTGGGGACGTTAAGAGGGCTTACAAGTTGGTCCCGACCAGAAAGATGATAGGTACTCGTTACAGATCCACCCTACTTTAAAAAACCTTTAATTAGCCAAAATGTAGGACTCCCAATGTGGAAAATCAATCTTCATTGTCTGGTATCACAAACGTCCAATGTTTGGTCTATGTGTGTTCCCTTGTGGGACGGCCACTGTAACCTATATTCACTTCTTATGGATTCAATATAGTGGCACTGACAGAGTTACCTATAAAAAATAATCATTTGCTGTTGTGAAGAAAATAAATTTTTATTTACTTAAAATTAATTTATTTAAAATTTGAATTTTATTTATTAATATGGTTTATTTTAACTTGTATTTATTTTATTAAATAGTGGTGTTAGACCTACAATTTCAATTATCTAATATTCTTCTATTATACACTTATCGCTGATATTATATTTATAAGGATTTCGTGCCAACAGTCGAAATTAAAACTGGGAAATCTTGGGCAGATGTAATCTGTCAACTCGTTCTGACCAATAAGGAGCCGGCTTTCATTTCTTACGTCACCAGCGACAGGAGGACACGATAAACGATTCCAAATTGTGGAGACTTGAGTCTGTTATTAATGACCTTGTACGAGAACTCATCATCTCACCACTTCCTACACTTACACCTTTCATTATGTCTCGTATCTCTAACCTGCTGCCAAATTCCGCAGTCTCTTCAAGTATTCATTTTTGGTTTAAACTTCATAAATTTTATTTTCTCCACCTTGAAATCCTATCACATAACTAATTCATAACACGAGTTTAACCTATCTGATATAACACTATTCTAAAACTAATTATATGGTAATACTAACGATTAAATTATATTAATGAGCTGTGTTTAATTAATTAACTTCACAACTTGAATAACTTAGGTGTAACATCAATATAGATTCATCCCTATATAGCATCAATATAGAATCAGCCCGGTACATCATCAATATAGAATACTGCCGGTATAACATCAATATAGAATCAACCCGATATAACATCAATATAGAATCCAGCCGGTATAACATCAAAATAGAATCCAACCGGTATAACATCAATATAGAATAAACCCGTTATAACATCAATATAGACTCCAGGCGGTATAATATCAATATAGAATCAACCCCATATAACATCAATATAGGTTCAACTTTATATAGCATAAATATAGAATCAACCTGATATAACAACAATATAGAATCAACCTGGTATAACATCAATATAGAATTAACCCATTATAACATATAGATTCAACCCGGTTACGTAGCTCTCCCATTACTAAAATAGGTATCAAATATCAAATAAACTCTCACCCCTTGAGGAGTACTAAAAGATAAAAATCTATATGAGTGAGCATTGGAAAAGAAAAGTTTAGTTGGTAGAGATTTAGCTACAGGTATGCTGTTGCATCTATACTTTAGAATAGTGGTAAGGTTTGATAGAACTTTTGAAACCAGGAATGTATTACTTTTTAGAAATAATTTTTTTTTTGTATTGTTATCACTTTGGATGGTAACATTGGATACACAGATGGGAGTTTAATAATAATTTATGAATTTAAATTATTCTAAATTTATAATTCATAATTTATGAATATTACGATACGACTTGGTTTGCATTTTTCAGGAATTAGGAATGCTTCGTTGGCCTTAAGACTGGAATTCTTTGAAGACAAATAGGTTTGAGTGTTGCGATGTACATCAGTCTTTTCCTTAGTTCTTCTTAATAGTCTTGATCGTTTTAGTTTGTCTGCGTCAATTCTAATATAGTTGTTTATAAAGATATATTACCATATATTGCCTGACATCTACAAATGAGGTAAAAGATTCGTCAGGTCCGATCAAAAGACAGGTTCTCCTTCAGAATGTGAAGGTAACTTAGATTTCTGTCACATTATTTTAATTTTCTTCCTCTGACACCCAAAATTCAGGTGAGAAATATATTTCTCAAAAGATTTTAGCTGAAGGAACAATCAACGACTTCACTATATAGGAAATCATTTAAAAAAGAAAAAGCATTTCTTCATAAATGTGTTGGTATATTTGATATAAAATGAGTCCTACTAACAAGTTCTCTTAGAGTTGTCTGCATCAGAATGTTGTTTATTAAAGGACAATTCTTAAAAAAATTTCGTTCGGGTTTTTTTAATTAACTTTTTGGAAGCTAGACTTAACGCTATTTAACATGTCAGTTTTCCCAACATGTCATGCTATCTAAGCAGTCCGTCTCAACATGTCATGTCATTTGAACATGTACTGCCAGTTTAATATGCTTGTCTTGCCATCTCAACTTGTCATTTAATATCAACACACCATGATATTTCAAGATATATGCCACAATATTTCTAAAAAAAATAATATGGTTAATAAAATACATCAACCGCTCATATGGTCATTCGAACGAAACGATTTGCAAAATCCATTTCAGTTTGTTCGTTGAAGATGTAACGTAGATGGTTGAAATACAATGATCATTGCATAAGTTTTTAGGCAACTACAACATTATTCCTTAACCCGTTTAGTACTGTGTTGTTGAAAATATCTTTTGATACTAGAGCTAAGAAAAACACGTTTAAGTTAATAATTCAGTGACCATTTTTAAAGTTGAGGTTCTTTTCGTTGGCACAGTAAGTTTAGGTGTGCCACATTGAGAGAGGCACTCGAAAATAGTACCACTAAATAATGTAAACTTCCTTTTGCTCTAAAAGGTCAGGTTCTTATCAACTCAGGTATAAGGAAGAAATTAATATACCAGAGGGTAAAGTAATAAAAACGTTACACTGACCTCACAAGGAGTGTCTTTCTCTATGAAAAGCTAGAAAATAGGGGTTAAGTATAAAGGTAGAGGTGAGCGTTTATTAGAGGATATCTTAATGATAAGTCGGAGGGGATGAGATAAGGGAGGCAGATAGGGGTGTAGGAGGAAGACAAATTAGCCCCAGCTGCCACCCTCGCACGTACCAGCTGCCTTCGTGATTTACCTCTTTGACCACCCGCTTCCCCATCATTACATGTTTTTTTTTTTTTACTAAACTAACGATATCTTTGTATGTTTCTTTTTGTTACGTAGTGGGGGAAGGAACGTGCTGTAACCAAATAAACAGGCGCATCTCTCAATGAAATAAAGACCGCTTTAGCCATTGGAAACCAATCTTTCTAGTCATATTATCCTGTAGTTGTGTCATAATTATGTGTAGTAAAAAAAATATGTTGCTGATGTTTCAAAAAAATTCTTGTCAAACATCCACATTTTTTGCATTAGGCTCCCTTATAGTAAGGTCGCAAATTTAATAACATAACTAAATAAATAATTTATTTTTCTCTATTAGGGTATCTAAAGCTAAAGTTAATAACACCAATCCTGATCAAAGGTCCGAAATTTCTCAATATTCTGTTTTTAATGTCGGCATTTCGATTTACGAATGAATCTACATACAATTATTTTGAGATACCGTATTAACTGGGTCCTCCAGTAGTTCCATGGATTGTGTCACGTTTCATACCTCAAACGAGTCATTGGCATGACCACAGCAGTGTTTCCCTGATAGACTGATCAGCTGCAAGTGTGACCCGGAGTGGTCACCGCATTCACCGGTCTTGAACTCCCCAAAATTTTATCTGTGGGGATAGCTTAAGGTCAAGGCCTACGACAACAACCTCCAGACTATCTCTGACCTAAAGGTAGCAATCTCAGCAATTAAAGTGATCCCAAGAAAGGAATACGGGAAGGTCATCAATTAATGCCAGCACTAATTAATGGCATGCTCCTTATACCTAGTGCTAGGAATATCGATCCTAAATTTAAATGTAATAAACATGGTATTGTTAGTTCACCTTCTGAGCGCTAGGAGCGCTTTTGCATTGTATCTCACTTCCTTTTATCAGTGTTATTAAGTTATTTGCATTGTTGTTTTGAACTTAAACTCTTTTTATTCGTTTCTTTTAGTTTTATTAGTTTATTAGTTTTACTATTTCTTTTAAAATATTAGTTTTTGTTAATACTGAAGATGACCACTGAGGTCGAAAGCTTGATCTATTCAGTAAAGTTCCTTTACTGTTAAAAGTTTCCTTAATATGTCCATGGGAGAGTTATTCTTTAGAAAAAAGTTGGGAAGTTAAATTGTTTAGAAGAAAAGAACACGTTCTTAAACAGATCGTTAATAACGAAGCTGCTTTGGTCTTCAATGATATTTACTTAAAACTTTGGAGATGCTTGTTACATAAGCTTGCTCAAATTAATTTATCTGAAGCTTTGTGTCAATCTAAATATAATTTTGGAAGTTATTCAAGATTAGGTGGTGACCGTTTTTTCTGTATCATATGTACGTTCTGAAAGGGGAGTTTTTTTTATGATCCTACATATACGAGTATCATTACTACATATGATTATTTTGAGATATAATTTGAAAAACTTACTTTTGTATAACTGTGTAAACCTACACACCGTTATTTCATGATATGACAGAAAAAGTAAACTTTTACATTGCTGAATGTATTTTACTTACCGAAAAAATTTTAATAAGAAAAAATGTTATATAAAAATGCAAAAAAATGTTACGATAAAATAGTGTAGAAAAGATTTTAATTTAAAAAAAAGACAGTATGAGTAAAGAAAAATTTTTAACATTTCGGATACTCCCTGTCCTCCACCCGTCTCCCTCCGAATCCTGAAGCGCCTAAGGTAAGGGGTTACAATAGGACATGATCTAGAAACAAATATTGTTATTTTACACATATATATATAAAAAGATTTCACATAAACACGTGAAATAACAATCAATGATCAAACCACAAGATGAAAATGGGAAAGCAAGACTAACAACCGTAACAAGTGGTCTTCGTCAGAGTCAAAAACTCAACTGAAACAAAAGACAACTGACAAAAACGCCAGTTGGGTACTCTGACGAAGACTGCTTGTTACGGTTGAAAGATCTTAGTCTTGTTTTCCCATTTTCTTATTGTGGTTTGATCCTTAATTGTTATTTCACGTGTTTATGTGAAATCTTTTTATAAATATATATATATATTTTTAATAATGATATGTTCGTGCTATTTTTAGTTATTATTTTTTTTTCTTACCTATGAATAAAGTACAGTTTTCACTACTGCGACACTTCACACCATCGTTGAAATGGTAGGTATTTTCAAGCCATACTGAATTCATGTCATTAAAAAAAAATAAGGTTTGAGTGAACCACGAACTCGTAACATTATATCGACACTTAGAAAACTAGATTATCCGATTTCTGTTGCCTCAAATACATCAAGATTAAAAACAAAAATATTTGCAACATTTTTAATAAATATTTATTTCGAACAATTAGAATATCAACTAGTTAGTGAAAAGATAGGTATTCTTAAGGATAACATAAATAGGAAGGTTATTAAAAATTTGTCTTTTCTCCTGTCAAAATCCCACGATCAGAGTATTATAAGCCGTTTAAATTTCATGCCCATACATTATTAGGAAACCAGGTATTGACGGTCGGTTAAAAGAACAACAAATAACGTATTTTATAAGGCTGCGGGTAATTCGATATGCAGAATACTTTGTTTTCTAGAACTACTTTATAAAAAATATCATTTTTATGTGTTATATATAAATAAATAAAATAAGTTAGATACTAACTAACAATAGAAAAACACAAAAAAAACTGTTAAAACTGAAAAGTTTAAGCATTATAACAGAAAACAAACATACTATAAACTAGTCGAAAATATACTTCTTTATAAAAGCAAATAGTAATAGTAAAATAATTTGAATGTCCTATCGCAAAAGCTTTTCTAAATTTATCAAGCAATCTTACAAGTTATTGTAAAATTAAAAAAATTGTACACATGAATAGTTTTTTTTTTTTTTAGGAAAAAGCGAAATCTAAGAAATGGTAGAATTTATTTTAAAAATAGTAGAAACCCAAGAAATAAAATTAACATGAGGATCCATTTACAAAAAAAAAATAAAAAAAAACAATAAAAAAAGTGATAAAATTTATAATTTCAAAATACATTTGCTCTTATTCTGGGAGTAGTCGTTTCTTAAAGTTGTACTTTTAATTATTGCTTCCATAATATATATTTTACTTTCCAAGATGTGAATAATAGTGCATTTATAATGACAATAGTGTCGTTTATCATGAATTGTTTGTTTTATTTGACAATTGCAGAAGGTATAACATTTTTGTATTAGATGTTTAATAGGGTATGGATCGTCTTCTCGAAAACATGGAATACCTTGTACTCAGTTGAACTATTTCATATTGTTCTGTCTACCACTAAAACCACCTTAGCAATTTTAAAAATATGGAGTGGTCTGCACTCAAATTTATTATCAAAATATTTTACAAAACAAATAAATCGCTTCATTGGCTTATTAATAGTTATTGTAGAAGAGTTATCCAATTCTGTCATAAATGTTTATGGATGCTACCCAGTCATTAGTTCACATATTTGCAGATATAAATAAAAAGTTTTTATATTTATCAAGGAAAAAATTGAATCTTTTTAGTAAAATAACATTTTGATTAAGCTATGATGAGATGGGATGATTCAGTTGATTGAATACATGCCTGCTCTTTCAACAAGTAGGCCGATCTAATTGTTACATGAGAAATGGTAAAAGATTCCATCAAACCCAACAGGTCTGCAGACGACTCTCCTCAGAACACGACTCTGCGACGCTCAGCTGAGATTTAGTTAGTAGGTCATGACGTCACGGCAGGTGGTCAGTGACGAAACTTGGGCAGATGTCATTGCTGCACCGGCAGGTGCGCGCTCCCCCCCCCCCCTCAATTCTCCCCTAAATAATTCAAGTTTTTTTTCCATATTTTATAGAAGCAACAATTTTTCAGAAGCTAAAGTAGCAATTAGCTTATACAATTATATTACAAGCCTCAGAACCTCACAGAAACAAGATTAGAAGTACAAATCGTTATACGAACATATATATATATATATATATATATATATGATAAATGAAATATGATCCAGAAGGACTAATAACACTTAAAATAAACTAAGTGTTAACAGTCCTTTTGAATTGAATTTCGTTTATCACAGTTTATTTTAAGTATATATAAAAAGATTTCACAATATACAAGTGAAAAAAACAATCAATCATCAATCCATAATATGAAATGGAGAAAAAAGACTATTTGGACTCTAACGAAGACTGCTTGTTATCTTAGTCTGTTTTCCGCAATTCATATTGTGGTTTGATTATATATATATATATATAAAACTAAAGTTTATCAGGAGTCGGTCAGTTCTTGAGGTTCAAATTAAACTCTCATCGTCAATGTTTCAGTTTTTATTGAAAGCCTTTTTCATAGACCTACAAAACAGAGGTAATGTAATAAATAATTCAGTCATTCAAAAATCAAACATACATAAAAAGCGTAATTAATAAATAAGTAGTTATACTAGAAATTTTGACAATAAGTTAATGAGAAAACTTATAGACATATAAAAATGTTGTTTAACGTGGAATAAATATTAGAGATTGTTTTACAAAAAACCACAGACTATTTTTCTTTTAAGTGGAAGAAAAAAACACAAAAAATAAAGGAATATATATAAAATTATTAAAAATGTCTAAAACTGTAAAAAAATATAAGACAATAAAACAAAATAATAATAAATGACGACTTTTTTTTCAATTTTTAGATATTGTTTTAAATGATTTTTTATATATTTCCTTTATCTTTTTTCATCCCTTATATTCTTCTTTAATTTTTTCTTCGATCTGTACTCCTTGGTTCTTTTTTTATTTTTCTCCATCGCGGCAGCACAGCTTTAGCCCTCACCCAGTGGGTTTTTTACTGTCATCCCTCCGTCAATTCACTTCTTATACTTGTACTTAGGGTGACCGCGATAGCGGTCAAAATATTGAAAAATGAGTCATTGTTATGTTTCTTTCTATGTGTCATAGTTTATTTTTAGTATATATATAGTTCAATATAGACAAAGAAACATAGAAAAATCAAAAGAACACACTTACAGTCTCTAATTTTCGGTTTGAACCGTCTTCAGGATAGATAAGAGAGGGAAACCAAGCGCACTGGTTCAGAGACGGTTGGATACCAACCGAAAATTAGAGACTGTAAGTTGGTTCTTTTGATTTCTCTATGTTTCTTTGTCTATATTGAACTATATTTGTCCGTCTTGGATCGTATTTTCAACGAATATATATATATATATATATATATATATATATATATATATATATATATATGGGAGTATGTCTGAAACAACTAGGACTATGTAAGTAAAACTTTTGGTCAACTAATCTATCTTGTTTTATAAACATGGAGAAAGTGTTTTTAGAAATTAAAAAACTCAGTAGAAAAGTTATGAAATTAAAAATAAGCATACAATTTAACAAGACATATATATATTCTTCGTTCAAATACAAAGAAGAATTAGTACAAGCTAAATAAACACAGGTTCTAACTCGATTTTTTGGAAAATCCCTGTCACCTTACCTTTACTTTTGAAGACGGATTCTTCATTGTTTTTGTACTTGTGAAAGTCCAGTTTCACTTTCCAGTTTTAAAATAAATAAATAGATATATATTTATAAATACCGTTGACAATGAGTAATAATATACAAATAACACGAAATATTAGAGTTAAATTATAATTTTCAAGCATATTAGAAAATTAAATAGCAGATATATCTAGTTAATTAAAATACAGTATTTTTTTATGGTTTATAGAATGTTATTTTCTAATGTTTAGTAGATATATGAAATTTGAAGTCTAATAGGAGATAATCAATGTGTTTTAACAAAAAAATAAATAAAACGCCTCCTTGAGATTTAACGTTACCGGAAATTCCTGACTTCGCCTGAAAAATGAGATCTGCTCCCTTCTCTCATAATAATTGACATGCAATCTCAACCGGGCTGATTACTTCACCTTAAATTGGCACTCCAGCTTAGTAACCAACTTTGCGGCCAAATCTGTAGACTGTTATTATGCAATGTTTATAATTGATGCCATCTTCACTACAGTATAGCCACTATAACTAATTCTTAAAAATACAAAACTATAATCACTTGATTTTTAATATTAATGTGCTATTATTTTGAACTACAAATATTACAATCAATGAGATTAAGTGAGTCGCTAGCAATTTTATCTATAGTAATAACGGTTTTTTATAGTCTAATTTAATAAATTATTGAGACGCATAATGAAAAAAAAAAACCCTTCGGAGCAACGTACTTCTTTATCTCTCTCCCTGATGATAACATGGCCGAAATATAGCGGAAATATTTCTCTGATCTCTTTTATTCTCGTATATGTTCTTTCTGTGGATCTACTATTTATATAAAGAGAGGTAGAACTCAAAGCAGGGACGATGATAAAGTAAGTCTCAGTCACTGTGTCGTGCGTATGGTTTCCCTTACTTTACTTCCTTAAAACGGTTGAAACTAAAAATTAGAGACTCTAAATCTTTTCGACTTTTCTATGTTTCTTTATCTATAAAGGACTTTATTTGTCCGTTTTAGATAGTATTTTTATCGAATAAGTAAATATATATATATCAACTAGAATTTTCAAAAGAATACACAGAAATGAAATCAGTGAAGCTCACTACCATATTTCGATGTCCTCGCTGTCAGCAATAGATATTCCTGAGTCTAGAGTCTATAGAATAGTATCTATTCCTGACGACGAGGACATCGAAATATAGTAGTAGGTTTCACTGATTTCATTTCTGTGTGTTCATTTGAAAATTCTAGTTTATTCGGTTTGAAGAATCGTTTCATCCAGTTGGTATATATATATATATATATATATATATATATTAGTATAAATAGGGAGCAAACCTTCTTTTATACAAATTGTGTTAAACTGAATTGCCATAATCAAATATACCTTTCTTTTAAACAGTTTGTCAAATGTTAGTTAATAAATAGTGATGTCCAACCGGAGTTTTGCTTGTCAAATGTTAGTTAACAAATAGTGATGTCCAATCGGAGTTTTGCTGAAATAATTCACCAGCTGAATCAAGACAAATTGAAATTAGATAGCAAATATGAAAAACTCCTTAAAAGAAAGGTATGTTTGATTAAGGCAATTCAGTTTAACACAATATATATATATATATATATATATATATATATATATATATAATATATATAACAACTAATTAGATAACAGTGCTATCTAAATCTTTTTTTTAAATGAACATGTTTGATGGAGTTATAAAACTTTGAAGTTATATAAAAACATCAAATAGACTAATTATAAATAATATTATAATTAAGGTTGATAGTAATGATCAAGTGAAAGAGAAATCAGTGGACAAACTGCCTGGACAAGCACTGAGATTTTATCTTGAGTGGTGTTGAACACTTCAGACATAATTCTCAAAACACATTAATTAGTAATCGAGTCTCCTCTGACATTTATTTCTATCAATCTTTATATTTCCAGTTATATTGAATAATCAAAAATAACTGTTATATAAGCAAATAATGCCAAGCTACTTTGTACTCTTAATAAGTATCAAATTATGAACATTGTGAAACATAAAATATTCTAAGGACTTCTTTTTTTTAATTTAATGAATATTAATAAAATTAAAATTGACATTTCTTTTCTTATTTAAGCTGTCATGGAAAAAAGTTCCTATTTTCGTTTCATCCTACTCTCTTTCATAGTCTCTCTCTCTCTCTCGGTCTGTCTCTCTCTCTCTCTCTCTCTCTCTCTCTCTCCCTCTCTTCTCTCTCTCTCTCTCTCTTGCTCTCTCTGTCTGTCTATCTGTCTGTCTCTCTCTCTCTCTCTCTCTTCTCTTTCTCGGTCTCTTGCTCTGTCTGTCTCTCACTCTCTCTCTCTCTCTCTCCCCCCCTGTCTCTCTCCTCCTGTCACTCTCTCTTGCTCTCTCAGTCTATCTGTCTGTCTGTCTTCTCTCTCTCTCTCTCTCTCTCTCTCTCTCTCTCTCTCTCTCTCTCTCTCTCTCTCTCTCTCTCTCTCTCTGTTTACTTTGACAAGTAGCAAACTTTTCTGTTGACGCTACCTACGTTCATCATTTAGTTTGTTACTGTCTGTTGTGTTCAGAAAGACAAACACTTGTCTTTCTTACTATATATTGAGAATTTCTTACTATATATTCTGTTCTAACCTGTATATTGTAAGTTAACCTGGCCCCTCATGGATGCATATACGTTTTCATATTGGGGAAAGCATTATGTCTGTACGGAAAAAAGTTTATTATAAAAAACTAACAACGCGTTTGATGCTTTTAACATTTCATCCTTTTCTTCAGGTTACATCTAAAAAATATATGCATATTTGAGCTTTAGGAACATCGAGGTGAAATAATAAAAATTGAATACAATATTTGACAGTATAGAGTGATAACATGGGAATAGCGTTATCACCCAATAATGTCTGATATTCAACAGTCATTGTTAATATTCAACATATTGTATTTTATTTTAATTAATTCACCCCAATGTTTCTAAAGCTCATATATGTATATATGTTTTAGATGTAACCTGAAGAAGAACATTAAGTGTTTGAAACGAGTTGTTAGTTTTTTATAATAAACTTTTTTGTGTGAACGCATAATACTTTCACCAATATGAGTAAATACCACACTATAACAGATTGCACAATTAATGAATTTACGTTTTCCATTACTTTCAAAAGTATGTTGAAAGAGTCTCATGATTAAGAAGAAAACTTAATTCGCCAGTGTTGGTTGACTTGAAAGCTGACTTGATGACCAAACAACAGGGTTCAATGCTCAGTTAATTATGAAATGTCTAAGTTGATCTCAACTTTCTAAATAAAGTAAATACTAAAGATATACAATACTGGTAGACCGTTAGCATAGCGCAGCTTCTTTATCAGGAGTCCATTGTTAGGGGTTCATGGACCTGAATTGATAATGTCAACGTGGAGTACAGTACACGGAAATGTATGATCGTAGTTGGCTGATACAATGATAAAGATATAGATCGGTTCTTAAAAGCTATGATATTTATAGTTTGCCTATGCAAAGAATGATGGGGCTCACTAAGACAGTATTGTTAGGGATTTAACTTGTTCCATCCTTCAGTCTATTGATACGTCACTCTACAGATGAACACAATGCTAATAGGTCCAGATAAAGGTGTGCAGCAGACAGGTTTAACACTTCAATTGTGGACTAGTTCAAGTTTTGCGGAGAACCGGAAAGCTCTAGAGAATGGCAGCAAATATAATACAGAGTTGGCAAGTAAAGGGGAGGGTATGGGGAGGACAGGTGAGGAGCATCTCCTGGTGATCGTGACAATTGTGTACCTAGCGGTGACGGTGGCAGGTGCGGAGTACCGGTCTGGGGTGCACCTGGCCTCACGCGTGCCTCCCCACTGCCGGCTTTATATATAAAATAAGTAATAAGTAAGGGGCGCTGGAGACCACTATCACTCTTCAAGCAACAGAGTAAAAACCTATGCCACCAGATCAAGTGAAATAACAAGTATATCTCAATAACAATCCTGTGACTCAACCATCAAACAAACCATCATAAAAATGTAGTAAATATGAAACAATCTTATGCGATTGGACAGAGATTACTGCTAAAAAATCAGCCTTGCAGCTTGCCTTTTTCATGCTTTTAAAAACTTCTGTCAACGAATCTAATAACAAAGAAGTAAAACAAAATTTTTTTGAGATTACCTTTATTTAGTGTTGAAAGAACAGAAGAATGCTCACTGATAGTGATGTTCAATGAAACTTTTATATATATCGTCTTCTAGTTTTTTCCTGTCAACAAACAGCTTATTGAAATAATGACTACAGCCAGTGTTTTTTTTTTACCGTTATGTATCTTGTGTTAACTTCCAGTCCTAAATAAGCTCGGTTTGATTAAAATTTTGTATTTAAATTTATAAATATACAAATCCACTTTTCTTTATCAAGGTTTGATTCAGCCCAAACCTACACTAGATAAAGAAAAAATGTCATAGAATATATGTGGTCGAGAAAATAAAAATTGGAATTTGTATGTATATGTTTCACTAGTTACTGTATAACTTCATTAAAATAATTACCAGTGTTATTTAACTTATTCATTTATACATAATTCATTAAATATCTTACTAATTTTCATTCTGGTATGCTTCCAAAGTACCCTCTGCAATTTCATTGTATAGTTTTTCTGTCGCTGTGGTATATTATAAATTATGCAAGTTTTTTTAAGGAACACTTCCTAACGATGTCAACTTATTGTTCTTGAGATCTGCAAAAGCCTTTTGAATCAAAGTGATATGCGCATATATGCAGCGACGAGAACACCTCGCCTTAACCTATCCTATCAAGAACATGCCTACAGCTTACTTGATCTTTTTAAAACATTTGTCGTATTAATAACATTCTTCCTGCCCTTCTAGTGACGGTATCTACCATCTGGACTGTACTCACTCTGATCCATTCTATATTGGTCCAGCAACTACCAAGATAAGCCTTCACATGAATAATCAAAAAATCTTTCAGTCCAGATAGTATACCTTCCCATCACTATTTACGCCAATTCTTTCAGTCTCTGTTTTAAAGAAGTTTTTGAAGTACAAATTCTAAAAAAATAGAATTGTAACTCATCACAAAAGATATGTCACATTAAGACCTTTTGAAGAACCCCATATTCAATTCTAATATCATGCTCATACACTGGTATTCTCTTGAAGTTAATTTATTCTATCTCAATTTTTAAACATTATATAAAGCTATTGACTTTTAATTTTGTAAATATATATATATATATATATATACAAAATTTGTATATATTTATTGAATAATGGTTTGAAACGGACAAATAAACCCCAGTGTAAATGAATAAAGATAAATCATTCGTGCTCTGTCCTTCGACGTGAGGAGATCTCTCTCACTTCGTCCTCTCTTCTAATCTACTTCTGATGACGAACAACAGTTCAAAATATTGAGAATTCAGTAAGTGTGATTTTTGTTTCTTTCTCTGTATCGTGTTCTGTGTAATTTAATGTTTTATAGTAAAGATAAATAAGTTAAGATCACACAGATCTCTTTGCAAGAACTTACTTAAAGCAGGTGTACTAGAATGACACTGATCATTAGCGCTAATTTAAAACTGAGTAGAGAAGTTGAAAAATCAGTAATATCCAACAAATTGCCAATAATGCTGATGATTTCTGCAAGAATGGTGACATTTATGAGTATTAGAGCTGGCAGCAAAATTTATATAAATTATGTTATTTGTACAAATAGAAACATTTTGACAAGTAATTTGTTTGTGTTGTTGGAAACACAGAAGCTTTTATATTAAATGGTAGACTGCTGGGGAGTAACGCACCAGAAGGCCCAACCAATGAATCATTAAGACCTTAAGAAAAAAAACTATCTCTCCCCACAGTTAATCAACAAAGTTCATCTGTACTTTTGTAAATAGTTAAAAGGTATACAACTTTTTGTTTTGAACTAGAAATGATCTCTGAAGATAGTGTCTCACCTAGGCTCATTACCAAGACAATCCGGCACGTTCCAACAACACGAGCCAGTGGACTACAAGAAAAAAAGAAAAACAAAACGCGTCGTGATCTGGATAAAACTTATCACCAGAAACCCATTTCAAATGTAAATGGTCTTACAAATTATAGTCATTTTTTTTATTTTTATTTTTATTTTTTTTTTTTATGAACAGGACTCAAAAAGTTATTAGCCTAATTATTGGAATTGCCCGAAAAAGGGTCTGAAGCTAGTTAGGGTGTAATTAAGAAGATAATGGAGGGCAGAAGACGTTTTATTGATGGTTTGTCAGAATGCCCTTTAATTAATTGTAAAGGCATTAATACAAGTGGGTGACCGATATCAGCACTCGCTCTTTGTATCTCATTAAGCGTACTCTTAAACAGATTATACTTCCTCGGTAATCCCTTTCTATCTGATAAACTGTGTTATTTTATTACAAAGCGTTTTTAATTTCAAATCAAAGAACATTAAGAGGAAATTATAATGATGATTAAAGAAACAGTATGTCATAATGTCAGATTTGACCACACAGTGATTAACTAATGTATAATACTGGAGCATCCAGTTTATTACAACTAGAGTTTATTTTTTGATAATAACAGACACAGCTATTCAAATATTGATATTTATATTAGCTCCACTGTTTTAAAATTAAAACTTCTAAATTCATTCAACTTCAACATCCACCTTTCCTACCGCAATGTCCCTCTGTTTGCAACTAACTCTCCCGTGCTATACTATATAATGAGTATACATCAACTCTATTAATTTCCTATTAAAAATTTCATCACTGTAAAACTAATCACTAAACAAACAGGGTCAAGTTAGCTCAGTAGTTAACGTACTCCTCTCTGGTCTGGTCGTCCAGGGTTCAGTCGCCAACCTGGCTCTCGATTTATTCACGCAGGAGGTGAATAAATCTGAGTACATCATCCCTCGGAAAGGACTTAAAGCCGTCGTTTCCGAGCCTATACTATGTCAGATACTCGTTAAAGATCCAACTTGAAATGCACTTGAGTTAGGCAAAATTTAAGACTCCCAATGTAAAATCTGTAGAATCACCGATCAAAAACGATATTTTATGCTTATTACTTATTTATCAATAATTATTCTTGTAAATCTGTCTAATTTAACTTATTTCTAGTTTTATGTATGTGAAATTGTTATTTATACGCATATTTATGGAATATTTATTAAGAAAATTTGGGCTGTGCAACAGATTAATCAAATTATAACACATTCTAATCGGAAAATTAGTCTTGACATAAAACCATTTTGGTTTTGAAAGTCGGTTCAGGAATAAATTAAATAAGCCCAGGTATGACGGTATAGTTGAATATTACTCTTAAAAGTAGTATTTATTGGCATAGTATTCTATGATTTCAGATCAGTGATTTTTGTTGTTGTTGTAACACAATAGCGGAAATTTCTATAATAATACATTCATAGAAATTATAATGAAATAATGTAAGGACTTTAAGGATTTTAGGACTTATGCGAATTATAAATTATAACGAAAGTAACACAGAGGCAAACACTGAAAATCTATACTTTGAAAATCGTTTTCACTAGGGGGTGAAGTATTTTTCTGTAAGCAGAGTGGTGAGTCTGTGTGGTACTTCACCTCCAGATGACGTCAATAGTTGAAATATATAAATGAGTTACTTAAGACCTATCTACAGGTATGTGTTGCTTTCATTACCATTTTTATCTAAAGTCCACAGATTTGAACACGAATCTTTAATATGAATAAACTAAAGCAGCAAGCTATCATTAGACTACAGATGATTGCACATGTATAAAACATAAAATAATCCAAATAACCTTTAAAAATATTCCATTTGAATGTTTTGATTCATTAAGTTAATGAAAATAAAAAGCTTAACGATGATTCTAATAATAAAACGGCTGCATCAAGTATATTAGAAATCTGTAGGTCAATACTTTGTAAAAACCTTCATGTTGTTCTTAGGTTTGAAGCTGTGATAAAAATATGTATTCCTATAGATCAAATCTGATCTTCTTTGTGTGATTTTACATCTTTTGCAGTTCTGATGAAGCCGTATGATGAATTTTAACAAGTATTGATTCTTTTATGGGCTAATTTTCGGTAACTGATGATAGAACCATATAGTATTTGAGACGATTGGATATTTTGAGTTTGATTTTTTAGTTGTTTGAAATAAGGACTGCGGGTCAAGTGAGTAGAGGGTGAAGAGAGACGGAGTAGAGTAAGGGGTGGCGAGGGAGCCAAGGTCGGCGAGGTTGCGGCAGGTAGGGGTAGGTGTGAAGCAGCCACGTGACCTGCCCCCTGCACACACGTGGCCGGCAGCTGCTCGCGTGCCCCCGGGCATCCCACCCTTCCTTTGTACCCCCTCCCCTCGCCACCACCCGTCACTCCCCATGAATGATTAATAAGTGGTTCTGATTATTAGTCCGGTTTGATTCAAAACAAAAGAAAACCGGCCGGCCCTTTGCCTCCCCTACATGCCCTTTCCCGCCAGTCTCACCCACCCTCTCAACCCTTCTCCCTGCTCAAGTCCCTTGTTCGTTTTCATTTTTATCCACAAACACTGCTTTTTTTGTGCCACTTGTGACAGAAGAATGATAAATTAACGAACGTCTCTCTTAGTGGTTGGCAACACGCCGAACTAGTAACAGACTGGGAAATATTCGTTATGATCAAACAATTGTAAATATCTAGTTGCCAAAACCAAAATAGGCGTCTCGTAAATGCTAAATATATAGTGGTAAACTATGTATCCCCATGTATAGTTAGTTACATATATACTAAATGCCCAATAGATTACATCATATATAATGTATCATACATGTAATTCAAGTGCATTATTTCTTTACTTATTACATAACTGAGTAGATTACGATAAATTTAAGAAAATAAAGTGTCCCATCCCATAATTAATACAAGTCATCTGAAGTCTAAAAGACATGAAAATATTACAAACCACATGCAACAAATGCAAGAATGCAATTCATGATTACTTTTATAACAAAGCTTGATAAACTGAGGAAAATGAGCTCAAATTAGACTGTTGAAATACATATTGAATATATTCTTTATAGTTAAATATCTGCATATTGAGTTACATCTGTGATGTGGACGAACAAATTCAAGTCTTTTATAATGACTTGAAATAACCTAACCAATGACAACCACTCAAGCCCATAGCTTATCATGGACATCACATCTCAAAAAGATTTTCATTAAAGTAGTCTTTCATTTCATTATGAGCTCTCGCTTTCAGATTATCATGTACATATCTGGTTCTGTTATCAACTGGTTCAATTCATAGAGCTGCCCAAGTTCATTACAAAACATGTTAACGAAACATTAGAAAAATGTAAATAAGGAAATACAGAGATATTTTAAATAGTGACAAATTATAACCCTCTTTCTTTTTACCTTCTCTTTCTTAGAATTGTTGTTTTTATAAAAATATAATAAGAATAATTATAAATATATAAGAGTTGTTAAATATGGTAAATAGAGTTGGATACAGCTATTTTATACTTAGTAAAAGTTTCTACACTTTTTGAGGAACTAGAAGTACTTAGTGAGGATTAATTAACATAGTGCATTAATACATTGTACTTTCTTCTACACCGTGCTGTCCATAGTCGGCATTCGTATGAATGATCAAGCAGCCTCAGTCGATCACCGATATAACCTGCCTGTTGCTATACATAAAAATATTCACAGGCTCCTTTCAATGGCTGCTTTAAAGTCCACAAAATTCATGACATCCATGTCAAACCGTTAAATTTATATATATATATCATAGATTCAATAGTATATAGACCGTTTGATAGAATAGGTGTGTTCTCTATTCGGGATTTGGTCAATTTTCCACGATAAAAATTCAATCTCTTACATGAGGATATAAGAAGAGTGTATGGAGAATATGCCTATGAAAAAGGCTTTAAATAAAACCGAAACGTCGGCAACGAGAATTTTATTTTTTATCCTAAAAAATTTACCGAGACCCGATTAAAGAACACACTTATATATATATATAACAAGATTTCACAATAAACATGTGAAATAACAATCAATGATCAAACCAGTCAATGATCAATGATCAATGATCGAAAAAAAAACTAAGATTTTTCAACCGCAAAAAGAGGTCTTCGTAAAAACTGAGTTGTGTTGTGACTCTCACGAAGAGCGCTCGTTTCGGTTGATAGGTCTTATTCTTCTTTTCCCATTTGATATTGTGGTTTGATCATATATATATATATATATATTTATATATATATATATTTTTTTTTGAGATTTATTGAGGGTTTTTGGTCTAATATTCAAAAAACTTCGTTGCCAACGTTTCGATATATATTTATATCATCTTCAGGGCTAAAAACATTTTACATTGAGCACACTTATTTCAACAAAACTGATATACTATTATGTACATGGTCAACAAAAAATTGAAAAAATTACAATGGTAAAACTATAGATTTTTATATTTAAGTTTGTTTTAATAATGTTTGGAAGCTACAGAGATATAAATTTGTTTACCTCGGAAGTATGTTTATTGTTGTTTGTTATGTTTCTTCCTTTTCATTTGAATTGTGTCCTTATACTGGGGTCACTGAATGGAAACGTTACTCATGGTACTAAACCCAGCCAGTGCGTGGAGGTTACATTTTTTCTATTGTTATCCGTTTTTGAAAATCCAGTGTTTACCTGTTTTGTTAAGTTTGGCAATTTTTGTGTGTTGTCCCTATGTTCGTCTGTTGGATAATGAAAAGATGTTTGTGTATATTTGACTAAATTTTTCAATGTCAGTTCTTGCGTTGCATGTGTTCTTAGTTTTTTCTATATGTATAATTTCTTTTACCAGTCTTTTTCGTATGTGTTTTTCTTTATCTCTTATTACGGGATTTTGAAAATCAAAATTGTGTTTATGTGTGTAATTTTGTAATGTGTGTAATGTGTTGTAATTTTTTCAATTTTTTGTTGACCATGTACATAATAGTATATCAGTTTTGTTGAAATAAGTGTGCTCAATGTAAAATGTTTTTAGCCCTGAAGATGATATAAATATATATCGAAACGCTGGCAACGAAGTTTTTTGAATATTAGACCAAAAACCCTCAATAAATCTCAAAAAAATATAAGAACAGTTGGTCAAGAAAAGGACATCATGATGTATATATATATATATATATATATATATATATATATATATGTTTTATTAAAAGTAATGCCCAATTTAACTTTTACACTTTTTCTTATCCGTTTTTCAAGTGTTCTCATACTTGACTTCCATGGTTCTGGAACTAAAAACATAAGTTCACCAAAATTTTTATTACTATACACCGACATGTTTCGGTCATCGTTGACCATTTTCAAGGTTAAAGAATATATAAAATTATTAATGATCGATATAAAATATTAATGATATATATATATATATATATATATTATCAAATGCGTCTACAACGTGCTTAGTCTCCTTTTCTCTTTTCTCCTGAAGACGGATTACCCAAAAATTTGACTCTGTAAGTGTGTTTCCTTGCTCTGTGTGTTATTTTTCTTGAATTTTGAACTCATATATATATATATATATATATATATATATATATATATATGTCATGCTCGATTTCACTTTACTTAGCTTTGTTGAATGGTTTTCCAAACTTAGAAACTTTTCTTTAATTCAAGTTTATTCAAATCAAAGATTATATCACCATACATTTTTAAATTTATATTTGGCATGTATGGGTGCTTCATGCAGAATATTCAGAATTATCAATTTTACTATACTTAACAACAATTAATCCAAAAAATTTTTTTAGATTAATATGTATATTGTTTTGTTATTTATATAAATTTCATGCTATAATATTATATTTACTCATAGATTGTGTAATATTTTATTTAAATTTCATATGCTGTATGTAATTTTAAGCACGTTATACCAAGTTTGATACGTGGAATTATAAACACTTTCATAACAAGGTCAAACGTACCTGTTATGGACACTTATGAGAAAAAACTGTACTAATACTCCAATCTTTCGTAATGTGTAAAATACGAAATTTCAGTGATTTTAATTTTTTTTTTTAAGCAAAATTGTTTAGAATCACAAAAGTCTATTACCATTTTTGTGGATAAAAAATATGTACATCACTTAAGTACACATAAAACATGTTCACAAAGATGATGCCATACTTCATAATAATCTTCGGAGTTGAAATAATTATATTTTTGCAGTTACAATTGAATGATTGAGTGCAAACTTATGACTAAAAAAAAAACAGTTAATTTTTCATTTTATTTTTTTAAAAGATATTATTGAAGAAACATTGGACCTTTTTTTTAGTATGTTTTAACAAGCATGATTCAATAATTAAGAGAGCTTTTTTAAATTCCCATAATCCATTTTATATTTTGTAGAAACACATATATATTTTGGGTATATGTAAAAATATAATATGTGTTGTCAAATAGTTCTAATTGTATAAACCTGAATCTGTATGTTTATTTTGTATAAGGGAACGAGTGAATAAAAACTCTAAGATTTAGAGGTTACTAAAAATGAGGAAACAAAATAACTATTGCAATTGACACATGGTACATCGGTCAGGAGCGAAGTTTGAGAGAACAGTGAGATATAGGGTGTGAGAGTGAGCAGAAGAAGAAAAAGTGAGTTTGACATGAGTATAAAGAGAGAGAGAGAGTACGATAGAGATGAAGAGGTAGTGAGAGTAAGAGAGGAGATGGGAAGATAAAGCATAGAGGTTCAACATTCAACGGTTGAAGAATGTAAGCTTAAATCAAACATTCAACTAAACAATTAAAACTATGAGTTTTAAAATATGTCATTGTTTATAATTATCTATTATTAATTTCATTATTTTATTAAATAATTAGCTTACTTTTTTCATACTCATTTCAAGATTTTGTTGATAATCTAACAGAACATATTCAAGACCTCCTAATTTACTCTAAATAAATAAATATTAGACGCTTTTTGCCGAATGTTTTAAATCATAATTGATAAAAGTAAATCGCTAATTAGAATGTAGTTGAAAAGTAGCATAAAAAACATAGAGGAGATAAACCGGCACATTGTAGTTTCTTTGCAAAATTATATAAACTAGACTAAGAAATTTGATTATGTATTGTTAATTTTATTTTAATCAATTTTATTTAAGTATTGCAAAGAAATTATTTTAGGTAAGCTTTATAAATTCTAAGTTTTTAACTAAAAATGTAAATGAAGTAACACATCGATATTGAACTTCCATAAAAAAAATATTGTATACAATCCATGTGAAAGTATATGTAAAGAAAATTATGAAAAGGTATAATATCATATAATATCGTTGGCTATGATCTGATATACCTTGATATACCATAATATACCTTGGTATGATGGCACATAATTTTGTGCTACCAACTAAAAAATTAACCCCAAAGAGCTAAGTAAAAGTATTTACTTTTTCATATTCTAGGTTTATATACTTTGATAGCACCATTGACCTAAAATAACTTTCATATTTTTACAACCACAAAAAATGAAAAATAATAATTATTATTTAATTTCAAAATATAAAAATTTTTCATATTACTTCCAGAAATTATTTAATTATTGCATTTGTTGCTAGTAGATTTAGAATACAATACACTGTAAGTTTAACTTTATTAAGATATAGTAGTCAAGATTAATTTGATTTGAAAATTCCCAAGGACCTACACTTTTGTAGTCCCCTGAATGCACTTTGCCATTATTTTATTCATTTTTTTGTATCTGAGTGTATGCAGGTGGAAATGAATTTAAAAAGTTTTTGACTATGCTATAGATCAAGTCAGACATTAAATTTGAAATTTGGAAACAAATAGTCATGGTTATGATAAGACTGTACAACTTTTGGGCAAAACCAAATAATGGTAGTGGTACTCTATTGTACAATATGTGAAAAATGTTTCACACTCTTCTCACAATTATAAAATAAAAAATCTAGTGTATAATCTAGTGTATAATCTAGTGTATAATCTAGTGTATAATCTAGTGTATAATCTAGTGTATAATATCGCATAAGCACTACGAATAAAAAATATCATATTTTTAGTGCAATATACATATTAATTTGGTCGGGTCTACACTTTACATTACTTTAACAGAACCTAATATCAAAAAGAATGCCCAGTCAACCAAACTTATTGTTTTATTACTTGACTGTGGGTATTACTTTACTATAAGTAAAGTATACTTATGCTTTACTATAAAACTTCCTTATGCTAATTCGTTAAGATCCCGAGAGTTTAACGGATTTAAATGTTTGAGATCCCTAAAGTCCATTTCTAGTGTTTGTTTGATGATGTTGCTGTGTACGTAGGAGAGTGGGTGGGCATACAAAAGTTCGTGGACTCCCTGCAGGCCACACTGTTTGGTGGACCAAGTTTATATTGCAACAAAAGTTGGGCCTTATTGTGTAGGATGTGCGTTGTTATTCTGAAGCAATATTGAATAATCTAAAAAAAACCTATTTAGCCAAAATACATTTCTGGACAAGTTTTTTCTCCTAGACAACTTATTCTAGTGTGTTAAAACTTTCAAATTATTATAGAAATTACGATATCGTTAACAGAAGAAATACCAGAATTTTTCAATTACCGGAAATGTAGTTTTCCCATAAACTGAAATTTTTTTTGCTATATGATTCATTAAGACAATTTGTGGGTGCCACAGTTGTCAAACCATTGGACAGATTATAATAAAATTATACAAAAATATATTCCTTTTGAAAAGATGTGCTAAATATGTTTTTATCGATATTACAAGGACTGAAGTGTGCATTATTGTATATTTTATAAATCAAAAAAAGTTTTCTAACGTTTAACGACTAACAATAGAAATACAAAACTTTGTCCTAAAATTCAACAAATAATTAGTTATCTAAAAAAAATTTTGTCAATGACTTTGAATAACCCCAAAGAGCAATTAAGCTTTAAAAACGAAAACCCAACTTGGTATAATGGAATATACCTGCTGTACTTGTTGGATTTGTTTACATTGACAACATTTTTTAACAAAATCTAGTCTATGGTACTTCACTTTTAAAGTTTAATGAAAAACATTTGAAGATTTTTCAAGACAGTTAATATCAGATGTACTGACAATAAAATTCATTAAATTATAAAAAAAATGCTACAGATATATGATACGAAATACTCCATAGTAAATGATATGAAACAAAAATGTTTTTTTTGGCTTTTCTAACAACTACAAAAGTAGAGTGATTTACACTAAACTTTACCATAAGGAAACATCTTATCAAATTCGTTGACAGTCAATTGAGTTTTTGTTTTTTTTTTTGTTCTTTTTATTTAATTAAAATATCGTTATTAAGATAGGCTATGTAGTAGACTGCGATATTCTTTTTTTTAGTTTTTTTTATTGTTTAAACCGATCCCCCAGCGGGTGATAACGTTAGGTATTTACCGGCTTTTTGTTTGATCGGTGATTCTACAGATTATACATTAGGAGTCCTAAATTTTGCCTAACTGAAGTCAACTTGAATATTTAGCGAGTACGTCGTACAGGCTTAGGACCGATGGCTTAACGTGCTCTTCGAGGGACGACATACTCAGATTTATTCACCTCACGTGTGAATAAATCGAGGGCCAGGTGGGGATCGAACCCCGGACTACCAGCCCAGAGGCGATGCGTTTACGTTAACGCGTTACCTTAGCGAGTACGTTAACCACTGAGCTAACTGGCCCAGACAGCGATGTTAATATTTCATTTCTTGAGGCACTAATTAGTCTTCTAAATAAAGGAACCTTTGTGGTCCTATCAATGGGAGTAGAAGTTGCACAAAAGTAGAGTTCTTGATAAAAGTGTATTGAAACTCGAACTTCTTTGCATAGAGTGATGAATTTCGTTGACCATGAAATGAAATTGGTTTTTGCACTGTGGAAAATTACTGTTTCTTTTTTGGGTAGATGATTAAAAGGAAGGTAATGTTCCATGGTGACGTCATAAAAATAATAATAGAAAGAAACTTATTAGTTCACGGCAAGGTGATACTCATGTATTCCAACATTATCGTTATTTTAAAGAAGGACTGTGCAACGTCCTTCTTTGCACCGAGGCTTTGCAATGTGGCAAGTAACTCGGTCATTTTAACAGTAGTATACTCCAAAGCAATTTGACGTACAGAAACGGTACTCCTATTTGTCACCTACGCAACTAATCATATATATATATATAACTTTAAATTACACAAAGCACGACACAGAAAAGAGACTAAAAAGAACACTTACAGAATTCAATATTTCGAACTGTTGTTCGTCATCAGGAGAGTAGACTAGAAGAGAGGACGAAGTGAGAGAGATCTCCCCACGTCGAAGAACGGAGCGCGAATGAAGCATATATATATATATATATTTCGGGAGCAGACCATCGTTTATGCATTTAGAGAAATTGAGACTCAGTAGAATTAGAGAAATTGAGAGACTCAGTAGAAATTAGAGAAATTGAGAGACTGAGTAGAAAAGTGGTGAAACTAAAAATAGGCGTAGAATTTAACAAGATATATATATATATATATGATCAAACCACAATATGAAAAGGGCAAAAATGACTAAGATCTTTCAACCGTAACAAGAGGTCTTCGTTAGAGTCAAAAACTCCACTCTGACAAAGACCGCTTTTTACGGTTGAAAGATCTTAGTCTTTTCTCTTTTTTCATATTGTGGTTTGATCATTACTTGTTATTTCACGTGCTTATGTGAAATCGTGTTTTATATATATATACCAGCTATAAACACTTTGAAAACATAAAAAATTATCACAATACTGAAAAAAATTAAAAAGTTGTAAGAATCTTTTACAGTGTTTTAGAACTTTTCTAAAAAAGTTTATTGTCAAGAAGCTTGAAAAAAACTCGAATTTTTTCAAGGTAGCACTGGATGGATACCTTGTAAGCCAAAAAAATTAAAAAATCAAACCAACATTAATATTTGAGCAATATTATGAACCTAATTATTTTTTCTTAAATTTGATTACAGTATTTCGTATAATCCATGTTTGTAAAAAAAAAATTATTTATGCAATTATTTTGTTTATTCAAGGATCTAGTGCTTTGAATACGTGTCTATAAGTATGTATCAATATTCTCTTTATTTTGACTATTACCACACCTTTTTCATATGACATATATTTCCTTAATATATACAATACATATATTTTGTGTTTAATTCAAAATATGTGGTCGAGATAAGAAAAATTTGATTTATTTGTTTAATATATATATCCATCACATAAAATGTTAAAAGAGTTAAACAATAGAATTCTCTCAAGCTTATTTTAATTCCTTTCTTTTACTTGTTATTTGTTTCATAATTTAGAAAATATAATAGAGGTTGTACATCCATAAATTCATAAGCTAGTATAGGGAACGAAATTGGAAGTAAATTGCAGCCTGATTCTTCTCTCATACACTTAGCTCAAGGAAATCATTGCTCCTGTTTAGAGAAGTCCCATAAATTGACGCTAGTTAGTAGAACAAGGTAATTTAAAGTCAGAATTTTTGGTTTGATAAAATCAAAATTCATATGGAAAAGTGAATCCTTTAGACGAATAACAGGCTATTAAAGTCTATTGCTCTGAGTAGTCGAGAGGCTTCTTTTTTAATGTCTTTTGAAGCTTTGGTGTTGATCCTGAGAACAAGATGATGAATAATGCGATATAAATGTTTTCAAAATAGAATTGAATATGACGAGATGGGGGGGGGGGGGGGGGGAAACACTCTGGAGCTACTCCTGATGGGATATAAAATGGATTTTTTCCCAGCTACAATCCGAGTGGTTACTTCTTTTTGGTGATCGTTAGAAAGAACAAACGAACAGTAATGCTTTATTAATTTATTCTATCTGCCGAAAGGGTTGAGGGTGTAGGGCGAGAGTAATTGATTGAACATAATGGTGCGCCCCATTAGGGGGTGGGTATTAAAGGAATGATTGTTTGCCCTACGGAGGGAGAGTATGTGCCCTAGGGCTTAAAACATTCAACTTCTTCTCTCCCTTGACTTAACATTCTTGCCTCAAGCCAGCAGCACATCCCAAAAGTCATCCCCTCCGGAACAGACCTTCATCACGTTCATTTAATAGCCAAACTAATTTCAAGCTACTGTTGTTTAATTAAACATTTAAAGGGGAACAAACCCTTGTTAAAGTTATGTTTAATTTGCATACGATTTTGCTGTGAATCGTTTAATCTCAAAACGCTAATTTAAAAGAAGAAATAAAAAATATGTAACTAAAGTTTGGGTTTAACTACACTCCTTAATCAAAAATAAATTGACATAAAACATTAAATAAACCATTTTAAACTTACAGGCAACAGTTATGTGAGTCCAAATAGTTGAAACGTTGAAAATAAGTTCATATATTAAAGAATTTTAGTGTTTAATCACTTGAAGTATATTATTTCACCCTTGAATAGAAAATTCTTTAAAAACTATTTGTTTTATCTTCAAAAAAAAAAACAAGAATTTACTATAAATAGAACTTTTGACATTTATAGACATACAATAGACATTAAACAGTACTAAGATTTGAGGTTTCGAGTTCATAACACGATTTTACCATATACTACTATAAGTGTGGACAATTACTAAAATTATGTGCATATCCCACCATTAATGGAAAAGTAGAACTCGTTGGTATCAAGTCTACTCAATGATTGATTATTTCTTTGTATACATTTGAACTAGCAAAAATTTAAAACTTTACTATGTGTAGAACGAAGACGTGTGTAATCACAAACACACTTATTATCAACATATCTCTTAGTTGTGGACAATAAAAAAATAGACTTACAAGTATGAAGAAAATAAAACATAATTAAAATGTGAATACAATGACAAATTAGTTAATTAATTAATGACTGGTACAAACAATTGATTGACAATCATGAGATAGCTCATAAAGATGGAGTGGCAAAATTGACAAGTGTCAAATTTACTAATAACTCCAAGTAAATTAGATCAAGTAGCTCTTGAAAGTGAACTGGCAACACTGTCAATTGACTGATTGATTGATGACAAGTACATGACATTAGTGAGTTGCTGAATATGGACGGGCAACAATAACAAACAACTAACAACAATATATACTACTTAGTACAAACACTATGTTTCTAGAATATCAGATGAATGGGTTGATGTGCGAGTAAACTATAAATTTTACACATGTGCGTAATTTACACTTGTTGGTTAAAGGTTTGTTTCAGACGTTAATCATTTTCTGATGGGCCTTTTTATTCTGCTGGCGTTGATAATGCATAACCATCTCCCTATATACTTTCATATCAGGCTCCTCCGGATTATTTTCATGTTCCTCTTTTCTGTGAAACTACTCCACCTCCTTTTCAAACATTCGTTCATTTTATTGTTACAGTATGCAATATTGACTGGTACTTTTACTGACTTTAAGAGTTGTGTGTATAATTCATTTCAACTTTTAAATGTGCAAGGCTGTTGAATTCAGTTTAAAAATATTTAGTAACAACTAATTAAAGAAAAAGAAATCATAGTAACTAACTGTACTAGTAGGAGGCCAAGTTAGCTCAGTGGTTAACGTACTCGCCTCGCCCCACTTAGGCGAGGTTTGGTAGTACGGGGTTCGATCTCCACCTGGCCCTCGAATAATCCAATCGGGAGGTGAATAAACTGAGTACGTCGTTCCTCAGAGAGGACGGGTTCCGAATTTCTAGTATGTCAGGTACTCGTTAAAGACCCCTAATCGAAATGCACTTAAGTTAGACAAAATTTAGGACTCACAATGTAGAATCTGTAGAATCACCGATGAAAGAAAAAGTCGGTAAACGGCTATCGTTATCAACCACTAGGGGATCGGTTTAAAAAATAAAAAAAACTGTACTAGTATGAATACTAGTTTCCTGGCTTATAACCAGTTACTAAGGGATACAGAATGGTTTAATGTAGCCATATACAAACAGATATGCTTTGTTCATCTTCAATGTTTATAACATAAAATATACCATTAATGATGCTCATTAAGGCTTCACATGATGGAGAAGCAGCCCATCTTGAAACATAACACTGACTACAGTTTTATTTTATATTTATGGCATTTTCATTTATGAAAGTTGAGTATTTCTCAGTCAGTATTAGCTGTATTTCTTTTAGTTCTTTGACATATTTATGTATTATAGGGGTAGAAATAATATGAGATTATGGTGACTGATTGCTTGATTGAGTTGTGGGAGCTGCTGTCGATGGCCATAATCTTTCATTGAGTAGACAGAGTCAGTGGTAATCCTGTTGGCTATTCTGATAATCCTCTCACTTTAATATGTGTACTTATTTCGTTAGCTCTCCGGGAGTAATCAGTGATTTATCTTCTCATAACACCAAGCTGTAAGTAAATAGGTAAGGGGGGCGTAACGGCAGTAAGTGGATAATGGCGGACTGCGAGGGGGATTTGCAAAGGGAGGCGCTAATCCGTGGAAGAGGCCTCGACGCTCGGCTCCCATACCATATTTCACTTTAGTCCAATAACTCGGCTCGCTTGCCGATCAGCTTGTCTCATGGAAATGCCTCTCCTTTGTCCCCATGCTGCTAATCCCCCTCGCACACTCGCCTCCAGCCCTTGACAAACAGTTTCCTGGCCTATTCTCTACCTACTCTAGCCCTCCCAAAACCACATCATACATATTTATTTCACATTATATCCTTAAGTAGACGACGTATAGCGCAGACTTCCTCACCATCCCTTCCGCACATTTAAAACCGTCAATTCAACAATAGCTTCCTTGTAAAACACCCTCCAATATACTTCCGAGGGTTAAAAAAATTCCTATAGAGTTTAAGCTGACTATGAGCGAAGGTGAAACTTATGATGCCTTCTGATTTGTGGGCAAGTGAAAGGATCTTTCCCTTTCCGGGTCACTAGATATCCTGAGTCTCGAACCCTAATCCATACGTACACACACATTCGCTCTCTCCATATATATATATATATATATATACACATCACTAGAATGAGGTAGGTTGACCACAGTAGAAATAAAGAAGTACTAGTAACAGCTAAATAATAATAAATGGTGGTTTGTTCTCCATACAGACAAGCACACACACACACTTGTGTCACAATATCGACCAAAGACGTCAATCTTCCCATATTCTCCTTGATCATACGAAGAGTTCGGAGCTCCTATGATAGTTCCTTTATCTTTGTCATATTCCTTTAGTCATCTCCCTGTAATACAACACTAGACTTTTGTGTACTTTGTTAAAACTCCAGAATAGCCTAATTTTTAGCTGTGGCCAAAGTAATGCAGAAATTTCCCTCCTCTTCCTCTCAAAAAACATTCTTTTCAATCAACTTTATAGACGGAATTTTTAATTTATTGAACAAAGAATGGTAATCATGCAAATTTTGATTTCATGGTATTAATGGGGTTCCATTCTTTAAAGTCCACTTAATTTTTTTTATAATGTATGTACTTGGTGAGTTTGATCTAATAGTCTGTTAATTGCAGACCATTACATTTGATAGATGAAATCTGCATTACACAAACATTTATTATGGATACGTTTACTTATAGCGATTACTTATTTAAAGTACTGAAATTAGAAGCTGTAAGTTAGTTAAAGTAATTTTGTAAAGCTACTGGGCTATATACTCGTATTCATATATAGTTTGAATTATAATATTGTTTGTTTGATTTTATAATTAAATAATTATTCACATCAATTTGGAGTAAGCACATGAAAATGCAGAAATAAAAAAAACCGGTTATAGTGGTATTTAAAACAGAACAACCTGTCTAATAAACTATTTTTTTTCATATTCGCAAAGCTGGGGCTATTAGTTTATAATGAAGCAAACGGAAGTCGTGTGACGTTTTTCAGAACTTAATGAGGGCAAAAGTTTACCTATAACTTCTGGGTAAGAATATCTGCTTACTAACTAGTTAGTGCAAACAAATGGTGAACATCTATTATATTGCTACAGTATCTTATCATTATGAAGGCTTTGAAGACATCAAATCAAAAAAAAAAAAAACGTTACGAATAAAACCGGCACAGAATATTATTTGTGATTTGCGATTAACTGTTTCAAACTTTATTTTAATAATTTGCATTTAACTTTTGGAAACCAAATGTGTTACAACATTGCTTTTCGCTTTTACCGATTTAGCTGCAGAAACAATTTAAAAAACATTGAAATAGAAATAATGAATACATTGTATCGTATTGGCCAATTACAATTATCGGGAGGATTGCCAAAAATGTGAATCGTCATAAAGCATCGTCCTTTATATCATCTATCAATGTACACGTATTTTATTAACTAATCATGTATTTTTTGAATATATTACATGACTATCCATGACAATTAGATCCGAAACGGACAGGTAGATTTCAATTTATCTTCGGAGCGATACACATTTATCTTTCTGGTGACGAGGCCATCTAAATATAGTAGTGAGTTCCTGTTCCCTTTCCATGTGTTTTTTGGTGAATATAGTTTATTTAGATTGTGTAACAGTTTCATTTAACTGGTTATATATTAAACAACATTATTTCTTGATATAATATATGAATTAAATACCACAATAACAATGTATATTAATTAAAATTTGTGGTATTTAATTCATATATTATATCAAGAATTAATGTTGATTATTAATTATATATATATATATATATATATATATTATATATATAGTCATCACCTTTCACCCGGAATCTTGAACGCACGTTCCTCTTCTTTTACCCTTCTACTCCTTTCCTGATGACAACATACGGTTCAAAATAGTATTGATCCAGTAACTGTTCTCGTTCTTTAGTTGTTCTTTTTTTCAGTTATTTATCAGTGCAGTTTAGACAGGATTTATTTAACTGTACAGTATTTTAATTTCATATATATATATATATATGGTTGCATGGTTGTATTTCATGTATATATATATATATATATATATATATATATATATATATGGGACTCCAACTGTCTCTGAACCAGTGCGCTTGGTTTCCCTCTCTTATCTCTCCTGAAGACGATTCAAACCAAAAATTAGAGATTGTAAGTGTGCGCTTTTAATTTGTCTATGTTACTATTTCTACATTGAACTATATTTGTCCGTTTCGGATCGTATTTCCAAGGAATATATATATATATATATATATATATATATATATATATATATATATTATATATATATATATATATATGGTTGTACAACAAGATAACACATAAACATTTTGGACTCTGACGAAGACCGCTTGTTACGGTTCAAAGAACTTAGTATTTTTTCTACATTTCATATTGTGGTTTGATCATTGATATGGTTGTATGCATGAGAGTCTCTCTAAATCCACAGCAGTTGTTTGAAAACACACCTGCATTCAGACAGTTTCTCCAACCTTTATTAAATTAGATACCAGCAACCCGTAACTGGCATCGCACAAGCAACTGAAATAATAATAATTAAGTTAACGGTTTTTTAGTTTGAAATACTGGTACATGTTGTTTATTATTTTCAACTAAAAAAATAGTTCAAAGATTATTAAATTATACTAAACTTTATTTTACTTGACTCAATCTGTGGAATTTGGCCTAAAAAGTATGCAAGAAAATATGATACACAGACGAATAGGACCTCAATTTAAATTATTCAGAATGATTGTCTCCTCCTTTATACTATCTGGGCATCTTTATACGCCAGAATGTGCCTAATCAATATGAATTGACATGGAATTAAATTGACATGGGATACATCTGAGATTGCAGAACTTATATCCAATAAAGACCACGAAATCTCTGCTACTCTATACCTCATTTTTCATTCCATAAGCCACTTCTTAAGCCTTAACATACAAACCTCATACCGAGACTACATCATCTGATTTTTGATTTGAATTGGTACCGGTATATCTGAGCTCGAAAGCTCTAGGACCATACGACTTATGGATATAAGGTCTTCACAGAAAAGACTCATTATCTGATAAGACTGAGGTTCTCAACGGGGGTGAAATTCACCCATAGGGGTGAATTTTGCATCTTCAGGAGGTATATTGTGACCATAGTAAGTTAACAGAGTGAGAAAAGCTGTTATAGATTTTAACCTCTTAAATATAAATTAAAAAATTCTGTTTTAATTAAACTGATAATTCATATATCCATCAATATTTCTAATTAGAATTCAATTAGTAAAATTATGTTATAAATGTAGTCCTTTGTAAAGTTGTAAATATATTGAGAGTCCTGCGATAAGAATTACTAACCTTCCAATATAGTAGTTACACTAGTGTAGTACGCGTCTAGTCTAAACCTGTGATTACAACTTGCACTATAGTGCACAAAATTTTCTTTTGCTATTGCTTTTTTGTACTTTAAGAATCATATGTATGTTTAATATATCTATGTATGATTTTGTTTATAAAAATCATAATATTCATGTTAACAATAAGAATATTTCTTCCACAACAAAAAAAGAAATTCTTTAAATTATATTTTTAGTATCATTATATTCTGTTGGCCAATGGCCAGAATTTCATCGCTAAACCGCGAACGACATTAACAAAGTATATGACATTTACCAAACGAGGAAAAAAAACTGAATTTAAAGGCTTAAATATTTCGCGTTTATAATGTCATTTCAGTTGAACTCCGGGTCTACAAGTTTGAAGCTAAATCAGTTTTGGCACGAGCAATGCAATCGTCTGAGGCATTTTGATGCAAATTAAACTTTGATGCTTAAAAGAGAAGTAAAAACATGCCGAAACCAGATTCTTTTATGACCAAAAATGACAGCTTTAGTTATTCACTAATAACATTGTATATTTTAGCACTTCCATTGTATTGTTAATAATTCTGAACTAATGTATAAAATTCCCATCTTTTCGCGGTCGATACCGGTGAGGTATCAAAGCAAATAAAACACGAATTCCAATAAAAGAGAACGGATATCACCGTTTTAAACACTTTCCTTTCAACAGCTTAGCAGGAATCAATTGTCTTATAAATCAATACAATTATTATTATATTGTGTTAATACATAATATAATATAATACATAATACATAATCTGTAAAAGCTACAGATGAAACTTTAAATACCTCTCCATTCTAAAGATCCATAATATATATATATATATATATATATTATTATTATTGTCAATAAGAAAATGATCTCTAAAGAACAACAACGTTTCAGATTAAACTATAGGCACAGAATAAAGATACGAACACACTTACAGTCTCTGATTTTTGGTTCAACCGTCATCAGAAGAGTTGACAACAACTGTCAACTTTCACAACTCCCCTGATGATGGTACAAACGAAAATTAGAGACTGTAAGTGTGTTTGTATCTTTATTCTGTATCTATAGTTTAATGTGAAACGTATATATATATATATATATATATATATATATATATATATTATTATTATATAATCTATAACAAGATGAAATCAAGAATTTCATTTCAATCGATAATCGATAACAATTGTGTTTTTGACTCTGAGGAAGACAGCTTGTTACGTTTGAAAGATCTTAGTCTTTCTTCCCCATTTCATATTGTGGTTTGATCATATATTATTATATATATATAACATTTTTCTGTACAAGATATATTTTACACTATATATCTTTATCAACTTTGCACCAAACCTCGATAAAGAAATATAGTATACACAGACATGTATATACTTTTCACTGAAAATTCGAAAAAATAATCCAAACTGGACGCAAATCAGCTCAAAAACGAAGAAAACCAACACACAGAGAAAGAGACACACTTACACACTCAAATTTTTGGATGATTCGTCTTCAGGAGAATGGGCTACCAAGGACGCCGAAAACACAACGGCAGGAAACCGTCCCGGCAAACGACTCTGCCGCCACTCTCGCCCGGTTCAGGAGTAATGAAATGGATACGAACAGAAGAAATAAAATTCAAATTCAAATTAAGACATACAGTTCTGGTTAATTGAATGTAAAATAAACAACAGGAAGATAAATGAAGTATTAAAGAGGAATACCGTGAAAAATACCTAAAAACATTAAAAAGGAGGACAACAGAGTTGGTAAGGTGATGAGAAACAATTAGAAATACAAGGATAAGACCAATTAAATAAATAAATATAATAAAATAAAGTAAAATAAATACAAAATTTTTAAAAAATATAAAAAAATAAAATAATAATAAAAAATAAAAATAAAATAAAATAAATAAAATATTTTTATCTCTTAAGGTTTAATCCGGGTTTCGTACGTGCCTTGAACAACCAGATGTGGGTCTCCTCGGATGTTCTAAGAGTTATGGTATAGTTAAAATTAAGACAAGCAGTTCTGGTTGATTGATGGTATAATAAACAACAGGAAGATAAATGAAGTATGAAAACGAATACCCTGAAAAATACCAAAAAGCATGAAAAAGGAAGACACACACACACCCACACACACACTCACACACACACACACACACACACACACACACACACACAACACACACACACACACACACACACACACACACACACACACACACACACACACACACACACATACATATATATATATATATATATATATATATATATATTGGTATAAATAGGCAGCAGACCCTCTTTGAAACAGGTATCATTAAAATTAACTGCAGTCTCAGCATTCACGATCTTAAGACTGAGAGATTCGATCCTACGAACTAACCTCCTGCTAACAGAATTCAACTGGAAAAGGAGTTGGCCAAGTATCCATTGGGACAAATTATCAAGAATTCTTAATATTTAGAACACCTATAAAGAGAACCCAACTCAGTTCTTTATTTCGACCTCGTCGTCAATAGGAAAAGGAAAAGAAAAATAAGGAGGTCGAAATATTAAAGTAATTTTTGTGTTGTTTCCACATATTCTTGTTACTTTTCACCAATGGAAATTTATCATATGAAAAAAAAGATCAAAGAATAATTTATATGATGAGAATAATTAAACCAAGCTAATGTATGATAGGGAAATAAAGTATATCGATAAATAATTAATGTCAAATTAAGATCTTTCCTTGATTGTATGACAACAAGAGAGATGTATCAATATTGTAGGGTTGTTAAAATGAAAGATACTGTGAGAATAGAAAACAGAAAAAAAAACATCAACAAACTATTTTATCAAGTAAATTTAGAAATCAAAAATGGACCCCTATAAAAGGGAAATCTTGTACTTTACATATCAGACTTGTCGTTCTTATTTTTTTTTTCAAGGTCTTCAGTGCATAGCGTGATTGGACTCATTTGCATGCTAACGTTGCCTAACTGGTCTGTAAAATTGGCCCCTTCTTCAACCCGAAAATGCAAGAAGTAGTTCTTGCAACATTGCTTTAAACCGAAATTTAATGTGTTTAGAATGCACATATATATTATTAATAATTATATGATTTTAAGTTAAAAGTATTTGCAGGGAAAATGTTTGATAAGAAAGCGATTTAGAAATGAATTCAAATGAAACCTGGCTTAAGAATTGCGCAAAGAAGCTGTTATTTAAGGCATCTGAGGATATTTACTAATACATAAGGATAGGTCAGTGGCAATGATGAAAGCATTAAAGAAATTACTAGTGTCTGAAAATTAAAAACATGCATTCAATAGAAAAATATATGCTATGTAGCTAAGCAATAATGGCAAAGATCAATCATGAACCGTTAAGTAGCCTCCAAGATGCTTATAGTTTTGGGACACATGGTCCATTCTTTGTAAAAAATACATAAAAATGTATTTCGTAAATCAAAAATTTATACAGGTATACCATGCAAAAGTGTTCAATAGCGGCACAGTTGTAAATGAGTAAAATATAGATTAGGAGAAGACAGAGGACCTTGCATGTATGTACAAACTGTTTAAAAATATTAATTATTTTGAAGTTATCTTCTAAGACAAGAAATTGAAGATGGTTCATGAGAAAGGTCAATATAACTTGATCTGGTTTCTCCGGCAAAAGGTGAGTCCCACAGGATGAACTAAAGGTGGGAGATTCAAGGAGAAAAAAAAATAGAAAACTGTATCAGGGTCTGTGCAGCTGAGAAGGCGGATGGAAGATTCACCAAGGGTTTTGTTTGTCTGTTTGCCCTTAAAGGGTCTGTTTGGGCACCTTTTAGGCGTGAGGACCGGCGCCAAACGCCCAGCCCAAGCATACATTACCAGTAGCTCCACCCATTTTACATAATCACAATACCTCTCTCTCTCGCCTATCAACTTACTTTAAACCCTTTCATCCCCTAAAGGGCACTTTTTACCACCCCCCAAGGTATCGTATTTAACAGCCCTATGAGCCAGCACAAAACACACCTTTTTTTAAACCTTCAACCAACCATTCAATTAAGTCTACTGTCCATTAAAACACAAATTAGACTTTTTTTTTGTTTTTACTTAACGAAATTAAAATACCAAATGTTCGTTTCTCATACTAGAAGGAAGCTTGGTCATTATGGGTGACTATACCCACTAAATCATGTAAATATCCACTGCAGCTAAGTTATGCGCAGCCAGCTTGAGGGAACAAAAAGATCACTGTACCTGTAACGTATATTTAGAAGGGCAGTTTAATAAATAGATTCAATATAAGACTACAACATTCGAATATGCATGAGTTCAGACAGCACTCTTTTTGCTTCATCCTTAATTTCTTTTCATCTTATTACCTGGGTAAAACTAAGAAAGCAGATTATAAAAAAAAAATGAATTAAATTCCTTGAAGTAGAGAGAAGAGAAAAAGCAGAGTAAATAATTTGCAAAATCAAAAAGTAAACTTTTAGTTTTAATACACCATCACATCAGACATATCAACGGTGTCAGCTTCTTTGGATATCTGGACTGCATTAATAAAGTGCGGTTTTATATTATTCACCGCAATTCGCGATTCAGCTTGCAACGTTTTCGGTTTATTATATCAGAGGAGGTGATGTATCTTTGTGTTATGATTACATCACAAAGGAGACAAATGTTGGGCTCCTTTCAATATGTTATCATTAGCATAAATGAATAATATGGCATCTTCTGAAACCAGGTAATAAAAAAATGCATGAAAGCTGGTCATTTGTGCGACCTTGGCTATAGGATAAATGGCCTTGGAGTGGTGTTGTACTCTCTCAGGGTGTTTCTTAGTCCATAGTAAATAGTGAACACGTCATCTACTACCAAGAGACAATATGGTAAGTGGGTTTATAGAACAAGACCAAGACCAAGAAGTATGGTCTTGCTTGCGGTCTTGGCCGTCAGAATGAAGCCACTTGAAGTCGTGTTGGCAACTCATCGGACTGACCTCTTGGTCAACACTAGTCTATATTAACACAGAAAAGCTTCAACCAACATGTCTTGAGTCGATGAATTGATCTCATACTAATAGAGCTTTCCTCTTTACAATGGCGAGATATGGTATAACCTGCTTAGGAGTCATGGCTACTTTCTATTGAGCCTTCTCTGGCAACTCAAGATCAAGGAGACGCCGTTAACATCAATGTGTATCCCATATTAACCAATGTAGTGACATACTTTACTTCATATTGTGAATTTCAAGCTTTCTCTGTAGAATATGGCTTATAAGCAAATTAAACAAAAGAGAAAATTGAAACAAAAAAATAACATAAATATTTTCTGGATAATTTGTATGAATTATGCAGTTTTATGTAACCTATTAATTTTCACATGAAGGACTATTATTATTGTTAATGAGCCACTCTTTGGAGTCTACCGATAAATATGACAAAGTGAGGTTCTACGACAACAGTATAGTGCACCTTTAAGAATTTCATAAAAACACTAACTGCTTGAACATTAAAATTTTTTTTCTATTTGAATCACACTTTAAAAAAATAACGTTCAAAATGCATGAGTTTATTCATTTTGGGATACAGGTAGAGATGAGAGTCAAAATGTTCTACACTGTCTCATTATGTGAATCAATTTTTATTTAATCATACAGTTAGTTCTTATAGATAGATTTGAAATAAATTCAAAATTAATCACCTTTATGTGATTAATATCAAAAGAAGCATACACGGTAATGGTACACGTTTACTAACTTTCAATGTTTCAACCCAGTAAATGGTCTTCGTCAGAAGAAGAAGTGGTGCTATCAGGACACGACAGTCATCTGCTATATACATAGATGAGTTGTGTGAGTTCTTTCTTCGTAAAAAGTAGTACGTAGATACAAATGATTAGTGGCCTGTTCTGCTGAGAAGTTAACTGATATGAAACCATTGATAGGAAGGAGGTTCAAGAAGTGGAAGGTAAGCGGTGGAATATTTAATACTGGCAAACTTTGTTCAAATTATACAATTTGAGGGTCCAAAAAAAGTGCTAAGATGAAATCTGGTGTAATGAAGGGGATGAAGCAGAAAACCACTCGTTTAACCAAAGAAACGAATTGAGTCAGTAAAATAAACAAAGAACTTTGGTCTTAATAGAGTTAAAGACGGCACTGTTGGACGCTTTTCAAATCAAATCTGGCACGCTATCCAAGGTCAGGAGGCGGTTTGTTCAAAGAGAAACCAAGCACCTCAAAGAGGGGATCTGGAAGCAACTCATGATGGCAGACGCGTAACGAAAGAACGCGTCTGTCTGCGGCATCCTTTTCAAAGTGCTTGCTACCAGCTCTGCTCCAGTTTCAGGCTCGGATCTCCAAAAACTCATATAATTCACATAAGTCACTAAAAAAATTTTAAAGCATAAAACCAACCAGTAAATATCTATTCTGGAATTGGTAACCTTCACGCACTTTATATATATATATATATATATATATTCATTAATAAACGAAAAAACGATGCAAACTGGACACAATAACAGTTCAAAATTCAGGACAGGTAGCACACAAATTAAAGAAACACAAATTTTCCGGCATCCGTCTTCAAGAGAAAAGAGAAAGGGAGACGAAGCAAGTTGTAGATGCAACGGCTACTAGCTTGTGTTTCTTCTTGTTTTGGAAGGAAATATATTTAATTTGATAAATTTATTGACAATATAAAAGAATAGAGACAAAATATATCAAATTAATTATCAAAATCCAATGAAATTGCAATCTCTGCTACGTTCACTGGAAACATTTTTCCGTGTGACCTCATTTACGCTCGGCAAATCATAGCGAGACTTAAATGTGTAAAATGCTGCTATGTGTTTATATTTTGACATTGAGTAGTCGTTGGAGCAGGTATTCTAACGATGCAGTTACATTACTTTACTTACATTAATTTACGGTTAACATTTATATGTGAAAAAATCTTTCGTTGATATTCATTCTATTCATGATATTATGAACTCTACGTTAATTCACTGTAATAAAGTTACTAAACATACTTTTTTTCTACCTAATAGTTACAATAATTTTAGCTTTTTTGTTATAAATTCATAGATAACGTTTCGTCAACCTGTATGATTCATATTCGTTTTTGTACGAGTTATCATAATTTAATTTCAATAATTTCTGATTCAGTTAAAAATTGCCATAGAAACTGTAAAATATGAGCATGACTAAACAGATATAACAATATTCTAAATGAAATAACTCATAAATTAATTATTGCTACTACTTTTTTTATTGCTTATTGTTGAATAGGTGGAGTCATAACTCTAGTTGCAGTGAATACCTTTGTTGGAAGCAGAATGTGTTTATATCAAAGAGAATTACTAAATAGTAATAGCCAATGCTGAAGGGATGTGTGTGTTTTTGAAATGAAGCTTACAGGATAATGTTTAGATAATAAGGGCGGTCTATTTGAAATCATACAATAGAAACAGGATCCCTCAGTGACCACAAGCTGGTCCTAGCCTTTGTTGATTTTACTCAAAACGCATTCTACTTGCTCCTTCAATCGCCTTTACACTATTCATCCTCCCAAGCTAATATATGTTTACTTAGAGCTTTTCTCAAGTATTTGACCAACAACATTAGTCCAGCTTACTTGTCTATTAAGAAGGGACCACCAAAGAACTTTGAAATGGATCTCAGTATTGAAACACAAAAGCTTAACTCTAAACACAATGACAGAAGATAATAAAGAGATTATTTCTTGACCAGGTTTCTACTTAAGGTTTACTTTACCTTAACTATATCTCATGTTTGCTTTCAACATTTGCCTGTACAAGAAATAAAGACTATTCAAAGTATTGCAAATGGGTTTAATTTTAATATCGAGTTTTCAGTGGAACATCTTGTCTTCAGGTAGCAATATTTCAATAATTAAGCTTTGTAAATTAGTCTGTGTGTCGTGGGTGTGAGTGTGTGTGAGATATCGCAAATTTCAAAAGAGCTAAAATTACTAGACTTGATATCGAAGTCCCTCTTATCTTTGAAACGAAGCAGCAAGCTAGATTAAAAAAAAATAAGGAACATTATATGTACAATCTGTAATAGTGTGATATTTACTCATATTTCGGAATTTCAAAAATTACATCTCTACACAAAAAGAGATTAAGTGTTCCAAATCCGTTGTTAATTCTGATAATCTTTGGACATAAGATCAAAAAACTGCTCTAGAATTGGATAAGTGACCTGTTGATATACTTTGATAATTTTGATACAGTTATTAAAAAAAAATTAAATATAAAAATAACTTGTTTCATGAATTCCCTTCACAAATTACAAGATTACAAACTTTATGATATATCTCATGATTGGTTGAATAGTAAATTTTTTTTTCATTAAAACCTTATATGGTTCGTTGGTTTGAACTTTTGCCCATCGTTGAAATCGTTAACTAAATTTAAATAATAGTAACTGTTAGAGATTATCCTTCTATTATATCAAGCGTTTTACAAAAAAATAGGTTGAATATTGACTGCTGTAATAATAACTATAGGATAAAATCTGTTTCTTCTAATTTTATAGGTTATTTATAACAAACATAAATACACTTTAAATTTAGTTTAAATACTATAAACTATAGATATATTAAAATATCTGTAAGAGTATTTTAAAGATTAAACTTCTTTAAATATTAAAGAATAAATTTTTTATTATTATTATTATTATTTTATTTATTTATACGCCTAAAGCTAGGGAAGGTTACTATTATATAAATACACAAATGAATGTCATGTGGCATCTTTAGATAAATGAAAGTCACACTAGAGTTTTAGTAAATTAAATATCACTGTTCTGAGTTGTTTGTGAAGCAATAGGAGATTTTGAAACACTAATATGACAAAAAATTTCTTGCATGTGCCTGCATTAAAAATTTAATATTTTTCAACTCTAACTCAAAGGTTGAACACATGCACTGGACTAAGTTCTGGTCTAGAACAGTAAAACAGAACAAAATAACTTGTTTGTTTGTTTGTTTATACTGTTGTTAACGAAGATTAGAAATCCAGAGGTCAATGGTATTATAATTTCAATATAATTTCATTAAATTAATTTTTCACAAAAAAAAATACAGAACGTTATTTGTCAATCTGTTATAATGTGATATTTACTCATATTGCAGAATTTCAAAAAATACGTCTCCACACAAAAGAGATCAAGTATTTGAAACGCGTTGTTAGTTTTGATAAACTCTGATATTTTTTTTTGTATGGAGAAGTAATTTTTTAAATTCACCAATATAAATAGGAACAGGACTCAATTTTTCTTACAGAAAAAATGCAGGCGGATTTGAGACCTCACCCTCTGTTTAACGAAGTAAAGTTACACCTTAGCTTAGCGAATAATTTCCCAGATTTAGCCAAATTCTGACCTCCTTGCTATTACATATTGCATAAACTATATACTAAGACAGAAAAAGAGAGTCTTGTCAAATTATTAATGATGACTTAACAATGATAAGTAGGATTATATTAAACTATTTGTCGTTCTTGAAAATCACAAAATTAAGTTGCTGCTTAATTAAAGTAAACATATTTCTATTGATATGACTTCAGTGATCTTACAAATTATTACAGAACAATTAAAAATCAAAGAAATATATATGGACAGTATAAAATGTTATATAGGTGTGTATTTTATATTTTTTTTTTATTTTATCAATTTTCTATTGAAGTAAATTTTATACTTATAAAGATACCTTATTATTATTGTTAATTCCTCATTGTTATTCTTCTTCAACTATTTCTATTAATTTTTAACTGACTGGGTTTTTGGCTCTGACAAAGACCGCTTATTACGCTTGAAAGATCTTATTCTGTTTTCCTATTTCATACTGTGGTTTGATTATATATATATATAAGTCGAACTACTATATATATATATAAAAAGATTTTACATAAACACGTGAAACAACAATCAATGATCAAACCACAATAAGAAATGGGAAAACAAGACCGCTTGTTACGGTTGAAAGATCTTAGTCTTGTTTTCCCATTTCTTATTGTGGTTTGATCATATATATATATATATTGAACTACTATATATACTAACTACTATACAGTCGAAAGCTTGTGTAACTAAATATATATTGGTTGCTAATTCGTTTAACTTGTCATGATATGTTAACCCAACTGGTAAAATTCAAATGTGTTTGGCAAAATTAATTTGGGATTTACCCCAAAATGAAAGAAAAAAATCAGAATATTAGAGACAGTCAGTAAAAAAGTCGTAAATGCAGAGGCTGCTGCATATTTCAATTCAACTTGTTTAAAAGAAGATTTACTGCCTACCTATACAAAAATATATATATATGTATATATTGTTGAATAGAACGCCACATTTTTGTTTATCAAGCAAATTTTTACCCTTTTTTTTGTATATATTTTTCTTCTTTGCATCTCTTAATTGATGCAAAGCAACAGAAATAAAAGAGAAAACATACACATAGAGTTACTAATTTCAGATTTAAACCTTCCTCAGGTGAGCAGAGGTATGAAGATGAAGTGGACAATCCAGCGACGGTTGGAAGCCAACAGTGTAGCCACGCACGCGCTACATGCGTGTTGTGTAGCCAGTGCATAGCAACACTGTTTCCAACCGTCAGAGTGCCGTACGTTTAGCTTCCCTTTCTGTGCTCATCTAATGCCGGCTAAAACTGATAATTAGAGACTTTAAATATACGCTACCCTTTTATTTGCACTGTTCTACTACCTGTAAAAAAGTATATATAACAAGATTTCATAAATATGTGGAACAAAAATCAACATCTAAAAAACAGTAAAAAATCAGAAAAATAACTAAGATATTTCAACCGAAATAATTATCGTTCGTCATCAGTTGAGCCCTGATGATGACCACTTGCTTTGTTTGAAAGATTAAAAAAGTTAATCTCATAAATAGTAGTTTTTATTAACTGTATAACTGAATTATATTAACTTGTTTGACAAGTAATATTTAATAATCTGGTACTGTTTCATTATTTATTTTACTATATAAATCATCATTTCATTATTACATGAGATTGATTGACAACCTCTGCATGAAGTATGTGAGCTCTAGCTTACGTCCTATATGCACCAGTGAGGTTGTGTTCATAACTTTTTTTTCTTACTTTGCATTTCTTCGTGTTGATGTTGATAATTGTGGAATTGCATTTTTTCGGAAAGGACATCAAGTCGTCTGTTCCAAGTTGTAGGCTGTCAGAGACATAAATTATTTCTAAGGCAAATAAATTTAAGAAAAGCTAAATGTAGAATGACAGACGTTGAATAAACCAAGTTTTATAATTACAAAAATAGTCTTGCCAGTAATTTCTGCTCCCCATATGAGAGTTATTGTCCTCATTATATCTGATAAATCTCTAACGGTTGGTTTAACTGCTTGAAAATGGCAAATACAAGTAATATACTGTTGGTAAATAACTGGAAGGAAAAGAGATCTATAAGAATGTAAAAGGTATGCGTGGGCGGTGCCGGAGGGGAGATGGTTGTGATCATAGAGCGGCAAATTGACTCTGAGGAAGCAGAAAAGTCTGGTGGAGCGTGGACAGATCACGTGGCGTGCACCTGCCCTCTGGGTGAGCCCTAAAGGATGCATGTCACATGATGTACTTTAGCTTATCCACAACCAAAAGCGATTTAAGCCAGGGTAAAATACTTTGAGTGTAACACAGTAACACAGCAATTAAAAGATATGATCATCACCTTACTTCTAGGCTCTTCCATTATTTCAACTACACAAGAGATTCACATTTAAAATACTCACATTTTCTGTTAATACGACCTTAGTAGTAACAATTATTATTATTATTATTTTTCTATTATTATTTATTTGATGGTGACTATAGCACTGCGTCTTAAAAACTACTGTACTCCCCCCCCCCCCTTCTGCACTAAAGTACCCCACCAGTTAGCTTTAACACCTCCAAAAGACTTAGTACTTTTGTGTACTTCCCCCCCCCTCCCCCTTCTGTACTAAAGTACCCCACCAGTTAGCTTCAACACCTCCAAAAGACTTAGTACTCTTGCTGGGTCTAATGGTAAAAGTTTTTTTATGGCTTTCTTGATTGTCCCGAAGCACATACCTCTATGCAGCAAAGTTTCCTGAAAATCAGGTGCGACAGTGTTTCTTCCACTTGTTTGCAGAATCTGCATAAACCATCTTTGATAATGCCCATTCAGGTTCCGTACGTTTCGTGAGAAAATTGAAGAACTTCAAGGCAGTCTTCTTCGGGTCCTTAGGTGCACTTGTGGGTAGTTGGCTCCCTCTACTTAGCGCTTTTTAACCCTCTGCGCCTTGGATTGAATCTGATCTGTGTCTGGAATAAGATGAGTGGATTTGAGAAGTTGGAACGATCTAAAACTAAGGTGGTCAGGCACAGCACCTGGTTATCTTCTCCTCTTCTTTCGTTCTTCCGTGCATATAGCATAACCTCGTGAAGGCCGAAAGTTGGAGTTGAAAGTTGTTAAATAGCTAGAGGTTATTAGAGGTGCATAATCACTCCATTACTACCCCTAGTAGTAATAATTAAGAAATCATTGGGTAAAAGGTACAAAAATGTGACGATTGATAAAAAGTAAGTGCCTATATCGACCTCCATGGTTCGAAGAGTGTGGCTTGATGAATAAACTAGAAGTCGATAACATCCTAGTAGCAAAAGAGTGGTTAATAAATATTAAGTGGTCATGCTTGAGTTTATAAAAACACAAATACACAAAAAGTTTGAATAACATACAAGATTCGAAATGATGTTGATAAGTAGTAGGTGCATGGTTGAAGCTGGTTCTTCGCATACAAACGCAATGATGACCAAACAGAGGAACAGACTGAACTTAGAAAAATAGTGGTGATTTGCAGCTAAAACTCTCTGACTTTGAACCCAATATCAAGAATCTTGATATTAGACATTTTTCTCATTTATTTCATCCATTTTAGTAAATGAAGTATGCTAGTTCATCTTTTCATTCTTTCTATTTTTCAAAAGAAATGTTCATTTTAATTAAGTATCAACTCTTAATTTTATGATTTTGTAGAAAAACAAACAATTCTATTTATCTTTACTAAGCCATTATTAATGACTTGCCATGACTCTCTTTTCCTGGCATAGTACATAGTACTATATGCGGTGTGTGGAGTTACGAAATTGTTCCACTTTGAAGAAATTTTCATCAATATTATTCTTGTTACAATTTAAAATATATTTCCTGTGTTTGAGCCATTACGTCAAATTTAACAATATGAGAACCTACCATAAATCTATAGTTTTATTTGCACTGTACAGTCATTAATGAATTTCATCATATTTGGGATACAAAAATGCTTTGATTGGATTTCTATGCAGGCATCTAACTTCTTCTCGTACCAATGTGGGAAAAATATAAGTTGCTGTCATCAGTGTGAAAATATATGTCTTTTTCAATGATATTTTTCAAGGGGGATTGAGAAGAAAAAAAATATTTTGGGGAAGAGTCGATACGATGAAAAGTTCTAGGACCCTTCATCTAAGGAAAGAGAGCTCCTTCAGTTGATAGCAACCATTATAACTTGTGAGAGAAGATCAACACTTTATTCCTGGGTTCTTCCATTATATCAACAACAAGAGATTCAAATCAGTTCCTACGTCCCTACATGCTTTGTCTTAAGTCTCACATTTTACAAGATCTTTAATATACCGTTATTGGTATAGAGACACTGTGTATGGTGTGTCCTTATGTGTGTGTGTGTGTGTGTGTGTGTGTGTGTGTGTGTGTGTGTGTGTGTGTGTGTGTGTGTGTGCGTGTGTTTGTGCATGTCTGATAGAGAGTATCTATGTAAGGATAGAGAGAGAGAGTGAGTGAGTGAGTGAGATGGAGAGAGACAGAAAATAGTGTGTGCGTGTGTATGTGTGTGAGCTGACTATTCTGCAGCTCAGTGCACCTCTCCTATAGGAGGGTTCTTGTGGGACATCAGTTGTGACTAAAGAGTGTCACGTTAAAAAGCATCGATCTGTTGTGCTTGCTCATTGAATGGCTGAACGGTTGATAGACATGATAATAAATCAAATCAAGGGAGGGCTGAGTGTATGTCTGTCTGAGAATATGTGTGAGATTGAGAGAGATAAGCAGGAAAAGAGAGTGAGAGTGAGTGAGAAGGTGTATGATTGGGTCAATGAGAGAGATAGTGATGTGTGGGTGTGTGTGCGTGTGAGTATGAGAGAGAGAATAAGTGTTTCGTTTGTAAGAGAGAGAACTGAGAGAGAATAAGAAAGTGTGTGTGGTACTGAGTGGATGATTTTGTGTGTGTTTGTATGCGAGGGGGAGAGAGAGAGTTGTGTGGGAGTGTTCGTTTGATTTGTTCAATCTGAACTCACTGTTCAAAAAAATACAGAATAAAAATTATGAACAAAAAATTAGAACATTTTTACAAACTATTACTTGCCTCTTATTAATATTTGCCCTTTTTTTTCATCTCGTTCATTAAACTGTTTGATTTTCACTTAAATTTACATTTAATGAAAGCCATCAAATTTAAACTCTCATCATTATGAGTACATTCACTCTTTAAGTGTTTCCTTAGTTAAAATCTTTTATTTTTTCTTGATGTCCCTACTGATTTCGTGTGAATTTTCTATTTTTTTTTTTGGAAAATCAGACGTTAATAACCAATTATTAAGAATTAATTCAACCTAAAAATTAAATTTCAACCAATACATTAGAATTTTTGTTTTCTTTTTAAGTCGATTTGTTTGTTTAAGCTGGGCTTAATGTTATGCTAATTTGTCAAACCTGAGATTCTTCGCAAAATTATACAAGGTTTAAATTATGTGGCAGGCAAATAAAGCCGACGTAGAATAGTGTAATTAACTTGTTTTTCTTTTTTCCTTGATATTGTAACGGATAGATTAGAATCTTATTTCAGTGCAACGGTTAATTCGTTATAAAGACGTTGCCAGGAGAAAACATCTTATCCATATATATTTATTCTCGATAAATATTCATGAATGTCAAATTTTCAATTTAATTTTCTAATTTTTTTTTCAAATATTCTATATTAATTGAACTGTCGCTTGCTTGTCTTCCACTTAACACTTTATGCTCATTGTGCTATGATCCATGTTTATGTTTTATCATCCCTTTCCACCCCCTCAACTTATAATTGTAAGCTTATAAACTTAGAAATCAAGCAGATTAACTTTAGGACTTAATTAATAATGTGCTTGATTTATTCTCATCCCCACACTACTGATGGTAAATATATATTCAAATTATTCACAGGATTTGTAAATAGTGAAGCATGGGAGTTTGCAAAGCAATTGGAAGTAAGCATAACCCCTTGAGTTAGCCTAAAATTTGCAACAAATTGTATGAGTTATGTTGTTTCGTATATGTACTTCTTAATCTTCTGATAAGGATAGGAGTCTCTAGCCATCTGACTATTGAGATCACTACATAGAATGCACATAAAGAGCAACTCAAGAGCTAAACTGATAGTAACGAAGTCTATTTATCAAGGAACAATAGACGACAGGAGCCCAAATCGAATGACAGAAAATGGACCACATGTATAAAGGCTACTATTAGCGTCAAGCTAGCATATGTTATAAGGAATTCAGGAACTAATACAGCTGAGGAGTATTTAACTTAGTATAAAACACCAAGGCATAAATTACAAAGAGCTCAATAACAACAAAAATTAAAAATAAATATGGTGTGAGACGCTAAGGGAATTTCATTTCCCTTATTAGAAATATCTAATTCAATAACTTATAATTCAATATTTTATCAAATAACTAGATCAACAAGTACGTACAATTTTAGAAAAAGTTAACACATAGAAAACTTTTTTCCACAATAAACATCTGAAATAAAAATCAACGTCTAAAACCACAGTAAGAAATCAGAATAAGAACTTTCAACCAAAACAAGTGGTCTTCGTCATCTGTTAGAGGGAGAACAAGCATGCTGGAGATGGCACGGAAGGTAATCCATTACTTAGACGTTATATATATATATATATGATCAAACTACAAATGAAATGGGAAAACAAGACTAAGATCTTTCAACAGCAACAAGCAGTCTTTGTCAGAGTCAAAACCCAACTGTTGGGTTAGTTGGTTTTGACTCTGACGAAGACCGCCTCTTGTTTTCCCAGTTCATTTGTGGTTTGATCATTCATTGTTATTTCAGGTGTTTATACATTGTTATACTGAGTTTTTTAAACATATACTGAGTCTTGTAAGTTTCTTACATACCTTCTCGAGTTTTCTGATCTAATTTCACAGAAACGTCGGCCCCAATACAAATACGGAAAATATATATTGTATTTTTTTGTGTTTTATGTTAAATATCACAAATCAATCGGTGATATAATTCATATGGTACCTGAAAGTTGGAGGAATTGTATCAGAAACCTCGAAATGGTATGTAAGAAGCATATAAGACTTAAAGTTGGCAAGTTATTTAATGATAGGTATATATATGTATATATCAATGTTAAAAACCACAGTAAGAAGTAAAAAAACATGATGAACACTGTTAGTTTTAGTTGATAGATGTTACACATTTGTCTCATTTCTTACTATAGTTTAGACGTTGATATAAGAATACACACTCTACATTAAAATTTGATTTGGCTATCAGTCACTTGAAGTAGAACTGAACTTTATTTAGGAAAACTCTATAATCAAGAATCATGTTAATTATAATTAGTTGTATTAAACATATCAAAGTTAATAATTATTATATACATTATATACATAATATTCATTTAGTATACTTATTAACAATTCACAGGACTTGCCAGCATGTGACTGAATTATTTTCAGTCTTAAACAAACATTCATCAAAAAAATCATCTTTAACTTGAAAATCTGTCGTAGTTTTTAAAGTCAAAACTAAATTTTAAAATCCATTCAAAATTTTAAATCCCTTCTACAATTTTTTTTCACAAAATCTTCAGCTTACTCCAAAATCTGCTTCACAGCCTGATGTAAACAAAAGTAAGGAAACTTAAAACTGATATCTTATATTGCTGTATATAAATAAATTAATCACTTGTTGCCAAGATTTTGTGGAGATGAACTGAAAAAAAAACAATATATCAAATGAAACGAACTAATAATCAATACTTAAAAAGTAAAGTGCATATTTTAATCTCTGATTCATTTTGTTTTATATTTAACCTACAAATTTATCAGATTATTTTCCTCTGTCATCTATTTTTGAGGAAACTAATTCCTCTGAATACTTTCAAATAGTGTCATGTGCTGGATTACATGTCAAGACCACTACAAGGTAGTATAGTTCTGAATACGTTGAGAACCTGTTAGGTCTATACCTCGTCCGCAGCATTTTTTCTCCCACTGCCCCCTGTCGAACTTTATCGCTCTCATTTTGGATTCCATTATTCTTACCTTTTTTTTTTTTTAAACTACAACTTATGAATTGTTTCAAGTTTTATTTAATAAAGTAAACCTAATAATTCATAATTAGTCGGCATGAATTCTAAAATCAAAGATAACTCAACTAAATTAAATTAAAATTTATTACATTTTTTTTTCTTTAAATTCTTTCCTACTCAATAACCATTTCGTGCTTTCCAAATGAGAAGTCGATTTAAATTTATACTTTTACAAGAAGGTTTTAGTCACATATTTTCTTTTTTTTTGCTTAGTAATTTGAATAGGATGACTGAATTCGGTAAAAACTGTGATATATATAAATTAGAGTCCACGTGCCTAGTTGGGTCCCTCAGTTATTTGTCTTACTCTCTCTTCTTTTCCTTTTTTTTTTAAACTGGCTTAAAAAGCGGTGAATGTAAAAGACTAGAGATAAATATTTCTTAAACTTATGCATGATAGCTTTCTTTCTTATGAATTATAAGGAACAAAAAAAATTGCAACTTCTTTTTTCTTATTGTAAATGAAATAACTAAGCTAAGATAGCCCATCATTTTAGTTGAATAGTTTAAGAAATGAAGAATGAAAGACATAAATAACAGCTAATTGAAGAAGTTGAGTTTCTTTTTTTTTTTCTTTTTTTTTTTGAAGAATATTTTAAAGGGAAGTCTTCACGTTAGAGCTTTAAATTTCTTTAATGTCACAAAGTTAACCATAGTTAAAAAAAAAACAATGTCCAAGAGTTTTTTTCAATTTGAGTGCTGATTGTATATCTAAATCATGAGACTGCAAACTGGGCTATAACGAGAAAACTTATTAGTCCACTGGAAAACACATTTCATAATTTAATCCATATTTTTTTTTTGTAAATAAAAATGAAAGTAAAATTTAAAAGTGAATTTGCTATTTGTTTAGAGTTCAAATATTAAAGGCACTGACAGTTGATAATTGGCAGAAATACTGCCAAATAGAAACTAAACCACTAGCCATGTTTCTAACTAAACCCATATTTTCTGCCAAATATGAATAGTGCACCTTACTTTAACTTCAACATATATAAAAATCAACGATTAACATTGACACGAAAAAATCATACCATATGTCCAACGTTTCAGTCAACTTCAACCATCTCCAGAGAATATATGTTAATCCCATTTACTTCAATGTATAGAAACTTACCTTTTTTACCTTACTAGAAGTAAAGTATAGTGATAATGAAAAAATTCGATCTCGAGATTTTGACGGAATTACATGTTTCGAGGTCCCAGAAGTCATTTTATGAAGTTTTCTAACAAAATGCTCTAATCAATCTATATTTTGCAAAATTTTACAAAATTTAATATCAGATATAGATTGATTATTAAATTGTGGAATATGAATATGGTAGTATGGTATAAGTTGTAGTGTTGTGGTATGGACGCTAGAAGTGTGTGTTCTCAGAAGTGGAGAATTTGCTATCTGATAAACGATGTAAGATTCTTGATTTTTATTGAAATTTAAACTTTAAAAATAACATCATGCCCTTTTTGGATTTCTTACCATATTCAGGAAGGGAAAACTAGAAAAGGAAGAACAAGCACAGTATTGGAGACGTGAAAGTGTCCACCGATCGATCGAAGTTTTAAAGCAGTATTGAGTATATCAAAAGTATTGAAAGTTTTAATGTTTCGTATTCATTCCTGCTTAAGCATGAATGATTTGAATGCAAGAAATTTTACAACTTAATTTATTAGTAGTTTGTAACATTGAGTGGTACTTGGTAACTACAGATTAATAATTGGACTCTGAGTCGCCGCTCTGCCTTCCTGCGGGACTCTTCGCCTCCTGATGACGACGATGATCGAAATATAGAAGTGAGTTATTCCTGTGTCTATGTATGCGCTATCTTTTTTAATTAGTTTATATATATATATAATATATGAGTACCGCCCTGTCTTCCTGCGGGACTCTTCGCTCTTCGCACCTCCTGATGACGACGATGGTCGAAATATCGATGTGAGTTATGTTTGTGTCTTTCTGTATGTTTCCTTCGTTTTGAATTTATTTTATTTTAAAAAAGTCCGCTGGACCTTTTCTTTTAATTATATATATATATATATATATATATATATATATATATATATATAAAGATTTCACAAAAACACGTGAAACAACAATAAACGATCAAACCGCAATATGAAATGGGAAAACAAGACTAAGATCTTTCAACAGTAACAAGCGCTCTTCGTCAGAGTCCAGTTGGGTTTTTGACTCTGACGAAGACTGTTTGTTACGGTTGAAAGATCTTAGTCTTGTTTTCCCATTTCATATAGTGGTTTTATCATTGATATATATATATATATATATATATATATATATATACATAAATATATGTATCAATTTATATCTATAATACATACCTATATATCTAAAGTTTATTTAAATTATTATTAACTAACTTATCAAATATTCTGAAATACTGAAACACAAATAGAAGAATTATTGACATCCAGAAAGAGGGCGTCTGTTGAACCCCTTCTGAAGCAGGTAGCACATTATTTTTTTTTCTCCCCTTCTTCTTCAATAAGACAGTGAGAATCCGCGCAGGTACTCCACAGAAGCCCTAATGCATTCAGGGCAGGCCATTTTGTGCAATCAGACCGTCTGAGGGTCTCTGATAATAGCACAGAAGCCGTGTTCGGCCTAGCACATTTGCATACTCTCCGCAAGTAAACCCTGTGTTTATCACCAAGTCCCTAATAGATGAGAAAAACTCCCAGCTTTCCTAGGACCACCGACCATACTCCTCGCCACGTATCATTGTTTATCAGTGTGGATTTCTGTCTCTATTTCTCATTGGCTTTATCTGTTTTGTTTTCTTTTTTCTTTCAACTCCATTAGACAACAAGGCTTAATTATTAATACATTTAAATATTCATGTTCAACCAATCACTATGGGGTAGTTTTCCAAAACTTCTATATATATCTTAGTAGGTAATATTAAAAATATCATATTTATCTTGATATTTCTATACGTGAAATATCAGATTTAATTCTATTATTAAACAGGATTAAATCTAAGTGCTACAGACTGCAGATTCTACGAGAAATCCCCCTGGCTGCAAAAATCACTCTACCAGCCTCCGAAGAAGCCTATACTAAGTCCGCGTAATGCACCTGGCATTAATCAAAAGAGTTAATGCTTCATTTAAGTAGTCTCTTGTCATTGAATTTCGTTTTTATGTTATTTTTTATTACAAAAATTTTATTTTACTTCTTTTTGTTATTTTTTTGTTATTTAATTACTTTATTTATTTAATATTATTATTTGTATTCTCAGTTTTATTTTAATCATAGCTTAGTCCATAACTTTTATTTATGTATCAATTCTTCTGTTCATCCCTCAATTTTTTTCTTTTATTTATTTATTATTTTTTATATTTCCTGATTTAATTTAATTATAAATTGATTACTGTCTACCTTATTCTCTATGACTGTGAACCTTATTCCCTGTGACTGCATTATTCTCCAACCATCTCTGGACCAGTGCACTTGGTATCCCTCTCTTATCTCTCCTGAAGACAGTTCAAACTAAACATTAGAGACTGCAAGTGTGAGTTTTTAATTTCTCAATGTTTCTTTATTTACATGAACTATATTTGACGTTTCGGATCGTATTTTCATCGCAAAAGATATATATATATATAAAGATTTCACATAAACACGTGAAATAACAATCAATGATCAAACATGTTGTTTTCTGTTTGTTTTCTGCATCTAGTGTTCAATTGGGTTTTTGACTCTGACGAAGACCGCTTGTTACGGTTGAAAGATCTTAGTCTTGTTTTCCCTTTTCTTATTGTGGTTTGATCATTGATATATATATATGTATAAATTATAAATATTATAATTTAAAATGTTTATGTATAAAGAAAATTATAATGAAAACAAGATGAAGATAGACACAGACACAAGTAACTTCTATATTTTGGCAATCCTAGTCAACAGGGGTGCTTTTCTATGGGAAAAATCAACTCTTGATGACGACGATTGTTCAAAAACAGATGTGAATTATGTCTGTGTCCTTTGTTAGTTTTGATATAATTTACTACATATGGGAAGTGACCTGCTTGTTCATGCTTCCAAATTAATTTTTATTTTTCCTAAACAGGGAATGTTTTCATACAATTATCACTCATGAATGCTTGTCATATTTCTCAGTTTGTAACATTAAAGATTTAGTTATATGTACTCACGAAAGCCTAAACTACATTAAACATATCAGAAATGGTCCTAATATATTACACTACTAATAATTAATATTCATCGGAGTCACAACCAAACGGATGAACCAGTTGTTTTCATCCATTAATCCATCCAGTTTCTTGGTTCCATTGTGCTTTCAGTGGCTAATGATATAGTAAAACTATACTTTTACCATTAACAGGAAAAACAGATATCTTAGCACCCATTAAAGCTTCCTTTAACCTAAAATGTGATATTCTTCAATAATCAAGTAAACAAAATTAATAAACTTATTTAATTAATGAGAACAATAGCCTTTTCTGCAAAGGGTAACAAAATTAGCTAATAATATTCCACTTATTTCTTTCTAAACTTCTCAGTTTTCCGCATTTGGTGTTTCATTTGTGCTTTTTTTTTATTCCGACCTTAGACCGATTGTTGTGTTTGAAACTACTCCCAGCTTTTTTTCCCCCCATTTCCCCCAAACAAAAGAAATAAATGCTCTGAGACCTCTCACTTTATGTCATCAGAGAGCAAACAAAGTAAGAAAGAAATACTCTCTGATGACATAAAGTGGAAGGTCTCAGAGCATTTATTTCTTTTGTTTTTCTTTTTTCTTGTGGTTTAGACTTCATTGATTGCATCACGTGTTTAATTGTCACTTTTCTGCTTATACATATACAAGATTTTACATAAACACGTGAAATAACAATCAGTATCAAAAATAACATTAAAAAACCAGTTGGGTTTTTGACTCTGATGAAACCGCTTGTTACGGTTGATAGATCTTAGTCTTTTTTCCCATTTCATATTGTGGTTTGATCACATTTTATATATATATATATATATATATATATATATATATTGTAAACAGGAAAACGATCCAAAACAACTACAAACGTTTCACGATGTCACAAACACAGAACTAAGGAAGAAACACACTTACTGTCTCTAATTTTCAGTTAAACCATCATCAGGAGAGTTGAGATCTTAACTCTTTTGATGACGGTTCAACCGAAAATTAGAGACTGTAAGTGTGTTTGTTTCTTATATATATATATATATATATATATATATATAATATATATATATATATATATATACTTATTACTCTTAGCCTTATCTTATCTTATTATCTTATCTCAGTCAATGTAGTATTATGGTAAAACTGTAAATTTTAAATTTGATTTAGTTGAACGAGGGAAAGGAAGTGATTGTGTGCTGGTGACGCGACTTAGCTAATGACTACGTGCTCGGCGGGGCGTGAGACTGCTTGCAGCTGTGTGCCGACTTGAGTCATTTGTCTAGATGAAGCTCAATATAATAGCTGATTAGGAGGGGCTGGCTCGTGGTGCAGCATGTGTTAGGATATGATTGCTAATGGAATGGCCACTGGGCGAGAGATGCCCTGTGAGGGGGTGGGGGTGTGTGCGAACCTGTGCTGGTCAGCAGGGTCGGCAGGAAGCGTGGGCGGATATCGACTGGGCCGATTATCAGGACTACCGACCGACCCGGTGCCCACCTGCCCTCGCTCTGCCGGTGCATCGCTTTACCTCAATGCACACTAATGAAAACACTCTTCTCTACTATAGCTAACTGCACCTCTAACCCATTACCCTATGCACACACTCGTGTTCAATTCATTGCCCTAACAAACGCTTTCAGTTATATAACAACAACTAATACATAATTCACAATGAAATACATCCGCTATTTTTCCATTATTTTTTTCAGATATTCTTCACAATTGTACTATACAAATATCAATACGTTGTACCGTTGTCGACCACATAGTTCAGTCATTATTCTAAAGGATTGTGGAGTTTGTCATGAAGGAAACACCAATTAGTTTCTCACCGGCGTTTCATCAATATTTATTGACATTTTCAAGGTTACAATAAGCTTTATATATATTTGTATCCTTAAAAATGTCAATAAATATGGACGAAACGTCGTTGAGGAACTCGTGTTTGCATCGTGACCAACTCTCCACAATCATTCAGAATAAATATATATTAATATCATATAATTTCTAAAATATAATTCAATACTTTACTTTAATTAGCGTTTAATTTATAATGCTAATAACATACGTCATTTATATTATTATGGTTGAAGATTTGAAAATCAAAAGCACTGGTGGTGCTTAGTAGTAGTACTATAGCATTGTAATAGTAATAGTTGTAATTGTAGGGGTTGATCATATTGGAAAAACTAGGTCAAATAAAATAGAATTGGTACTTAGACCCTTTTGATTTGCAACTCATCAATTCATGTTCTAATATAATGTTATGAAAAACTACATAAAACTCATAAAGAATATTTACTTCTTATCAAGTCTACAGATTTCGTTTTTGATAGTTCTGTTGATGATACGCATTTGTGTGTGAGTTAGTAAGTGTATTCCTTAAATTTGGTAAATTCGTTACATACTATACCGTTAATGAAATTTGTTAGATCTATTGTTTTTAATGTGTAAAAATAAACACATATAGGGTTTAATTAATGGTTGATGGTTGAGTTATGACTTGTTAGTAATACTGAAGCGGTGAATAAATACAGTACGAGTATGTACTTTATATCCAAAAAGGTACTACATTTTTTCATTCCTCTTGTCAATGTGAACATCAAAATTAAGTTTGTACTATTACATTGGTATATAATTACTGTAACATGTGTACTGTATCAAAAAAATAAATATTTCCAAAGGGAAAACAACAATAAAACATCATTGTCTTAATCTCAGCCATTTTGTTGTTGTTGGTATTGAGTGCCTGCTAGAAAGCTAACCTTGACACTGATTATTTAAAGAAATATTGAGTCTTACTTATAAATATTGAGTACTGAATTTTACAAATGCTTTTGAGTTGACACCTTTCACGAGTACCTGGCATAGTATAGACTCGGGACCGATTGGTTAACGTCATCTCCGTACCTATAGGTAATGAGTCAGAATAGAGTTATATTCAAAATTAGGCTACTCGTCAGTAATCAGCTGAAATAATATATATTTGAAGATAATTTAATACTAAAAATTACAATATTATTAGCAACTAACTGATATTATTCGGAATTTAATATATAATGTATCCGAGTATGTCTGACAATGGACCAAGTCATTTGAAGAAGTGCTGTAACCTGTCTAGGGAATGAAACCTTATTGAGAATCTATTAGATAGAAAAGGTTTTCTATGTTGTAGGAAAAAAACAGGAAATTGTACATTTTTTCTATTTGTATCTGTAATTTTATATCTTTCTAGTTACACCTTTCTGTTACAGACAGTGAAGATGTTCATTTTGTGAACAGAACTGGAGTAAACGTCTACTTTGATACTATGACAGCTAGCACTATTTCCTTCACTACACGGGAATGAACCAGCAAAGAACAAAGCCAATGTGAGTGTTGATTGCCTGACAAGTGAAAGAATTGATGTTTACCAGAGAAGTTCTGTTAAGAAAACAATTGTAAGAAGCAATGAAGAAGCAGTGCAAACGCAGCTTTGCCAACTATAGAGGACTGGGGAAAACTTCAATGCAAGATATCTAAGAAAGAAAAAGGTAAGCATTACATAAATATTACGATTTTGCATCTTTTTTATCTATTTTGAGCTATATCAAATGTATATATGCATATCTATGCAAACCTTATAGATTCAAGAAAGGTTTTTCATGTAGTTGGGGGTTCACTATTGATAGCCATATCAAAGTGTGCACACTTAATAAACAATTTATTTTTAAATACTACTGGCCGAGATTAAGGCGAACGTAAAAAACCTTTAAAAAAATTTGAATGGAGCAGACTGGCATTGACCTAATTTAGAGAAGAATGATTATTTGAATTTGAATCCATGCAGAGATGGTGTTGGGAAAGGGTTGACAGTTAGAGAAGGGACATCTTATGGACAAAAAGATGCTGCAGGTAGATGGCTGGCTGAAGGGTTGGACGTCTTGAGTTTATCTGCGACATCGATGCCTCCTCCTTCTCCAAGACATCAGATTGCTGTTATGATGGACGTGTTTGTGCCTGGACAGTCCCTGATAGTACTATCTGTTCATCGAAACACCCAGGCTCTTGGCCTTCAAAGCGAGATACCTTTGGTCACAGGTGAACGGGTTGAACACTTAAATCAGATAAAATCACTTTCAATGGTGCATCCTCTCACCTCCGTGTAACCTCAACACTTTCTGTAACTTCCAAAGAACTTCTATTCATGTCTCAGCTTTAAAGGCTAATTGGTTTTGGCATTTCGGTAAACTTTTCTTCCAATTCACAGAGTTCTTCTCCATTTACACTTTTAACTCGTACAAACATCAGATAAAGTAATTCATTTCAGGTTTTTTTCTGACAACATCTAAAGTTTCACATAGACATGGCATATATAAATTTCCCACATGTTCGTTTTAAACAATTTTTATTGTCTGTATACCAATTTTTAAAATATGTATAAAACATAGTTATATTTTATAATATGGACTAGAAACAAGGGTGTTTGCACCAGGAGTCAATTTCCTTGAACCAAAAAGGTATTAAACATTCTTTAATACTTATCACAAATCTCTTAAACTAGTAACTTTATCAACTGATAACAATGTATATATGAAATCTGCATAAATGAAATGATGCAGCAGTCAACTGAAGAGTTTCACAAAATTAGTTCAATACAGGTTAGTTATAACAATAACAACAAAAAACCTAAAAATTACTAATAAGATATACGAGATAAAGAATAACTATTAAAAGATGAAGTGTATATAAATCCAAGAAATCTTAAGTAATCTACAGTTATCAGGGAAAATATGAGTAAACTTATCAGCAAAATCCTAATAACCAATTTAGTTAATTGATTTGTTTTAATATAGCTATCTCTACTGTGTCAGATATAACTTGAAGCAAGAGCTTTTAATGTCGCACTTAAAAGCTACTCTTTTTAGTATAGTCTTATCTATTCCAATGTTCTTAATAAATGTAATTTAATTATGCAATTATATTATATTAAAGGAATGCATAATGCTTTATAGATCAAATATAAAAAATCACTCATTAATTAAATTATATTAATATTAAATATATAATCTACCTTCATACCTAGTACATTACTGCCGTAGCTGTCGGACCGGTTGACAGAGTTCGTGTTGAAGATGGGTGACACTCGAAACCGGTCCGACAGCTACGGCAGTAATGTACTAGGTATGACGGTAGATTATATATTTAATATTAATAATACTAACCTCTGTGGTAATGATGAAATGCATGAATTCAATTATAGTTATAATTAATAACGAATTAGTAGATAATAAATTCTAAGGTTACGGGAAGAATGAGGGGCCAGGTTAGCTCAGTAGTTCAATTCAATACTGCTCTATAGTAATGTGGTTACATACATCACCGAGCACTCATCAATAGTACGCATATTTACTAAGTACATCATTGTCAATCAAATATGATTGAGAAATATCATTATGATTTCTTGAAATCTGCATTTTGAAAGTACCTGTTATGGTATTATGATGCGTACTCAAACTCCGTTCCATATCGCACACAAATGACAGAACAGATTGATGCGAAAGCTCCTTTACCGCAACTAGGGAGCAACAAGCCCTAGCCGAGGACAGAGGAAAACCAAAGCCTCCGAAGTGGATAACACAGAAGTGGATTCCACGACCCTACGCCTTTGAAGGGTACCAATAAGATTATTGATAGACACCCACGCAGCCAGATATAGGCAGACATAAAAATTAATTGGTCCGGGGGACATCAAATGCCTTAATCTGCAACCCAAAGAACTTTTGCAATCCCCTGTAGAAGGTGAAGATCATACGTCCTCGTCACATATGCTTTTCAAAAATACTTTCTATTCTTTGCATCTCAAATTTAAAACCTTTTTTTTTTTAAAAAAAAATTAATTTTAACAAATGTGTTGACTTGACTCTAATAGATAATTTTTTAAGTTGGTCACATAGGGATTATTAAAAGTTGAGTTTAGATTTTTTTCGGGAAATATTCGTATACATCTTCAAGTGTAATTTCAAAAGATATTGCAATTTTTATTGCAATACATTTTTTATTAGTAATTTTGTTGAAAAAATAAATATAACATTGAATCTACGAAATATCCTGTTTCTATAAAACAGCTTTTCTGGATTTTTCCAAAAACTAAAAAAACGTTGATGGGTTAAATAGCGTACCTGGATCATGTTTACAATGTTAAGGCAAACGTTTTATCAATTTTATGCAAAAATGACCTTTTCTCTTATTCAAACAGGCTGACATTTTTTCCAGTTAATGCTATCTTCAGTTGTATCCTAATACCAGTAGTCGGTTAGGTGAAAAAAAAACTGGTTTGAATTTTCATAATGCCCACTAAAGAGACTTTCCCATAAGGCTATATTATCCAAAAACTATAACCGTTATATCTACACTAGAAATAAGATCTATTTAATCCATCGAACAGGATGTCTCCGAACTTTTTCATACACCAAAAAAAATTAGATACAGAATTTATTAACAAGAACCCAGGGGGCTCAACGCAAAACTGGAATCTGGATTTGTTGTTAGTATTACTGTATTTTACTGATGGGGGAGCAAATATATTTTAATTATTAATTAATTGGTGTTAATGGGAAGCTTTTGGAGGGCTTTTTGTTTAGAACATAAAATTTACATTTATATTTTTGATATGATATATATTTAGTTATGAGCAAGTATTTTTCACGCTGTAGTTTATCTCAAGCCGTTGATGGATGGCCACTGTGTTTGCCGAAGGCAGAAAACATACAAGAGCCATGCACTTACAAAGGCCAAGTCCAAAGCACCGAAGTGGGTTACGGCGGTGACCTTGAGGCCCAGCCGTTCAAGGCCACGGGGATGCGGGCAGAGCCTTAGGATCATATGCGGGTAGACTTACACCTAAAGCTCGCCTTCTTTCCTTGTTCGATTCCCTTCAACCGCAAAATACTTCCGTCCAACAAACAATCCTTTCAAAACACCATCCGTTACAAATACCCACAACACCATATTCAAAAGACTTCACCTTCTTCAAGATTTCAATACTTTGAAACCATATCTGTCTCCCCTTCCTCTTGTAAAACATATTCTTTAGAAAAACTGCAAACATTTCTTAACACTAAAACCCTTTTAGTCGCATGTCAGTATAACCTTACACCAAAGAAGTTTCTTTCAAAATAATGTATTTATAACCAGTAAGCCATTCATTCCAAACAGAAAGTTTATGAAAATAAAAGACCAGGTACTGGCCATCTCATGTTTAACATCACAGCGTCCAACTTCAGGTACAACCTGCACCATTGAACTCAAATATTACTATTTCATAACCCGCTTTGCATTGATTAATTTATATTTATTGATCTATATGCCTTGTCAATCATCAATAATGCAACAATAATCCTCATCGATTCTAGACATACCAATAATAGTTTAACGAAAACAACAATAGTAATAATTAGAACAACAACAATATAATAACAATAATGCTAGTATAATAATTATATAATGATAATAATACTAAATAATAACATTACGCTTTGCATTATACTTCATTTTAACATAATTCAATAAATAAGGAGCTGTTGTGTGTGTGGGTGTGTACATTTCTACTTATTGTGGTGGTAGTAGGTATTTTTCTGAAATTTGTTTAACATGCCTAAAGGAAACGAAACGAAACCAATTTCGGACATAATTAATCATCAAGAGCAAACTCATAACAGTTCAATCTATGATTGACCACATCCGAGGCTGGTCGAGCTATTGAGACAACTTGACAAGTTAAGTGTCCCCAAACACCTACCTCTGTAGGTGGACCATAAACCATCATTGACAATGTCCATTCAGGTTCCCTATATTTCGGGAGAAAGTAACTTCCCTTCTCCTTCCTCGGGTCGTCAGGTGCACTTGTGGGAGGTTGGCTCCCACTAGTTAGTACATTTGGACCCTCTGCGCTTTCGGAGGATGGTCTCTGGACTCCCTTCTCCTTACAGGGGAAAATCCCTGAAACTCTATCGGTGGTATTTTGTCCGCTCCAGCAGAAGACTGCATACCGGAGTAAGGCTATTTACTTAAGGGGGCCGCCTGGTACCCTTGACGCTCCGTTTATAATACAGTAACCCCTGTATCATCCATCCTTCGGCACGGATCGCATAACACCTTAGATTGGGACTGGGATAAAAGAAGGGGATTTTGGGGTTAGGAAGGATGTGAAACAAAGGTGGTCAGACCCATCCCCTGATCACCTTCTCCTCCTCTTTCGTTTGTCCCTGCATAAGCAGATTAACAGGGCAGCCTCGTAAAGGCCGAAAGTCGGAGTTGAGTGTTAGAGGCTATAAGTGGTGTTTAATCCTCCATTACTACCCCAATATTGTACTAAGTAATAGTTTATACTAAGATTACTTAATAATGCATACTAAAGTTGCCAAGTAATATTACATTACAATATAATTGTATTGTAAATTATTGTATTAAGTAATAGAACATACTAATATTATAATTCCATAGTAATATTAAATAGATATTACTAAATATTGAATTACTCAACTTATTATACATATACATATTATACATATTATTATTACAAAATAATATTGCAATGTAATATATATTAATGAAACTAAGTAATAGTACATACTAGTATTACTTAGTAACACATAATAATGTTTTACTAGTATTTTTTTAATAACACGTACCATTACGTATCTGAGTAATGGTATTAGTAATCTGTAATGTTACTTAGTAACATATCTTAATGTCACTGAATATTAGTACTATACATATATATTATCATAGCTATGAGTCAGTACACAGTAATGTTGCTTCGTAAAATATCTATTATGTTACCATGTAATATTATATAATAATATTACTTACTAATGTGAATAATTGTTTAAGTAATAGTAATTAGTAACATATCATGTTATTAAGTAATTTTATTCAATAATATTACTGAATGATGCTAAATATAATTTTATTTAATATCCATTAAGTGTAGTTCTTATCAATGCAGTCTTTGATAAACGTCACTAGACATTTTCTTCTTCTCACTTCTCTTCAAGTATTGTTAGTGACATTTGCTGTTTATCACTGAATAGTGTTTGATTAACACTTTTGTCATTATGATCCACCACTGCCAATGGTTTACCAATTGATATTCCAGCATCCTTATAGATTATGATCTCAACCAGCCATCTGTAGCCAACAAATTAAGTTTATATAATTTAAAAACAAATCAAAAGACTAATAAAAAGCAATAAATTTGATATAACACACTAACACATACACTAACTTACACAAACGAATTCTATTACATTCAACAGCCCTTAAAAGTTGTATTAAAACTTCTATTGGAATTTGATATAAAAATGTTGACCAGAGATTCAAAATATATATTTTTGTATAAGAAATAACATGTCTTCAATTGTAATTAGTCGATATCAATCAAAGTTGGATATTACTTCTGTTATGAAAAAACAGTTTGGTTGATTGAATCATTCATTGAGGCAGAAAAGTTGAATATTCATTAAGAGAAGGCATAAAACTAAATTGTTTGCTTTCGCTCAGTCAAATTTTAAGCTGAATTGATACAAAATGGATCGTAGCAAATCTGCTAACCCACATTGAACAGATTAGATAAAGATTGTTGATGTCACTGAAGGAGCAGTGATTTGATGAAAACTTGAGTCTGATGACACTGAGTCAATTAGGAATCGTGTTTCTGAAGCTTGCTGAACAAAATTAAAAGAAAATAGCTATTTTCAGCAGGCCACCCAGGGCATATTTAAACTCAATCTATTCCAATCGTCTTCAGCCGAAAAATTGAATCTGTCCTATAATCTCAAATCATTTTGGTTTCTCTGACATATATGAATAGAATTGATAAATCTTTTATACTACTTCTATTATTTATAGATCCACATCCAGATCAACTAAATTGACATTTATAGTCAAGATGGAAGTTTAATAGACTTTCCTAAAAGAACCAATTTGAATTTTTAGCAACAATTCTTTAATAGTATCAGGAATTTAACCTCTATATATTCGTATAGCTGACGATCATTATAAATTATTTTTTTTCCACAAATGATAATCTGTAATATTAATTTCGTATCATTCTTATGAAAAATATACGAATTACGAAAAATAGGATTAACAGGACTGTAACATATTTATAGCTAAATCTGAAAGTACTGAACAAGGTAAATATAAAAAATTTAAAGAACAAAAAAAAAGGTCAAAAATTGAAAAATGTGATATTTTTAAAAAGGAAAAAGATGTTATAAAACGAATAACCTAAAATAAAAATAATAAAAGGGAATAAATAATAATCAAGAAAGGTAGAAATTGTAAAAGTACGATACAAATATTATAAGAGAACCAAATTCAGTGTAAAAGAAGAAATAAACCCTTCATTTGTGAGTTTACCTGAAGAATAAAAAAGCTTCTGTTTTATGAGTGGAGACTTTGATTTACCTATTTACCCCAGTATGACTAAATACCACCATAATTACGGATCGCAAACACTAATGAGTTAAGTTGATAAGGTTTTTATTAAGTTATAGTTAAACAAAACAAGTGAAAAATATAATTTTAATATTAAGAATAAAATTAAGAAAAAGACCGATGAATAAATAGATTATAGAACCTAAATATATAAAATACCTAAAGCCATCAAAACTTCAAAAATAATAATTTTACATAAAATCAATACTTTTCAAAGAGTAAAGAGAAATCACTAATACTGTGTTCTTGACTTTCTGTTTGATCACATTCTCAAGTATTATCTTATTTATAATAATGGGAATATATTTTTAAAATAACACTTTAGGATGTCAGATACGCTTTAAATAATTTGATAAATATTTTTCAAATATAATTTTTTATAATTCTTTTAGTATAGTAAAAGATTAAAGATTCTGATAAGTAATCGACTTATAATTAAGACAAGTGGACAGATCTTCAGGACATTTATTTTTTAGTGACTGTCCCGTTATTTGACAATGTTTCTTTTTTTTATGGAAACACAGTCCATAGAGGAAGAGTAATTATTTAACAAAAGTAAACCGTTTGAGCCGAGTTGTAGTACAAATGACTGTGATGTCGCAGTAATTGAATGCCCTATAGGAGTGAGCAGCTGACATTTGTCTTAATTGAATGGCCTGAGACTAATTCCGAGTGGACAGGTAGCTTATTTGTTCATCCAGTCGCTCCCGGGGATCATAACGGCTCCGACCGTCTCCCGTCCCATCTGCCCAGCTCTAACGGGCCCTTACACCATCTAACTTCAAATTTGATCCTTTTAGGCAGGATTATCCAAACTTCTCAGCAGCATAGAGCTCGAGAGTGGCAAAGGCTCTTAGAAAGACCTGACAAGCTCGTTAGTATGTAAGTTAAAAAACAAATCGGTTCCAATGTTAGCACCTATCTTATTATATAAGAGAGCCAGAGTAGCTCAATGACTTGCATGCTCACCTTCACATTGCTAGATCCGAATTCAATTATCACTCTAACTCTCGATTTCTTCACATGAGAGGTGAAAAAAATATGAGCATGTTGTCTCTCAGAGAGGACAGTGAATACCAAGCCTTTAGGATGTCAGATACACTTTAAAGACTCTAAAAGCACTTGAATTAGGACTTCCTATGTAGAATCATCAGCAGGAAATAATATTCTCTTGGAGAATCAGCGTCAGGGGTGCAGCTTTCTACTAGAACCTCAATCCCTCCAAATCATGTTATATATCTATTGACTCATTGCCTTTATACATAGACCAAAGGTAGTCAACAAAAAACGAATTTTTATGTAGACTTGCTCTATTATTTCCAATAATATTGTCATTTGATTTATCCTTTATTATCAGTATTCTTATTAATCCATTATTTCATCTACTATAATATATATATATATATATATATATATATATATATATATGATTAAACCACAATAAGAATGGGAAAACAAAACTAAGATCTTTCAACCGTAACAAGCGGTCTTCGTCAGAGTCAAAAACCCAACTGAGTTGGGTTTTTGACTCTGACGAAGACCGCTTGTTACGGTTGAAAGATCTTAGTTTTGTTTCCCATTCTTATTCTGGTTTAATCATTGATTGTTGTTTCACGTGTTTATGTGAAATCTTTTTATATACATATATATGTGTACAGTTAAATTTCTTGCCAATTTCTCTATAAATGATTTTTCGGTATAACTTCTCAAGTTTTCTGATCTGACCCTTCCTCTCGTTAGTTAGTAAGTGGAATAAATCTCCAAAAGATTTTCTTGTGAATTCCATTTAGCTGACAGATACCTTACAATTTAAAAATATAAAACCAACGTTTCAGTCATCATTGACCATCTTCAGGGTGTAATAATATAAAATTACTAAGTAATAACAACTTACTACACAAAAATAAAAGTTATATCCTACATACTGTATAAGAGTTTAAAATTAACAATAGATAACATGCTACTAAACAGCAACCATCACAAATTGGGAGGTTGCATTAGGTTTTTACATTCTGATGTTCCTAGGGTATCCTCACTCTGCAACTACAACTCCTTTCTCTGCTGTGCCTATCCCGTTTTAATTATTATTTTATTATTTTTTATTTATTATTTTATTATTATTATTTATTATTTGTGCCAACAACATATAGTTTTAACATATTGTTGAAGCTTGTAGTTTGATGATTCATGTTAGGCCTTCGTTATAAAACGATATATATATATATATATATATTAGCATACTTAGTGAGCAGACCTTCTTTTAAACAAATCTCGTTAAATGATTTCGATCTTGGATGTTTCCTACATACCTTCTCTAATTGTCGTACATGAGTATTCCACTTCTTTGGTAACATATAAATCAAATTTCCAAATGATTTATTTTTAGTATTCACTACGTTTCGGATAAGATATATATGTCTTAGAAGAAATGAAGGAATGATTTTCATTTACATGTTCTGTCAAAGTTATTTGATCTATACTTTGATGTAGATAAACTGGAAAGGTCTGATGAATGTACTATTGAAGAAGTTCACATCCTCTCTATTTACCTAAAATACCGGATGAAGAAGAGCTGATAGAAGATCTGGTAAAGCTATGTTCTAATCGTAGACAATAAATACAAATTGAGAGAAGTACTTTGGAAGACTGTTTCGTCGGAGGCATTTTTTTCAATTCAGTGCAAAATTGATATGGTTCTACTCGCACTGATTCAAATTAGTACAACCTATGTTCTACTCATATCTCATATCAAAAATTAAAAAAAAAACATTAATATCTTCAATACCATGGAGACACATGTTGCTATAAGTAAAATTGTTCCACCTTTCGAAAAACTTATAGGCAAAATACGAGCGAAAAAATCAGTCAGTTAAAAGACATTAGCAATATTTCTGAATATGAATCTCCATATTATTATTTTTTGTTGAAAAGTATACTTTCTATGTTTATACTTTGTGTGTTTAATTTTTTTGTTGTTGTTATGTTTATCGCTGAGGTGTAATACAAATTTCAGGAGGTTTCAGTGAAATGTCTTTAGAAGTTCGGGATGTAATACTTGGCACCCCGATTCCGATACAATGCCTACTATTTACTATATACGATACCCTTGTAAATAATTTTTTAACAACGGTCATCAGTGCCCATCAAATCACTGACTTTAATTACAGAGATGGTTAAACATTTGTAATGTAGACTATGGTAAATGGTGCCAAAGTTGAACCACAGTTTCCTTGGACGTCCCAAACGTGTTAAACGTCAATAATAGTGAATGTTGGGAAACATTTAATCGTGCCCTGTTTCAATCCATAATATTGCAATGAAATTCTCGTGTCAGGTTTAGACTTGTTACACTTGAGTAGATCCATGAGATTTTTGTTGAGACCTGATTGTCGTGCTTTACTACTAGATACAATTTGGACATTTTAGTTCTTTTAAAACGGAGCAAAGGAATGTCTCATGAGTGGTCGGGAGTAGTCTATTGATGGCTTGTATATTGGAAATGCAAGGCTTATTAGTGTCACAAAAGTTGGTGGTCTAGAGGTGAGCTTTGAGTACCCTGTCTTTAGCCTGCTCTAGGCTTAGTATAAACCTTAGCAATCTTGTACCATTAAGTGTTTCAAACTAAAAAACAGGTCAGAGACCTGGGAGTTAATGCTAAGTGTGAACGCTTTCCTCATCCTTTTGACACTAAAGCTCAACGGGACATGGCAAGTAGGTTTGTCAGGGATGGCAGGCAAGTGCGTTGTCTGGCGCATTAAGACTTAGCCACAAGGGGATGAGATGGGTCCGAGGATAATCCTGGCCAAAGTGTGACTGGGGCGCCAGCCAGCCAAAGGCGGGCTACCTGGCAGTGCGAGCGGTTCATCTTTGTGTCCACTTCATAAATGCCAGTCCATTACCGGCCTGTCCTCCTATTGTCGTCATGATGGATCTCCACAGCCATCTGCACCTCCTTCCGGCATCCAACCCTTCCTTAACAATAACCCGTCATCTTTAACTGCCAACCGACTTAGAATACATTTCAAAACCCACCATCAATAATTTCACAATAAGCACATATCATAAAAATTAATGTATTAACCACATCATGATATTTAATTAGATAAAAAAAAATTCACCAATAAGAATAATAGTCATCAACAAAATAAATTAATTTTATCAATTATACATATACCGCTACTGCAAAATATCTCTGCCATATTAACTTTATCATGGTTTGCAAAGTTTAACTTAAAATAGTACATACCACAAATTAAAGACGATATAATAATGATTAGTCAGCAAAGATACATTAAGTTTTCACACACAAGAGTATAATTATACAACGATTTTCGAGCACTTAGCATGAAGATCCAAGTCTAATTCAATAACTGTTGACATAGCTCGTGATATTATATCATATTTAATATATCATTTCATATTATATATATATAACTAAACAGAAAACGGTGTGCGAAACTTAGTATAGCTACAAAATAAAGGGAAATACTGATGATAATTGCTTTTTTGGCTAATAGCTCATCAGTATAAGACTAGAATACGAAATTTGAAATGTTTCAGCATTAATTTTTCTTTGTAATGAAGGACTACAGTCTAACAGATATGTAAAGAAAGTATATAATTTTATTTTATCTTGAATATTACTCTATAGTTATTTTATTGTTTCGTTGTTAAAATGTCATAATCTTAGGAATAAATAATAGTTTTTTTTAAATATTTTGGATCATGTAGTTTCAAAATTTGTCTAGTTAGAGAATTCAACCAAATATTGATGAAAGAATTGACTGAACAACATTTATAGAAACAAACAGTACTTAAAGCTTTACTTAAACAATTTGTTTAAAGTTTGATATTAAGAGATAGAAGTTATAGATGACTATATTAATTACTGTTAAGAGGTGAATACATGATGACGCATTGCTGTACTGAGGATATTTCATATATCACAAGCAAATTAAATAAGCAAAGCATTAACTTATACAGTACTACTGTCATAAATTAACAAATTTAACACTTCATCATTAGTACATACATATTATCACTCAGTTGTGTATTGGATTTCAAACAATGCAAAAGCTAACATAACGCCTTTCCCATTTGCTTTGGTTATTAATAATACCCATGTTTTATGTAGTCTAAATGTAGAACTTATTCGTTAAATGTGATTAAATTAATTAAAAGTCCCTTATCTAAATGCCAAATGGCATTTAACAGCCGTGCAATGCGTTTGAGCAGAAATCCGAGACTGAAGGATACACGGTTTGTGGACAAGCAGGGAACTAGCCAAGCATATGTCTCCTGCAGGGCAGGGTGTGCCTAATCGAGCCGTAACGGCGTTATTAAAGTCGCATTTGTTTAAAAACCCAATAGGTATGTCCAAACATCTGCTTAATACCACGCATTTTAAGGGTATTTAGCGATTATTTAAAGGTTGCATAAATTTTAACCTAAGGTAAGAAAAGATATATATATATTTATGGATATAACACGGACCACATCCCTCCTGAGATCGACCGCGAAAAGGATCCAGATATTGTGAGTCTCAGTCTGTACAAAAATCGAGTTTTTCTCTTTTAAAAGTGCGTATATATTATATACATAACAAGATTTCTCAAACAACCATTCAAACCACAACCAAAATGAGAAATAGCAAAGTATCATTCAACCGTATCAAGCGGTCTTCGACAGAGTCAAATTCCATCTGACTGTGATTTGACTCTGACGAAAACTGCTTGTTACGGTTGAAAGATTCTAGTCATTTTTCTAATTTCTTACTGTGATATATATATATATATATATATATATATATATATATATGAATGCTTTCCTTATCTCAACCACATATATTTAACACTATTTTTCTTTTTTATTGATGCTAGACCAAACATCGAAAAAAATAGTGATATATATATAATGAAGTTTAAACCACAATAGAAAAAGGAAAACAATAGAAATAAATGCCCTGAGACCTTTCAATGTATCAACAAAATCGAGTTGTTACCTTTCTTCTCCATTACTTTTATGTTAGTTTCTCAGTTTTTACTTTGTTTGCTCTTTGATGACGTACATTGAAAGGTCTCAGAGCATTTATTTCTATTGTTTTCCTTTTTCCATTATGTTTTAAACTTGATTGATTGCGTCACGTATTTATTTATTGTAATTTTTCTGCATATATATAGAATATTTGAAATGGTTTTTTTTTTTTTTTTTGAGGATTAGGTCTTGGTAATGAACTTCTCCTTATTCCTCCAACGTTTTGATGTATTTATACATCTTCATGAGGCCTACAAAAAAATGATAAGGCTACAATATTTTCAACAACAACAATTTCATTATGAAATAATATGTTAACTGTAACAACTTAAAAATAACTTGATTACAACCAAAATCAGTATATAAGAATTTATATTTCTATTTATACTATTCTTATCATTTCAGTATTTCCTATCACTTATCTATTTTATTTATTTATCTAATATGTCACTTGGTCACCTCCTAATCCAGTTGCACCCTGACAGCAGAAGTTGGTTCTCAGTATTGAATTTCTCACTCTGTAGATGATGAATGCTGAGACTTCTGTTTACTTTAATGAAACATGTTTAAAGAACGTTCTGTGATCTGGTATATTGAATTTGCTTTCTTACTCTCATAGTAACACTTCTTTACCTCACGACGACAGTTAAAAGGATTGATATACTGAAAGTGAGCCCTAGTGTCGTGTTCATTCAAGTTCCTTTTGTTTCCCCAGTATGTACATATACAAATTAATATATCTCTTATATTTATAGGTCATCCACGGAAGCATGACTAAAACTATTAAAGAAGCTCAAAATATTCTTAAGCGTTTTCTAGTGTTATCTCTTCTTTTTTTTTTCGTGGTGATTTCCTTGATTATAGAGTAGTCAAGCGTGTTTATGGTGACACTTTTGCCACTATAATATATTTACATAATTTTAGAACAACATTAATTATATATTAAAACTGAAAGAACTTGGGATTAGACCAGTCTTTCCAATCCCAATCAATCTCTCAATGCCGACGTTTCGAATTATTTAAAATATATTATATAAGCCTCTAAGAAGAAAAAATATGGATTCTTTTTCTAAATACTTCTAACAGTCACATAAGAAATGTACGGAAAATTTCATGGTATTAATGAAGTAAACTAATTAACTAATAAACATTGTCTACAAGAAAATGTTTTCCCTGCAGATGTTCGAAGAAATGGTGAGGTTGTATCATGAAGTCAGCAAAGTAATTAAGTATGAGAACTTACTTACCCTTATTCCATTAAAAACTAATTAATTATTTGTATGTTTGTTCTATACATATATTGTTTATTATGTATAATTTCTTATTTTCCTCTATTTTATAGTCTTATAATAGAAAAATATTTTAAACTAAATCGAAACGTCGGCATTGAATTCTTGATGCATCTAAGTATGAACTTAATTCATTTTGGTCCTATATTATTAAGTGGTTGATACATTATTCGAATAAATTATGTATGAATACATCATTTATACTCTGAGATGTTTTATTAATTGGTAATTAATGCAAAGAACTACGGAATATTAATATCATTAAGTAATAAAATATTTAATATGGTATTCATTAATATGCATTTTATCTTTTTCCAACTAAAATATATATTTAGATGTAAATAATTTTCAAAAAGTTATTGTTATAATAAATTTGAGGACTAAAAGGTGTATTTGAATGAATTTGACTTACAATAAGAAAAATTTTATATTCAAACATACGTATTAAATGAATGCAAACCTACATTGTTTAGTCTTTTTAGTCTAGTATCAACGTGATTCAGTGGGATTACAAAGTGCAATTTTCTTCCCTACCTGTGGGCTACTGGGTCTTGGGTAATGAACTTCGCCTTATTCTGCCAACTTTCAATGTAAATATTATAGCCTTATAAAGTTTTGCAGTCCTGGTGAAGATGTAAAAATACATCCAATTTCGTTACCAAGACCTAGTTCTAAAAAAACATATCAAATACTACATATATATATATATATATATATATATATATATATATATATATTAAAGTATGCAGCAGCTTCTGCATTAACGACCTTTTTGCTGATGGCCTCGATTTTTCTAACTATCTTCCGGTGATGCTGAGGCAACTTCCATATATGGCTGGGCCAGAGACATTGAGAAAACCAATATCAAACAACTTTAATGGATCACAAAAACACTGGGTTTAAACAAGCTTTCGACCACACATTGGTCATCTTCGGGTTACACTACTATTTAATTAATGAATGTTAATATAATTAACTGAAAAGTAATTTTTAAAATTACTTTTAAAAGTAAACAAAAAGTAACAAAAAGGTCGTTAATGCAGAAGCTGCTGCATACTTTAATTCCATTTGTCTTCAAGAAGATTTGCTGCCCATTTATACTAATATATATAATATATGTATATAAATATATATCAAAGATGAAACCACAAGTTCTTCAGGACGAAGACCGCTTGTTACGATTAAAACATCTTAGTCTTGTTTTCCCATTTGATATTGTGGTTTGATCATTGATTGTTATTTCACGTGTTTATGTGAACTATATATATATATATATATATATATATATATATATAAAACTGTGACACATAGACAGAAACGTAACAAAGGACTATATATATATTAATAAAAGTAACGACCGTGGAATAGAAACAAAACTAAAGTTTATCGGGACTCTGTCAGTTCTACAGTTTAGAATTAAACTCTCAATGTCCCTATATATATAAACTCAATAATGTTTAAACCACAATAAGAAGTGGGAAAAAAGACTAATAAGAGTAGGTATCGCACATTCATCGATAATAAAAAATTTTGTTATATATACACATATATAGTAGCATGATTGTGTGTACAAGAAACAAAAGAACGCTTTTCATAAATTTTGTCGTCTTCGTCCATGTTTTGATTTAATGTTGATGATAATAACTTTATTTGATCCTTGTTTTAAAATTCCTGATAATTAGGAAATATCATGTTGCGTTACTGACTTAACAACAATGTATGGATAATGTGCGTGAGCGGGAAGTAAACTTCAAATAAATATATTTGATTAAAAAGTTGACCAGATACTTTTGTAGGTCCAGAAATGTATGAAAACATGTTTCATCAAAATATGGTTAACTTTTTAATTCTATATATATATATATCATATTATATATTATATATAATAATATATTATAATTATATATGTATATATATTTAAAATAAACAGTGAAACATAGACTGAAACATAAAAAAAAGACTCACATTTCAATATTTCGACCGCTATTACGGCCGAAATATTGTAAAGTGAGTCTTTTGTTATGTTTCAGTCTATGTGTCACTGTTTATTTTGTGTTATTGTCTACCGGAACCATTTTTCGTTTATCATGGTAATATATATATATATATATATATATAAACAAAAACTTTTCTTTTTCTCGGAGTTTGGTCAGGGTCAATATATGGAATCATTTTTGCCAACGTTTCGTCTTTATTTCAAGACATCCTCAGGGCTTAAACTAACAAAAAACAATAAACAATGGACATTTTTTCATTTCTACTTTAAAAACATCATAAACAAATTGAAAAAAGAACTTACTGAAGGCTTGGTTCTGTTACATTTACAAACAACCGTTAACTGTCATTACATGTGCTGTTCCAAGCGACAAATTATTGAACCACTGTTTTTTTAGTACAATCCATTATATATAAACATATATACTTATACACATATTATAATATATATCTATTATAATAGATTATAATAGATAGTGATTCCATATATTTACCCTGACCAAACTCCGAGAAAAAGAAAAAGTGTTTTGTAAATATTTTGTGGTCAAGAAAACAGTACCGATTATTATATATATATAATATTATATATATATATATATATATATATATGTTCAAATCACAAAAATATTTAGAAAAAAAAACTAAGATCTTTAATCCTTAACAAGCGGTCTTTATCAGAGTCAAAAACCAAAAACTCAACTTATACTCGTATATATATAATTAATATCTACCATATTACTGTAGTAGTTGTTAGGTAAATAGGGATGTTTATACAGGTATATAAACATTGTCTAAAATCACTATTTTCTGAGAGAATACAGTTAAACCTTATTTAAACTGCACTAGAATACAGGCTAGGCTGTGAGAGTATAACGTGAGAGTTTAATTCGGGTGGAGGTTTGGGGGAGGATTTCGCTATTGGGATTGAGGGATGCGCACGGGCCATCAAAGTTGTTCCCACGCAGACACAAAGGGCTGCCGGCTTTCCCACACCCACCACCAAGAACCTTCACCCGCCCACCTGCTTCATCTTCCGCTTTCCACACAAACTTACCCCAAAATCTAGGTCAAATGTTAAAGGTATTCAACGCTTTCAATTAGTTGATCGTATTTCTAACTATAGGAGCTTAGTTGTAGTAAAAGTTTGTAATAATATAAGTAATGGAATCTCCATCGGTTTTATTCATTCTCTGGCCCATTACCACTCTAACAATCCCTCCATCACCCCTTGTCTCATCTCTCCCTTCACATATTCTTCCTAATCACACACTCACTCTGTATACGAACCCCCTTTCCCAATCAATCTTTCGCTCGCTTCACTTTAATCTCTATCAATAACTATACATCCCTCGCTACTCTATACCCAATCCTTCTATTTCTCATTCCATATTAAATTCACTCTCCCTCTATCTATCTCCATGCTCTGACCCATCCACTATTTGAGGATGACTATAGTACTGCGTCATAAAAACTATTACACTTCACCCATTTTGTACTAAAGTACTCCAGCAGTTAGCTTCAACACCTCCAAGAAGATCAGCACTTTTGCTTGGTCCAGTAATGGTTTTGCCTATGGTTTTGTTGAGTGTTCCAAATCACCTATCTTTGTGCAACATAGTTTCCTGAGAGTCAACCAGCAAGTGCAACGGTGTTTCTTCCTCATCTTTGTATAATCTGCACAAACCATCATTGATAATGCCCATTCAGGCCCCCTATGTTTGAGGAGAAAGTAAGAAAGTAACGTCCTTTCTCCTTCTTTGGGAGAGTCTTCTTCGGATTATTAGGTCCACTTATGGGAGGTTAGCTCTCACTAGTTAGCGCTTTTGGACTCTCTGCGCTTCCAGGGGATGGTTTCCAACCGTCTCTGAGCCAGTTCGCTTGGTTTCCCTCTCTTATCTCTCCTGAAGACGGTTCAAACCAAAAATTAGAGACTGTAAGTGTATGCTTTTAATTTCACTATGTTTTTTTTCCACATTGAACCATATTTGTCCGTTTCGGATCGTATTTGAAACGCATATATATATATTATATATATATATATATATATATATATGTATTATATATATTTATAGTTCACACAGGAAAGAGAAAAACAAATAAAGACACACACAATAGACTCACAACGATATTTCGACAGTCGTCGTCATCGGGCAGAAGTAGTTCCTTTGAGTAGCTGAAGCTAAGTGTATATATATATATATATATATATAGGTTTGATAATGTCGAATAATTGTTATTGATCTTTAGATAATGTTAAAAAATTGTTAAAGTAATAATTATCCTTGAAAATGATCAGAGTTAATCGCAACGTCGGAATGAATGTAAGTAACCTAAATAATAAAACATTCGGGGAATTGGTGTATATTTTACCTGAAAAATTAAAAAATTATATTAAAAAATTAGAAGAGCTATGCAAAAAACGGACTATACTAAAAATAAGCAAGGCATATAATGAAAGATATATATGGATATATATACAAAATTGTCACGATAACACGTGACACAAATATTCAGGCAACTCACCACAAATGTTTGAAGATAATCACTCTGAGGTCTTTCGTTTATTACGTCGCCAGAGAGCCGGTGGAATAAACAACTGAGTTGTGGGACTTAACTGAATATATATATATATATTTATAAGAAACAGTGTAACATAGAAATAAACGTAACAAATTACTAACTTTTTAATATTTCGACCACCATAACGTTCAAAATATTGAAAATACAAGCGTTTTGTTACATTTCTTTCTATATGTCAAAGACTATTTCAATAGTAATCAGTCCTTCTAGATCACATTTCATTTATCACAAATATATATATTTATATATAGCCTTTTTGACAAATATACAATCCAAAACGGACTAATAAAGCTCAATTTAGATAAATAAAACATGGAAATTAAAAACTCACACCTGCAGTCCCATAATCCTATATTTGTTTACCTAAATTAAATTTTATATATATATATATATTTTATTAAAGTAGACGGCAGCTTCCGCATTTACGACTTTTTTGCTCGTTTTCTCTAGTTTTCTTACTAGTTTTTTCTGGTAGGGAGTGATTTCATGGAGGAGTTGTCCCAGAGACATCAAAGAAATAATCTTTTAGCTTAATCAATAATATTATATTTTTTTTTTACACTTACAAGCTTTCGATTTTTTCATAAATCATCTTCAGGTATATATCATTATCATCATCATCAGCGGAAGCTGCCGTCTACTTTAATAAAATATGTTTACAAGAAAATCTGCTGCCAATAAAATCGAAAGCTTGTAAGTGTAAAAAAATATAATATTATTGATTAAGCTAAAAGATTATTTCTTTGATGTCTCTGGGACAACTCCTCCATGAAATCACTCCCTACCAGAAAAAACTAGTAAGAAAACTAGAGAAAACGAGCAAAAAAGTCGTAAATGCGGAAGCTTTTTGCCGTTTCTACTTTAATAAAATATGTTTACGAGGAGATTAGAGATCTGCTGCCAATATACATAATATATATAATTATATAGCTTATATCATATAATATTATATTTTATTTATATATACATTACAAGCTTTCGATTTTTTATAAATCATCTTCAGGTATATATCATTATATCATCATCAGCGAAGCTGCGTTACTTTAATAAATATGTTTACAATGAAAAGGTCCGTGCTGGACAATAAAATCGAAAGCTTGTAAACGTGTAGAAAAGAATAAGATATTATTGATTAAGCTAAAGATTATCTTCTGATGTTTCTGGACACTCCTCCATGAAATCACTCGGGACCAGAAAACTAGTAGAACGAGAGTAAACTCAGCAAAAGTTGTAGAATGCGGAAAGCTGCTACTCTATAGTATAGTAAATTTGCTTTACAACGCAGAGATACTTCTGCACTATACATATCGATGACGACGGATGTCGATATATATCGAAGTGAGTATCTGTATATCTTATCTGATAGTTCTTTTACTAATTATTAGAAAGTGATATTATATATATATATATATATATGTGTATTTCTAGCTTTTCTATTATATTAAGTTTTTATCCCTGCTATTCAGTCTTCTAAAGTCAGTTAACTTAAAATTGTTTAGATTATTTAATTAATTAAATAATGTTAACTTATTTAACTATTTAGATAATTTTTCTTGAAGACTGACATCTTCCAAACCCGATCAAACTTCTTCAGTACTGCTAACAAGGAAAGGCTGTATTCTTTTCGTTATGAAATGAATAAAAATTGCTAGATATATAAGATTTGAGGTAGCAAAATGGTAAAAGAGATGGTACCAAGAGCATTATAATTTTATTTATGGGTCACATTTCTCTTCTCTATATGTTACATATTTGACAGGTCTCCATATAACCTTATAATATATAAATAAGCGTACAATATTCATGGTTAAGGAGAACTCATATATAGCTACCAATTGACCTACTCTGGAAATCTATTCCAATCCCATTGAATAAACTTTAGGTGCTTATAGCAGCTGTATACTGCATCTACTCAACTGTTGAGGTCACTGGTTATAACTATGTCTGATCATAACCATTGCAAACGTTCTTGTAATTATTTACAAGAAACAAATGATTCCTTCATTCCCCTCAAGACAATATTAATAATTAATCGACAAGCGTCATTAGAAATGTATAAAAAGTTATTAATAGCATTTCAGTAAGTGCTATTAGCACCAACGATCTACAGTTTTCCCATTTTGACCATTTCCTTTCATTACCTACCTAACTAATGATTTCTTTTAGCATCCAGAACCCATTATCCGTTTACGTTTTTATACCGCTTTCAGTTCCTATCGAAATTAACAAGGTTTTAAATACCAGTTAAGGTAGAACGAAAAATTGGCTCATTTCCTGCCTATCAATTCTTCTACTATTTCCCATTTAGTTTCTTCTTTCTTTCCAACTTTGTTCATTTTAAAAGGGGAAAAAACTAATTTTAGATTAAAATAAGATCTTTAGTAACTATTTAGGTACTAAGAACAGATTTTCATTATATAATTTAACACAACTTAACATAAATATCATTCGTATCACTACTGAAATATAAAATTTTCAACAATGCCAATACTCGATCGATATTGTGGATCAAAGATAATAGGTTCAATGTTCTGATGCGAAAAACTTCAGAGTGCAAAGGTATACGTAGTTTACATTACATGTCCATAGCCAACTTACTCTGAGAAGCACTGCTAATCTGGCAAAAGTAAGTAATGTTGATCATGATAGTTTAATTAACGTTGACATCCTTTAATCATACATCATTAAGTAATGACACTGTTTGGAATGTAGCCCCGTTGTTAAGCAAGAACATTATATTAAATATGGACGAAGGAGGCATATAGAGTTAATAGTAAAATGTGTAGTCTATAACAGAGATAGGGTCAATATCGCTGCTGGAAGCTGTGTATGGGAGGCGATGAGGAGGGAGTTCTATACTGGAAATGTGAGTAAAGGTTCTAGCATTGTATTCCTGACTGATGACAGGCAATGACTTCAACCGAAGCCCTCATCAGTCCTAAATAAGGGCCGATGCAAATAAAAACCATCGGCGATTGATTTAATGCGAGGGTTTCAATGGAAAGCTACCCTTAGGAAAGGGTTGGACCACCCCAAACCCGATAAGTCATTAGTCAGCCAAGAGAACTATTAGATTGTGGGCTAGTCGTTTTTTTTTTCTTCTTCTTCCGCTTTACCTTTTTGAGCCTGAGGAAGGGACCACCTTGTTCGAAATGGTCTTAAATACAGTGCTTTAAACCTTTCAGTGATGGATAATTAAAACAGTTCCACTAAATGTTGGTGATTCTTCCATTTCAAGTTCGACCACCAGCATAGAACTCCCAAACACTTTAGAAGCGTCTAGAGCTCATCAAGTCATTATCGATTTCTAATAACATCCCTGTGAAGGCTTCCTTTTATGGCTACTTTAAATTTCAAATACTCACCCTATCTAACTAGCCAGCGTCATGCTTTCCTTGTAAACCACCATAGCTCTTCAGAAAAGTCCAACATCATGAAACTATTTGTTGAATCATCTTTTATTACTAAAGTCTTTACTTCTTATTTCTTACGACGAACATCCAGTGTCAAGTGACACGAAAGGCTCGATGGCCTTGATGTATGGCAGCAGTCAATACCTGATATTTCTTCTTCTGTACAATATCCTTCATCGGGTTTTCACTAAGTGCTGGGGTTGGTAAATATCCAATAGTTAGTCTGTTTGTGCTATAAACTTACATTCCTCCAATGGTTCACGTCTGACGCCACATCTGATTGAAATGCCCTCCGCAGTCATACTCAGTATACTATACTGAGTTATAGTATAATTATTAATAAGCAACTCTGGCTGATGTGAGAGACAAATAACAGATTTTTGAAATTTTTAATCTTTGAAGATACGTATCGCTAAAATAAAGCTTGCGTGTCACCACTGACATAAATTCGCCATCACTGTTCTAGTCCCTGGATAGCATTGCATTTGTCAAATAGTATATATACCATGCAAAAAAAATGTATTACAGGAAACCAAACACTAGCAGTAGCATTTGCTTTGAATACCGTGATATGCAATCGTAAATGCACAGAAACAGTCCATTTCAAGGCTACTCACGTGTTTCTAACCTTTTCAGTCAATAACTAATCTATCAATGAACTGATCTACCGGTCAAGAGTTATAACCAGTAAATATTAGTTTTAAATATTTATAACTGTAACTATTTTGCCGACAGTTATAGTCTTTTGCCTAGTTTCTTTTTCATAAAGCTCTCATTTGGGGGTCAGGTTAGCTCAGTAGTTAACGTACACGCCTTTGAACTGGTAGATCTAGGGTTCGATCCCACCAGGCGCTCTATTTATTCACAAGGGAGGTGAATTAATATGAGTGCTTCGTACCTCAGAGAGAACGTTAAGCTGTCGTTCCCGAATCTGTGCAATGTGAGGTACTCCCTACTCTAAATACACTTGAGTTAGGCAAAATTTTGGACTCCTTATGTAGAATCACTGATCAAACAAAAAGACTGTAAAGGGTTGACTTTTTAAACCCCTAGAGAATTGGTTTAAATAAAAAAAATACTCTCATTTCAGACATGTTTAACACATATCTCAAGTTAATTCTACATATGTAGTACAAAATATACACCTACACATGTTCATCAAAGTAAAGATCTTTAATAAGTCGCTTCTTTTCTGTTTAGAAATTTGACTAATATTTTTTTTTAACTTCCTAGACAATTGGAACTTTTGTGGTTAAATTGATAAATTAACCATAAGCCTTGTCGGAGAATAGCGTTTTGTGAATGATATATTAATAACCGTGGAATTAAAAGTCTTTTGGATTGATTAAGAGCAAGTTATTATATTTGATATTTAATAAATAGGCGTAACTGAGAAGTGAAGGAGAGTGGAGCGACAAGAAGTGAATGGGCAGCATATGGAGTAGCATATGGGGAAGAGATTTGAAAACAGACGGCGGGAGCAACCGACCATGAACACCTAGTGCTTCGCTTCGGCTTCCTCTCCTACTTGAAAACCACAAAAACACCCTCTTCAACTGTCTTTTCATTGCACTCAATAACACAATGCATTTCACTGAAACATTTACTTTTTACAAACTGATTCATATAAACACTCAATAAAAAAATCAAACAACTCAATGGACAGTACTTCCTTGTTGCACAAAAGTATCTCAACCAGGATGAAACTCACAAACGAGTTATCTTCAGGGGGATGTTTTTTTTCTGTATTACGCTACAAACTCAAAAACTAGAAGTGGTTCTAGTTTCTTACAGTATTTTTTCAAAAAAAAATGAAAAAATTAAGAAAAAACTAGTTTAAAGGAAAGAAGTTTAAGGAAGGGAAAGAATACTTTCTTTTCTTTTGAGTTTTATTTTTCACAGAAAAGATGTTAATTAAAAAAACAACACATTCTAAAGATATAGTACTCTCATACAGATATTTCGTTTATGGTGAAGCTCAGAAAAGAAAAGATGCCTGGTATAAACTATGTTTTTGTCTCTCATATTTACGAAAAGCATATGTATCCTTAAAAAGAAATCTAAGTGTCCAAAAACATGGTTTTTCCATCTGTGGAGACAAATTTCTTTACAAATTTTATTAAGCGTTAACATCACATAGTAGAAGTTGTTCAGCTAATTGATCAAGTGACATTTTGAATCACTTTCCAACCTGAAGATTATGAATGAACCATTAAATTTGTAAAAAGACACTAGACCCCAGAGTGTTTCTGTAAAATATCACTCACCTAAAAGTTACAATTTTTTTTTTTAATTTTGTAATTTTTTAAACCAAAAATTTTACAAAAAAAACTCGTGTGGCCTACACTTATATTTTCTTATAAGTAAGCATAATATCAAACTCGTTCACAATCAATTTTAACGTATTGTGTTTCCTTATGGGAAAGTTAAGGTAGGTCACTTCGGATTTTTTTAATTTGGCTCTCTTGTAAACATGATACGAAATTCCTTGCTAAAATATTACCAAATTCATAAATAACCAATATAAGATGTTCATTTGTTTTAATTTGTTTAATTTTATTGTCAATGATAACAAACTTGAAATTATTGATCTTGAACAATGTGACGTATTATTATTATTATTATTATTATTATTTATTATTATTTATTATTATTAATTATAATATTGAGAGTCTGAAGCTCTTCGGGCTAGTGAGCAAAGTTACCATATCAGGTCTATTATTATTGACTTTGTAGTTTCTACATTTAAAATTTCTAAATTTTAAATTCTCAGAACCACACAAGTCATCTAAACTGCTATTTCAAACAAGTGTAGATATTATTTTTTTTTTTTTAAAAAAAAAAACCTAAAATTGACAAACTAAGGTTTTGGGTACTTGCAGTTACATTCAAGTTTATATAAGTTGTAGTTACACCTAAATCTGTTGAAATGTATACACATATGTGTATTAGTATAAACCTTATGTGGGACAGAAACTGATTTAAATTTTTACAGTCTTTGTGGAATATCGTGATTTTTAACTAAAAGTTAAGTTAATATATCTTAATATATTAAATCTTAATATATGCGTTTGTCCCTATGCATGAAGTTACATAGTGTTCAACAAGCTAATCAAATTAAAAATGAGAAAAAAGGGAATGAAAAACAATTTTGAAGACAAACTTTGTTATTTGATAAAAATCGAAAACTGGGTAGTCAATTATGGGGTTGATTTTTCAAAACGTCATATTCAAATTTATAAATCTCTGGTTAATTATAAACTAAACATGATTAATTATAAACAGAATTTTGGTGAACATTTATTGTTTTATGGCGTATTATCAAAGGTTGATTTTGATATTTTTTTATTATATTTCAAATGTAGCATAATTCATTATCATTTGTTATTCCACAATGGGTGGTAATATATTAATAAATATAAAAAAATATATAATGGTATATTATTTTGTTGAATTTAATAAAACAAAACAATAAGAAAAGTGATAATACTAACCAGAATAAAATCAAACCAAGTTAGGAACTGTGCTTACATTAAAAATATTGTTGGTTTCATGTATTGTCTGATTTAATTGGTATTTTTATTCATAAATATTTGACTGGTTTATGAGTGCATGAAATGGTATAGTGGAGGTGGAGGATTGAGGCGGTGTTTGTGAATATGCCAGCATTCGACAAACAGACCGTCTTCAGGTGCGTACGCGCACCATATGCACTCCGGGACCCTTCCGCCTGAAACGATTTCCGGGCCACCCCCTACCAACCATCATTCACATTTCCTCAAACATATGACACTCTGCTCTACTTGAGCTTTATAAACCAATATCACAACCCAATCAAAGCCGTGATCCTTTCAAATTATTATAATTTTGTAAAACTGTTTAAATTAAAATCGATGAATGATTATCAAAGGAAAAACTACTTTGTGATAGGTGGAAACAATTAAATGAATAAAAATAAGGAAAATACATAAAATATGATAAATGCATAAAAAATAAAAAATAACTGTGCTTGCTTGGTATGGACTTCAACACTATTGTGTTTGTGAATCCCATAATACAATTGTGGGATTCATTGTATATCATACAATGTATGTATACATACACATAAATATACCACATAAATGTGGTATATAAGTATATATAACCAATTTGGCTGTCTCCTGTTGTCATATGGTAGACTTTAGACCAGGTGGCTTCAAATTTTTTTTTTTAAATATGTTTGTAATAATTTATTTCTTTTCTTATTCATAACCATTTAAATTACCAATAATATTCGTTAGTAATCTCCGAGAGGCGTAAGTTATTTCAATCATCTACAGGGAAAAATCCATGTCAATGCAAGTTAATAACAAAATCCAGTAAAATTCTAACAATTAATTTAATTAATTTATGTAAGTAACAATTCTGCAGTTATAATAACAAATATAATCAGAATTATTACTATTACAATTATAATAATATTATAAACTTATAACAACACGTAAAGAATTATTGAAGAATTAAAATTACCTGCGACCACCTTACGTAGTATGCTGACTTCAGCACTAAACAAACAATGAATATAATGAATCCACAGTTATAATGAGGAATATAATTGAAAATGCGATTAATATTAACAATTATTAAAAATTGTTAACAGCATATAACAATTATGAAAGTATTATCAACTTTAATATTTCTATAACAAGATAAGAGTTTTTTTTTACTTATATTTTTATAAAATAAATTATATTCTTCTGCTCGTAAATTGAAAAAAATTACATAAAGAAGAAGTTTGACAACAAACGGACAAACAAACAAACAGTGCAATTATATTATATTAAAATACATATAAGTAATACACGCAAATCATCTTAAATTTGTTACTTAATCACTATTGCATCATTGCAATTATCTTCTATATTAGCGATTAATAGTGTTTTAAATCTATGCAACTCTAAAATATAGAAATTTTATTAAATAATTGTAAAATATTTTATAATCAAGATAATAAGAGAATTTAGAAACTTTCATACATCATTTTTCTAAATTTAACCTGGTATTATACAGATCATGCCGTATTCTAAATATAACCTACAGTTGCTCACAACTTTGATATAAATTACCATAGGAATTAATGAGAGATATTTTTATTTTATGCATTATTATGCAGATTTTAACATACTCTGCATATGAAACTATTGTTCTCACAACTTTGGTATGATTCATTATCAGAAGTGTTGCCATTTGATTTCTTTTTTTTATCTTCTTTTTGGGGCACTGTACAACCCGTTGAAGTCAGTATGTTACCTTCTTTAAATTTTAAAGTATCTCCAGTTAATATTAATATGTTGTCTTCTAGAGAAGTTGAAATACCATCAGTTAACTTCAGTTTATTATTTTCTTGATAAGTTAAATAGTCATCGATTGGTTTATATTTCTTATCCTTTTTAAGGGGAAAAGTACTATCATGTGACATTAATATTTTATCTTCTTCAGATGCTAAAGAACCTTTAGTTGGCTTCAATATCTTATTTTCAGGATGTAAAATATCATCATTTAAAATTGATATGCTATCAGATTGAAAAGTGGAAGCAGCGTCAGTTAATTTCAAATTTTTATATTCTTGAGAGGGCAAAGTACTGTCAGTCGACATTGATAAGTTCCATCCTTGATTGGTTTGACCATCATCAAATTTCGTGTCTTCTTCAGGTTCTAAAAAATGATCAGTTAACTTTATGTTATCTCCTTGAGGAGTTGAAATTTCATCAGTTAATTTTAGATTCATAATTTCTTGATGAATTGGAGTGTCTTTATTTGATTTCAGTCTCCTATCTTCTTCAGAGGCTAAAGTACTGAAAGTTGACATTAATATCTTATCTTCTAAGAGGTGTAAATTATCATCTGTCGACTTCACCTTTTTATCATCATCGTATGTAAATCTGATAGCATTTAACCTAAGGGGCTCATCCAGTAATCTACTGTTAGTTGACATGAATACTTTATCGTCTTGATGGTTGGGAGTTTCATAAGTTAATTTCAGTTTTATATCTTCCTGTGTCCTTAGAATATCAACTGACTTCACTTTATTATCTGTTCTATGGGTCGAAGTCTCATCAGTACCTTTTTTGATAGATAATATGCATCTCTTGTCGTATTTTGGAATCGTATCAATAGCATAAGAGTATAAAAGTACTTGAGAATGTGAAATTTTTGTTTTTGATTTAGTTTTACATTTCAAATTCTCTCTCAAATATCGAATAAAACTCATATTATTACAAAAATACAATTTGATTTGTAAAATAACACAAAGAAATCTCCATAGAAGTGATAGGCTTGACAAGAAAGCTACAAAAACATACCAGTACCACAAAAACAGATAAATCTTTTCAATAATATAGTTTGAATTCATAAAACATAGAGCGTCATACAGTTGAATTGAACCTGTTGGTCCAAAACGTTTTAACGAACACTTGGCAATTTTAGGAAAAATCAAATCCAAATCGGCCACTTGACTGATATAATCAAATCCCAAGTAAAAATATGCTGGTCCTAAAAATAGGCCAGTTAAATAAAACTGAAAACAGACATTACATAGATTTAATAATTCACAACAAATAAGTAATGAAAACCATTTAGAAGATTGTTTTGTTAATATTGTATAAATTTTTGATGTTTTGTAATAATGTTTACATGCATTATTCTGATGCTTCATTTTAATTATTGCTTTGAATAGTGTTTCAACTGTTTCCCCACCAGTTTGATTCCAAATATATGATGGAATGGTGAAGGCAGCTGACTGAAGAGCGAGGGTGATAGGCACCCATTGGTAGTAGGTGTGGTCGATGTGCTCCAGGGAGGTCTCAGTGAAGATAGGTTGAAAAAGGCAATAGGAGTTGGCTAAAGACTGCATTCTCTCGACTGTCATACACTCAAGTCTCTCCTGAAAAATATTATTTGGTCAGTAACTGTTCAATGACACTTTCTATATACGAAAAAAAATAAAATTTATTATGATTATGATTATAAAAAATTATGATTATAAAATTAATTATGATGAATTATTAAATTAATAGGCTAATACTTTTGATAGCAATACTGTTCAACAGCACTGTAGGTTAGATTTGATTACAGTGCTAATCTCACGAGAGAACACATATAAGTCGAATATTGGACCTTTGTGATTCCACACAATGAACATTCTACATAGGGAGTCTTAAATTTTGCCTAACTCATGGGAAAACAAGACTAAGATCTTTCAACCGTAACAAGCGGTCTTCATCAGAGTCAAAAACCCAACTGACTTGTTGGGCCAGTTTAGTCTTGTTTTCCCATTTCAAATTGTGTTTTGATCAGTGATTGTTATTTCACGTGTTTATGTGAAATCTTTATATATATATATATATATACAGGAGTTCAAAATTCATGAAGAGTAACACAAAAAATAAAGAAACACACTTCATTTTTAATGAAGTAATTCACTTTCATTTACAATGGAAAAAGTAAAACAATAGAAATAAATGTTCTTAGGCCTTTCACTTTACGTCATCAGAGAGCAAACAAAGTAAAAATGATTTTTATTGAGGAAAAAAAAAACTGTATTGAGGCAAAACATGACAAAACTAAAATGTCTACATAATATGTTAGTAAATATTATAAAATTCAGACCTCTATGATTTCAGTGCACGTAGTAAAAATGAAAGCTATTGCAAGAAATACAGATGTCCAGAAGTTATGGAGTTTGAAGACCCAATTGGTTTTAGTAACTTTTATTTTTATTGATTTTTTGAAAATTTCATTTATCTCAAATGTTTGTGTTATCATGATTGAAGGTATTAATTTTCTTTTTTAAAATCCTATAAAGTTATTTAATGGTACAATTATGTTAATGTTTCAAATAGAAATTAACAATTTTCCAAAGTTTATGGGTTCTAGTAACTTTTTGAACAAATTCATTTCAATTAGTTCATTCCTTGTATCCAAATAATATAAGCCAATGGATTGGTTATATGATAGAATGTATCACAAATGATACAATATATGGAATGTTCTGGTTCTATGGAGTCATGCACTGATCAATTACAGTTTATTCATCTGAAGGAATTTGACATCAATGCCATTTGTTTAATGTTTCTTTTGTTGCAAACTTCAGAAATAATGTTTGATATTTTGTAATATTGTTCTTTTTTCTGCAACTTTGATTTGAAATTACGTGAACCCTTGTTGAGCAGTGTCAGATATTTACTTGAAAAAAAAATTTCAAAGGATTATGCATAAATACTAAAAATCAAAAGCTGATTGAGAGCTGAAAACTGAAATGTCGATAAACATATCAATTATATAGTTTTTATCATCTAAAAATGAGTTGAAACTTTGCAAGTTTAGAAATAGAAATCAACGTCCAAACCACGCTTAGTCACAATCTGAATTTATTACCAGGAAGATTGTTAATATCCACAAAATTAAAAATCTTTTAGACGAATATTTTTAAGCACAAAATTATTGTTCTTCTTCAAACACTCTTTCTATTTGCTGTGAACACGAAATAATAAAAACACATTTGTACTCGATTTAATGCTTTAACACAAAAAAAAACTTTCTATAAACATTATCGATCTCGTGAATTGAGAGGTTTGAACTGAACCAGTCGCGGTTGAAAGCAAGACTGAGCAAAGCTGAGACCGAATGTCTTTCTCTAACAAAGATACCACTTCACCTAATAAAACAAAAGCCCCCTTGTCGAGCTGCTATCTGCTCCGTAGACCTTCAAAGCGATGTCTTCATCAAATTATCCAGAGCGACAAAAATATCGAGCAACAGTTTTCAATTCTAATAGAAGGAGTTCAATTATTGTTTGACAACTAACCATAACTACTGGTATTATTCAGAAAATAAAACAAAATAACATTGTTGTATTATAAAATTAGCATTATTACAGATAAATTACACTTTTTTGATATAATCATATCTCAGTTGAAGAACTTAACTCGTCTTTGTAGTGGGGGGGGGGGGGGGGGGTTAATAAACCAAATTTTTGAAGACTGCATGTTGTTTTTCTCACAAGAAATCATGTAATGTAGATTCACTTGTTTATTGTATCCCAAATAGGCCATAATAGAACTCAATGAAGAATTTTTAATGATATATACAGAAATCTTTCTTCACTTTACTGAGGAACAGCAAAATAAAGTTTTATTTACGTAACAATCACCATTTTGGTTAGAAATTTATGTTTCCAACTATTAATTTATTGTTAAAAAGAACAATACAAACCTCTAATTAAGATTGTTTCTTGTTTTTTGAATGGCTAAAAGGTCGGCAATACTGGAGTTAATTTTGAAGTTGAGGCAATTGTTTTTCGAAGAGGCGTTTCATAACTTAACAATTTTGTATGTAGATGTGTCACTTGAACCACATTCATATCAGAGCATGACAAACCATATTGTTAAGTACACATATACTCAGTCGTATATATATTATATATATATATATATATATATATATATATATATTATTTTGTTTAACTGTTTAAACCGATCCCCTGATGAGCGATAACGTCAGCCGTTTACCGGCTTTTTGTTTTGATCAGTGATTCTACAGATTCTACATTGGGTCTCCTAAATTTTGCCTAAGACAAGTGCATTTCGAGTAGGGATCTTTAACGAGTACCTGACATCATACATCCTTGTCATCCTCTACAAGGGACAACCTGCTCCCATGTGAATAAATGGATAACCAGAGTGGGTATTGTACCCCGAACCTACCGGTCCAGAGGAAGCACGTTGCCACTGGGCTAACCTGACCCGCTCTAATGTTTCTTACTGAATACAGTATAAAAACTAGAGTAATAAACTATCATGATTCCAATATCTATATCTTATCAAAACACCTCCATAATCAAGAGCATAATCCTAGACCCTTGATGGTGGATGTGTTACGAAACCGGCTGCACTAAGATACAAACATACTAAGTATGTTGACTGACTGTTCTATTGATATTCTCAAGAATTAAACTCAGTACATTCTTCAAATGTACTATCTCAAGTACTTTTCGAGTAGGGATCTTTAACGAGTACCTGACATCGTACAGGCTCGGGACCGACGACTTAACGTTTTCTCCGAGGGACGACGCACTCAGATTTATTCACCTCCCAAAATATGAATCTTTTCTTTAAAATGAATTCATAAATTCCATGTTCATGACTTAAAAAAAGACATAAAACTGATTGACACTATGTGAAGAACACTGATTTAAAAACCTATAGTCATGAAATAGCATCCAAACAAACTTTTAAATAGAGGATCAATAAAAGGAACTAAAACAATATAAATTATATATTACATATTTCAAATCTGAATGCATGCCTTAACACCTACAGTTAGCTTAAAGAAATTAGAGATTAAAAAACAAGACATTTTATTGTGCCAATCTTGTTTGTCTGAGATAAATAAATTGAGCTCATTTGTTTTTGTTTTTTTTTTTGGATATCATATATTTGAGTTTAATTGAGTAGCAAGCCTATTCTGTACAACTGTTTTGCCGACATTCATTTGAACCGGTTTGAAATAAGTGTTAAACTTAGTGTCAGTTTGTTGAAAAAACCCCCTAACCAGAGATGGAATAGTGATGTCATTTTGAATCTCATGTAATCAAGTCATTAATAAGGTTTGACGCGAGCGAGCACTGAGCTGCATTCCGTATTCAATATGCAGAGTGCATCAATCAAAACACTAAACGGTCCTTACTAAACTGTTATTACATTCTACAATTATTCTAATTTAAAAAAAATTAAGTTACATTTTCTTTTGTTTTTTTTTTGTTTTTGTACAAAACACCGGTTATTTTTTTATTAACTCCATTTATATGAAATTATAACTGGAGATATTACATTTGTTATACAATAAAAGGCATATATATGTTGAATGAATGTTATTTCATTTATTTGAAACACTACATCAAAAAATCATAGTTTTTTTTTTAAAAAAAATTGATATGTTCTGATGCTCCCTAAAATCTTTTTTTGATATCATAATAATTCTTCTTTCATGTTGAATTAGACAGTTGGTACTGATGATTATAATTTTTTTTTAAAATGGTACATTTATTCATAGATTTAGAATAGAAGCACAATATATCATCTGTATACCCGTACCATTCAACTTTACTAGGCAGAATTGAAGTCATTTAATTGTACAAAATTTCCTATATAAATTATTCAGAATGTGAGCCAAGCAATTACCAAATAGAAAATCAAATTTTGTTATTAAAAGCTATTTTCAAAATTAAAAATATTAACCAACCCCACATTAACTGGATTATAGTGGTAGTAGTTAGAGGATGGTATTAACTAACTAGCTCTTAGTGCAGAAACTTCTACGGTTACAAGTGCTTTAGTAAAAAGGGACTTTACATCAAAAACTTGTCAATCGATGGTCTTCTTTTATATTGACACTCTTTAATTTACCAATGAAATTTATATTAGTTCACAATTAATCAACACAACAGATCTCACAATTAATAGTATTGTTAATTATTTTTATACTTCTCAATCAACCCTTATACATCAAAATTTTGTAATTGATTAGAGTTGATTTTTTAAAATAGTTCTTATCTTATTATTAAAAGATAAGACTTTAACTAAAATAAACATTTTTGTCACTTAGCATGGTTCAGTTTCTTCCTAAGTAGTCTTTATATTTGAGAAATTTTTCAAATTAAAAGACTCACAATAATAACCAACCATTGGACAAGGCCTATAGATCTTAGAATTAATCTTATTGGAAAATTATTTTTGTGCTTCTCAATCAACCCTTATGTATAGAAATTCAGAAATTGATTTCAGTTAATTTTTCAAAATAGTTAGCTTTTTATTAAAAGAAATTTTAAAACTATTCACACGATTGGATTTTAACTTAGAATTGACACTTTTGTCATTTAACTTGGTTTAGTTTCTTTCTATGTAGCCTTTATATTTGAGGTCACAGTTACTTCTGATTTGTATTATACTTTTAAATAATAAATTTATAATGATTTGGCTGATATTTAATTTTTATTTATGAAAAAACTTTAGCCAGTATACTGCAAGCGGGCTTAATTAGCATTGAATTTGAATTTGGCCTCGCTAAACGAATAAAAGAATCTTATTGCAATAAGTAGAGCGGAAGAAGTTGCTTTTTGGGGATAGGTTAATGTTGGTCAGTGAAACGGTTAAGACGAGGACCCGCATGGACGGGGGCAGGTCCAGTCCTTGGGAAGGATGCGGGCACTCGACCTTGTCTACGGCCACCACTGACCTCTCTATGCCGGACCTCCACATCATCGCAGGCCACAGCATGTCTGGTGCAATATTCTTCTAAACTATTTTGAACGCGAGGCCTTGAGATGTTCAAATCAAGGAACTGATTGTGGTTGATGTGAGAATATTATCAGCAAAATGTATGACATGTTCTGATGAATTTGATGAATTCGTCAGATTGAATGAATTTAATCGTGGCAATTTAGCCATACCTGCTTTACTTTACACCAATGAAAGGGCAATAAACAAGTAATATACTTAACTAGACTACTCATGACCCTTTGTGTCACACAGAAACTATAGCAATAGTTATTGAAATGAATTCACTGAACATGATTGACAGGGATAATTGTAATTGTTGTTTCTTGTTATTAAGGCATGGAAACAGATTCTTATATGACCCATGCTTTTGATATAGTATTTTTAACATGATTCAAGATATATACACAGTAAAAGTGTATTTAGCAAAATAAAAATCATTTAAAATTAAAAAATCATTTATTTTATCATATAAATAAAACATCAATTCATGTTATATCAAAATCAAGTATATTTAAAACAAACAAAAATTGTGAATTGAAATATTCAATTTATTTATTCAACATAAAATAACTTAATGAAAAGAATGTGTCTTTATAATATTACCATAGAACATTCGAATTTTATCTCTAAAATAGTAACATCTTTTTTTAGCCTCTAATGTAATAGTTAATTATATATTATAGGCTACCCCGACCCTCTAATGAGAAATATTATTAAATAATATTGTAGAAAGTCGAGACGAATACGCCTATGACCATACAATCAACCAAATGTTATGGGAAGTTGTCAATAGACTAGCAAGCGAATACCACAAGTGCGAATATACAACTGCTTTAATATCATAATTCATTGCTTCATATACATTCATTTTTCATATCAGTCAAAGTTGTTTACTTATTTATGTTCAATTACTTTTGATTTTTTTATGTTTGATTTTTTTTATTGTATTTTAATATTTTTTCTTATTTTTCCATTATTTTTTCTTTATTTGTTTGCATTTATTTATTTATTGCTGTCATTATTTATTTTATTTATCTCTGTCTCTCTTCCCTCCATAAGTTGGCTGCACTAATTGAGTACCTCTTCAATGAGTCTGACTTCAGTTCTCGCTTGTCACCATAGCGACTCACATCTTTCTTCCTGATAATATGAGATAGCAGGAGAAATATAGTAGTCGTGTTTTATTGATCCCTTACATGTACAATGGTACTTTGAGATTCGAGCCTCTTAACATATGAGCTAAATCCGATCCCAAAGTAAAGTTGCTTTACAATTTTTGCTTGAAATTGGAGCTGAATTTTGAAAGACGAACTTGACTTGACCGGAGGTTAGTGGAAAGGCAAGAGCTCTTGGTTCAGAATTGTTCTGCTAGTCGTCAGTATTCACTATTACAGTACTCATTTTTGATTATATTAATAACTTTTATTTCAATTTTTTATTTATAAGGGTGCATATTGTACTGAATAGTACATATAATAGTTACGGAAGTAATTATGGGGTCGGTTGGAACGGATTAACTCTATTCCCTTTATATTAAATGGGAAATAATTGTTTGAAATGCGAGTTTTTTTGGAATCTGAGCTGAGAATCTGAAACAAATTAAACTCATATTTCATAAAGTCGTATACGAGTATAACCACTATATATATATAGAAATATATTAGGTAAACTTGATTCCGAAAATTAATAGGTAGGTCAATGGGGAATAGCGTTGAATCGTGCCCTCTACCTTGTGGGTAAATCATTATTAACTTATTAAATTATTTAAAATAATTCTTCTAATCAGTGAAATTTAGATTTCCAACATAATATCAATAGAACTATTTCAACTCCAGGCAGTATCTCAACCCGCATTTAAAATATAGTCACAATTAGAATTAAAGTGAGAACGCAATTGTGTTAAAAGCAATAAGAAAACTTCTTTTCAGTAGATAGCTTACTATACCAGCTCATTTTGTTAAATATAGTTAGCTATACTTCAAAAAAATATAGAGGTTATTAAAGCAGAAGTTTACTGTTCCTCTTTCAAGTAGAAAAATAGAGAAAAGTTAACAACCAGGGCCAACAGGTTTAAGTTATATCGTCAACAAGTTACCCTGAACGCTAAATTGCCCGTTAATCTTCTGTAAAACAGGTCTTAGCTTAATAACGAGACATAGGGAAAACTAAGAAGACATTTAATTTCAATTGGGAACATCTGGAGTGGGCTACACTCAACTTAACTATAAGTAAACATATCAAACTGTCGGTCAATTTAATTCTGGATTTATATCAATTTGGCAATTGTGTAGAACTAGTGTTAAATTGTGTTGAAAAATTATTATTAAACTAATAGCCAATAAATCTAAAGACTTCGTTTTTATTAATGTGACTATACCTATTTTGTCAGTTATAAGAAAGTTTCATACTAATTTTAGAACAATCTGACTAATCATTGGAGATGAATATTACCAGTTGACATTTTTAGTGTCATACTTTCTTGTCCAACAGTATACATTTATGTAGAGTGGGTTGAGTTTACATTTCGTTATTCAATGTCATATTACTGCAATACTTATTACGAAATTTAAAATTTGTAGAATTATCAGAAGAGGGTTTTTGATTGGTAGAATTTTAGGATAAAAAAATATAATCTAATCTTCTCATTTTTTTTCAAAATTATCTGAATACGGATATTTTCCATTTTAAGAAAACTACATGGCTCCCTAGGAATGCACTCGCAGACTCATAAATATACATACACACTCACACACACCCATACCATAGTAAAAAAACATAAAAATGTCATTCATTTGGGCTTTAGCAAACTCAAAACATGTAAATCTATCAAAATTTAGAGACCTAATTTGTTTAATAATTGCTTTATTAATTCACTTATAGTAAAGGGAAAATTGAATCATTATTCCAGAAAATACTAAAAATTACTAGAAAAATAAGAAATTTGATATTCATATTTTAGTGTAATAGTTAACCTTTCAGTGTTATAAATTTATATTTTTATCACGACACATTCATATTAAAGAAACATTTAATTCAAAATTTTTGGTTGTAAAAGTAATAGAACAGTGAGTTACAATTAGTAGCAGTTTTGGCGGAATACGATTTTTAGAACTTGATTTTCGGGTTTTCTTGGTTAAATTGACTCATTTTAAAAACATGGCATTGTTTTTCCAGCTATATTGACTCTGTTCATAGCCTAATTTTGTTTAGTATTTTTCAAATTTTAATTACATATTGAATTGGCAAATAAGAAATAAGTGTAAATTCAGTGAATATATGTAAATATCCTTTTATTGAAAAGTATAGTTTTCAATAAAACTTTCAGCCTGTCCACTTATAAAGAGATAGTCTTTTATTCAAGTTCATTTTCATTTCCCAAAAAAAAAAGTTTTTTGTGTTTCCTCAATTTTTAATCAGCACTGAATATATATTTTACTAAAAACTTCCCAACAATCAGTGTATCAATATTCATACTTCAAATCTCCTTACTATGTGATGAGATACTTACAGGGTTGATGATGCAGCAATCACTATTGTCGTTTTATTGGCCTCAGTTAATGATGAATTAAGAAGGATCTTTCATTACTTCTGTTATCAACCTTAATGTCACCCTATCTACATTTATTAATATCTCCTGTACTTTTCTGTAACTGCATCTACTGACAGAATTGCGCTCAGTGTAATACATTTTATGTCACCTTGGCTTAAACTAAACAGAGTCTGCATATGAGTTGTTATAGGGCTTTGATTGGTCAAGATGCAATCTTCCGATTGCATCGATGCAAATTGTTACAGTCTCAGTTTTAATGACTGCTTCCGTGCTCAAATATCTCTTTAACCTCCCTCCCAACTGATACCGCTCTAGATACTCCATTTCACTTCTTTTAGTTCGAAATAGTTAAAATTTTATTCCAGTTTTCTTACTGTAACTTACACTGAGTTTCCATTATGTCTTAACTCAAGAATCTTGTTACATATATAGTAACTGATATTTGGAAAAGTATTTCTTAAATAAATAAACTATTCAAGACCCAATTTTACTGATTTCTGTTTCTTGATAATTATTTCAAAGCAAATTATACGTGTAACACCCTCTTTGCTTTATTCACACAATATCCTACAGACTGTTTGTTTATCCTAAGGATTATATGCTTCAAGGGCAACAGTTCTTACCAACAGATAAAAAGAGAAGAGAGCGTTTCTTCTTGAATATAAACAGCAACTAAAAAATAAACTCGTTTACATCTTCATGAAGAGAATAGAGAAGAGAATTCATCTTTTGAAGATAAATAGGATCTAAAGACAAGACTAATTAACACCTTTTGAAGTTGGACTGTGACGTGCCAGTAAGACTCATTCACAACCTCTTGAAGAAGCTTCATCTTTTGAAAATTATCAGGATTGAAGAACAAGTTTATTGATATCCGCTTAATTAAAATGTATCTCTCGAAGAGGGACTGTTGTAAAAACTATATATATATATATATATATTGATAAACGTATCGACCCTAAAATACGGTAATAAAAGATTTTTTAGAGCTAATTCCATTTTTATTTTAATTTACCAAATAATGATACCCAAATTAAAATAAATTAAGTCCTAAGCTTATCATCAAGAACTTTAATAACACTTTTTAATGAGAGCCATGTTCTATAAATCAAAAATTAAATTGATCATTAAACGGAGTATGTATGTATGTTTTTATTGTTATCTTATTGCCTGTTTCGGTTTGTTTGTTTTTCTAAATGTTGGTATCGGTCAATGTTCGAATAAGTTGGGTGACTGTTAGTTGATCTGTGGTCGTGTGAATTGTTTTCTTTTTATATAAATATACTGCTTTTGTTAATCTTTAATGTAGTTATTCAATCATGATTTTTTTAATTTCGGTCTTTTTGGGTCTGACACATTTATTTCATTAAAGCTGTTTTCCCCAGTCTGTGTTAATTCGAGATGTAGACGTGGGATTGAGCCCACAGGCTGGGCTGTTGGCCCCAAAAGACTGGAGGTGGGCACGTGTCGAGTCTGGATTCAGTCAATGACGTCTTAGACTGGATGTGGATTCAAGTTGGTGAATGAGCTAAAGCAAATTGCCGCCCACAGGTAAGCGCACGTGCCGCGCGCACCATTGGCACCTCAACGCCCGCATCCAACGACCGCAAAACACCTGCTCTTTGTTATTGCTTTATCAAACAAACAAACAAGAAAAAAACAGACGCCGGATAATATATTACAGCTGATGTTTGAAGTAAACAAACATATCACAACTGGTTAAGGACAGAAGGACAGAAGCTATTGCGTGCCTGACTAGTGCCGTCGTTAAAGCAAACTGCTTAATATCTCCTTCTGCCGCATATCCCGTTACACATATCAGCATATTCCTCTAATTTAACCCTCTCTGTTACCTAAACGCTGCTTTATTTCCATTTAATGACGCTATCTTGTTCACACAACCTACGCATCTGTCACAAGAATCTCTATAGTACTCTTACAGCTCGCCCCCTGCCTCAAGATCAAAATACATCTAACTGTGTTCACAGCTTCTATTGTATAAAACAATCAAATGGAATGAAAAGAAACATTTATCTTGCTTTGTTCTTCATTAATTACCCTGGAATATATTCCAAAGTAGATTTTTGAATGCCTTTATAAGCAAAACTGATTTTTAAGTTCTCAGAGGTACAGGTTGAGTGAGAAATAGAAGAAACATGATTTCACACACCTCATCTTAATTTGAGTTTACCTTGATTATCCAAGAGTATATTTCTCATTATGTTGAAACAAACTTAATATATACTGCAGCTGATCCAGTAAGAAATGGAAGAAACAGTATTTAATATTTCTTATATCAATTTAATTGATATAAGACTTCCTTTATTATGAGACTTCCTTTTCGTAAAGTATAAAGTACAGTAAAGTCACAATGGCTACAATAAACACCTCTGATATAAGAACTATCATGATTGGCGAGAACAGAAGAAAAACTCATTCCATATGTCTTTCCACATTTTGATTGTGTCTCAACTATTGTGAAGTATATTTATCAGGAAATTACAAAAAAACTCAGTGGAAACCTCTGATATACATATGTCAGATATTTTTAGATTTTAATATTCTGAGATATCCAGAATCAATTTTTGATATTCTTGATTTCGTGTCATGTGTGAATATAGATTCAACGCTGGGTAAAAATTCCAAAATCCAAAGAATAAACTATAACAGAATCAACCTTCTTGTTCAAAAACTATTTTGAATTCAATAATTTTATTTTTGTTTTTTTTTTTTTAAATGGGAGTTTTCTACTTAGTAAATTTCATGACTCGAAATCAGTGTAGTTTATGAGTATAAAAATATCTTAAAAATTACCAACTCATTTACTTCCACTACACTCATTAAACAAAGATCATAAACATTTGCCAGCCCTAAATTCCTTGACATATGAATTAATTCAACGTTAATTCAACAAGGGTGGTTAGTGACGTTTGTTAACAAACTTCAAATTTCTAGAATTTGTGGATACTTTAAAGCTATATGACCGATGATTTCGCCGTTCCATTCAGACATTTAAATAATAAAATGATTATTTAAAAGTTGAAAGAAACTTCTAAGTCTATATGGAGAATCATTTCAATTTTTTTTTGTTTTTTATCACATAAAGATTTATTATTCATTTCCTAGTTGTTGTTTTTGTTGTTCCTTTGTAATTCGATAAATGACAAGAATGATGAAAGGGTACGCAGCCTGAACAAGTTTGGAAATACTGATCTAAATTAGAGTAACCCATATGTTTGTTTTTGTTTGTTTTGATATCAGTGTTTTACAGATACTATTGTATGAATGATCGAATTAAAACCAAATTACAAATATCAAACAATGAGTAAATTTATTCTTAACGCATAAGTACTTTTAAATCGATTTAACAAACATAACGGCCTTTTAGGCCTAGAGTAGAAAGCCGTTTTTTATATAGGATTTCGAAAAAAAAAATTTTTTTTTCGGTTGCTAGCCGACTGGGAGTAATTTAAAAGGTCGGTGACCCATGGGTGCGGGCAGGGTCTAATTGTGTTTAATCAGTTAGGCGGGTGTAAGATATGTCGCTAGGGAGGCAGCTGCAGGCAGGCCTGCTTCATTAACCTGCCTCCGAGTGAGCTGCGTCCTCTGCAAGTCATTCACAGATTTTCCAAACATTCTTACTACCGCACTTCTGCGACACTTCACAAACAACTCAACCAAAACCATTTTTTTTCTTAGCTTCTTTCAAATCATCAAAAGTCCCTCTTAAAAACTAGATTTTCAATATTAAAATTTTCTAACTCTATTAATCACTCTTATCAAAATAAATAACGAAATTTATTTAACACCAACGTTTTTAAAATTTTATGTTTTCATCAAAGTCAGATTCCCACACATTTATTTTATTGTTAATGACAACTTTCACAAATAATATTTAAAAATTACAGATGAAGATGTATTGATCATTCATGTCAAAATAAATAACGAATATTTATTTAAAAACAACTTCAAAGAAATGTTCTTGAGAATTTTGGTCTAAAGAAAATTAAACTCCTGTTTAATATGCCAACGTTTTGGCAACAAATGCCAAAAATTGTTAGGAATTTTCAAAGGTAAAAAAATTTAATTAATGGCATAAGTAATGCAAAACAAATACATCCACGAATATCAACCAACAGAAACCAAAAAAAAACACACCATCAAACACCAAAAATACAGTAAAAAGAAAACCCCAAAAAGGACAATACAATAGCCAGTCTAACTATCTTTTTAAAAATAAACGTTTGTTGTTTAAACATAATTATTATTATTAATTATTAAGACCAAAAAACACAATTTTCAAACAGATAAGAAATATTACAAAATAATTCTGGGTGGATACCTCTGTTAGAGCATTCAAGGAAACAAACAGACAGTAACAAACACAGTATGCAAGAAATTACAAAACTATAAAAATAGCAAAAATAAAAGGAATTAAGGGGAAAAAACTAAACAAATTATTACCTTGTTTTTGATTAAAAAACAGTATTTAACAGTCCATGCCTTTATCTAACAGATTTGAGCTCAACTCTACCAGATTTTAGGAGAGCAGTCCACCACTAGTCAGCGCGTCGTTAAATAGCTCAGAAGCCAAAGGTGGTCATTGACTAGAAGATGAAGAAGAAGTTTTATTACCAAAACATCGTGTTTGAATCAAGTAGCTTCCCATTTCAAGTTTATCTGCTTGTATGAAAAACACAGAAATTGGAATCTATACTTATACTTGACCTCATTTTCAAGTACATATTAGTATATAATGCATAGAAACTGACAGAACAACTAAAATATTATCATTTCGTTAAGTTTTTAAAGATATTTATGCCCCAGTAAATAATAGTAAAATTCCGTTTTGAGAATTTTTAGAGATTAATCACATTAGAGATAAACGTTTTATTAACACGTTTTAGAGATAATCTAAAACGTGTGACATGGATTAAGTCACGTTTTTGTTTTGCTGATGACCTGATGATGACATCCTTACCATCAACATACGAAATATTTGTATTGATAAAAAATACGTAGTATTAAAAAAATAGAAAATCTTAAAAAATATTATTCAAAACATGATAAATTATATTTTAAATTGAATATCTCAAAACATCCGTTTAAAAATTGTAACTATTTTAATGATGTATATCCAACTGCCGGTTTGCAAATCCACTGTGGTCGCTGTGTGTAACATTCACAACCTGCAATGTAGTTTTGTGGTAGCCGTTGTAGCCCAATGGCTTACATGTTCTCCTCTACACTGGTAGACCAGTGGTTCAATACCCACTCTGGTTTTCGATTTATTCATGTGAGAGGTAAGTAAATTTGAGCACATTGCCCCTCAGAAAGAACGTTGTTATGGCGTCGGTCCCGAGCCAGTACGATGTCAGGTACTCCTAAAATATCCTTAATATAAATACACTTGAGTTAGGAAACCGCCCAATGTAGAATGTTTATTGTGTGGTTCCTCAAAGGGCCAATGTTTGGCCGAAGTCTGTTATTTCGCAGGACTGCAACTGTAAGATAACTTGCCTAATGTAGTTTTGTAAGCACAATGTATTTCACTTCAAAACTGACAGTGGTTCTTCCCGTGAGTCAGTTATAATTACAATACATCAAATAAACAAGTTATTCATGAAACCTCATTTTTATATTTCATGACTTATAACATGGACTGCATGGTTTATTGGCATGCATTTGAAACATAAATTTCCCTTTAGTTTCATAAAAAATTGAAAATATATAAATAATTCCTACGGAAATTGATGTATGCTTATTTCATATGCATTGACATATATTTTAATAACATAAACTTCAATATAACCTTTTTTAAATGTATTATAATTTTTTTCGTTAAACATTAATTAGATTTCATTTATTATCTAAAGTTACCAAAATTATCGTGTATTTTAGAAAATCATTAATCAATCACAATAGTCAAAATAAAGTTTGTGACATTTTTTACTTGAAAGTGTACTCTTTTATAAAGTTATAGTTTATAGGGGTATCATTCATCTGGACGCTGTAATCACAATGTGACCACAATGTCTAAGTTGACAGGTCAATGCCCCTGTGTAATCGGTTGTTGTGAAATAGTCGTACAGGTTGCTTTCGGTTTAATGAATTGTAGAATCATGAAATTTTGTAGATTACAGAAAAATGATATTTTGTACAACTGTTCCTTGTTCTTGATATTTTGAATTAATATTATTAGTAATAAATGTCAAATTCTCCTTGTTCTATAGTTGAATATTTTAATTAATAAAAGGAAAGATAAATTAGTTTTATCGTAACCGCCAGTGTGCTTTCAGTTTAACTTCATTTCAAAACCTTGACATATGCAATCATTTGTTGAATAATTTGCACGGAAGTGTAAAATTTGCAATTTTTTTTACTATAATTAAATTAGATTTAGTAATGTTAGGAATATAATGGTTTTTGTGTTTATAATTGAATTAAAAGGCTATTGCGTACAATGGGAACAATGATGTTTTAATCGTGTAAACTCTTTAATAGGAAGGTAAACAGGTTGTTTTTTTATATGAATATATCACGGTATGACATGTTTTTATATATATAAAAACACTAGGAGGGTGCGCTTTCAAGATAATGGTGTGTCCAAAGGGTTGTTTTGTTTAGGCGCGTGACAGTGGACACAGGTGTCACGTCCCTCAATGGAAGGAGTCTGCGGTTTTTTTTCTTCGCCCGCCGCCGAGAGGCGCTTATATCCCCAGCCAGAGTCCTTTATTAAACGGTAGATGTTGAAAATCCGAGGCAGATGGAATGGGCAGGTGTTTAGCGCAGCTGCTGGCTACCCCCTGCTCTGCTTCAGGACCTAGGGCTGACCAAGACGTCACCGAGCTCGCCTCTCAGATACCGTTTACCTGAAACCTGCCTCCCCACCAGCCTTGTACTTGACCACGATCATTCTATATCACAACTTAGCCAAGTATTCCACTTCAATGAATAAAGTAAATACACTGCATCACATACGCTAAGTGTACCAGCTACAACAATGCACTCTCTTACTGTGCTTAATGACATATTCATATGTCCACTAAACTAAAAATCTTACAATGCAAGTTACGTTTATTATATATAAAACAATGATTAAGACAATGTAATAATGAAACATAATACTCAACTAAAATTATTTCATATCATAAACTTTTAATCTATAAATTTGTCTTATGTTTTACAAATTACTGTAACACTCTATATTAAGTTGTCTTACAATGTCATATAGTGTAAAGTGTAGTAGCCACTTGCTCATTGTCCTAAGTGTATCAGTTAGGGGCTGACTTAGCTCAGTCGTTAATGTACTCGCCTCTGAACTGGCAAGTCCAGGGTTCGATACCCACCTGGCCCTGGTTTGATTCACGTGGGAGGTGAATTAATCTGATTACGTCGACCCTCGGAGAGGATGTTAAAGCTGGTGCGGTCCCTTAGCCTGTACGATGTCAGGTACTCGTTAAAGATCACTACTCAAAACACACTTCAGTTAACCGAAAATCAGGACTCCCCAATGTAGAATCATCTATCAATCAAAAATACCGTAAAAGGCTGACTTTTTTAACCCGCTAGGGGATCGGTTTAAACAATAAAAAAAATACCGGTTACTAGAATCCACTTCTTTACAGTGTGTATGCCACATACAGTACTATTTATTCATACTATAAGTCTAGCCAGTTATTCTTTGTAATAGTAATTTTATATCTTAACTTATACTATAAACACTATTAAGGATGATTTTTTTGGAATTTGTTTCACTCCATCAATCAGCTATATATATATATATATTCTGCCAAACATCATTTAACACAGAGGGACTGTGCAACCTCTACACCTATTGGCAGAACGCAGAGGCTTTTTGCTGAGCAGCGGGCAACTGGGACCTTACGCACGGACCTGTAAACTCCACTTCCATTGGTCAACATCGCAACGAATATATATATATACAGAGTATAACCACTGTAGATACAGTATATACCAGTGAGGGCAAGACTTGGCCACTAAGTGTATCAACATTTCCTTCTTTAATTTGTTTTTTCTCTTTAGTGTATCACCTCCCAATATGTAAATAACAAAAAAATATAATTGTGGGCAAAACAAATATAAATATGAATGTAATTGAATTTACTGCTTTAATATAAAGTAAAATATATGCATTTTTATAAAAAAAAATACTTCTTTTATCATGGGTGGTATATAAATTGCATTATAATTGGTTAATACACATGGAAAGGGAGGGGTAAAATCATATAAAAAAATAGAAATACTGCCAAAAGAGTTTTGACAGCAATTCGTGCGATTTTAAGAATTAATTTCTGCTCAGATGTCACCGAAAATGCTCTCGCATGTCATACTTTGCCATCACGGGTACGAGTATATACAAAAGAATACTTAGTACCCTGCATGACAATGTTTCACAATGCCATATAGAGTCAACCGTTTGTTAACCAGTTATCATTTTGAAAACAGTTTTCTCTGCTAATCTTTAAGTATGCTATATGATTTTTACACTGCATTAATTACTGTTACAAACTGTATTACAATGAATTATACCCTGCCATAGAACTGTACAAGTACAAGTTTAAGTCAACTGCACGCAGGTTTTTCGTGGGCCAAATTGATTGCTAAATATTAAGACTGAATATAGGTGTAAAACCTCTTTGGTGTTTACCTCTTCATAATATTTAGTTTAATAATCATCTATTTGCTAATTTATTTGCTTAAACACAAATACTTATTAAGGAATTTGATTTAAACACAAATACGAGTATTTCCGTTGCCAGTCAGTATTATTTAATTAATCTGAAGTTTATGTTCCAAAGTTCAAATCTTGATACAAAAGTATGATTTTTGAGAACTGTCAACTGAGACTATTAAAAAAAAAAGAAGATATTTCACACGAAACTGTTAAGACATACATATTCAGAGCAATCAGAGGAACTGTGTATCAATAAAGTGGTAACATTAAATAATCGGGCTTCTGAAACACTTCATGGAAGAAATGGTAAAGAGGAAGATATGAACTAGGGAGCACAAATTATAAAGCTCCAATTGCCCAGGAAAAACTGAAACGCCAGGCACTTTACTTACAACACATCACGAAAGCATTCATTGTGAAGAGAGTGACTGAGTTATCATTCCAAGGTGTAGGACTAGTGTAATCGATCAAAGACCACCACTTCAGCAGGATTTCCATTATAAATAATACTATGGATACTATATAGTATTAGTTTTATACATATAATATATATATATATATATATATACAATTAAATTTTTTGCCAATTTCTCTATGGATGATTTTTCGATTAGCTTCTCGAGTTTTCTGATCTCACACTTCCATTCATTTGGTACAAAGTGTAATAAAACACCAAAAAATTTCCTTGTAAATTCCATGTAATATTTAGTTATCATACATTTAAAAATTTAATTCCAACGTTTCAGTCATAACTGACCATCATCAGGATGTAACGAAAGATAAACTAATTGAACAAAAGTTACTAACAAAAATAATTAGTAAGTAGGATATAATTTTTATTTTTGTTAGTAACTTTTGTTCAATTACTTTATCTTTCGTTACACCCTGTTGATGGTCAGTGATGACTGAAACGTTGCAATTAAATTTTTAATTGTATGATAACTAAATGTTACATGGAATTTACAAGGAAATCTTTTGGTGATTTATTACACTTAGTACCAAATGAATGGAAGTGTGTGATCAGAAAACTCGAGAATTTAAATCGAAAAATCATCCATAGAGAAATTAGCAAAAAATTTAATTGTGTATGTATTACTGAAGGTCTGCTACCTAATTACACTATATATATATATATATATTGTAAACAGGAAAACGATCCAAAAGGACAACAAACGTTTCACGATGAATCACAAACACAGAAATAAGGAACAAACACACTTACTGTCTCTAATTTTCGGTTGAACCGTCATCAGGAGAGTTGAGATAGGGACACCAAGCGCACTTCTGAAGCGACGGTTGGAGACCGTCTCCGGTCCGACGGTCTCCAACCGTCGCTTCACAAGTGCACTTGGTGTCCCTATCTCAACTCTCCTGATGACGGTTCAACCAAAAATTAGAGACAGTAAGTGTGTTTGATCCTTAGTTCTGTGTTTATGTACGAGTATATATATACATAAAATGATTTCACATAAACACGAGCTAAATTTATTACCTATGAAAAATTGATGTTGTTAAGAAATATTATTGAATGGTTTCTAATTAAATTTAATAGATCAAATATTATAAACGTTAGTACCGGTCTTTTCAAACTTGATACTTTCGTTACGAGGGCAATAGCCTCTGTTAAGAGGGTTGACAGCTAGTGGATAGTTTGTTACTCTTTCTTACTGTTCTCCTTTGTTTCCCCAAACATCCCTTTCTGGACAATTGACCTTTCCTGCACTTTCACCATTTTGAAATACCACTATTCTCTCCCACTCTTCTCAACCCCTCACCAGATGTTTTCTGCATCTAGTGTTTCAGTAGGGTTTTTGACTCTGACGAAGACCGCTTGCTACGGTTAAAAGATCTTAGTCTTGTTTTCCCATTTCATATTCTGGTTTGATCATTAATATATATATATCATGTCGTTCTTTTCTTGACCACTCAATTTATAAGTTATGAGATTTTTTGAGGGTTTTTGGTTTGGTTATTAAAAAAACTTTTTTATCAACGTTTCGACATCTTTTATGTCTTCCTCAGGGCTAAAACATTGATACATTCAGTACTAATACAGACCATCAGTAAACAATAGACCTAATTAGTTGTAATAATAGTACTGAATGTATCAATATATTAGCCCTGAGGAAGACATAAATATATGTCGAAACGTTAGCAAAGAAGTACTTTTAATATCTAGACCAAAAACCCTAAAAAAATTCAAAACATATGTATAGTTTTGTATACATAAAAAACATAGAGAAATTAAAAGTACACACCTACAGTCTCTAATTTTCGGGTTGAACCGCCGTCAGGAGAGACAATAGAGGGAAAACAAGCGCTCTGAACCAGTGTGCTTGGTTTCCTTCTCTTATCTCTCCTGAAGATGGTCCAAACCAAAAATTAGAGACTGTAAGTGTGTGCTTTTAATTTCTCTACGATTCTATACGAACATTGAACTATATTTGTCCCTTCGGATCGTATTTCCATCAAAAAAATCAGTTGCAAATGTTTTAGAGTTTAAATGCTAAAAACGACCTCTCAACACAAGATTTGTTACTTTCAGAAGCTTGTTTACTTCCAGGAATCAACTAGAGCCTTAAGTTGTATTCTGAAATCTTTAAATTATTTTGTATTCATTTATTTCTTATTACTATTCTTATGTTAACTAACATAACTTTCATGTACATGTATTTTCATTTGATTAATTATTTCGTATCCATTATTTTATAAAATATTAAAAAAGGTTTTAAACACAACCAAATCGTCTTCTCTTAATGTTTGATTCCTATCTAGTGATTAAACCGACGTAAAGGCATAAACATCAAGTGGCCTTCCACCTACCTGTCTGTCTGTGTGCAGACGCGGCTAACACTCAATTTCACTATATGAACTTTATAATGTGAAACCCGTTGAATATAAATTTAGTTTTGGTTTTATTTAATGGGCTATTGTGTAAACCCATCAGCAACTTTTGTGGTATATAATTATTAAATTCATGGAATATTTTTTTAAAAACTTCATTAGTGTTTACATGGCTACATCCGCTTCGTCGGTTATTCCATATTTGGTACCATTGTTTTAGAACAGGGATACTTAATGGAGGTAAATTGTAACTAAATAAATTACAAATTGAGTAAAGCTATTATAAGTTTTGACCTCATAATTATAAATTAAAAAGTACTATTTTGATTGAATTGATATTTTATATAGTCATCAATGTTCTAAATTAGCATTTCACTTGCAAACCCCATACTGAGCATACTGAATCTGAGAATACTGATATGGGGCTGTCTTGCCGTCTTCAGGAGAGGTAAGGAAAAACAAGGATGAACACAGGACTGGATATGTGAATGTGTCCACCAACCGATACAAAGTGACATAAAGTGACATGTACAGTGTCTTAACTGATAAAGACTCTACACTTGAGATCAGGTAAATTTTTATACTCGTACACTACTGTAACATCAACTGGAAATCATAGATAGTGGATCATTATTTAAAATGAAAAAAATAAATCCTATCCAGTGATGTATGCCTCAATCAAGTAGTTTATATATATATAAAAATGATCAAACCACTATATGAATTGGAAAAACGAGATCATTCAAACATTAAAAGTGGTCTTCGTTAAAGTCAAAAATCCAACTCACTGTCTGACAAAACTTTGACGAAGACCGCTTGTTACGGTTGAAAGATCTTAGTCTTGTTTTTCCATTTCATATTGTGGTTTGATCATTGATTATTGTTTCACGTGTTTCTGTGAAATCTTATATATATATAACATTGATTTTCAAACAAGATAAGGAATAATCCTCTAAAGGGAAGAAAGTTGGTGGAATTAAGTCATTGATGAGTAAAGTAATAAGTCTACTTGAAGGAGCTTAAAAGGAATTAAGAAGTAATAACATTTAGAATAAGTGGAATCAATCAGTGACCCCTTAATCAAGAAAGGTGACCAACCTGAGAATACCCTTTCACCCTCAAACTGGAATCTACAAGTAGCAAAAGGAAGGTCGGATAATATAAGAAATTACACGTTTTAGTTAGGATAATTTGTGTAAGGGATGAGAAAGGATGAATGAGATTGTTATCTACAGAGCTGTGTTTATGCTGCTAGTGTTATGGGAGCAGAGTGAACAATATCAAGATGGTGTTCCACCTTTTTTTCTTCAAACTCGATGAATATTCAGTAGAATGAAAAGATGTATTGTGTTTGAAAGGGCTACTTAATTTAATGTGAGACCATAGGCAAAGGGCAGCCGTGAAATTAAGGGTTGCTTGCTGACCAGAGGCGCCAAAAAAGACCATTTGACGTGTCTTACTCTAGGACCTGCCTAACCACACTTACTATCGCCTTTCGGACTAAGTATTCACACTCGCCTTGTTCATTCAGCGTGGACACCACAATGAAAGCAGTACTCCAGCGTTTACACTTATGACATGGATGTACAACATAAACAGAAATAACTCTTTATTTAATATATTGAAAATAAAAATTGTTAGTACATGTTGTAAACATAATATTTTCTGTGTTATTTATTTTAATATGATTTGATGTGTATGCCATTAAACAGTGTTAGTTGTGCAGGTTTTTAAACATTATTATATTCCTACTGGTTCTACACTTGATATTACAGCAGCGTTGTATTTATAGTGCAGACCTATTTATATAACGTTGATTAAAATGCACTGTTACTATAGGTAATAACCCAAAAGTATCAGTTTTGTATTAGGACAGTTGAAGAAATAGTAAAGATAGTTTCTTTTATTCCTTTAGATTGAATTCAAAAAATGTATACTTTTCGTTACCTATGTCGAACCGGCAAACGATAAGATGTCAACATTCACAGTTAATAAACTGACTGCACTCAAGATCAGGCAAATCTTTATACTCACACCAGTACTGCAACATCAACTGGCAGTCATAGCTAGAGATTATTACTTAAAATAAAAAAACCTGGAGTGCCCTACTCTCAACTTTACTATAACTAAACTTAATATCACACTTCTTGGGTATATAATATATAATGTCCCATTTAGGCATAATATAAGTGTCTAAATGGGAGATGTTTATTAGCCTTTCATTCCTGTAGGTAGCACAGATAGTGATTGAACCACTTATCAATATATACTATTATTTCTTTATATTACACCACTTATGCATATAAGATAATTATAGGATAGATGCATCAAAGTATAGATTCGTGTTACGAAATGATCTTTTACAGCAGAACATGACTTTTGTTCCAATAGACATTGGATCACTTATATAGTTTTTCTGACCTTCATCTACATTGAAGCGTTAAGACAATGTTTCCCATTTAAAACATGAAAATATTTCTATTTTGCCTGAAAAAGGTCAGAAATATGCAAGAAAAAATGTCTTAAGATAATTTTTAATTTAAGATGTAGGATAATTTCATTTATTATTTTTCAAAGAATGTTTTCAATTTTGAATTATGTTTTACATGTTTGGTCTTTATAAAATTATTATTCTGGGAATGTTATGGCATGCTAGTGATTTGTTAAAAAATCGCTTTTCTTTCCCATTGTCAAACATCCAATTTACTTCATGTGAGTGTTATCTTTTTCCTGCCAGCTGTACTCTGTTACTATTAAATCATTCGAGCTTGATTTAAATGTATACATTACTATCTTGAGAAAAAAGATAGTAATAATTAGCCAGTTTTCCATCTCAAATCAAATTCAAAGCCGGTTTTATAGTATCAATAGATATAGAATGTTTCTGATTTGGTATGTTTCCGATTTGGTATGTTTCCGAACAGGTGTATGCCCAGTGTAGCTCAGAGGGCAACGTGCTCATCACTGGACTGGTAGATCTGGGGTTCAATACCCATTCTGGCACTCGATGATCTAGTATGTTTGTAGGAGTGAGTTTTTTTTAGAGTTTAGAATACAACTACTAGGAAACAGAAAGAAAAGTTCTGGAGTATTGTTTTCTTGCGACCATTTCGTTTGTGCGTGATAAGTATTTCATATGAATGTTATACTTGTGTTAGAATGCTGGGGCTAAGGGTAGCTTGGATGGGTCATATAACTTTCGACATATGACAAGGCCTGTTTGGTTCCTTCAACTTACATCAGAGTAATAGTTGTGACGTTTCAGGACAAGCTGAGTGACCAGCAATGGGCTGGTCAGTGTTGTAACTTGATCGTCTAAGACTGCCTCTGACACAAACCAAAACCCATCAAGCACAACACATTTCATTTGTTCAAGCTCCCTCTGTTTGGACAATGCCTAATTAATCTGCTGGCCTGGTTCTCTGCCTATTGGCTTCATGTTCGGTTTACGGAAAAAACACTTACTCGCATCTGCGGCTGACAGCTGCTTACCACGTGCAGTCATTTTCTCAACTGTTTCTCTTCCTCAGTCTATGGCTTCTAGAACTTTAAACTTTCTGACTCATTGACGAGCTCACTACAACCTCAAAACAACGCATTCACTACATCTTCAAATAGTTTTCCGCTTCAACTGCTCTTCTTTGTTAAACCTACGCATTTCTGACTATTAAAACACAAAAATTTCTCGAAATTGTCTTCCTCTTTCCCCAATTTCGGGTCTTGTCCGTCTTCCATAGTAAAACTGTCAGTTTTAAGAAAGTAATTCTGCATTTATACCTTCATATCGCGTAACATTGTCTTTAGTAACCTGCTCTAGGTTTATTAATCTACATTAATATGTTTAATATAAGTATAAATATAAGTATATAAGTATAAGTATAAGTATAAATATTAATTTATAAGTTTAATAGCCATTACTGAATGACAATATAGGCTTAATTATTAAATATTCAAATGTTATACTTTTTGAAAATTTCTAAATCATTCTTATTTTATTGTTAACAGTTTGGAGACAAAGGGACATTAATTATTAAAAAAAATCTTGAAATAGATAGAAAGTAAAGAAATCGAAAGTTTAATAAATAAGTTTTAATAATCAAGCAATAGTTATACAATTGGGAATGTTTCCGAACAGGAGTATGGCCAGCGTAGCCCTTACGTGCTCATCTCTGGACTGGTAGATCAGGGGTTCAATGCCCACTCAGGCACTAGATTTATTCACGCGGGATGTGAATACATATGAGCACGTAGTCCTTCGGAGAGGACGTTAATCCTTAAGCCGTCAGTTCCGAGAATGTACTCTGTCAGTTACTCGTTAAAGATCCCTACCTATATATATATATATATATATACAGTTAACTCACCACGAATGATTGAAGATAATTGCTCTGAGGCCTTTCGTTTTCACGTCGTCAGAGAGAAAGTGAAAAAGGCTTCAGAGCGATTATCTTCAATCATTTGTGGGAAGTTAACTGAATATTTATATCACGTGTTATTGTAACAATTTCGTATATATATATATATGATTGGCTATTTTGACCAATTTTTTTTTCTTTTCCTCTTTGGTTTTCTTAACGTTTCTGTTTCACCGGCATGACAGATAATGGAGGGCACATAGTCCCCTCGTAAAACCAAACTGTTTTCCTGCGTTATCAAAAGAGCCAATCATATTTCAGATGTGGACCACTCATGCAGAATTCAATATATATGTCGATGATCAAATCACAATATGAAATGGGAAAACAAGACTAAGATTTTTCAAACGTAACAAGCGGTCTTCGTCTTGTTTTCCCATTTCAAATTGTGGTTTGATCATTGATTGTTATTTCACGTGTTTATGTTAAATCTTTATATATATATATATAAAAAGATTTCACATAAACACGTGAAACAACTGAGTCAGTTGGGTTTTTGACTCTGACGAAGACCGCTTGTTACGGTTGAAAGATCTTAGTCTTGTTTTCCCATTTCTTATTGTGGTTTGATCATATATATATATATATATATATATATATATATATATATATATATATATATTTCAGTTCAGTACAGTATTAGCTTTCTTTTGTGGGTGTCCATCTTTGTTATGCTGGAGCACTGTATCTTCTCACTTCTCTTACTCCTGATGATGGTTAAACCAACTATTTGAGTTGTTTTTGTGTTTTATGTTAATCTTGTTAGATTAAAATACTTTCTTCAGTTTTTTACAATTCTATCCCACCTCTCTCAATATCTTGTAGCTTTCTTCCAATTGACAATGACTTGTCCAATAATTTCCTCATCTATGTATATCATGATGTTTCTCTGTCTGTATCTAGTAAACGGGCTTTGCCAACCAAAGTTTTTGTATTTCAGGCAGTCATTTTGGATTTGCGTTTAGTTTTATTTTTTTTTAATTTCCTATTAAAGATCTGGTTTTTAAAGTTTCCTTTCATTGCTACGCCGAATTCTCCTGCACTGGCTTGCTTTTTATTTAAAAGCTAACCGTATGCTTTTGTTGGAAATTCTTTTTCCTTGTTAAATCTGATAAATTTTCCTGTTTGAACTGAAAAACTCAAGTCACTCCAGATTTATTTAGTAATACCAATATTATCATAATTTAGAACAAAAAAGTTAATATTTCTACAATTACTAAAAACCCGCTAAAGAAATAACTATCCCTTTTAACATAATGTCCGATAAATGTATAATAATTAAAGAAAGACATAGTAAATGAGAGCCCTCAATACAATAAAGTGAGTTTTGGAGAAAAAATTAGAATAAATCCATTAATTATCCATACCTTTACTTATAATAAAATTGTGTGTAAACCACTCCCGATTTTTGTCATTTTACCTTTTATATACTTCAATATTTTTCAATATATACTTCAATATACAACTTGAATTCAATATATACTTCAATATACAACAAATAATTTGTTATATACTTCAATATACAACAAAAAGCATAGTTTCCTTAATAATTATTATTAAAAGGTTGCCAAGGTAGCTCAATTGCTTAAGTGCTTGCTTCTGGCCTGGTAGACCATGGTTCAATAGCCACTTTGGTTCTTGATTTAATCATCTAAGAGGTGAAAAATAAATCTCAACAGGTGTTTCCTGGGAAAGAGCGTGAAATCATCGGTCCCGAGCCTGTAAAATGTCAGATACTCTCAAAATTACATCATTTAGGACACTCAATCTAGAATGATCATTGTCCTATTTGTATTCTGTCGTGGGTTGACCACTTCTATCTAACTTAATAAAAATATTAGTTTGTTTTTTTTAAATCAAAGTTTATAGTTATCAATTACATGTTGTAACTTGTTGCATCAGTGCGGATTTGAACTAACACAAAATTATCACAACTTGAATCAAGGGACCTTAAAACATAGGCACTCATCAATATAATATTGATTTTTATTTTTCAATTACCATAGCTATATAAGTGGAGTAAAATAACCAGCCATTTTTTTGTAATTTTTTTTAAAGCATTACAAAATTTCATTTAGTTATAAATAATATTGACGTAGGAACAAACAACTTCTTATAAAAACTTTGGATTGATAAGATCATAATTGAATATTTTCTTAATTTTATTTTTTGCACTCTAAAAGTAATTTCTCATGTACTTTTTGATTTAGTTTTTCTTATGGGTAATGAGAGCAGAGTTATTTCTGCAAGGACAGATAAAGACTGATTACACTGAGAATATTCTTCAGATGTCAAGCCTGTTGTTGATGTTTTTACTTCTACATCTTCGTAATAATCATACTCAAATAATCTCTTTTAAACTAGTATATTACTTTTATATTGTGTCTCTTTTTATTTTAATTAAAGTAATCTCGATCAATTTCTATCTACGTCTCACAATCCCATTAGGTAATCAATCAACTTTTTCTGCAAACTCAAAATAGAAACAAAACTTAAGAGCTTTTATAAAATCTGATTTATAATTTAAACCTAATCAATGAACTCCGATAAAATCTAAATCAAACATATTTATTGACTTGAAACTTGTTTGTAGTTTTAATTTAAATAAAAAAAAATCTAGCTTATAAATATGGTTTAATGTTGATCTCTTAAAATATATTTCTTTAAAATGATTAATTATTTGTGAAACAAAAAGAATTAACGTAGTTAGATTTTTGAAATGTAGTTATATTTAGCGATAACGGAATTACTAATGTAGAATTGCTACTAAATTGAGCATAACTATAGACTCAAACAAGTTGAAGGATTGTATTTACTTATTTACAGAAACTCATAAAAAGGAAGAAATGTTGTTCAAAAATACTTTGAAACCATTTCTTCTTTCACAAAAAAAAAAGACTCCTGGTCGTCCAATTAATTGTACCCTTTTGCCAAGTAAAGCTGTGCCATACTGTACAAAACCGTACAAAATATGAAGAAATTTCATGTAAAAAGAATAGAAATTTCATTTAGAAATATCTACTCTCTTGAGTTTTACTATCTTTCAAATCTCTAAACATATATGTTATGATTTTTTTTTATGATGCTCTACAAAACAAACTGAAGAACTATCTTCTCATACTGATAATAAAAATAATATCAACTGAAACACTGAAGAGAGAGAAATCAGGAATTGCAAAAGAGTTGGAGAAACTCTTCAAAGTAGATCTATTCGGAAAAAAAGGAAAAAAGCTATATGTATTCAGAGTAGCAGACTTCAATTACATACCAAAATGTGAAAAAAACAGGCAACAGTTGAAATCAATCGTGTTTAGGGTTTATCATATCAAAGGGATAATACCAAAAATTGCAAACTTAAGAAAAAAATAATATAAAAAGGAACTCATTTCTTCTTCAGCTCTTGATTTCTTCTTGGCAATTTACACAAATTAATTAATTCAGAACAACTTCCTCATTAAATTAGCATTAAAAAAAATGCAAAAGTAATTGCTTAAAATAATTCAGCATGAAATTATTAGAATTATATGTGTTTTTGAAAATTTACTAACTTGTTTAGAGAATAAATATCTACAATTAAATCTGAGCTTCTAGTAATAAATTTAAAATGTATTTATTTGTTATATCATCGGCATTATGCATATATAAAGCATTAATATAAATGGCAGATTTGTAAAATTATATCTAGTTAATTTAATGTTTTAGATGTTTTTGCATTCACGGCAGCGACATACCAATTCTTGATTTATAGATGAAAACTTTCAGGTTCAATTTAAATGACGTTTTAAAATATCATTTATTAATTTTAAAAGAATTAGCGGCTTTCAAACCGTAATTAAGGACCATAGAATAAATTTGTAACTTAAATCCGTCTGATTGGTTTGTTATATTTTGTAGCTCTTTAATTGGACTTAACGTTGTAATACAAAATGACGAATGTTCTCATTTAACCATTTTATTTGCTTTCCAAAAAAAAAAACTGTGTTATGATAATTATTAGAAAATCAATGTCAGCTAGAATTTATTAGAATTATCAGAAGAATAATTACAGAAAACTGATGTAAATTGGGAGAATGAATATATATTTAGCTTGTAATTTCAAAATTAATATAACTTATTGAGGCAACTAAAACCTGTAATTTAATTTTAACTTTTGACAGTAATGCATTTAAATTTGGTTTTAAGCAGTGATCGAGTTTCTTTTTTATTCTTATTTACTTCTCAAGGAATAATGGTCAAACTGTAACCACCAATATTTAATTTGAAAATGCATATATATTATAAAATGTACAAATAATCTCACTGAAATATAGGTTCACATAGAAAAGGTTCTATTACTTTAGTACGAGTAAATTATAGTAACTAAGTAGGTATATACTTACTTTTTAAGTATATCGTATATTACGCTAAGTGAAGCAAGTATGACTTACTTATCAATCAAATGTTATAATAAGTAAAGTAAGTATATCACTTACTTTTTAGGTATATAGTATATTATAGTAAGCAACGTAAATACAGAAATCACAGAAAAAATTTTCTGAGATTTTCTGTTTGAGTTTTTGATTGTTTTATTGCCATTGAAAAACCTACAAAAAAAAATTATAAATATCTAACTGTAGATTAATATTGCTGTCTGTCTGAAGTGTTTATTTTAAAATCTTGTTGCATACATAGATATACAGAACATGATTTTACAATAAACATGTGAAATAAAACGCCTGCAGTAAAAAATCTGAAAAATGATTAAGATCATTCAACCGTAACAAGTGGTTTTCGACAGAGTTAAAATTAATACTAAGTAATAGTTTTGTCTCTGATGAAGTTACGGTCGAAAGACCTTAGTCTTTTTTGTGAATTCTTATTGTGGTTTAAACTTTGATAGATTTACATTTACGCATACATATTTTCACTTGCAAGTTCAAAAAAGAAGAGTAGTACACACAAGGAAAGAAACACTTACTAACTCAAACTTTCGGGTAGTCCGTCTTCAGGAGAAAAGAGAATGGGAGACCAACCATCCTGGGAAACGCAATGGCAGAAAACCATCCTGCCAACCAAAGTGTATTTTTACTTACAGATATATTTGAGTAGAAAAATTATCAGGTCTTTTGAATTATGTGTTTTTATTTTCTTTTGAAAGGGAAGCATTTTTTTCTCTGTAAGTTCCTTTCAACGGTAGACTTTTATTATTTTAGATTTTTATTAAATGACCTTGATAGTATATGCTTTAAGTAAAAAAACTTAATTTTTCAACAAACCCAATTTAAGTGACAATACATTTTGCCCATCCATGTGTATTTTTGAGGTGAGAAGCTTCAAAAGTTAACATAAAGTTTAAATCGACTCTATTACTTCTTGATCGTACACACCACAAGGAATGGAAATCACTCCTATTTTGATCAAAATTTACCGAACAAATAATCTAATATACATGTCTATACATACCCATAGATACAAATACATTACTAAAGCAAGAATGTAACTCTTTTTAGCTTATCTGTTAGTTTATATTTCGATTGTTTTTCTGCATTAGATTTCACATTTTTATAAATATTTTATACTGTAGTTTACCCTGAACATGAACACTAAATGTCTGAAACGATTTGACATTAGATAAAACCTTTTGTGTAGAGACTTAGTGTTTCTTCCCTCTTATTCTGATTATACCCATGGATTTCTTCATTTAAAAAACGATAAATATGTTACCCTTTCCCAAAACAAAAACGTAAAAACCGTAAACCCCTCGCTAAAACTGAGCTGGTTTGATTTTAGCATCTTTTTAATATTGCTTTTCCAATATATTTTTTTAAACCTACTTAAACAACTACCATAATTATAGTCAGTTATCCATTATCCCAAATTTGTTTTTCAGTTTTTAGGACTATATGCCTTTTACAGGCAATATATCTTCTTTTTTCTTTTTTTGTGGCATTGTAATTTTAGACAAATATTTGTCGCAAAATTTCATTTTTCTATAGTTAGTTGTTTAGAGTACAAAATACATTTTCTAAAATAATAAAATCTACTATAACCAGCCTTTCCATTTATTTATTTCCAATTTGATTAAAATCATTTAAATAGTGGTATCCGTATTGTGTTCGCAAACTCCGAGGTTATTTCAAAAGTTCAAGTGTTTACATTTTTTTACAAAAAAATGTTATAAATAATTGTTATAAAAAACTGCTATAAATTGCATTGTTATAAATAATTTGAAATTAATTTTTATAAATGTTAAAAATTCTTTGTTTAAAATTCACATGTACAATGAGAAATGTATATATATATATTTTTTTATCTAATTAAAGTTACAACTAGAAAACACAAAAAACAGACTGACACTCACGATTATCGATCATTTTGGCTTTCTTGAATTCTGCGGGAGAAGATAAAAAGAAAAAGAAGAGGAAACACAGTAGTGAAGACGTGAAAGCGTCCACCCACCGATACAAAAGTGCATATTTTTATCTAAGAGCATATTAATATGAGTCGTATTCATATTCATTTGATAAAGAAATTTAAAATAGGAAAACTGGGCAATATACAAATATTACTATTTTTTGTACGTATACCAGTACTTAAAAAGCAACTTTAATCATAGATGGTGTCCCTGAACACATCATAGTGTCCCTTAACCATTAATGGTATCCCGAAACCATGGATGGTAGTCGTATTCATAGTTCTATAGATACTGCTCCTTAACGGTGGATGATACCTGTTTTCACAGATGCTGTCCCTTCATCATGGTTGGTTTATCTTAACTCCAGTTGGTATCACTTAACTATAGATAAATATGGATTGTTAAAATATTTATATATATTGATAAACATATAATATTTTAAAACAATTTTTTTTAACAACTAATTTCACTTTTAACCGCCATGTTTGCAAAAGTGATTTGAAGCATGATAACAGAGAACTATGACTTCCGAGCTATCCTTGAACAAAAGAAGCATGTTTATATTTACCAAAACATGCATTATATGTTTTTTTTCAATCATTTGTTTTCCCTTGAAATAAATTCAATAAAACCAGTTCATTTGCATAAAACATATTACTGTTGTGATTCAATACCTATAGAAATAAACAATTCTGTTAAATAAAGAATGATTTTATTTTAGTGATAATGCAGAACATTAATTTAAATTACATTTTTTTTCTGATTTAAAACTGGTTTATTTATATATTTAATTATCACTTAAAATATTATTTGACCTCTTGCTTTAACTACTAGTGAAAATAATCAAAGAACTTTATAAAAATCAAGGGTTTTTTGATTCATAAAGAATTTGAATTCTTTATAAGAATTCAGGGTTTAACAAAAAAGCCAAACATTATAACTATTTCGTATAAACTTTTTTTGTATGTTTGGTAATAATGTAAAAAACAAAAGGTCACCAGTATTCACCTTTACCCCTGAATTCATCTTGATTGCAGGAGTCAAACTCCTGATGAAGTAAACAAAAAATAAACTCTATTTAAGATACTGGCTTCAAATATCCATGCCATCATAGCGAAAGAAAAGTTGAGAAAAGGAAATTATATAAATTATAAAATAGTAAAGAAAACTAAAAAAAGATATACAAAAAACTAAAGTAAAATTAACTAATGAAAGAGAGATATCAGCCTCATATAAAGCTCTTAATGTACCAATGATGATAACAGAACTGATCTGTTTAAAAGCATGTTCTCGGAACATTCATTGAAAGCAAGTTATCACTTTTCGACCACCTACTATAATGTCTGAACAGAAGTAGCCTGGACTATACTGTAACTTTTTACTAATAAAACTATTCGACTTCAAAAACGATTCTTCATAGGATAGTGAAATTTCCTATTGGTAAAACTTACCAACCTTTATCGTAATTTGTACCAAAGCATTAATTTAGCTAGATGCTGGTGAATAAACGACTTCAGTTCCTCAAAAACGTTTTTCATGAGCTAAAATCGTTTATTCATCTTCATCTTGAATATTGAGTTCCTTAAGTTGAACAGTTGATCATTATAATATTAAGAATTTGGCTGTAGTAGTGAGTTTCAGATATTGAACTCCTGACTACGTGGCAACCGATTGTGCTCCATAAACGTTACTGCCAGAACAATCTGATACTGACATATTTATAACTTTAAATATAAAATTATGTCAAATACTCAATATCTTCTTCAAAACAGTCATTTTATTTATTTTGAGCAATTGTTTAGGTAAAAAGTTAATGAAATGGTCTCCACATATAAAAATTTAATGGTATAAACAACGCGTTTCGAACACATAGTGTTCTTCCTCAGGCATTAACTAAAAAATACAATGACACCAGAGAGTTATCTATAGTATACAGTAAATATATTACAAAATAAAAATAAAATAAAATAAGGAAGAGAATACGAACCTAAGGGTGAGTGTTGGTAGTACAACTGACTGGGAATATTCCCAGTGTATGTGGAGACCATTTCATTAACTTTTTACCCTACAATGAATAAATACCACATAACAAGTGATTGCACTACGTTAGAATTTTAGCAATTTATGTAAAATTGTCACCCTTATATAATTTTAATTCCATATGAGATGAAGATCAGTGTATTAGACTTTGATCAATCAGTGAAGGAATTTCTGAGTTTACTTTTTGTAATCTAATCATTTAATCTCGAAAGAAAAACGATTTTCAGCTAGTCACAAGTTTGATTAAACAGAAATTACGAAGATGGCAGTCAATAGAGGAATACTAAACAGAAGTTGATATAGGCTTCAGGGGGAAAACACTGGTCTGTTATGCTTTTATCTCAAAGGCAATCGGCAATAAAGTGTACTGCTAATTAATGGCTGATATACAAATTTAATTTGATTAGGCTTATCTGATAGTGGATGCTGATGTGACGGGATTCCAAAAGAGTGGTGAGTGTGTTTCAAGCCGCCTTGTCTTTGCGAGCCAATTAGTGGCTTCCTTAATACCAATCTTCAGGCTGATGTTGAAGAGGGGAAAAAACAAGCAAAGCAAAGGCTGGCCTCAGGTCAGAGTCAATAACAGTAGCTGAATGCTATTCGTCAGCCTGATCAAACACCGCCAGTCTATTTATGTAGCCTTCATTCAATCTCCTTGCACTATGTATTAAAATACAATCCATAAATACAGACATATTATTACAGAAACTGTTTATGGTTTCATCAAAAAAACGCTTCTTATTTTACAAGCTCAACACATTTAAAAATACACATGTTATCCAAGCCTATTATATCAATTAAAACAAATACATTAAACTTTATATATTACAAGCAATAATCTATCAAAAAATATAAGGTTTCTTTTATTCTTCATTTTAACCTTGTTCTCAGTCTGTAATAATTGCCTTCATAAATAAAAAATTTGACTTTTACTTAATGGCTGGACTAAAAAGGCAGCTGCATTACTTTTATTGAAAAAGTATGTTGATAAGTTGTTCTTAATAAAAATGACTCCTTTCTCCTTATTATCATGTGTTACACTCTGTAGATTTACAGGTATAAATGGAATTATTCTGCTATTCTTTCGGTAAGTTTTATTTTAAAATTATAAAAATAATTAATTCATTCCCATTAGTGTAAAACCCGAACTTTGATTCATTTTAGTTATTCAATTAGACATTTGATATATCATTTAAATCTCTCTCTCTCTCTCTCTCTCTCTCTCTATATATATATATATATATATATATATATATATATATATATATATAACATATATTAGTGTATATTGGCAGCAGATTCTCTTGTAAACATATTTTATTAAAGTAGACGGCAGCTTCCGCATTTACGACTTTTTTGCTCGTTTTCTCTAGTTTTCTTACTAGTTTTTTCTGGAAGTAGTGATTTCATGGAGGAGTTGTCCCAGAGACATCAAAGAAATAATTTTTTAGCTTAATCAATAATATTATATATCTTTACACTTACAAGCTTTCGATTTTCTCAGAAATCATCTTCAGGTATATATCATTATTAAACAGATTAAATCACACAATGTAAATGACAAGTTGTAACCTTACACTTGTCACAGTGGACTTGTTTTATTTTTTCACAAAGTTCATCTAGTTCTATTAACATCTAAGTTTTTATTCCTTTTAATGTCTGTTTAACATTTGAAAAATTGTTATTGTGTGATTTAATCTGTTTAATAATGATATATACCTGAAGATGATTTCTGGGAAAATCGAAAGCTTGTAAGTGTAAAGAAATATAATATTATTGATTAAGCTAAAAAATTATTTCTTTGATGTCTCTGGGACAACTCCTCCATGAAATCACTACTTCCAGAAAAAACTAGTAAGAAAACTAGAGAAAACGAGCAAAAAAGTCGTAAATGCGGAAGCTGCCGTCTACTTTAATAAAATATATATATATGTATATATAGCAAACAGCAGAGGTTATTGAGGGTTGGTCTACACAAACAAACACTTCACTTACTTTGCTGTAATTTTTGTGGTCGAAAAAAGATAGAATTATATATATATATATATATTATATATATATATATATATATATATATATTCAGGTAACTCACCACAAATTAGAGAAGATAGTCGCTCTAAGGCCTTTCGTTTTCACGTCGTCAGAGAGCAAGTGAATACAAGTTGTAAGCAGGTTATATATATATATATATATTAACATCTGGTATCAATTTACCAAAAACTGAATTGTGATAGAATTTAGTGAAAAAAAAAAAAGAAATTGAAATCAACAGCCCAAATTTCCTGAAACAAAATAAAGAAAATATTAAAAATGTTATTAAAGGAAAATAACCACTCAAAAGATTTAAGAGAATGACTCTAGTTTAAATGCTTAAAAAAAATAAATAATGTGCTACAATTTATTATAATTTTTTTTAATATCTAGTTGTTGCAAGTCCATCACAAACAATTAAAAATAGCTGGAATGGCAATTATTTGAAGTTACCCTTTTTTATAATAAATTAAAAGTAAATGCATTGTTTTCAAATCTGATAAACTAAAATAATTCAGAAGTAATCTTACATATGTAATAAGGTGAAAAACTGGGACAAAGTTTGTTATGGAGAAACAAGCCCATTCTTAAAAGAACCAGTATATTAGCATATACGAGTAAAATGCACAAGTACAAATATTTTTACAGTCACTACTTTTGCAGGACATTACAACAATGAAGGTTATGGTTTTAATTTTATTGAAGTCAGAATTACAGATAAAGAACAAGATGAGGAAAAAAATGTTGTAAATCCAATATTAAAAATATCAGTCATCACTTAACTGTAGAAGTGATATTACTTACATAAATATTTTAAATATATATTGCTTATTCCCATATTTTAAGTTAACTGAACATGATTAGTGTAACTATATACTTGTTAGTAAAACGTTGCTCGTTTGTTGGTTGTAATGTACAGTGTTTTAATTGTAAATATCTTATTCACAATTATGGAGTGTTTTTGAAAATATTTGAATATTATATTGACCAATTATTAAATTATGAATAAAAAATAATCTCTTTTACGTGTTTAAATAGGTCAGTAGTTCAAGCAGTAACGATTTATAGAATAGCACGAGGAAGTGAAAGTGGAATGCGAAGAAGAGATAGCAACCGGCTAAACTAGTTGCATTCATGGTGCATCTTGCACTTGCACTCACAACTGCAATTAAGTTGCATTCTCGGCTTTATTGCTTTTAGACAGGTTCAAGGTTGCACTTTTGCTACCCGCATTTTAAACACACCATCTGTCCTTAAAAAAATAAAAAAAAACAAATTATCATTTTTACATAAGCTGTATAGTTTAACATTCTCGTTCCTTGTATTAAGCAGTAATTGCTATGTAAGGAGAGAACTTATAAACTTTAAATCATTCAAGAAACAAATCAACTACATGCTAACGTGTTTTTAGCAGTTGAAAAGAGTTAGGACTTTTTCATTTTTCTTTTAACAGTATGATTATTTCTCCGACATGTACACATATAGTTAGATCTAATTTACTGGGCCAGCTGGCTTAGCTTCAAAGTACCTTATAATTTCGCTAAACCAGTAAAACTATAAAGTTCACATACAATATTAATTTTCATAGGGAACTCAAACATATTTTCATATTTATATTGCCCTGAAGTTCCCTGAAGCCATTTCGATTTTCAAAATTATCATTAATAGAATGATATTAAAATAATTTATTAATTTCAAAATTGCCTATTTTTTTGAGGTAGTAAATGGATATGTGTCCAACATTTTGCAATAAAGACAAAAATTATGACAACGGCGCCAGTATATAAAACTTTCACAGTTTGACTGATTATAGTGGAATTTGACAGATATATAGTACTGAGTTTTGAAATATAACTGTGTGGTACTTTTACCAAAGATGTTGTTACTTTTATCTATTCTTCTGGACATTAAAAAACTTGAAATATTCAATATATTAAATTATTTTATTACCCCAGAAAAAAAGGTTTGTGGTGGACATTTAAATGATTACAATTGAAAATATAACACTTTAACAGAAACATTATATCAATTGCATGTTGACTTCTTGAACATCACATTATAATGTAATTAATATTATAATTTGATTGAATTATTCTCATTATAATCAAAAACATCAAAATAATAATTTAATAGAAACATTTTTTTTTAAATTATTTTATAAATCAATAACAACTATCAAAAAAACATTCACATTGTTTAAAGTAAAGTGAAATGCTTAATATTTTTATGTTCTAAAAAAATATGAAATAATTATTTATAATATGTTGAGTTTTTTTCAATTTTTTCTGAAGAGGTTTTTTCAGATATTCTGATTCTTGAATATATATATATACTATTTGTCTTGCTATAAAACTGTTATATAATATTTTTTTATTTAATTTTATCAAATCTAGGTAAATTAATAAATACACGTATAAGAAATATATACAACACTATTTTTCTTTCTTTATGGAGGTTTCGTCTAGCGTCAAACAGTAAAACACCCGTAAACCTATATTTGCAAACGTTTTCAGGGCTTGATGTTTTTCTATTGCAAAAAAAATGACGTGACAGTTTATTACAAAAAAACTTTATATGACTGTTAGGGTTTTTTGCTTTTTTGCAACAGAGAAATACGACGTCCAGTAGATGTTTACAAATATATACGAATTGTTGACTTAAAGTTGTTTTACTGTGTTACGCTAGACCAAACTCGATATAAGGAAGAAAAATAGTGTTGAGTATACCTGGTCAAGACTAGAAAACATTAAAAAGTATATATAATTTGTCATTTAATAACACACAGTGCTAATGCCCAACTAGGCAGTGACCTTATCAATTGTAAATAAAAAAAGTAACATACGTATCTATTCATTATGTTGTGAAATTTCAAACTTTTACAAAAACGTGTTTCCAGTATAATTAACCTCGCAATCTCTACTGTGCTTTATAGACAACGCATTAGATCGTAGCATGCCCCATTTATTTTTTCAATAATTCCATTTTTACTATACTATAAGTAAAGTATAGTGGTCGTGAAAAAATTCGATCTCGATATTTTAACGGAATTACATGTTTTGAGGTCCCAAAAGTTGTTTTATGAAGTTTATTCGATGATGTCTGTGTGTGTATGGGTGGGTGGGTGAGTGTGTTAGCATTGCTGGTTACCACACTACGATCCAGAATCTTTGATGGATCAAGTCAATATTTTAAAAAAAAAACTGGGCCCCATAGATGATCCCTACTGTTTGGAAAGAATTATGCATGACAGAAAGTCCCTTTTTGCCAAAAACCTGGTTTTAAAACTCATTTTTTTCCCCTAAGCTGCTAACTCTAGAGTTTTGAAGTTTTGGCATTATCCTTGAGGTCATAAATACAATAAACGAAAACTATATCCAGATTTTTCAAATTGATACAATAGTATTTGTGATGGAATAATGAAAATCTGAAGTAATAAAGGAAATATGCAAAAATTGATTTTTTTTTTTCATGGAATTCGTGTGAGGCTAGTAATAATTTTAATAGAAAGACAGTAAGATCACTTAACTTTATAAAGTATTCCATTCTCTTACTATTGGTGCGGGAGTAGTCAAAGCATGAACAGTAATATGTTAAGTGTACTGAATTTTTTGTAATTTTTGTTATTTTTATAGTAGTCGTATTAGAAGAGTTAAAATGAAAAGTTGAATACGATAAGTTTAGTAAATTTGAAACAATTTTTCATTTTCATTATATTCATGTGAAAACATTCGAAAAGTATACAGTAACATTTAAAAATTCCTAAATTTTTAATTTTTTTTATTCTCACAAAATTCGTATGAGAATTGTCAAAATGTGATTACTAATTTGGACAGTTTTGGTTAATTTGATAAATTGTTCCATTTTGATAGCATTCATCTGAGAAGTCAAAACGTGCTCAGTAATACAATAGGTTTCAAGAATTTGATAAAATTTTCCCCTTTCATATTATTCATGTGTGAAAATAGTGGAAAGGTGAAGAGTAATACTAGAAATTTGCAAATATTAATTTTTTTTTCTTTTCATAGAATTGGTGTGAGAATAGTAATAATGTTAACACATATACGGTAAGTTTGCATATCTGGATAAATTCTTGCTTTTTGTTACTATTGGTGTGAGAGTACCCAAAGAGTGAACAGTAATATCCTAGGTTTGCTGAACTTTTTATTTTTTTTTCTTTTCATAGTATTCGTGTTAGAGTAGTTAGAACAACAAAACCAGGAGGATAAGTTGGCTAAATATGGTAAAATGTTTCATTTTTACTATATATCTGTAAGAATATAACATATATTCTTAATATCTTAATATCAGTAAGAATGCAGTAAATTTGCAAAATGTTATATTTTCTTACAATATGTTTCAGAATAGTCAAATAGTGATGAATAATATGGTTAGTTTGCTTTGTTTGATACATTTATTATTTTTCATAGTTTTCGTATGCAAGAAGTCAAAGCCTGAACATTAATAAGGCAGGTGTGCTGAAATTGTTAATTTTTTTCATTTTCATAGTGCCGTGTTAGAATAGTCAAAACGACAAGGCGAATACGATACTTTTGCTAAATTTGATATAATTCCTCATTTTCATAATATTTGAGAGAAAATAGTCGATATGTAAAGAGTAATGCAGTAACTTTTCGAAATTTTGTATTTTTTTTTTATTTTCATATAAGTCGCATGAAAAGTGTCAAAATGTGATTACTAATATGGAATGTCTTGGTTAGTTTGATACTCGTAAATTGTTCCATTTTGATAGCATTCGTCTGAGAAGTCAGAACATGTTCAATAATACAATAGGTTTGTATAATTCAAAAACTTTTCCATTTTCATAGTATTCGTTTGAAAATAGTGGAAAGGTGAAGAGTAATACTGGAAATTTGCAGAATATTAAATTTTTAGTTTACCAGAAATAAAGTATAGTGATCGTGAAAAATTCGATCACGAAATTTTGTCGGAATTTTGATGAATCAAGTTGATATTTAACACAAAATTGGGCGCCGTAGTGTAGATGATCCCTATTGTCTGGGAAGAATTATGCATGACGGGAAAGTCAAAAACCGGTTTTTAGAAAAGATTTTTTCTTTTAAACTGCTAATTCTAGAGTTTTAAAATTCTGGCATTATCTTTAAGGTTACAAATACAATGAACGAAAAATATATTCAGAATTTTAAAAAACGGGAATTTTTTTTCAATAAAATGTTAAAATATGACTTACAATTCAATCTCAAAACTTGTGAGAGCAATACAAGCCATACCGTTTGAGCTTCATACCAAAATGAAGCTATGCCTAAAAATTAAACATTACGTGTAGGATGAATTGAGATAATTTTATTCAAAAATACATTCGCCAAAGGGGCGTTACAATACGATTTCTGTTTTCAGAAAGTGATTTTTTGACGCTAAGTGGCTCATTAAAAAATTGTGAAACTATGACCAAAAATGGAACAAAAAATTGTCGATTTATAAAAAAAACGTATCATTTTAATTACGACAAAGAGCAATAAAGCTATAAAAACGTTTGTTTGTCCTAGACTAAGGGATCACCTTGTCTATACTTGTCGAATTTTATACATTTTTTTACATTGTTTACATTGACTTAGAATTTTTTTGAGTCAATCTACTGAATTAAAAGTGATGTTTATAATTGGAAAATTTAAATAACTCATTGTCTTATAAGAGATATAAGAAGAATAATATTTTTACATGTAAAAATTCACTCCCAATAAATATAAATATTTGTTGCTTTCGTTGGTATGATGGATTCGTCTCACAAAACACTAATTTATCTATATATTGCAACCTTGAGAAAAACTTAATATCAGATAAAAAATTTGTTGTGTTTATGAATGATATTATCTTTGCATGACATTGAAGTGTGGGAATGTACTCTTTCCTCAAGAAAGAGGAATTATGTTTGTTGACAAATATCCAGTTTTTTCAATATTCTAGTCTAATAGTTCATATTTATTAGTTTCAAAAATTACAAGCTCCAAGCTATAAAAGTTTTAAATTATACTTAATAGCCGACTTTGACTTTGATTTGAGGATGTAAAACTGGTTAATTACTAATATACTTTTTCTCAATATACATTCACAGCAACATTATAACAAGTACAGCATGCTCGAAAAAGATAACACTTGCTCAGAGTAAATTGGTATGTATGATTTTTGACGAAGGGAAAGAAAATTAATTTTAATAAATACTAGGAAACCATAAAATTTGCTGTATAATAATTCTATGAAGCACCAAAAATGTAAAACATAATTCAAAATGGAAAACATTCTTTGAAGAAAAATAAATGTAATTATCCTACATCTTCAATTAAAAACGATCTTAAAACAATATAGTTCCTTCTATTTTTTAGATGCTTTTCAGAAAAAATAGGAGTACTTTTTTGTTTTAAATGAGAAAATTTGTCTTAAATATTCAGTGTAGAAGGAGGTCAAGTAAAGTACGTAAGACATCCACTGGTTACTTGAACAAAAGTCATGTTCTCTTGTAAGAGATTGTTCCGTAACACGAAATCTACCTTTTCGCTTTTTAAAAATGTTATTACTGCTGTAGTTATGCTAATGATATTATATGCATCAGTGGTGTGATATACAAAAGTAAGCATACATATTGATAAGTGGTTAATCAATCCACTATTTGTACTACCTACAGGAACGAAAGACTAATAAAGATCTCCCATTTAGACAAGTATATAATACTTAAATAGAACATTATATATTATATACCCAAGAAGTATATTATGGTTACTTATAGTTGAGTGTAGGTCACTCCAGATTTTTAATATATTAAACGATACTAATCTTAGTTATTATTTGTTGTCTCATTCCATATTTGTTACTATATTTTGTTATAAATAGTATACCTTCAGTAAAAGTATTGTAGAACACACTAAAATGTTACAGTATTAAGTCGTTCTTGTGCATTATTTTATGGGTGAAACAGTTTGAAGCCAGTTACTTGTCTTACAACTATTTTTAAGTGGGGCACTTTTTCTTTCATTATGAGTAAATACAGTATAGTAACTGACTTCAGAACGATTGAATTAAAATTTGATATGACATTTAAAAGCATTATTGCTGTTCTGATCATTCAATTTTCAAATTCTCAAGTGTTATTTGATTTGATTGGTACAGGTTTTTCAAACCTAAAAAAAAGAATAGCATTGAGCGCGACACTTTGATTAAAATGGACCTCCGCGAAGTCATTATTAAAGGTATGCGTGCTTTTTAAACACCACTGCAGTGGCAAAGCTATCTGAACTATGGCATTAACACAACAACGATTAGGCCATTCTTCGACACCTTCAAGCTCATTATAAACTAATCATCTTAAACAAGACGATGATAGGAGAAAAAAACAAGTGTTTTCACATTTCTTTTGTTGGAAAATAAATTAAAACCAGAGCCATTTCCACGTGGATGCTGTCCCATCAACATCTAAATGAAACGAATCCAAGAGCTTTTAGTCTTCATTTTTACTCTTTCCTAGTTATTTTCAGATTTTAATCCCTTTTACAAATTAGCACTTTCAGTAAAAGGCGGAAGAAAATTACCAAATAATGGCTTATCATTTGAAATTTTGTGATTCAATTTTAAAAAAAAAAATATTCCTATTAAAGATTCATCAATTTGGTTGTTTTGGTCATCAATAGAAAGGTCCTTGTTAATGCTTGAATTTAGATTCTTTCGGGGGGGATAATAACCCGTGGTTTTAGAGTTGTCAATGGCATTTGATGACTGACGTATTCAGAAATCAATCGAGCGAAAACTTTAAAGGGACGAAATATTGATGGGCAGTAGTACTCATATTTAATATATTCTTAATATTACTAGCAAAATAAAACACCCTAACAAAACAAATTCCCTTTTTCACTCAACATGTTGGAAACTTGCCCGGCTCCGCAAGCACCTGTTTTTATTTAATATAGTTGGAGTCATGATGAAATAAAACTCTAGTTCCATCTTTAACAGATTACATTAAGACAGTAGTTCAGGGGTATTGAAGAGGTCTAAAAATATGCTGTTGACGAATCAGTAAGCTAAAAGAGACATTAAGACAATGCTAAAATTAAGAAAAATATTATTTGGCCCCGACGCTATAGAATGTCAGGTACTTAGAACATATATCCAATCTAAGTAAACTTAAGTTAATAAAAATTTAGGATTTTTAATGTAAAATCATTGGAGGGATACAAAATACTGTTGAGGAATGAACAGAGGGTTAGCTTTCCAGCGGACTTTCAATCCCACCTTCAAAAATATAAGACAACAGTTGGATTCACCTTACCACAGCTATAGTTCCTCTTGCTTTTTTTTTCATATCAGTCTAATTTTTAGTATATCCCAAGTGTATAGTCTTAATATAGTAATGGTACTTACTTAACAAAGAAAGCATATTTTTTATATCAACAGAATGTACACATTTCGAATGTATAACCTTTCTTATGATGTATTTAGTGCAAAAAAATACAACCATATTTCTAATTAACTATTTTTTTTAATAAAAATTATTATAATCCATCAAAAGACTATGTTATTCAGTTTATATTAATTTTTAATTCAGAAAGTTTTGATGTTTTACAAAAAACGACCTTTTCTGTAATAGAAAAATGCTGTAATATTTTCTTTAGTTGATGCTTTTATCAGTTCAATATTAAGAGCAAAATAACAATTTAACTACAATAACAGTTTATGAAAAAATAGTCTTAAAACATATAATGGGTAATAAGCTTGCCCATGGATTTCCCATGAGAAAATTTGCTCAAAATAATGCTTCATTATTTGGGAAATTGAAAAACACATAGATCATTATTTCATAATAATCAATTCAGTTTTCGAGAGTCATTTAAAATAAATGTGGGTTGTAGAGTTTTGACACATCTGTACTATACGATTAAAATTCGTATATATTTATTGCAAATTAGTTTTGATCTTCAGGTTTCTGCTTCAGAATATTTTTCTGTCTTTATTTGAAAAAAAAGTTTCGCTTTATGAGATTGTAAATTTGTTGATGAATTTTGATTGGAATGGAAAGTAATGGCGTTATCTATAATCAAAGGAAGATTGTCACTAAGATAAGGGGGAGGATGAATTGAGATTTGATTTTGATGTTGCATTTGATGGCGCCAGCAGAATATCGATGAGAGCTGTCTAATTAAGAGTTTTGAACATTCCATTAGGCGAGTGTGGTAATTAAAGCGACTCTGTTAATTACTTAATGTTGGCAGCAAAGGGTGGAGGGTTGTGGGCTTTTCGATACAATCGTGACATCCAAATGGTGCCCGGCTGGCACCGACTAGGCCCAATTAATCCAGTTATTTATGGAGGGTTGAAGATTCGGTCCTTCAAAGCCCCCAACACGTAATTATCGACTTTACATTTATAATTATCCTATGGTTCGTAAGATGTTATTACTCTTAGGCTAGTGGTAATTTTAGGATGAGGCTCCTTTTGAATTGATAGGTCGGCTTTTGAAATGTTGACCCAAAGAGTAGGTAGGTCCGGGTATGTCCCAGATAGACCTTTAACATTGATAATGACCATCTTTGTGACACTTATTTACATCTATACAACACTTTCATTCCAAGTCAAGGATCAATCCTTATCAAATCTCTCCTCCGCTTTGGCCTACATTCATAATTACACATCGAATAGAACTAGACACGATGCAACGTGCTTTTAACCACTCAAAGCACATCGCACAGACAACAACATTCTTAACCTGTTAAAACAGCTGGCTTTAATTTTTATAGTTCTACAAAAGTGAGAGTTCCAACTAAGCCCCATCAAAAATAAATCAATTTAAAATCGACAAAATAAATATTAATTCCTATACAATTCATAATTTCTTCAGAAAAATAGCAAAAATAAACTATCCGGTTACGAATAACACAATAGTCGATAATCATGTGCTAAAGAAATTGTTTAGTACATTATCTAGAAGAAGAGATAATATATTTAACCATTACTTAACGCTTTTGATCTCTCCAGACGAAGTATAAAATAATTTAAGAATCACAGTACTGAGTGGTGGTACATAAATTTCCTTCCTCCTTTATCTTGTTTCCCTGCACGCATACCCACGAATAAATAAACATACTGCATCGTGATGTAATATATATATATATATATATCATTAGTTGTGCAATCCGTAATTATGTGGTATTTATTCATTTTGAGGTAAAATGGATAAACAAACAAAACTCTCTACACAAATGATGTTTTATTTAACGCGTTTCGAACACTTTGTGTTCCAATAAAACTTCATTTGTGTGGAGACTTTTGTTTGTTTATCCATTTTACCTCAGAAATATATATATATATATATATATATTGATAAAAGTATCGATCGTGGAATAGAAACAAAACTAAAGTTTATCGGGACTCTTTTTCATGAAAAAGGTTTCAAATAAAGACCGAAACGTTGGCAATGAGAGTTTAATTTGTACCTGAAGAACTGACCGAGTCCCGATAAACTTTAGTTTTGTATATATATATATATATATATATATATATATATATATATAGAGAGAGAGAGAGAGAGAGAGAAGAGAGAGAGAGAGAGAGAGAGAGAGAGAGAGAGAGAGGCCCGAGAAAAAGACATAGAAAACACTGACAAATGCTCACTTCAAGATTTCGACATCGGTCGTCATTAAATGATATGTCCATAGCTTGAGGAGCAAACCGAGAGTGACTGCTGCACAAAGGATTTCACTTACAGTTATGAAGTGAATACTTCATGTATGTAATTTCTATAAGTATGGGATGACGAGAATATAATGGTTTTTAAATTTTTAAAATATACTACATGGATACGTCCATGTTCGAACGACCTTGACCACGAACATATCATATTTTGAATAGAGAGTCAAGAAAATTATGCCTCCGAAATGCGAACATAATTTTGAAACTGGAACAGTCGTCCAAACCCGACTGTGGCCGAATCCAAACCGATTATTCTATTGCCCATTATCTATTTCTTATGGGAAAATTAGTTCTGGTTATCAACCAAAATTCTGGAAAAAATTATGGTCGAGAACCAATGTATCACTCACTGCATTAGAAGTAGCTACTACTATGTTCCACCAGCATTAATTGTCAGATATTTTATCCATAATCTTACAAACATCTCAGTTTCTAATATAATTAATTATTATAAGTAAATTTTTTTTATGTTTAGAGCAGTAATCAATTATCCAATAAATAGTTCACTGCTAATGATATTACAACAAAAAATATAAGAATTATATAAATCTAGTTTATACGATCATTGTAAAATCATGAATAAAACAAAATGTCAATGTAAGTATCTACCAGAACTCTACTTCAACTAATTAATATACCAGATATCTTTGTTAAATTTTTAATTTAATTTAATTCGTAAAATGAGTTTTTCAAATGAATTAGGATTTGCCAATTTTATTTCCTAAATTATAAAACTTAAATTTATGCTAATGCTACCTGATTCTTTTCATTATTCAAAAAAATCTGAATCACAGTTATTCAAAAGTATAATTATTTTTAAACGTTCACCAATTATTTAAGTAATCATCTCAACTAAAATTTCGTCATTTTTGAATGTACGTAGCAGTCTTTTTTTTTTTTTTTTTAGATTTGATGATTTCAAATCATAGGATTCAAAATTGAAGTTAATTTTACTTGTAACTTTTCGTTTTGAAATATAGTAATTCGAAGGCATCATTCCATTTAATCATCACCAATTGTTGTAAAAAAGTGATCTCAATTATATTTTTATCCTGATTGGCAAAATATAGTAGCTAAATTAGAATGAATTAAATTGATGCTATATTGCTGGTGACCATTACAGGAGAATTGAGTGTAGAGCAGTCTATTTTTTTTTTGTAAGTAGAAGTGAATATGTTAAGTGTTTGAGAAGTATTTTGAATTGATTGCTGTTGCATTGAAGGGAGACTGGCGCTAAGATGTTTGCTTTGAAATGTCTTGTTCGATTAATAAGGCCTAGAGGATGGGTAGGGCACTTATGCATAGGAATTACAGAGCAATCCATTAAATAAAGTCTCAGCTTAGTAGCAACTTGTTTTATGAATCTGAAATGTTCGAAGTGGAATAATTACAGCCGAGATTTGACTTGCTGGAGCACAGGCGATTTATCTGTCTAAACAGAATTCTTACTAATGGCCGGCTACGTGTAACAAAGCCCAATAAATAATTAACTCTTTAAGGGTCCTGTCAAACGAAACAATCGGATTGTTGAACTAAACCAACAAGATCAATAAAACACTACTTTCTTCTTTATATAATATATATATATATATACTAAGGTTGTGTTAAACAAACAAAAACCACAAGCCAAACATTTTCAACTGAAAACCACTAATTCATACGATGCCAGATACCATACTATCAGACAATCAAAAAAACTGAAATTTAATTAAATCAATTCTTCAACTTAACCATTTAAATGTAGCTTTAATAATTTTAGCTGAGCTTACAAAACACATAATAGAAGAGTTAAAACGACTAAGAATTACAACAAACCACATCTTTAGAATTTGTATCCATGTTTATTTCATTTATTTAATTTTACAACTTCTTTGAATGTTAAATCCATAAGTCAGGTTTTTTTTATACCTAATATCAGCTCGTGTTCAGACCTTGCTAAACAGTTTCTTGTTTTATAATGAATATAACTAATGATGTATTATTCAAGAACTTTTTCTTTTTTAAGACCTCCTTTATGCTTGTAAATTACATAAGCTTTAATGTAAATGTATTTAGTCGCATGTTCAAATAAAATTAAAAAGAAGAACCTTGCATGAAATTGATTTCTATACAATTCCAGTAATGAATAAATGTATTAAATCATTTTTATAAGCTTAAAGACATGTTTTAGAGACCAGTGTTAGTTGGGTAGAGTTGGGAATATTGCTTGTGTTTTCACATATCCGTCTCTACAACGTCACACATTTCGACCTTCATTTATTAAAAATCTTTCTCATAGATAGTTAAATTAAAACAAAATCAATGGAATATTATATATAAAAATAATCAGAAGTGGTGAAGTAAATTATTGCATGATACAAATACAATAATCTACCTAATATAAATCTAAATTAACCAAAAAGTATTTTATATGTAAACATTTAATGAAATTAATAACTGAAAATACAAATAAAAGACAAATGCTCGTTCTTATCGGTCATATATTTCGGCTTTATGCCGTTTTCAAAAGAAAAGAAAAAAAGAAGGTATTGGTCAAAACGTTAAAAATTGACACTCAATATAGCCAACCTTAATGTCGTGAATACGTTAAAATAAAAAAAAAACAGTCAAAAATAAAAGAAGCTGTGAAATAAATAATCATAATTGATAAAGTGAGAAAAGTAAATAAAAGTAAGAATGAAGGATAAAGAACAGGTTTTTTTTTAATTATAAAACAAAATAAGAATTAATTGAAGTATTAAATATAATGTTAAGAAGAAATAAATAGTAAAATAAAACATAATCAGCCCAAAAAAATAAAAAAAAAATAAAAAAAATTTAGAATTTAAATTAAGACAGCAGAATTTCTAGTACGAATTAAGCAAGTAAGGTTGAAAGAAAGAAGTTTAAAGTCACTAGAAGTTCTTAATCAGCTATTATCACTGGCGATTTGCCTTAAAATTTGGATATATATTTATAGTTTAATATAGACAAAGAAACATAGAGAAATCAAAAGAACACACTTACAGTCTCTAATTTTCGGTTTGAACCGTCTTCAGGAGAGATAAGAGAGGGAAACCAACCGAAAATTAGAGACTGTAAGTGTGTTCTTTTGATTTCTCTATGTTTCTTTGTCTATATTGAACTATATTTGTCCGTTTTGGATCGTATTTCCATCGAAAAAGTGTATATATGAATAATAATCAAAATAACACTTGATGTAATAGATGGATTAATTTACCACAATGAAACAAATTTGGAAACAATGCTCGAAGGCCTTTCGTCAACACATCGTCAGAGAGCAAGTGAACTAAAAAAGTTCACTTTTTTACTTTTTTTTTAACTTTTTTAGTTCACTTGCTCTCTGACGATGTGTTGACGAAAGGCCTTAGAGCATTGTTTCCAAATTTGTTTCATTGTGGTAAATTAATCCATATATATATAAGGGTTTTTGACTCTGACGAAGACCGCTTGTTACGGTTGAAAGATCTTAGTCTTGTTTTCCCATTTCTTATTGTGGTTTGATCATTGATTGATATATATATATATATATATAATATATATATATATATATATAATATATATATATCAATGATACTAAGATCTTTCAACCGTAACAAGCGGTCTTCGTCAGAGTCAAAAACCCAACTGGAGCAGTTAATTGTTATTTCATGTGTTTATGTGAAATCATATATATATATATATATATATATATTTATATATATATTTATATATATATTATATATATTTATAATATATATATATATACGTATATAAACCTCTTCTCACTTTTTTTTTCTTCTTTTAATTTGTTTTCCCACCATGTTTGCAAGAGTTAAGTTTTTTTTTCTTAGATATTGGTGTCATCCTTGATATGATTATTTTCAACATTGGTTCATATTAAATATATGATGTTACTAATACTCAACAGAACTTGCATATAAATAGTCATCAACTCATATCAAAAAGGCTATACTGAATTTCCGTTCATTCGGAAACATCGCATAGATTGAAATACCGGTACAACCATACTGAAATTGTAATAAAGTTATTTATATAACAGGGATTTTCATGCAAAAATGTATAACTGCTGGATTATTTCATTCTTCCTGCCTCCATGTGCAAGTGTATGTATTCATTATTATTATGTATTCATTCATTATTATCACTGGTAATGTTACATTTACGTTGCTGTGAATATGTAAAATAACAAAAAATATAATAGGATAATATCTTTACCTCAATCAACAGTCACGTTGTTATTTCCAGAAATGTTGGAGGACCTGTATTCAAATGGAGCTATTTTTTTCTACTATTTTTCTGATTTTCTTAACCTTACCACTGTAAGTAATTAACACTGTATGTAGTATTCACCATACTTACATCTTCTTCCTGCTCCACTGTTGCTTTCAGTGAACCCTATTCTATTTTTTATTCTAACTGTACCAATTTAAAAAGGGTATTTTTTTCATTTTTGCCAAAAGAAACTCTAAAAGTTCTAAGAAATAGCATAATATAAACATTAGGGTTGTAAAATTGTTAACTTGAGGTTTTGAGCAACAATACCTACCCTAGGCCTCTTCATACTACCCGCGAATTCCATAACTAAATTTGCTATTTAAAGTATACCTTTTATCATGCTTCTAACAACGAGTTTGCTTCAACTAATCTGAGTGTTTGTATGAATTGTCACAATGCAGTAACCTATTTTTTCAATCTTGAATAACAGATACTCAATGAATGTGAGTTCTATTATCTGTTTTTCATTCGTGTTTTTTTTAAGTTTTCAAACTATATAGGTACTAAACTGAGTTACCCTTTTAGGCATTCCAGTTACGTTGTTTCTTTAAATTTATTTCATTTATGTACCCTAAAATACATTTATACATATTTCTATAATTTAAAAAAAGTATAAATTAACTAAATATAAATTTAAAAACTTTTATTAAATTACAGAAGAAATTGTCTCTGTTTCCAAATTTTAGAGAAAACTTCTTTATATATTGAAAAAGAAATATAGATAAACAGAGAACTACTTGTTTGTCTTCTGCTATTTATTTGTTAATAATATTTCTTGAAATATTCTATTTATCTATACTATATTTTTTTCAGTTATTCAGTACTTTTTTAATCAGCCTTTCTGTTTTCAAGTTAATATATAATGATAAACTTTTTATATAACCAATCAAAGAAAAAAAATGTATAAAATAAACCAGATTAGGCCACGCTTGCTAATTATACGAAATTTATGGCTTTCATTTTTAAAATTCCGAACTGAAATTGAATTAAATTAATCTGTCAGAGAGTTCTTAATTTGTTTCCTTTTTTTTTTACGATTATAGCCGAAATGAAGATTTGAGACAAGTTAAAATCTTGTCAAAGAATTGGACAATGTCAGGAAAGAAAGAAACAACTGTCTTAGATTTCAAGATAAGAGTGCCGGGTGATGGGCAACTATAAATCTTCGTATGGGCAGATTAGGCTGTAAATAAGGGAGGTCTCTAAGAATATCTAGTCTGATAGCTATCTTGCGACAAAACCATTGTCTTAGCAGCGAAGGACCCTTGTTTTGCCAGTCTTATCTGATAACCAACTAGCCTTCAGATCTTGTCTCTTTAAACATTCCAAAACAAACTATTTAAAAAAAAAAAAATCGTAAAATTATTTAACTTGTCAATTAATTTAATTTAACTTTCTTTTTACTAGTTATAATAAACCAAAATCACGTCTAAATATTTCTTTCCAACCATCGTAAATACAGCATTATTTTATAATTTTTTTTTTTGCTCCACAGATATACTTTAACATGTAAAAGTTAAATTCGTTCTAGATTCAAATTGTAAGCCGTTTGGTCGTATGTAGAAACAATTTTATCCGTAAAAAATAAACCTAAATACTTTAAAATTATCATAATACACATATCATTACTTCTTGCTGAAGACAACCCCAATTACCTGATTTTGACAGTCCAATGTTCATAGAAGATAGCGGCTGCTAATACCCACAATTATATGGTTTTTAAAAATTTCTATACGGCTTCCATTTCCGATCACTTTATTAATGGCAGTTTTGCTGAGCTATGCTTTGGACATTCCAAAAGTACATGTGACGATGTCTCCACAGCATGGTATTTTTCGCAGGTTGGAGAGTCATGTAGTTTAGACCTATAGGCTAATGCAGTAATTATTATATGCGTTTCATTAATAAACCCTTGTGCTATTCGACCCCTAATCTCGGGTGGTAGACGGCTAGAGGTGGCAGATGCAGGGCAAAGTTCGCTCGGAAAGTGTTGACATCCCCATCCATACCCTGACCTTAAAATCACTAATCCTGTCCTTAGCCAATAATGCAGTAGCCTTATTTTTTTCATTATATATTTTATAGTTTTTTAAACCTTTTAATTATGCTTTTGATAAAAAAAATCTACATAGAAAGTTTTTTCGTACTTTTTACTTTTGATTTTCTAAGAATGAAACAAAAGCACACTCTTTTCCTCGTATATTAGATAACGAGGATAATATTAAATAATATTAGATAACTCATTAACAGTGAGTAAAATGCACTAGTCCAAACACAATTTAAAACGCTTTAGGAATTTAAACGTCACATTACATACATATGTAACACAGATCACACTGGTAAATGCGTAAGATAGACTAGAAAATTATTGAAAATGCGCGTCAAACCACACAAATACGACATAGAGGTGGATAAAGTAGCGCCTTATTTTTGGATAAAAATAATAAGAATCATGTTATAAATTCAACAGAAGCTAAATTGATCAGGTATGACAAATAGATTTTGTGAAGAAATACTATCGAGTTGCCTTTGATTAAATTCAATAGGTCAAATACTGTAAACATTAGTAATGGTTTATCCAAGTTACACTGAGTGTTAGCCTTAGCACTAGGTTAGGTTGCAGTGGCAGTCCCACAAGGAACACTCATAGGCTGAACATGGGATTTCTGTATACCACACAATGAACACTCTACATTCAGAATACAAAATTTTGCCTAACTCAAGTATTTGAAGTAGATATTCTTTAACGCAGGGGTTCTAATTGGGGTGACATTTCAATTAGAGGTCTGCCTCTGCAGTAAGTTCATAGAGTGAGGAAAGCAATTATTGATTTTAACCTCTTAATTATAAATTAAGAAATACTATTTTAATTGTATTTTCACATATTTAATTATCATTTAATATTTAAAGCGTAATGAAGAAAAAGCTAAAAGGATTGTTAGTAATATTTCTATATAACTTAGAATGCACTTTTTGAAAAAGATGATCTTGGAAAGGAGGGGTGGAATAATAACAATCATTGTGACAAACAATGAACGGATTGCAAGGGCCAAGCAGGCTTTAACGAATACCTGAGATGGTACAGGGGCGAGACCAACGGGTTAACTTCAAGGGACGACGTTCTCGTGACGTGACGTTATAGAAACGTCACGTCATTATGTCTATCACGTCATATTTGTCCATGTCTTTCAACAGCTTGAATAATTTAGCGTTAGGTGTACTGAGACCACGACTTATTCCCCAGTGGAACTACAGACCAATCGAAAAAAATCCTCAACAGTTGACATCGTTTAGTCACGTTGCACGTATGGATGGAATCACGTTACCCATGACCTGTCCACAGTTAAAATGGTGACATAATCTATTTTAAAATCATAACTTTGTGGAATGCAGCTTTTCGACTTGCAAATGCATCGATTAATAACTGAAGTAACCAGTGCATTTATAAACATGGAATTTGGCCAACTAAACTAATTTTTGTTTCACTTTCGCATAAATTTGTTTTTAATTGAAAAACCTTTTTTAATTGCTTTTCCAAAAAAAAATATTAAATGCAGTTATGAAACATGGAAATAAATATGTCAGTAGTTGCATTTTTAGAAATGATTTTTTTTTTTGCATATAATTATTCATTTGGCAGCATCTCTTTTCACTCCATTAGATAAAAAGTCATAAATTACCGAATGAGATATCAGTCTGGGTGGAGACTTTGTGAAATTGGCGGCGGAAAACGAGTTTTGGATTAGCATTCGAGGTGCTTGGGGACACGGGTCGCCCGATAGCTGTAATTTGGCCAGGCTAATGTTCCCCCTCTGTGGTGGCACCAGAGGCCTGTCTGACTTTCAAAAGGCCTCAATTACCTTTAAACTCTCTGCGACAGTTTTTTCAAAAGCTAGTCTTTGCTTTGAGACTCAACTTTAACAGCTATCACGGAGAGGACCTGTAATGATTCTCAAACTTGCTTAAAAAAAAATTTTGTAATTGCTACCGGGTAGAAAAAAAAAATCATAAGAACCACTACTTTCATATTATCTCATCCAGGAGGGTTAGAAACTGCTTCCTTTTTGTAAAAAAAAACTGTATTCAGTTCAGTAATGCATGAAGTATAAGATTAATTTAAATCATTTTGAAGTCTAAAACAACACTCAAAATATAAGAGCAGCTTACAAAACAAACTTTTGAGTTTAAAGTCATAGATTTCAAAAATGAAATAAGGATGCTTTATTTTCTCAAATACTAAGACAGGTAAGAAAAAAAATGTTCAGATTAAAGTCTTCAATTTTAAACATATAATAATAATAATATAGCTTCTCAAATATCAAAACGGGTTACACAAAAATATTTATATATATATTCATCATCAGGCTACAACCTTCTCTTATAATTTGCTTTACTATTATTTACTAAGTGTTAATGGTGCCTATAAAAATAATATAACAAACAACAATACTAAAGAACATTAAACTGTTTACTGATAATTTTATTTGTACCAACAAAGTATTAAAAAAAAAACGAATCAACATTCATAATATACTGATAACTCTGTTAAGAGTATATTTGGGGCAAAGTTAGACCAGTAGGAACCTTTAGCTTTTGGACTGGTAGACCCGGGCTTCAATGTTCATGCTAGCCCTGGATTTATTCATACAGGAGGCGAATAAATCTGAGCTAGTCGTCTCTAGCCTGTACGATGTTAGGTATACGTTAAACATTCCTACTCGAAATACACATGAGTTAGGCAAAATTTAGGACACCCGATGTAGAATGTTTATTGTGTGGAATCAAAAATTGCCAATATTCGGCCTATGTGTGTTCCTTTTGTGAGATTACAACTGCAATCAAATCTAACCTTACCTAAGAAACTATTTAGCCTTCACTAGTTTAAATGAATTCGTTCTCTAGCTAAAGTTCTTTTTGATGTAATATTATTGATTCTGGTATATGAATATGCTAGATATCAAGTATGTTATGACTGTAAATATTATTAACTAGTATCTTATATATTCTTTCATAATAATAATAAAAAACTTTGGTTACCTATTTTGGTTCATTGCTATGCATCTAACCATTTCGGCCGAATCATAGAAAATACTTTAGTTACCCAACAAAGTAATAGAAATATCTTTCAGCCATACATAAGGTCATCATCAAGTAGCAATGTATAAAAAAGAAAGTCTCCACAAACAAATCTTATTATATAAAAAAAAAGCAAACGTTCTTAGCACCTAGTGTTCTTCTTCAGGGCACATCAATAGTTGGTCATATAACTCAAACTACTGATGTAACTTGAAGAAGAATACAACGTGTCTGAAACACTTTTCTTTATATAAAATTTTTGTTTTTGTACAATTTTAATATTAGTCATTTTTTTCTAAAATAATAACTACAACAAAATAACTGATTACGTAAGTTATGAATCTCTACGTGTATGAATCTGTATTTCAATCAATATATGTTTTCCATCTGTTTAAAGTATTTCAGTTTTTTTTTTCATGCTACAAATATTGTTATACTTAAGAGCCAGTGAAGAGGGCATAATAGTAGGGTGTATAACATACTGACTGCTCTCGAATTAAAAAAACCGAATTATTAACATAAAATAAAACAATCCTAAATGTTAAAAAAAACATATGTTGATGGTGTTGTGATTTCACCGTAGTATCTATAGCAAGTTTGATGGTAGAGCTGGGGTCTACAGGTATTTCTAAAGAAATATTTCTAGAAAAGAATTAGGATAAGCTCAGAGTGTCTGAAAAGGTTTTTTTTTTACAGTTTTTTTTTTTTGCTTACATACCTGGAGAGAAGAATTGAAGTGATTCTTGGATCAGATTGCATCAGTTGTCTGTTAAAAGAAATTTTTTTTAAAAATTGTAGGAAGAACTCACAGCTAGAAACCAAATACAATGGACAATTATATTATCTACACAACATTCTACATACAAATTCAAAGGACTTACTTACTTAAGGTTAGCTTCTACAACCGAACTAACTGATCAGTTAGTTATCTTTTGTGTAACTACCTAGAGACTTTTATTTTGAAACACTCTTTTTATATTACACTTAATAAATTCATGAAACAATAAAAAGTAAGATAAAATTGGAATGATTAGCTATTAGTAATGGAACTAAATTTGTTTATTTGGAGTAGGGTTTATTTAGTAGTATTTACTGTATTTAGAGTAGGGATCTATATCGAGTACTTGACGTCGTAGAAGGCTCGGGAGAGACGGCTTAACATCTCCGAGGAACGACGAGCTCAGATTTATTCACCTCCCTCGTTAATAAACCGAGGGCCACAGTAGGTATTGAACCCCAAACCTAGTTGTTCAGAGACGAGCACGTTCTCACTGGACCAACTCTGTCCCCTAGACACATAAAAACAACTAAAACAGTTGTTTATCTCAAAGAAGCAATGAAGTTATGTTTCTGCTATACATTATAAATAATGAACAAATACTGAAAGTTTTCGCTGAATAAGAGTCCAAATTTCTTCACTGTTAATTCAGTTTAGTTTCAAATCCAGCGTTTAATGTTTTAATATATTACCTAAAGAAATCATTAAATGCTTGTTTTTATCGATTTTAAATTAGGACACTACATTTTATCTTAGTAATACTGTCATTCAATTAGCTTGCTTTCGGATTTTATGTTTTTTTTTGCGATATCTAATTTTAAGCGAGTTGGTAGTGAGGAATTTAAATGACCAGTTATCGACTAGTCGAATAATCTTAAGAGTGAATAAATTTCTCCTTGAAACCAGATTTATATTGAAGTGAGAAAGGAATAATTATTTTTTGCTTAGTTCTACTAAATACTTGTATTTACCTTTTAAGTTTTGAAAACTTTTTTAATCAATACCATACAAAACAAAAAAAAATTGGATTAATTTTTCCTGCTTTAACTATTTCAGGTTACGTAAAAAGTAACTGAAGATATCACTGTTGTGATATAGAAGTTGACCTAAAAGTCACCAGGTACTTTTGTTTTCACTATAAATAAATGAACAATAAAAGACAAATATTTGCGAATGAATGTTTTTTTTAGAAAAAAAAGGTACAATTTTTTACTTTCTTTCATATCAATAATGGGTCAGTTTGACTAAGGGAAAAAAACATTTTTGGTGACCATTTGAAGGGACCAAGTGAATTTAGAGCAGGTAGTATGTTGGGTGACCATTACCCCAGTACCCAGTAACGACGATTTAATATGGCATGCCTGGAAGATGTAAAAACAGGGACCGACATCAATTGACTGCGACTGACTCCCTGCTAATAAACACGCCCGCCCATTGGCTTTCATTCAAGGAGCTGCCATCGAAATATCAAAATCCCTATCTATATTCAGAATTAATAGCCTACCTCTATTACCTTGAAGGAGAAAGTGGGGCTTGACAAGACATTTGTTAAACCGTTAACAGTTGATGTCTGTCGTAAAAGCAACAGCACTTGCTGAAATGGGGAGGACTCAATTATGTTGCTACAGACCTTATACCCTCACCAGTACTACTTACAAACAGTTAGTTTGTAATAAGTCAACATATTAAAATAACTTATTATTAAATGTTATCAATGGGGGCCAGAGTAGCCCAATGACTTACGTGCTCGCTTCTGGACTGGTAGACCAAGTGTTCGATACCTACTCTGACCCGCGATTTATTCACGGGAAGTGGAAAAAATCTGAGCAAGTCGTCCCTTGGAGAAAACGTGAAGCCATTGGTCACCTACTCGTTAAAGATGTACGTGATTTAGGTAATATTTAGGCTCTCAATGTAAAACATATTGTGTGGTATCACAAAGGGCCTAATTATAGATCTACTTATAAGTCGTTTAAGTGGAACAATATAGCTGATAATTATAACAAACTTCGATAATGCATAAATTAGCTTCACAAATAATATTTATTCCACAGTTTTCTTTACAAAACAGACTTTATTGCGTCTGTTTTGCATGCACGAAAATAACTAAGAAAGAAAATTTTATGAAACACAAATAAGAGTTTTTTTTTTTGTTGATAAGTGCATCGTTTACTAGGACATTAGTCTGGTTTTGTTCGATTCTCTAGTTCCTCATATTTTGTCGTAAATAAGAGCTAAAGCACGATATAGGGAAATGGAGAAATGTTGCGTAATACTAACATGGCTATTCAGCACGTAGACACCCACATAATGATATTTCTTTTATTAACCCTTCCTTTTGATTTATTAACCGCCCACATCTAACGTCGACTTAAATAAATATTCGCGTCTCCAAACCTTATGCAAGCAAATCAGAAAATCGTGTATTTCATCAAACACATTGATCCTGAGAAAAGAAAACTGATATCCAACGAGGACGATATACAATATAAACTTTTGTGCAACTTTAACATCATAAAATATCAATCTTCTTATGTTCAGCTAAGGTCTTGTACCACTGTTTTATCATTTCGTTAACATTTTTAAAGTTATGAACGTATATTTATCAAGTAGCATTTGGAAATATCTTGTGCACGCTATTCCTTGAGGATAGCATGAATTGAATGGCTTCAATCAGTATGATATTTTTTTCTTGTTATTGATTTTAATCTACATAATCTTCTGTAAAACAAAGTTACAACCTCGTAATGCTCCTCACTCATAACAGAAATGGGTACAATTAACAACTGCATCACACTTTCTACTCCTAAAACAAGACTGAAAACGTTTAGTTATACTAAAACTATAACAAATATAACACATAACTATACCAAATAAATAACAAACAATTGAGATGACTACTCGTACACAAAGGAAATTTTTTGGTTAACTGATCACTATATCCCATTGACTAGTAATGGTGTTACAGTGGTAAAAATGTAGAGTTATATTGTAATATAATTGGATAATATAGAGCTGGATAATATAATAAAAACAACTATTCTATTTGTTTCGATATTTTGTGTTTTATATCTTACTTCAGTAATAATAGTACTATATTAAGACTATTTTGTGTTTTACATTTACAAGTAACAGCTGAGGTAAATGGAAAGAAATTGACTGACTATTTATTGAATGTACTATGATGTTAGTCACATGGTTTTTACTAATTTATTACTTTTAGGTACCGTGAGTAGCACGGTGACTTACGTGCTCACCTATTAACTAGTAGAATCCGGGTTCAATTCTCACATGAGTTTCAATTTTCATGAGAGAGATGAATAATTGTGATCATATTGTCCATCGGGTAAGGTCGTTAAGCTGTTTGTCGCAAGCCTGTACAATGTCACATACTCGTTAATGATCCTTACTCTAAATTCTAATTTCACGTAAGTTAGACAAAGTTAAGAACACTTGGTGTAGAATCATTGGAGTACACAATATTCCATCAATAAACTAGCGTCAGATGTACAATTTTGTAGCAGATTCTCAATAAAAGTAAAAAACAAATTATTTCTTCATTGCAATATTTTATTGAGTAGCTTTGAGAGTATGATGACGAATTGACACGTTATGCAATCAGTTACTAAGTGGAATTTATTAATGTTGAACAAATAAGAATGGCACTACTAAGATTCAGTAAATTATATAAATAAAGAATAAAATTGTGGTATTCAGAGCATTCAATTAATTGAACAACTAAGCATCTTATTTTAAACTTAAGATGGCAAGCCATGGAAAATATATATACAGAATAAAAGCCTGTTAAGCACAGATCTGAATAGTCTATTGCATTATCTAAATTTATATAGTGTTATTCGAATGGTTTTACCTGAACAAGTACACTACGTGTGTTCTAATTATCAAAAATAAATTGTTTTGATAATAAAATTCGTTTATGTGTAGAATATTTTAGTCATTTCCATAATGATAGAATATTTTAGTTATTTCCATAATGATAGTGGTTATTTTACAACTGATATAGTTATTATATACTTAGTGGCCAGGGTAGCACAGTGGCTTACGCGGTCGCCTCTGCACTGGTAGATGTGGGGCCTCCCTTCACTTCCCACGGGAGGTGAAAAAAAATCTGAGCACATCGTCCCTCGGAAAGGACGTTAAGACGTCATTCCTGAGCCTTTACAATGCCAAGTACTCGTTAAGTACACTTGAGTTAGGAAAACTTTAGGCCTTCCAATGTTGAATGTTCATTGTGTGTGATATTACAAAGAACAAGCCATCTTTGGCTACGTGGGATGGCCACTGCAATCCCAACTTACCCTACCCTATTTATTACTTTTCAACCATTCAAATGAGACTGCTTATCTACAAAAAATAAACAATGTAAATCAAATAAATGTATATTTTCCATACCAAAGCCGTTAGTAAACATCATATTATAAAAATCTGTCATAACTCGTTAATCGTTGTTGTGTATCCGACCAGTTTCGCACGATGAGCAGCTTCTTTTATAAAACATAAAAACACAGATAGCTTAATAAACGAATGGTTAATATTTAAATCATTAATAAACTGATTAAAACATTAAGATGCTCGGCAATGAAAAATTCAAGCTTCGTCTTGATTAGTTGTCTTGAAAGTTCTTCGAGTCTCCAAAGAATTTGTTCAAGTCTTTTTGCTCGACTAATTTTTTATTTCTTTCAGGTCTTTACTTAGAAAAATGTTATCGGATATTCGAGGAAAATTCAACAGAACTAACGAAGGCAAAACTGACATATCTTTTTTAAACTTATGTATTCAAGGACTACTCACAACTTTAACAGATATAATATAACAAGACTTCACATAAACACGTGAAATAAAAATCAATGATCAAATGTGGTTTAATCATAGATATAATATATATGTAAGTGTATTATGTAATCGGGATTCGGTCAATTTTCTAGTTTCAAAAATCATACTCTCGTTGCCGTTATTTCGGTTTTTATTAAACAATTATCATAGGACTACAAACTAAGGATAATAAGAATATCCAACATACCTTTAAGAATGAACATAAACATCCAACAAATAAACAATATGAGAATGGATTATTAAACGTGTGGAATATTACAAGAAAAGTAATCCCGATTACATAATACACCTATTTTAGCAAACGGTTGATATGTTATTAAATTTGAATTATATAAAATATATATATAAAATAATTTACATAAACAAGTGAAATAACAATCAATGATCAAACCACAATAAGAAATGGAAAAGAAGACTAAGATCTTTCAACCGTAACAAACGGTCTTCGTCAGAGTCAAAAACCCAACTCAGTGGAAGGAAGTGTGGTTGTTAAAAAGGTGAACACGCAGGAAAGGTAAAATGTTCAGAATGGGATGTTCGGGGAATCAAAGGAGTACAGTAAGAAAGAGTAAAACACTATCCGCTAGCTGTCAACCCTCTTAGAAGAGGCTATTGTTCTCGTAACGAGATTATCAAGTATGAAGAATCAATTTATATATTATATATATATCAGTTCACAAACGAAGAAAAGCAACACACAGAGAAAGAGACACACTTACAAACTCAAATTTTCGGATGATCCGTCTTCAGGAGAAAAGAGAGAATGGGCGACCAAGCACGCCGGAAACACACGGCAGGAAACCAATATATATATATATATATATATATATGATCAAACCACAATAATAAATGGGAAAACAAGACTAAGATCTTTCAACCGTAACAAGCGGTCTTCGTCAGAGTTAAAAACCCAACTGGGTTCTTTGACCCCAAAAATCCAAATCGGGATTTGACCCCAAATCGGGACTCTTCGCCTCCTGATATCGATGATCGTCAAAATAGAGAATTGAATTATGTCTCTTTCTATCTCTGTGTTAACTTCTTTATAACTTTTTTTTTATTTAAAAATCCATCTGACTGTTTTATTTAATTGCTATATACATATATATTCTTAAAATGTGAGTAAACTATTTTAAGTATCTCTAAGACTATGAAACTGTGTTATTTAGTATAATATATTTGAGCTAATCACTTTTAAAAAAATTTTATTTCTTTAATAATAAAAAAGTGCGTTTATGCTGAACCCTATAAAATTTTGGTAGAATTCTACTTAAATCGAGTAACTTAATAATAGAGTTAGGATTAAAAGGAGAGAGGGATGTTTAGGGTTATCTAGGATTGAATCAGATTTTAAAAGGCAGCTGCACCCCTAGTAACTTTTTATTACCAAGGGATGAAAATAAGAAATACGTTACCTGCACTACAACACCAACCCTCTTGTCTTATAAATATGTCTAGTTTTATATATGTGTTCTTTGAGTTAATGAAAAGGGTTTTTTTTCTTCTTTAGGACTAACTCAATCATTCAGAGTTAGATTACATTAAAATCTAATTGTAAATACAAGGCTACGTTCTTGATTTGATGGATTGAAAAAAACTTTAGCAAAGTAGGATAAAAATTTTTGTCTTTTTATTTTTCATTATTGTCTTGAGCAGTTAAGAAAAATACTTCTTAAGTTGTAAATGATTGGAAGTTTCACTAAAAGCCCTGACAATAAATTTTTACATTAGTGAATATTGTAAGATGGCCTTAGGACAAAACTGATGTTTTCTAAAAAGATGATATCTGTTCAGAAACGGTAGATCTCTTCTAAGCATTAATACAACAGGAGAGCAACACTGATTATTACCTTTATAATTTTAATAAGTAGATGGCCTCCACCTTAACACCTGATGCTACACATGACCATACTCAGGGTAACAACGAAAAGAAATGGAGATAATCTTTAAATGTGTCTATACTGAAAATCAATTGATCATGAAAGAGAGTTATATGTTTTATATATGAGAAATTATGAGCTGTTACGCTGGCCTGAGCTGTCTTTCATGTCTTGTTGCGATTGCCCTGTCGTCATTGTATTGTTACTGAATTATTATTATTGTTAAACTACCGTTGTCATGACTTGGTATTGTTGCATTGCATATTGTTATTGAATTGTTACTATTGTTAATCTACTATTATCATAACTTTACCTTCTTCTTCTGTGCTAAATGGGGAGTGCTGCACCAGGAATTAATAGCATCACTGGGTGAGGTCACTCCAGAGACCATAGTTCAAAAGATGCTCCAAAATGAAAATAATTGGTCAAAAGCTGCAAACTTTGTAGAGTCGGTTCTCCATCATAAGAAGAACGAAAGTGGTGTGAGGCAAGGGCAATGATTATTCATAGGTGAACGAATGGGGACAAGAAGGTGAATCCTACTCAAAAGGACTGAGGCACCGGCACGAAATAATGTGCAAACGGTTTCCGTGTTCGGGTATTGCCAGGAAATAGGATGTGGTTTTTTAGTGGGTCGAGACCCCCAACCCCACATACCCTAAGCAAGACGTCTTGCTAAGGGATCTGATGACAGATTTTTCCACATCCTACGACGAAAAAAAAAAATTATCATAACTTAATAATGAATACACAGTACCATTGAAGATTGTAATATATGTAATGCCTTCTGGTTGGGCATGTACTCTATAATTAAAAAAAAAAAAAAAAAGAAGAAATTACTGCATTTTATTCTGCCATTAACTATTTTGTTTTTATACTGATTCAATTCTCTACAACATTTAGGGCTGTATAGCTAATAAAATATTAAAGCTACACGGTATTCAGAAACGACAATAACTGCTTTTGACAAAATAAAGGCTGTCGTTAAAGTCACAAATTCTATGAGAGATCATAAGAAAACAAAATAAATTAAAAATTAAAGAAAACTGATTAATTCTCAAAATGGTTAATTAAAGTCAATTGTAACTTTGGCAAAGAATACTACCGAAAGTACTCTTTTTGAATTTCTTACTGGAGTTTATATATTGAAACAAATATTAAACATATCTTGAAGTAGTTTTTAACATAATGTCTGAAAACATTATAGCTTTTATTTATTATGTTGAACTGTAAATTACATTTGCCATTTGTTAAAGTGCCTTTTAAGGTACCTAATTAATACCTATTTAAAAGTATCCTACGTAGATAAACCTTGATCAACATAATCACAATCAGGAAAAACTGCAAATTCAAAAGTAACAGAAAATTTTGTTGCAGAATATATTTGCATATAAGTATATTTCAACTTCTAAACTGCAATTGAGAAATGAGATTAAAATCTTGCTATTAAAATAACTGATCCTCGTCACACAATTATACAAAAAAAGATTTCATAGAAATTTTTGAATTCAGTACTCAAGAATTCAGTAGTCGTTTTTTCAAAAGTCATCGATCCCTAAGTAATATAAGTAAACTTTAACAAAGTAGATAAGTAGCTAAGTTTTTGTTAAAAGCAATTATTACCTTTTAAATTATTAAGTTTGTATGTATGTACATTCTAAAAAAAAACTATAGTCACCCGCCGGTATACTTTCAGCAAAAAAAGTAGCCTGCAAGATTTGAGAGTCTGACCTGAAGTATATGGTACACTTGAACTTGTACAACACTATAAAGGCTGAATGTAATTGTAATAACACACAAATTATAAAATGAATTTTAAATTTGAGTGTTGACCGTCGATAGCGGAACGCGATGGACTAAACCCAAGAAGGAGATTGGTCGAGTAAGACCTGAGGAGCGGGTGGGGCGACAGAGACTGATAGTGTCGAGGAAGGCCTTCGGCACGCTGTAGTCGGCGATAACCAGCCAAGTCAAATAGAGATAGCCCAAGTTCGGGAGATGACTGACCCAAAGGCTGCACCATCCTCCTTCGCATCCGGTCTCTTATCGCCAGCTGACACCTCCTTCTAGACTCTTCTTGAAATTCAAGCATCTTTCAAACTTATCCGGTCATTCTTCTAACTTTATCATGGACTTTACTCTTATAATTCATTAATACCTTACTTATGCCTAATAAACTTAACATAAAACTTAAGTTTTAATAATTTTTTTCATCCAATAGTTGTTTTCTTCCAACTGCACTAAAAGCTTCAACAGTTTTCTCCACACTGAAAACCAACCTTCAAGCCAAAACGTTAATACCTAATTTCCTTTGAATCATTTTTGAAACTCCCTGTTTATTATTCTAACTTCATGATAAACTTTATTTCAATGTATAACCTCTTTGTTAATTAATTATTCTTTACTAATTTATTCAATAATTAAACATTCCTTCAGCCCATCTACATTGATGTAAAACATAGTTCCAATCTTTAAAACGCGTTTGCTGACATCTTAACTTCATTATGTGAACTTTGCTTGAATAATTTTCTTATTCGTTTAAACAATCTTCAGTCTTGATTAAAAAATGGCTCTGATTATATTGTTCTTCTTTCTAACTTTTTTCTGTTCTTGATAAGCTCAAAAATTGTCTTCATAACACTTTTCTTCCTTTCTTACCGGAAATTTTAAATTTATTTACAATACGAGTATCTTCTTTGCTATTTAAAACGTTTACACTATACAATCAATCTCACGATGAATTTAAAAATGTTATTTATTTTTTCAAAAAGAATCATTCATTCCTCTATTTTTACTCTGTTAATTTGTTTCAAACATTTCCTTACTCTTAAAAAGAATTATTCTAACATAACTTCATGACTATCTTCACTTGAATCTGATTCTTCTTCATCAAAACTTCACAACGATTATCAACTAAACATTTATCTTCATATTCAATTTGAACTTCATTTTAATCAGTCTTATCTACTTGTACTCTTCACATTATGTGTTCTACACTTTGTTTCAATTCCAATATTTTCCCCTCTCCTTTCAAAATATATCTAATAGTTTAACATTATTAAATCTATTTAGAATCTGTGTGAATTTGATTTCTTTTAATTATCTTTCTATGATCCAAATATATTAATTGAAAATGTCATTACAATATTGTTACTCTTAATTTACTATTTTGATATGACACTGCTTGCAAGAAAGTGATGTCTCAGCGACTACTGATTTAAGTTACTGTAGGGTTTTAGATTAATGTTAGCCGATGCTGACCTACGACTTAATCAAAACAGATCTAGGCAGCACAGTTACATTTCTCAACTTTTTGACGAATTTATTGTATCTTCGTTTTTTATATTTTTAAAAAATTAAAAAAATAAAAACTTGAAATATTTTAACAATTTAATAGTTAATAATCAGTATTGACTATGAACATATTAAGATGAATAGTTCATGCTTGGGGCAATGCGAGAATCAGTAGCTTTACCGGCTGGAAGTACATTTTTAGTTGTGTTCTCTTTCAGTACAGTTTTAATGATAAAATTTTAACATTTTAAAGATTTTGTTGAAGATTTTACACTTAACAAGGGTCAGGAGCTTATCTCTTTCCCTCTGAACTGGTGGATCTGGGTTTCAATACCCACTCTGGCCCTCGATTTATTTAAGAGGGAGGTGAAAAAAATCTGACCACATCGTCCCTAGGAGAGGACGTAAAGCCTTCGGTCCAGAGCCTGTACAACATCAGGTAGTCGTTAAAAGATCACATACTCTAAATACACTTGAGTTTGTCAAAATGTAGGACTCCCATTGTGTGGTATCACAAAAGTTCTATCTTTGGCCCATGTGTGTTCGTGCGACGCCCACTACAACCACCAACCTACTTTATACTTCATAAAATGTAAATATTTCCCCCCATGAAGAAAGTATTACTGAACAATAAAGATGGAAAACACGTTATTAAAAGTGAAAGAAATACATTTCTTACCTGCAGGAAAATAGTGTTCTTTGACAAAAAACCTCTTATAAGAAATCTTACTTTACGCATAAAAATAAACTAAACGAAAAATCCCAGAAACATAAAGAAGTCTCTAATCACCAGTTGTTGAATCAGTTTGAAGTTGAATTTACTCATCCTTGGAAATGATATACAAAATATCTATATAAACATGATTTTAATCAAACAACAAGGCATTTTGGAAAGTTAAAAATTGCCAAATGTATTTCATAAATGAGTCTTTATTCCTAGAATAAACCTTGTTATTGTTGAAACTTGTATATAATTCCACAAATATGTAAAAGTTTGGTCAAGAAAAACAGGCTTAATAATGTCATTAAAAATTATTGAAATTAATATCATTTATTTCTATTATATATAAATAATTTCCTTGTTATTATGAGATATAAATATATCAAGGCCTTTGAACACAAAGGATGATAATCCCTGCTTGAAATAATGAATCAAAATCAGTGAAAATCAATACAGTCTTGATTGAAACCGTTGTAAGTCATTAAAGTGTTCAAAGAATTCTATATAATGCCAGTTTTAAATCTTAGACCAGGGGTGTCAAACATACGGTTCGCGGGTCCCCTCTGGCCCATCTGGGGGTTCAATCCGGCCCAGAGGATAAACTTACTTTATTATAAAAAAAAGAATGAGGTTACTCTAATTTTCCTTAAACCTGTGGTTTTTATATTGACCTCTAGGGTCCCAAATATTAGCAGGCTCAGATAATATGAAAGCAACACTGTGGTTTATATTAATAAAAATAGAATGAATTACCGGTCCGGCCCGCTTGAGACCAGATTAAGCTGTATTCGGCTCAAAATTTAGTTAAGTCTGTATTCAGACTAAAATGAGTTTGAAATAAACAGAGCCGCGCAGTATAAAAAAACAATAGTCAAAAGAATAGAATTCTTGTCTTCAAAAAGAATTCTCACTCTAGAATGTTTTTTTATAATTTCAATTACATGTGTTAGTCTTACAGAACTTCAGGCAGATAATACTTCATCACTATTAGATCCATAGTGACTATTCCTAAAAATTTACCAATTATCATGGTATGTTTTTATTTTTTTATTTTTACAGATTAAGAACTAATTATTTAATTTGTTGTACTAATTTTTTTTTTTGAAAAATAGATTTTTTTATTTACACATAAGTTTATCAAAAAAGATATGTTCTTTAATTAAGAACTTCTAATTGTTTTTTTATGAAATAAATGGCTATCAACTTAAGCTGAGTTAATTTCAATGTGTTTGTACTTTTTTCCATTTTTGACATTGGTATAAATAATAAACTTATTAACAGTCAAATAAGAATAGACTATTTTTGACTGGGTAAATTATGTTCTTCACTCCGATCTGCGAACTTGTCTATCTTTCAGAATGAAACCGATTTCTTCTGAAGATGGGCAAGACTCAAAACTGGTCAAATCAGAAAGGAAATTATCACTAAAATTGTTAATACTATGTTTAATAAGTTTAATATTAATATTTGTTAAAAATTAAGTTTCCAAATATTTTTGATTAAGATTGATAATTTTTAAACCAAGTTGTAATGAATTACAATTTTTTTTTCCATTTGAAAAGTTTCATTCTAATATAACTGCATAGTAAAAAATTGCTCCTGTTACGGAATACATTTAGAAAACGTTTCAAAAATATTGTACTTTTCAAATTCTTTCAGATAAATCTCTCAAGATGAACAAATTTTCTCTGGAATAATATCACACTTTGAAAGAACTTATTCATTTAAGTACATTTTCAATTATGACCATTTTAAATTCAGAACCCAAAAGAATATAAAGTGCTAAACACTGGCAGCACCAACTCAAACAAAATGTTGAAGACATAAAATAAACAACATTTAACAAATTTCACTAAGCCTTTTTGTTGATATTGTTTATAGTTTTCCTCACTAAAGCTCTACTATTCCTTCAAAATCCTTTTTGTTAAAATTTTAATAAATAAATATGTCTGTGTTTGCTAAAATGTATAAATAAGTTATAAGCAAAAATATTTTTTTTTATATTTTTATAGATAATTAGCACCATAGATGATTATCAACATTAAATATTGAAGATAACATAAATTTTGAGTTTAAAATGTTGAGTTTTCGTGTGATGGTTACATTTATCCAATTTTTCTTTTTCTACTAAGCGTTGTAACTTTTGACTTATATTCTAAGATTGTTAGAACCATCTAATGTTTGAAATAAACAAATCCGGGCAATATAAAAAAACAATGTTCAAAAGAATAGAATCCCTTTCTATAATATATTATATTTCTTTTCTAAATATGTTTCTAATTTTCTAGGCTTTTAAATAAGTTTTCTTCATAAATAGAACAGTTTTAAACCTGATGCATTGTCAAGAAAAACCTGAATGCTTGCTAAAGTTATAATTTTATAGTAATTGCTATAGATATTTATAGTAATATATATATAGTAATTATTATTGTGAATACTACAAGTCTTATTAAGGAAGGATGAAACATCTTACATCTTAAATTTTCATCTTCACCCGCCCGGATTCAGATGTTGTCCATTTTCCCGAGTGAATAGTTCTTCTATAGCTGTATAATAATTGGTAAGGATTGTCTTTTCAATATTTTCTATTCTGACTGATGAGTATTTAGCAAAATTGTTATAAAGCCCTGTTTTTTTAATTAGTTTTTCGGCTTCGTGAGAAAAAGTTTCATGTCCCCTCTCCCCCCCTTCCACAGGTCAAGCCTAATGGAATTGGTTGTAAAATAAAATTTGACTCTTGAATGAAAGAGTCATTAGTGTAGAAGGAAAACCTCTGCTCAGTCCATTAAAGAAGTTACCAGCTTGGGATTAAGAAATTGAAAGGAGGACGAGAGTGTGAGAAGTCGGTGGCTGCACTGCCTTATTAGGCGCGAAGCGTGGAGGGCCTCTACGGTGGTCTGCTGATGGCATAGCCCACGAGTCGAGTGACGTTAGCCGTATAGGGGGATACATTAGACGTCAACGACGCTCTTCCTCTGCGCCAAAGTAAGCTACTTCACATCGATCCCACGACTTTAGCTTCCCGTCAAAAACTCAACAATTGAAACGGCTACTGGCTAAAGACGACAATTCGTAATGTTTACTGCCTGCCAAATTATATATACAAGTAAAATTATAACTAAAAAAAAAAAATAAAAAAAAAAGACCAACACTCACGTTGAGGGGCCAGGTCTCAGGTGGTTAATGTACTCGCCTCTGGGCTGGTAGTCCGGGGTTCGATCTCCACCTGGTCCTCGATTTATTCACGCGGAAGGTAAATAAATCTGAGTACGTCGACCCTCGGAGTGGACGGTTAGCCATCGGTCCCAAATGTGTACGATGCCAGGTACTCGTCAAAGATCTCTACTCGAAATGCAAAATGAGTTGCAAAATTTAGGATTTCCAATGTAGAATCTGTAGAATCACCGATCAAACAAAAAGCCGGTAAACGGCTGACGTTATCACCCGATAGGGGATCGGTTAAAAAAATAAAAAATTAACAATCACGATTCTCGACCATTTTTGCACTCAAACTGTCTTCAGGAGAAAAAGGAAAGGACGAAGTGACTACAGTAGTAGAAATGTGAAAGCGCCCTCCGACCCATACAAAGTGACCAATTTTCTTAAATAACAATCTCATTACATACTAAGCTTAAAAAGAACATCCCCACTGTCTTTACTTTATTATGGAAAAAAAAATCTCCCGAGAAGTTATTTAAGTCCTGAAGATAAATGGAGATCATTTGAAACCCGTCGACTCTAGCAAATATACTCGTACTTTGCTATGCAGACGAAGTAAAGTGTTATATAAGAAATTTGAAAAGCTAATTAAGAAACAGGTATCAGATAAGTTTGGTGTATTTTCAATAGTGTTCGAGAGTATATATATATATATATATATATATATATATATATATATATATATATATATATACATATTTATACGTTTTACAGTAAACCACAGACATCGAACACACTTACTGTTTATAATTTTCGGTTGAACCGTCATCAGGACAGTTGAGATAGAGACACCAAACGCATTTGCAAAGCGACTAGTTCAAGTCAAGAATGAAAAATAAACTAGAAATAAGCGAAGAGCTACGAAATAGAAAGTGAAAATGAAAAAATGAAGAAATATAAATAATAAATAAATAAAATAATTCTTCATTATAATTTTTTTAAGTTTTTATTATTTATATTTCCTCATATCCTTCATTTGCACTTTCTATTTTTTGGCTCTTCGCTCATTCTTAGTTTATTTTTCATACTTGACTTGAACTGGACACGCGTGTTACACACTGTCGGTCTCCAACCGTCGCTTAGCAAGTGCGCTTGTTGTCCCTATCTCAACTCTCCTGATGACAGGACACCAGTCATGTCGTCAAAGGTGGATTAGGATAAATATTCCTATAAATGGTATAGCGGATGTGTCATATGGAAGACTTGACCCAGGGTAGGTTAATCAAACAACCACAATACACCTGAAGTACCTTCTTTGATACATGCTTATTGGTACTACCACTGAGGTTAGTATGATTTATATTAGAAATAGGGAAAACCGTCATACCTCGTAAGATTTTCTTGGAGTCATTTGAGCTCTTTGGGATGTTGTTCAGCTTCAATCGCAACTAACCCCGTTTGTTAGTTAGTAGAGTCATAATTAGTTGCGATTGAAGATGGACAACGTCCGAAACCGTTCCAACGACTGCAAGAAAATTTCACAAGATATGCCGGTTTTCCCTACTTGTAATATAAGTCTTCTTTGATGTTCGATGTCAATTCATTACAATATCAACAGAATTACAATCCTTCCTCTAGCTGTATAGTCAATTACGATATGCTATTTACTAATTATTAAAAACTATGTACTATTTACACGTATAAACGAAGATTTATTAAGTAAACAACACTTTTTGAACAAATAGTGCTCTTCTGCAAGTAATTGGAATAAGGTAGCAACGAGATGAAACATTCCAGTTAATACTTTTTCATTACAAGCAAATAAACCTAAAGACCATTACCTGTTCAAAACGCGTTGTTTTTCTAATAAAAATTTGTTTACAGCCAGACTTACTCTATAATTACAAAACCGTTCATTTTTTTTTTAATTTTACCACTAACAGGCTTCCTTAAGACCCAGTTCTTAACTCGTCAAATTGACATAATTTTTGAAAAAAAAAATGAGATTTTTGGGGTCAGTTGAAAAGGTTATTAATTACTAGTTAATATTGAGGCAATTTACCAAGACTCGTAATGACGAGTGCGGCCTTCAAACACTCGTAGAACTCGTTCAATATTCATCTGTCTGAAAACCACCGAGAAAACTCAATTATTCCACCCTTCACCTTGTAGTCGTTTAAGTCGCTCGCAAATCACTCATACCACGACACATACATTCTAATCTAAAATTAATCATTCCCATAACTTCTGCTCCTTTTGATCAAAGAAGGAAATTGATAATTGTAGCCATCTCGGTTTTTTTTTTCTGATGTTTAATTTACGTTAGCTGATATTCAAGTCGCACGTACAACGAATTCAGTTTATTTCTGTTTTCTTTTATTTTCAAAAAATAGGAATATAATTGAATGACATTAATCCTTTTCACTAATCCAAGGATAAAAGCCTCATGAAACACTATCCTCTTTTTGCTACTATTACATGCCATATTTCCTCTTTTGTACATTTAATTCATTTTTTTTTAAAAAAATTTTTTTGTGTTCTATTTTATGTAACTAATTTAAGTATTTATTAAGCAATGCAAGTTTGAAAACTTTTTAAACATATACCATAACTATAACACGATAATAGTTGTGACAGTATAACTACCATAGTTTAATAGATAAATTGTATATCTATCACAATATAATAATTATAATAGTATAACTATGACAGTATAATAGTACTATATAATAGAACTATTATAGTATAATAGTGCGATAATATAACAATTACACTTTAGTAGTTGTAATAGTAATACTATTATAGTATAATAGTATTTCTATCATTGTTTTTATACTATACTATCATAGTATAATGAATACACTATTATTAATATAATAACTTTAATAGTTCACATGATATTGAATATTTAAAAAGGTAAGTCTTTTTTATGCCCGCTTTGTTCTTCACTAGTTTTTTGTATAATGTTTCAAATACTCATTCATATACGAGTATGTGTATTTCTGAAGAATGTTTGCATCTTATAAAATACAAACATACAAATTGAAAATAACATTGATGAATTGCTTTTTGTGTTAAAGAGTCCTGATTTGAAAAAATAGTTTCAAAAACTTGAAAAACTCTCCAAGCAACTAGTTAACAGCAAAGCGGACTTTGTCCGCTATATATATATATATATATATATATATAACCTCATTAAAGATCTTGCCAACATTAAGTTTAGTATGTTTCCTACATACCTTTTCAAGTTTCGAATGCTTCTTTTCCATCTTTGTGGTATCATATAAATTAACTCACCGATTTTTTTATCTTTAAATATATTTTTCATTTTACATGTCCGACGTTTCAGTCTACGTTGACCATTCTCAAGGATTCTATATACAAGGTTTTTTTAACAATTCTAATAAATACTTATTTACAATAACAATTACATCACTTCTATCAAACATAACTAATAATACAATATTCTTTTAAAAAAACACTACCTTAATAAAATTGAGTAACAGGTTTGCTACAAAATTCCCTACATGAACTTTTTCACAACATTATTTAAATCACTAAATAGTTATTTTTTACGAATGTAACTTTAAAATTCTGGAAAAACAACAGGACTGATCATTAAGGTTCGGCTTCTTTTCCTTTATGCATAATGATTCAATTATATGCAGCCTCGTGTGATTATTGTCTGCATATAATACTTCAATGTTGTCTTCCAGCATTTTTCTACTTAGCCTGCTTTTATGTGGAAGACAACATTGAAGTATTATATGCAGACAATAATCACACGAGGCTGCATATAATTGAATCATTATGCATAAAGGAAAAGAAGCCGAACCTTAATGATCAGTCCTGTGTTTTTTCCAGAATTTTAAAGTTACATTCGTAAAAAATAACTATTTAGTGATTTAAATAATGTTGTGAAAAAGTTCATGTAGGAATTTTGTAGCAAACCTGTTACTCAATTTTATTAAGGTAGTGTTTTTTAAAAGAATATTGTATTATTAGTTATGTTTGATAGAAGTGATGTAATTGTTATTGTAAATAAGTATTTATTAGAATTGTTAAAAAAACCTTGTATATAGAATCCTTGAGAATGGTCAACGTAGACTGAAACGTCGGACATGTAAAATGAAAAATATATTTAAAGATAAAAAATCGGTGAGTTAATTTATATGATACCACAAAGATGGAAAAGAAGCATTCGAAACCTTGAAAAGGTATGTAGGAAACATACTAAACTTAATGTTGGCAAGATCTTTAATGAGGTATGTTTAAAAGAAGGTCTGCTCCCAAAGTATACCAATATATATATATATATTATATATATATATATATATATATCAATGATCAAACCACAATATGAAAATGGGAAAACAAGACTAGGATCTTTCAACCGTAACAAGCGGTCTTCGTCAGAGTCAAAAACCTAACTGAGTTGGGTTTTGATTTTGACGAAGACCGCTTGTTACGGTTCAAAGATCTTAGTCTTGTTTTCCCATTTTCATATTGTGGTTTGATCATCGATTGTTATATCACGTGTTTATGTGAAATCTTTATATATATATATATATAACTTGTCCTATCATCAATCCTGTTCCTTCCTTTACCTCCTTCCATAGTAAACGCACTTACCCTATCTCTCACAAGACCTCTTGTACGTCTGGTAACTGCGTTTACCGTTTGGATTGCACCCAGTGTGATTCTTTTTATGTGGGTTTGGCTTCCACCAAGCTAAGCCTGCGTATGAATAATCACAGGTCATCCGTTGACAAACGCAGTGACCTTCCCGTTGCTACTCATGCCAGCTCTCACGGACTCAGTTTTAATGACTGTTTCCGTGTACAGGTCCTGAGGCAGATTGATCAGACTAATTCGAAAGTTACTCTGAGAGCTTCAGAAGAAGCACTTATTAGTCTTCTAGGCGGTAGATCGGCTCCTGGGCTTAACCTCAATCGTTGATTTTTTTTTGTCTTATTTTTTAGTTGTTATCAGCTTTTAATTTTATTTTAGTTAAATGTTTTCATTTTTTAATTTTTATTTGGCTTGTATCCTTTATCTTCCCTGTCTACCTTTCCTCCGAAAGTTGGCTACCCTGTTTGAGTGCTTCAGTTTCGAACGCCAAGTCAGTCGTTATCAGCCTTTGGAGCGATTCACTTCTTTTCCTGAAGACGAGGACATCGAAATATAGTAGTGAGTTCAGTGATTTCCTTTCTATGTGTTCTTTTTAAATTTTAGTTTATATACTATATATATATATAAACTAAAATTTAAAAAGAACACATAGAAAGGAAATCACTGAACTCACTACTATATTTATATATAGTAGTTATATATATATATATATTATATATAGGTGTGTTATTTAATCGGGATTCGGTCAAATTTTCTAGGTTCAAAAATCAAACTCTCATGGTCGACGTTTCGGTTTTGTTTTAAAACCTTGTTCATAGGCCTGCAAACAAAGGATAATAAGAAATCACATATCACATCCAACATATAAACATTATGAAAAAGAATTGTAACAACTTATGAATATTATAAGCCGAAGTATTTCGAGATAAACGAAACAGTATAACTTACTTTGTTTGTTTATAATATTCCCTTTTATTTCGTTTATAATATAATTGTCGGCAATGAGAGTTTGATTTTTGGACCTAAAAAATTTGACCGAATCCTGATTAGATAACACACCTGTTCTATCAAACGGTCGATATACTATTGAACCTGTTTTATATATATATATATATATATATATATATATAATGAATGATCAAACCACAATAAGAAATGGGAAAACAAGACTAAGATCTTTCAACCGTAACAAGCGGTCTTCGTCAGAGTCAAAAACCCAACTGGTTTTTTGACTCTGACGAAGACCGCTTGTTACGGTTGAAAGATCTTAGTCTTGTTTTCCCATTTCTTATTGTGGTTTGATCATTGATTGTTGTTTCACGTGTTTATGTGAAATCTTTTTATATATATATATATATATATATAAAATAGACGGCAGCTTCCGCAAACTGGTGTTTTCTAGTTTTCCAGTAGTCTATTACCAAATTAATCAATCCAGGAGAAACAATAGATCTCTATTATAGAGCATATATGCACAATTTCTATAAAGAAGTTGAATGTACCCTAAGAAAGATTATTCGCACTAATGTTTTCCCGGCAAATGAAACTGATAAACTCCCACTTAGGATTTACTACCAAAGCAAAAAGACTCAAAACCATCACCTTAAAAACCGCCCCCACAGGGATGTCTCAGTACTGCAAAAAAGTGACTTGGTGTTCCAATATACATGTAATACCGGGAACTGTGAAGCCTGTCCTACAAAGTACATCGGGTTGACTACAACAAGACAATCAAAACGTCTTACCTTCCATCTTATAGCAGGTACCCCGAAAAACCATACGAGACAAGTACATAATACAACATTAACGAGGGAAACGTTAGAGAAATGAATAACTTTAAGAATAGAAAATAATACCAGCCACCTTCATATCCTCGAGATTTTATACATCAATGACATCTAACCTTCTATGAACATTCAGGTCAACAGTACAGACATAATACCAAGTTGTAAGAACTTCGATAGTTCTTATAAACTTATCATACATACACTGACAGGACCCCCAGGCAATGTATATAATAAGTTGTAACCTTCCACTTGTCACAGTGGACTTTTTTCTTCATAATGATTGCCTATTTCTATTTATCCTCTTAATTTTAATGTTTGTTTAACTTTTTCGAAATTTATATTGTGTTAGTTTATGCTTAATTAGTTTGTACCATATGGTATATGGTATATGATGATGATTTCAGTGAAATCGACAGCATGTAAGTAAAAATATATTATTGAGTAACCTACGGAATTTTATTTTCCGTAAAATATACCTATAATCATACTTTATTGAAAATGATCGCAGTTTCTGCATTCAAGACCGTTTTGTTAACAGATTCTAACCTCCTAGCTATTTTCCTTATTGTAGTAGGAAAACTGTAAATCAGGTTCGCCAATGACATTTCCAAGTAAATAAGTCCAATGAACGAAAGAAATTTATTTAATAACATGATCTAAATGTACATTTATCATTTAGATCATGAATTTCTTTCATTCATTGGACCTATTTACTTGGAAATGTCATTGGCGAACCTGATTTATAGTTTACCTACTACAATAAGGAAAATAGCCAGGAGGTTAGAATCTGTTAACAGAAATGTCGTGAATGCAGAAAACTGCTATCATTTTCAATAATGTATATCAATATATACATGTTAAGTATATCATAGATGTATGTGTTTAAGAGTGCCTGCGTTTTGTTCTAGAACCCTGATGCATTAACTCTACACGTGGGTGGCATACAGACCCGCATGGGAACTCGCTTTAAGATGTTCTTAGGAAATGACGACAGTGTATGGGAATATCCGCTCCTCTCTATAGTGCTGCAGTGACCTTCGGCTTAAGACTACTTTCCTCTCGGTCACTTTTCTTATCGAGCGTTTCTTCTATCAAAAAACAACTTCTTCTTGCATTACTTATTATTAAATTACCATTGCTATTGTATCCTAACATTTCTATTGATAGGCTTTTAAAGTTATCATTATGATTTCTTTGTGTTTTTTGTGAACTGTTGTCCACTGTGTTTTACTAATGTGCAAACCCTCAGAAGATATTAGGTTCATTCTATAGTAATATGGTGTATGTTGGCTTATTCTATAGCTAAAGGAATGTACCATGCTGTCACTATCTCATATAAAGTTAGATTTTTTTTATCTATTTATATGGAGGTTTCATATAATGTCTCAATAATTTTCATCTTTCTAGATAGTTTCACAAAGATAAAGTTAGATTTTGTTTATCTATTTATATGCAGGTTTCATATAGTTTCTCACTAATTTTCATCTTTTTAGATAGTTTCTGGATAGTTTTTCAAATCAACCAATCATTACATTCCATTTTTCAGAAATAGTATAAAGTAATTCCTCAAAGGTTTTATTACAATAATCCAGACTTTTAACGTTTTTATTGCACACTGGGCTATAAAATATTTTGTGAACCGTAGTTTGAATAAGGCAAAACAGTTAATTCAACCGTAGCATTTCAACAGAAAACAGTGAGATAGTGTATCAAGAATCTGCTTACAGTAGGTAACAAATAACTGAATTCCTATACATATTGGGCAACAAACCTAAGTTTAATGCAGACAATAGACAAAGTTCAAAAACTTTGAAATTATCCGCAGGAACTACAAATAATGGACAAGAAACTCTGATAGCAAACCCAAACGTTAAAACTAAAACCTCCCCTCATTTAAATTTTAGACAATCTAATATAATTTATTTTTATTATTTTTTTATACCACTTTTAAATTAATGATTCACTATTTTAAATTGTTAACGTTATTATCTTAGTGTTACCTAAATCCTTGAAAATGATTACTAGACGATCAAAACATTGAACTATAAATATTTAAAGTATATTCTGTATTAAAATATTACAACTTTAATTAAACCAATAAATACTTTGGAGATTTACTTTACACTGTTTTGAGTTCATTTCAGTCCTTTTTCACTTCAGTCTTACTAATTATATTAATTTGTTAAGGAATAAAATAAAATGTACATCCTATGATAACAAGATTTCACAACAAACACGTAAAATAAAAATAAATAAAATAATTTTATTTAAATAAATAAATATATATTTTATTTTATAAATATTATTATAATAGTATATATAATTATATATTATAGCATGATTATATATACATATATATATATATCATATATAGTCATATATATTATATATATAATATTATTATAATATTTTATTATAACACTAGCAAACGTACCCGTCTTTGACGGAATCAAAAATTCTATTATAATTGGTATTCCAAAATATCAATTATAGTATTGTACTAATACTATAGTTAGAAATTATAGAATAGTATAAAATACCATTATTAGTACAGTGTTAAACAAATGCCTCTGTATACACTACATTAGCTGTCTGTCCTTCAGGTTCATGGAAGAACAAACAGTTGAAACCTCTGACTCTTGAGCAAGTAAACTACAGTTGACCATGTGAGAAAAACTTGGTTTCGCTACCTTGTATTCCTGCGTTAGATGAAGTTTCCCTTTGTGACTTAGTTAACGTCATTGCGAAATAGACTCTGACGGGACTTTGCAATCATTTCAACAGAAACAGTCAATGGCTCGGAATCAATGGTATGCGTGGTATACACACAGACTCCTCAATACCACATCCAGTCATTATGTCCGCCTCTATAGCATATCTGTGTAGAGCACGAACTCAGAGTCGTGTCCCGTTGCACAGTTTTAGGGCACTCATGTTTCGTAACATGAAATTTGTTACTGCTACTAAATTGCAGCATGATTGGTGCTCCTACTTTAAGTTTTTACTCATGAGCAGGCAGTCCAGGAGAAATAAATTCAGAGTCAAGAAATTCAATTAGATAATGAACTGCTTCTTCATCACTAATCCAATCTCTTTACTGACTTGTAAGTTCTTTCCTCGGTGTGATATAGCGTAAGAACTTGTTTGTTGATTTTTCCTGCCCGTTCATATTAAGAGTTGAAAATTGCTCGTTTACAAAACTATTTATTCATAATAGATAGTACATCCTCAACTCTGGGAAACACCTTTTCAAAGATGTCAAATACGCAATATATTCATACGCTCCAATGAAATTAAAATCAACCAACAATACCTACTTGCCACACCTGTGTATTTTCAAAACAAACTTGTCTGTAAAGTTAGGAAAATACGCTTAAAGCCCTATAACTTCGTTTCTGTACTGAATTATGAATCTATTTAGAGCCCGTATTTTAAGTTAGGCACACACAAATCCAGTGTCAAAGTTTCAGCTCGCCATGTCTTATGGTGGCTGAGTTTACTTGTGACAAACGTTTTTGCTTTAAACGTCCATAACTTCACTTCTACGTTGAATTTCCAATCAATTCAGAGCCTATATTTTAAGTTAGACCTACACAAATCTACTGTAAAAGTTTCAGCTTTATATGTCTTATGGTAGCTGAGTTTACTTGTGACAAAGTTTTGCGGACAAACAGACAAACCGACAAACAGACAAACCGACAGAAATTTTTCTAAGGGTGGATTCGGTTTCTCCAATGTATGAAACGTAAAGAAAACTTGAAATGAGTCAGTTCTAAGCAAAGTACAGACAAAATCATTATTTTATTTATATAGATATTAAAATATTTATTTTAATAAATAAAAATAAAATAAAATACGTAAAGCAAAGTAATAGTAACTCTTGCAGTGTACAAGCCACTGTCTTTTTTTTCTGATTTCTTCTTGTGGTTTGGACGTTCAACATTGTATGATATACATTATTCTATAATGTATCATATCATTATATATGTTTTCATATACATAAACACTTATAGAGTTAAATATATGGATACCACTGTTACTACCAATGAGGTTAGTATGATTTATATTGGAAATAGGATAAACCATCATAGCTCTACGCTGTTCTTGGAGTCGTTGGAGCGCTTTAAGACGTAGCCCATCTTCAGTTACAACTAATCTAAGGAGCTGTTAGGATATATAAACAATATATATGTAATGTTAACAGCTCCTTAGGTTAGTTGCGACTGAAGATGGACTACGTCCGAAAGCCCTCCAACGACTCCAAGAATATATTTATTTGCAATACAAAACTTTTAGAGTTCCTGAAATTAATCTACAGCATTCAAACAAAGTTGTTATCTACCAAACTACTCGTCTGTTTTTAATAGATTTTAATATGTCAACAGCGGCAGACTTCCATAACGATATATTTTCAAAACTACATGTATCAGACTACTTTGAAAGCTTGTTTGGTTTATGTGCTATATTTGCTATAAACATTATATTCATAACCCTTTTTTATGCATTTTTATACTATTTTTTATCACTTGAAAGGTCACTCCCCTTTGTGTATATGCTACTGATAATCCACTTTAATATACATTGATAATTACCTCAGGATTGAAAAAATCGAAATCAAAGCCTCTTTAGATTATGTCTAAATCGAAAATATTAAAAAGTCATAATTAATGAGAAATATAAAAAAAACTATTGATAATATATTCAAATTGAAAATTTTAAAAAATTATTAGTAACGGTTGACTTTAGACAAATTCTTGTAAACACATAGTATGTTATAATTATTATTGTTAAAAAATGTTTTCATTAAGTTATCTGCCAAGGCTTTTAAGTCACAAAAAGTTGTAAAAATGTTAAATTGGCGTTTGCGATTTATTTACAATTTTTCAATAATGCTGGTATCGTTAACGATCGTTTTATATTAATTTTCATTATAACATTCTTCTGCCAGCCATGCAGGTAATTTTGCAAATTATTTTATATTAATTCTGTTTTTTACTTAATCATCTGACAATGTTTCATTCGTTTGTACTTCATTTTAATAGGCTAAGTTGTTTAATAAATATTGCTAAAAGTTATTTATGTTATTTCATAAATAAACTTTCATATATTAGAATTATTTTTTATTTTTTTTCTTTTTATTGATTATTTCAAACAAATTTAATGAAGATACTCCAAAATACTGAATTAATCTAGATAAAAAGAAACTGTCATATTAATGATTGTCATTGTTTACCTTTGAAGATCAAGGGCTATATCAGTTAAAGTAACTAGTTTATGAGTGATATTAAAAGTATAGACCATAGAAGGTAAAGAATATTTAATAACTGTGAGGATATAAATGTAGGCAATTTATGAAAGTGATTGAGTTATTTAGTTTTTATTTTTAATCAACTTTATGTCATTATATCGTACAAATGAATAAAAATAATTCCTTGCCATGTATCAAAACATTAATGTTTAAGATACAAGTTTGGCGGTGAACCAGTTTCAGCGAATTATTTGTTGAATAAATACGTTGAAGGATTAAATATCCCCTTGAAATATGAGTCCGGAATATTTTACAAGGTGTTCCTTAAACCAGTTAATTAAACGAGGGTCGATGTTCCTTTCTGGAGAAAGTAAGTCGACGAGAGTGTAACTGATATTTAAAATTGGTCAAATACGCTACGAAAGTAGAAATCGACTTATTAAATCGAGCGGCCCCGTGAAGGTCGTACAAGTCGTTTATGCAAATGATCTCAATGGCCCGATACTAGTCTTAAGTCTTTGAATAAATGTTGTCAAAAGTCGGAAACCTCATTATGACAGCGATGACGTCCTTCCCGTCTGAAAAGCCGGTCAAAAAAAAAAAACTTGATTTTACTGTTAACCAGTTGACCACAAAGTAAGAAAAAAAAAGAGAAACTTTGTATGTGTAAGTTAGAAAAGGTTGGTGAACATTGAGTTTTATTTATTCGTCTCGAAGAGGGCGCTAATGAAGGCATCTCGTTATCGAGATCCTGAAGGTTACTTTCTTCTTGTTTTGTCTGGCACGTGGATGTTCTTTTCTACTGATTTTTCAATTCAAAGTGGCACGTTCTGGAAAAACCATTGACTTCAGTTGAGGCTCTTACTTTCTGCTTCATTAGTGTCATGTCACCTCTCTCTCTCTCTCTCTCTCTCTCTCTTGGATGAATCGCCTTAACTTTTTCATTAGTTAGAGTTACTTCACTGTTCAAATAAATCTAGAAATGCCGCTTGTTTAATCATTTCAACTTATCTTGCATTCTCAATCCAATATTTAGATATATTGGATTGGTCTTTGCAATTAAACATATAACTGTGAATTTCAATTAGGAATTGAATACACTGCTACCTATTATAATCACGTGACCTGATGACCTTGAAATAGTCAGCTTGTAACATTTGATAAGAAAATAATTGTAGTCCATCTATAGCCTCCATATCCACCAAATGTAATACCAACTCAAAATATCAGGTGGTGTATTCATTTGTATAGCACTCACCAAGGATCTCATAAATTCTTTATTAGTTCTGATCATATATTTTTATAATCGTTTATGCAAATGATCTCAATTATACGACTATCTCAATGGCTCGATACTAGTCTTAAGTCTTTGAATACAATTTGTCAAAAGTCGGAAACCTCATTATTACAGCGATGACGTCCTTCCCGTCTAAAAAGCCGGTCAAAAAAAAAGTAGGATATAGATATCTTGTTCAGTCTAAAAACTATTTTTTTTTTTACATTTAAAGGAATAAACTCGGTTCAGATCTAAGCGTTGCTAGGTATTTATTAAAAATACTTTTAAATAATTTCATCATCAAAAGGTATTACGTAAGATAAACATGATTATTTGAAAACCTGAATATTCAGAGCTTGCAAAAAGTGTTCATTGGAAGCCTGGGCTACATCTCCTCACCACTACTACTTCAACTACTACCAACCACCAAGTATTAATAGCAACAATCACATGAACAGTGCCACCAAACCACCAAAGTAATTTCTACAAAAGTACTACAAATACTACAAAACTAGTTTTTAGTAATAAGAAACCATGACTGCTACTGGTAACAAACCACAACTGCTACTATAACCTAACCACTATTTCTACTAAACCACAACACCACTATTTCTAATAAACAACTGTTCATACTACTACTACAAACTACTATTGTTACGACTACGGAAATACCACATCTCCTCCTACTGGTACCAAATCATCTCAAGTGCTATTAACAAGCCACTAATATTCCTCATAACAAGTCCCTTAACTACTCTTACCATACCACTAACATTTCTAGTTATTATTTGTAGAGGTAGTAATGGAGTGATTATGCGCCTCTAACAGCCTCTAGCACTTAACTCCTACTTTCGGTTTTCGGGAGGTTACCCTGTTCAGCTGCTATATGAAGGGACAAACGAAAGAGGAGGAGGAGGTGACCAGGGCCTGGGCCTGACCGCCTTTGTTTCACAATCCTTCCAACTTCCCAAATCCTCTCCTCTTATCCCAGCCCCAATCCAAGGCGTTATGCAGTCTGTGTTGAAGGATGTATGATTCAGGAGTTACTGTATTACGAACGGAGCCTCAAGGGTAACAGGCAGCTCCGGTGACATAATAGCCTTCCTCTGATATGCGGTGTTCTGCCGGAGCGGACAAAATACCACCGATAAATCTTCAGGGATTTTCCTCTGTGTGATACTAAGAATTCCCGAGACCATCCTCTAGAATTGCAGAGGCTCCAAATGCTCTAACTAGTGGGAGCCAACCTCCCACAAGTGCACCTAAGAGAGCCGAAGAAGACAGTCTCAAAGAAGGAGGAAGGAAGTCACTTTATCACGAAACGTAGGGATCCTGAATGGGCATTATCAATGATGGTCTGTGAAGATTCTGCAAAGAAGAGGAAGAAAAGCCGTTGCACCTACTGGCTGACTGTGAGGGAGCTTTGCTACACAGAGGTAGGTGCTTCGGGACACTCAACAAAACCATGGAAAAACTTTTACCGCTGGACCCAGCAAAAGTGCTGAGCTTCTTGGAGGCGTTGAAGCTAACTTCTGAGGTACTTTACTACAGAATGAGAGAAATACAATAGTTTTTAAGACACAGAGCTATAATCACTCTTAAAGAATAATAATTTGTAATACTCCTACTACCAAATAACTACTCCTACCATTATCAAACGAGACCAGAACTATTACTACTTCGACTACTACTAATACCAAACCACCACTAGTACAATTTTTACTTTTACTTTCAAACAGCTGCTCCTATTTTTTTTATCACCACTTACATTACTGTTACCACACCCACCAAACAACTGATACCCGCCATGATCCAGAAGAGTTGAAATTTTTTTATAAAAATGTAAGTCCCGCGTCTTTTAATGAAAGCCTGCTCAAAAAAGTTAGGTCGTTAAAATATACGTGGAGTTCTTGCCGATATAGTTGTATCATATCTTGTCGATGTAGTAACAAAAAAACGCTAATAAAACATTATCAATAATATAAAATCTACACAAATTGTTCACAATCCCTGTAAAATTGTATTCTTACTTCTATTGTTCCAGTAAGCATATCAATTTCAGCAAAATATTAAAGTTATACCAGTTGAAATTGAATTTAAATATTTTTGTTCGTATTCATTTATACTTTTGGAAGCACATGGTATCAAATATAGCCCCAAAACTATCTTATCAGCGGTGATCTGTCATGATGCAACAGTGCTTGTTTGCTTCAACACTTCCGGTCGAAATACAACCCGAGATAAATCAATCACTGTAATCATAGGCTCAAAATGGACTTTGCTAAAATTTATGTATTTTTGAAAGTCAACTAAATGCTTGAAAAAGGTTGAGTTGTTACTTAAAGGAATTGTGGAAAATACGTCTAAAGCCTGTTCAATAGAAACGAAGCTTCAGCAGTGTTTATAAAGTTCTCACTCTATATTCAATTTCTGATAATCAGAACTTTGTAAAACCGTATTTCCTCTTGAAAAAAAAACTATACCTGAATTAATTTTGAAATACCTTTAACTCATCAAGACAAAAGTAGAATATAGTCAAAATGATATGAAATACATTTTTAGGTGGTTAAAACTTGTTTCAATTTTTCGACTTGAACTGATAAAACACTCCTTGATCCTTATAGATTTTTTTTAATATGCCAACAACAGAATTTGGCTTGATAAAAAGGCTTCCAAACAACAACATCCTTCAATTTATTCAAAAATGTATTTTTTTATTAATGAGACAAATCTGAAAAGTGGAAAGTTCATTGTCAAATCGAAATTCAACGTTTATTTCTCCAGAGCGACTCATCTTTTTCTGCCTCATGACCATCCAGTCTAAGGACAGTAGTGAGTTTGTCGTCTGTTTTCTATATCCTATTTCTGTGAATTTAGTTTATATACAACTATAGAGCACAAAAAAGAGGACTAACACTCACGACTTTCGATCATTTCGGCTGTCTTGCCGCCTTCAGGAAGGAGAAAAGAAAAAGGAGAAGAAACGAAGGAGCGGAGATGTATATGCGTCCACCGACAGATATATATATATATATATATATATTTTCTCTGCTCCTTCAAGACCACCGGACAGTCGTTGTCTTTTATATATATATATATATAAATATATGATCAAACCACAATATGAAATGGGAAAACAAGACTAAGATCTTTCAACAGTAACAAGCGGTCTACGTCAGACTTTGTTTTCCCATTTCATATTGCGGTTTGAACATTGATTCTTATATCATGTGTTTATGTGAAATCTTTATATATATAACAAGATTCACATAAACATGTGAAATAACAATCAATAATCAAACCACAATATGAAATAGGGAAAGAAGACTAAGATATTTCAACCGTAATAAGCGGTCTTCTTCAGAGTCAAAAACCTAACTGATATATCTATATCTTATATATCTATAAGACCAAATTTATCAGGACTTGGTCAGTCCTAAAACTTTCAGGTTCAAATGAAACTTCCAATGTCGAAATTTGGGTTTTTATTAAAAACCTTTTCCTAGGCCAACAAAATAGCAAACCTCCTTTTTTATAAACCTCCAATAAAATAGTTAAGTTTTATGTTTCAAAGTTTATACTTCTGTATGTTCACTTATCTGCTTGTCTTCTTCAGTTACTACTATATTTTCATTTTGTAGTTTTTTTGTGCTTTATGTGTGTGTTGTTGAATGATTGTATTATTTCTAATATTTACTCTGCTTTGTAGGCCTATGAAAAAGGTTTGATATAAAACCAAACCATCGGAATAGAAAGTTTGATTTGGACCTGCAGAATTAAAGGAGACAAGATAATTTGATCCCGTTTCTATTCCTCGGTCGATAAGTTTATCAAGGAATGTATACATAGATATATGCTTCCTAACAGTAGCATAGAATAGAAGAGAAGAATATACAGTACAATATAACTAAGATTTTCTGGCCAGTATGCATCTTCAGAGTTACAAGGTGAATCCTATTTAAACATGTGACTCTGACGAAGACTGTTAATTCTGAGAGTCATGGTTCTTCTTGATCATAGCAGAAGAAGAATCATAAGTAACAACTTTTCACCTTTAATGGAGTAGGTTCACGATATTAAAAATTGGTGATACTTAAATTTGGGGAAATGGAATATACTACATGAGCGAACTGAAGTGAATAAAAAGGGCCTTTGAAAGTTTTATTACTAGCTGGGACAATGTTTGTTTGTATGCAAGAGTTAACGGATTTGATGGCACAATCTCTATAGTCAGGTTAGGCGACTTGTCAATATGTAAGGCACACTGTTAGCCTACATGTTGTTGCAGTTTTTTAATACTGTCAATATTTGTTTTGCGACATGCCTTGTTAGGCTGCTGACAAGATATCCGCCTGTCACGTATGCTCCCTGCACAGAGTACACATATCTGTCTCCTCTTCTCAAACTATTCAGATGGCATTGCAAACACTTGTTGATTACTGGAACTTTCACAATAACTTTGTATTTAATATAGGCAGCCTATGACACAAGACTCTTCAAATAACACTTCCCATAACACATAAATCATTTTCTGAAAATTATTAAAAAAAAAAAGCACGAAAAAAATAAGCATGTTACTTCCAGTTCTCATATCAATGATCTGACTCCTGTTATACTGTTTTAGAAGAGGAAAGTGATGTTCACTTCGTATTCGGCACCCACATTAAGTGCAAGCCATATAACCAGGTGGATCCTACATTGAAAGTCCTAATTATGTGTTACCCAGATTAACTAGAGTAGGTATTCTTAATAATATTGAGATCAATCGACGATATATTTTCCAAGTAACTATAGCTACACGGCTTCCCGTATAAAAAACTACCAACGCTTAAACCTCAAACCTCCAGTAAAAACTGCAAAGGCGTTACATTGATACTATACCAGGCTTCTCATATCAGAAAGATTTGAATTGTAACTTAATGAATTACTATATATTTACCTATTAATGTTTAAATTAAAACCCAAAGAATAAGATTAAAGCAGCCCATAAATCTAAAAAAAACCACTGAGTTGTGTTTTCTAAACATATATAATAAAGAATTTAAATACTAGATATTCGAATATATTTGGATAATATTTTAACGGCAACAATTTTAATTAAAATTTAATAAACCTTAGGCATGAGTTTTTTTTAGGTATATAACACTTTATTAAAAATAATTATTTCTACAGTCTTATCTCGAATTCTATATCCATGCTAGTCGAACATATAAATATTTTATAAATACTTATGATCTTATAATAATAACCTTTGTGATGTTAAAACCTTCAATATAATAACATTTGTCAAACTTTATATGTATCTTTATGTTATGTTATTTTTAATGGATTTCTTTTGTTGTTTACTTCAAATGTTGTTAAGCACTAGATCTATAATAATTGGATTACTTGATTTTATTTTTTAATAACCAAAAACATTGATATCTTTTTTACATTGTCATTAATAATGACAGTAAGATTACATTTTTTTATAATAGGAATATTAATGATATCTAATGTCCAAAATATAAAATTTTTGGAGTAGAACAAGTAAAAGTTAAGGAAATGGCAGCCACGTTTAGAGAGGAGAGGTAATTCTCCTTGCTCATATGACACCATTATTAGTAATGCTGTCAGGGAAGTATTTCTCATATTGCTTTGATTGATTTTGATAGAGTGAAGTAAAAGTAATATGCATTTTTTTTTTCTAAAAAAAAAAACTTTGACTGCTAGAACAAATGAACTCCTCTCTTTACATGATACGAGCTCTCACTTCCCTGTCAAGCTGTGTTCAGAGTCAATCTGAGCCTGCTGTCCATAATGGAAAGACGCCTAATACTGGCGTCTTAATCCCACGGATGACCTCTTTCTGAAACCACAACGCCACTTGACACTAGACACCTCTAGCTCCCTCTTCTTCATTGGAATGCACCACCTTTATACCTTAATTAGACTTGAAGAAAAAAAAAAAAAGGAAATCGTAATGAAAAAAATGTTCATCAGTTCAGTTCAGTGACCTAGTCAAAATACATTCTCAGTAACATTTCAAATAGAAAACGTTATTATTGACAGTTTGTGCTAACGCAGAACTATTCAACTCAAACAAGCGGTCTTTCTTTATCATTACAATTAAAAGATGATTAAATCTTTAATTTTTTTTGGAGGGAATTTTATGCAAGTGCAGTATACTTCAGCTTTTCACGTTAATACCTTTAGGCTTCTACTTAAAACAGTCCACACGAAGTGATACTTACTACGATTCCTTCACATACCCGTAAACATACCATAAGAGTAACACCGCTCAACACAGTCAAGGGAGCCAGGGTAGCCAAGTGGTTTACGTTCTACCTTCTGGACTGGTATTTGGGATATTATTTTGGCACTGGATTTATTCAAGTGGAAGTTGAAAAATATCTGAGCACGTTGTCCCTCAGAGAGAACGTTAAGCATGTTTTAATTTACACATGTACCTCGACCTTTCAGTCATAACATGATAAAGCAGAATAGCTTGATGTTTGTTGAGTGCAGTGTTTTTGCCATGTCATAAAAAACCAATCGTTGTCTCACGAATGAGACAGACCTCATGATATGTCCAAGGTAGACCTCATGATATGTCCAAGGTAGACCTCATGATATGTCCAAGGTAGACCTCATGATATGTCCAAGGTAGACCTCATGATATGTCCAAGGTGGACCTTATGATATGTCCAAGGTAGACCTCATGATATGTCCAAGGTGGACCTCATGATATGTCCAAGGTAGACCTCATGATATGTCCAAGGTGGACCTCATGATATGTCCAAGGTAGACCTCATGATATGTCCAAGGTAGATCTCATGATATGTCCAAGGTAGACCTCATGATATGTCCAAGGTAGACCTCATGATATGTCCAAGGTAGACCTCATGATATGTCCAAGGTAGACCTCATGATATGTCCAAGGTAGACCTCATGATATGTCCAAGGTGGACCTCATGGAGGCGGGCTTCTACTAATCATATCAACGAAAGCTATAAAGCTTAGGCCCGGTAGTCTCCAGGAGACAGATAGTTACTTGATGAACGATATCATCGAGAATTGCAAAGGAAAACATGAAATTGTTTCCACCCCGATAATCGTGGCCGGTTGTCATGCGGAAGGTTGCGAACGCCACACTTCTCGGGGGGTTGTGAGGTATGTTGCCCTTCACTATGCCCTCCCAATGCCATCCAGTTGCTGCCAGGCTTCTTTTGTTGCCTGGTTGTTGCTCACTTTTTTTATTGACAAGGGAGTTCTAAAGGCTGTAAACCCCAGGGTAGCTAAGTGGTTAGGTTTGTTGACTCAGGGAGCACTCATGCTTTACCAGTAAATCCGCTTATCCATTACCCATAATATTCAAGGTCCAGGTCCACTGCATTACTACAACCATCTGTATATATTTTAATATGGCTTTTTATTATAGAACAAAAGTCCAGCTATTTCAAACTTTTACAAAGAATACTTTCTATTATCTACAGGATTGATAGTAAAAACCATAACAAATAATTTAACCAGACTTTTTTTATAAAACAAAAGTCGGGCCACTTTTAGTTTTCTACTAAGTTTATTTGCTATGATCTAGAATATAGAAAGTAGAAAATAAAATAGAGATTTTATTAAATTTCTAGAGCAGCGATGCGAGGCGAAGTAAAGTAATGCCAGCGGGCTGCGGTCGGAGGCTGAAGAGAATGCCCACAGCGTGATACAATGTGGTATTTGACGGCGAGGTATGCCAGACTTGAAGCTCTGGTGGCTGCGGTCTCCAGATCTGCGGTCGGATGTCCTGTCATACTGACCCCTTCAGTGGCCACCAACTTGTTGCAACTCCTTTCACCGATTACGTAGAAATCAAGCCTCCTCTCATACTTACGCATTCGTATCTTTTACGCTTCCAGTATAATCTCGTTAGAAATGCTGAGATCGGTTCAAGAAATAATTACTACTCCTTCAATTCCAACGTTTCAATGTCTTTACACACATTATCAGAATCAGAATAATTCATATACCATTATATCTGCTAACATTAATATTAGTACACATAATAATATATTAAAGATATAACATTTATATATATTATTACATAAATAAAAAGATTTCACATAAACACGTGAAATAACAATCAATGATCAAACCACAATAAGAAATATGTTAATATAAGTTTATATATCAACGTCTAAAGTACAGTAAGAAATGGGATAAAAGAGTAAGATCTTACTCTTAAAGAAACAAGCAGTCTTCGCCAGAGTTTGATTCTGACGAAGACCGCTTCTTACGTTTGAGTGATCTTAGTCTTTTATCAGATTTTCTACTAAGGTTTGCATATTGATTTCTATTTCACGTGTTTATTTTGATAAAAAAAATTTTATATATGTATATAAGAAACAGTAGGAAACATATGTGTGTAAAAATATAGTATAAAAATGCTATATTATGGTATAAGAAAGCTATATTATTACAATTACATAGTATAGTAGAATATAAAACATTATTTACATTAATAATATAAAAATGGTAATAAAAACTTAAATTTATTTGGTAAGAACGAATTTAAATAAAACAGAAAGTGCAGTCCTTTTACTGTAAGTTTATCAAACATATTACTGTATCTGTCATGACCGCAATAAATCAAATAACGTGAAATTTATTAAAATTTATTTACTATAAGTCTGTTGGCCCACATAATGTTTAGAAATATTTTACACGAAACTCATTATATATACGACACCTATTATTTAAAATAATGTAATAAGCAAAAAATGTGTTAATATACTATAGCTTCTGATATGGTAATCCATATAATAGAGAAAATTGGTATTAAGAATGTCCTCTTGATTTACATTGCTGGACTTTAAAATATACAGAAGGAAGGAAAAAATTGTTAGGCTTTGGGTTGAATCAAGAAGAAGCCTCAAGGTAGGAAAAAAGTGGTAAGGTCTGATTTTATTAGGGTGGCAACGGGTAAGGGCTAAATTACCCTTTGGTTAGCCTTGAATTTTTAATGAGAAGAAGGGATGAAGAAGAAAAAAGGGCGGAGGTAAGCGTGCCGGTCATTAGAGAGCAGCTGGGCCGACGGTTCATAGTTCACGGGTGCCCTGGGGTAGGGACTCCGGGTGGCCAGCCCGATTCAGAGAAACAATATAAAGACTCGCAGGGGAATTCGATACGAGTAAGGGATAATTCTCTATTGCTTGGGGGGTGGTTTTCCAGCCAATTTAGCCCTCTGGATTGAGAAATGGTTTTAGTCGACTGGTCTGTTACTAAATAGACCTTACCACCAAGATTTCACTATCCCCTATTCACTCTTCTCTCTAAGCTAGTTGTTCTTAAAACTTGCTTGGTAATATGATGCATAAGTACGCGTTAAATTATGTTTAGATGTACTTTAAGAGATGTTTGTATGCATTTTAGGAGGTATTTTTTTAAGAACCTTAGATGATGGCCTAAGTACGCCTACAAGATGGCTATGCACAAGCAAGAAACTCTAGCAAAAGGCCTGAAACACTGCAATTCAGTAAATCTTAGAAGATATCTAATTGTACTATACAAGATTTTAGATGCGTCTTATGAGATGTATTAATGTACTTAGAAGTGGTTCAGATCTCTTAGACTATAGCATTCTAAAATATTAATATGTTTGTCTTAGAACATCCTAAAAGATTAGTGCCTTTGACATGGCCTAGAACACTGATGGGTAAAGTACGGCTCGTACTTGTTACTCCCCGTAGTTTTCATTGCAAATATGTCATTTTATATGAAAACAAATCACCGAATACAAGTTCTCGTAACAATATTATTAAAAATATATTACTTTTTTTCAATTTGCTGAGTATATTGAAAAGATATATAATGGCAATACTTTATAATGATATATCACAGCGGTTTTATTTCAAAGAACAACCAGCTAATCATATACGATTAGATCACATACGTAGCGGATATAGCTGAAATGACAGAACAACAGAAATGCCTCAGACAACAGTACAATTTTTACAGAAAGATGTTACACTTTCCAAAGCAAAGCTACAATTTTCTCACTTTATCACAACTAGTAAGCTGAAAAATTGTAACACTAATTGAAAAAACGCAATAATATTCATTGAAAAGGCTATGATAATGAACATGCTTCAAAACAAGTCGTTATGAGTTTTACAAGGAAAATTTACAAGGAATGATTAGTTTTACTTTAATAATCCATTAAAATCAAGTAATTTTTACAATATTTTTTACATTTGATGCATATTATCAAAGAGAGAGATTGTATTTTAGTTTAGTTAAAATAAAGTAATGATTTTGTTGAAGTACATGTGAAAGCACTTAAGGAAAGATTAACAGTTTAGGGAGAGTATTATTGACTGGAAAGCAAATGGTTTTTGATGGAACGTCAGGATTGACAGCCTACATATGTAATACAGCTGAGGCGGTCGATATGCCTCAAAGAAGATAAATCCACATTATCGGCGAAGGGATAAAAAAAGAGTAATTCTATTGACTCGAGGGAAGTGTGCCCGATAGACATGCTTGTTTGTAGAGGGCACGTGTTCTGTCAACACTGGCGCCATCTTACCAACAAGTCCACTTTTCATTGGCTCCTTTACCCTCTGCGTAGATAAAATTTATTTGATTTTCCCCCCTAAAAAGAGAAACTTTTTTTTTATCGAAGAGTCCAATATTCAATGTAGACTCATATGCAGTCGTATCTTTATAATAAAATTGAAAAGTTGTGTTTACTTTGAAGATACCGATGGGGAAAAACCGTTGACATCCCAACAACAAGAATCATTCAAAGTGAATAACGACTGCTAAAATTGATGCAATAAACTGCTATCAGTGATCTTATAATATCTAATGATTAATTCATGTGTTAACAATAATAGCATTAATTCATTACTTGTGCAATTTGTTACAGTCTTATTTACTCATGATAGGGAATTTCAAAAAACTACGTCTTGAAACCAAAGAACTTTATGTTAAAACTAACAACCCGTTTCGAACACTTAGTCCTCTTCTTCAGGTTTACAACCTCCAACTGTTTAAGGTGTTCCGTGAGTCCCAAATTGTTAACTTAAGGGTATCTATGCAGTACAAGTTATTTAGTCAACACTAAGGCCGGCTGGACTAGGATTTCTTAATTTCAATTACATACTGATTTACCATAATTATTGAATACACTCACACACTGATACTTGTGAAACTTCAGTGAGATGGATAGAGAGAGAATGATCGAGACGGGGTGAAATAATGAAGAACAGAACACATCACACAGTAACTCTTGTTAAAATAAAACTGAATGTATATTGTAAATAAAATATTTATCAGAAATTGATCGATATATTTTAACAAAAGTATGACAGTTTTAATGAAAAATAATAATAGAAAGTACGAGTTTGATACTATTTACTTTATAGTATTAAATATTCAAAATTAATAAGGTTAAAATTAATTAACTTAGAAATGGGAACTTATCGATTTTACATCTGAAATGTAATTGTTTATTGGTTTTCGATTTCAAAATACATACTTATGCCTTTGAATCTCTGATTTGAATGAAGGAAGTTTAGTAAGTCTTTATAAATAAGTTAATTCTGTTTTATTCCAGTCGAAATCATGATGTCGACTATTCGTCTATATATCTGCGTAATTACTATTGTTCTTTCCGAGATTTGGTCAGGGTTAATTTGTAAAAATCACCTGTTTGTGAACGCTTCACAATGTCTTATGTCAAGACATCCTCAGGGCTAAAAACCAAATACAGTGGAAAATTATTTTATCGAAACAAACCTTGTGTTTGGTTATTAGCACTGAGGATGTATTGAGATAAAAAAGAAACGTTGGCAAAGAGGTGATTTTACAAATTAACCCTGACCAAATCTCGATAAGAAGAAAAGTAATTATTATTAATTGCTGTAAAGAAAAGAATACCTTGATATATTTGAATATGTATAGTATTGTAGGATATATTTGGTCGGGATAACATAGCATTTGATATATATATATATATATATATATATATATAAAGAATTCACATAAACACGTGAAATAACAATCAATGATGAAACCACAATATGAAATAAGAAAACAAGACTAAGATCTTTCGACCGTAATAAGCTGTCTTCGTTAGAGTTGGGTTTTTGACTCTGACGAAGGCCGCTTTTTGTGGTTGAGGGATCTTGGTACTTGTTTTCCCATTTCTTATTGTGGTTTGATCATTGATTGTTATTTCACGTGTTTATGTGAAATCTTTATGTATATATATATATATATATATATATAACTTGAACGTTAAAAAAACGATCAGAATCAAAAAACTTAGGAACATAGAAATTTTTATGAACATAGAAATATAGATAAACAAAAAAACGCACTTACAGTTTCTAGTGAAATCTTATCAGCAGTGAAAAGAGAGAGAAAAGAGTGCACTGTTGCAGACTTATCTATGTACTTTTGTTTATATTGAACTTTAGATACATAAAAACTCATTTTAAAATAGAAAAAAATACGACACAAACTGGACACCACTATTAAATATACGTTAAAAAGTAACACAACTTTTGAAACTCAAAAAAAGCAGCACTGTTAGCTACCTTCATTGTTCTTGGTCTCTCCTGAAGACGAATTTTCCAAAAATTAGAGTTAATAAGTGTGTTAATTATCTCAATAGGATTTAATAATTGTGTTAATAAATATCAATAAATACTTGAATTTATTGATATTTATTTGAAAACATTCAAACAACACAGAACACTTACTTCAGATAATTGTTGAAAGCAGATCCTCTTGAGATGAAGATCACAAAGAATATGGATTCAGGAAAGTATCGTCAGACTTGCGAAAAGAAAGCGAATGAAGAAATCATCTTCTTTTGCAACTGCAACACCAGATTTATTTATATATTACGGAGAAATTACAGTAAACTATAAAAAAAACAACTTTCTATATTTCAACAAATTGTTAGTATGATAATTGGAGATGGTCTCTGTTTGATCACAGTAAAAACATTCACCATTTTACTTTAGTAATTTGATCAAAATAACTCTTCTCTTAAAAGTTACTTTTGAACCAATGATGACCATTTACTTCGGTTGAAAGTTTTTCAGGTCCCATTTCTGAATTCTTAATGTGGTTTAGGCATTGAGTTTTATTCTATTGTTTATTGTTAAAATATTGTTTTATATATATTAAACAATGAAAATATAGTAAAGGTTTACAGTCAACAGAAATTTTGACACCAACTGTAACTGCTCTATGTTACTGCTCTATATTAGAAATAGATAAAACCATCATACCTCGTAAGATGATCATGGAGTTGGAGCGCTTTCGGACGTTGTTCATCATCGATCGCAACAGACCTACTCATTAGGTCTACCAGTAGGTTTGTTGCGATCGAAGATGGACAACGTCCGAAAGCGCTCCAACTCCATGATGATCTTACGAGGTATGACGGTTTTACCTATTTCTAATATAAATCATACTAACCTCAGTGGTATTAACAATATGCATGTATGTAACTGCTCTGCTGAACTTTTGCGTTCTCCTCAAGCTGGTCCATCTATTCCTCTAACACTCCAAGTAGTTGTATGTATTTGAAGTGAACTTTCAATTCGTTTTTGAACTAAGATGTTTCTCTTTCGTTAGCATTTTTCTTCATTTAAAAATATATTATTAATTTATACAGGTATAATATGATAAATAAAAAAAAATTAATAAACAGTTTAAGGATTGATCCCACAAGAAAAACTTCCATATTGAAGTCAACGTTTCAACAAATTAATTTGCATAATCTAATTTGGAAAAATTAAACAATACAATTAATAACAAAGATGAGTAAGTTATTTCACTTTGCAAATTCATGTTGATAATCAAAACAAGAAAATTTCTTGCCTTAAAATGTAGTGTAACCTCCATCATTTATTTGTCTAAAAAATATTGAACATTTCTTATTTTATATATAATAATAGAATTTAAGAAATGTGAGCAACAAATATGTAAGAAAGGAAAAAAATCAAAGATATAAGCATTTAAAGAGCTTATATCTAGAACGCAAGTTTCCTGAGTTTTATTATTTTTAATTTTATGTAATTTTATGAAACGATTTTACTTTACTTAACTTTGTTGAATGTTTCTCCAAACATTGAAACCTTTTCTTCAATTCAAGGTTATTCAAATCAAAGATTAGATGACTATTATTAAAATATTGTAAATGCATTTAAATATTTTAGGTAATTTATATTTACTTCTATATTCAATATTATTTACTTTTAATATTAAATTTGACTGTAGTTGTAAATGTTGTGAATTATTGCAAGTGGGTAATTTTTTTTGCCTTCCTAATTCTAACTCGCAAATAAGCCACTTTTAGTTTCTTTAGAGTTTAAAGATAGAGTAAAGATAAGATAGAATGAGAGAATATCAAGTAAAAGGGGTTCAGAAACTACTTGTGGTAGAGCTTTGCCATAAGAAACTAACTACAGAGCAACTAACAGATTTCAATTATACTTGAAAACTGAATCAATAAGCATTTTATTTCAAGTTCATCTTCAAGATTCATGATGTAAAGCATCATTTTAATTTTAAATCAAACTTTTTTAATATTCTGTAAGCCATATGCTTCTCGCAAAGTTTACAGCTTTTCTTTTTTTTCCAAAATTCTCCATGCATTCCAATCTTTTACTTGTATCCCATTTAATTTTCTATTATATTTTTTGTACTCTTTTTTCTATTATTTTTCCATATACTACACATATGTTCAATCATTGTATTTTTTTTTGCATTTGCTAATTTTGAAATATTCTGTTGGCCTAAAAAAAAATAATAAAAAAACTTTTTGAGACTTTGAATGAAACCTAAAACAAAAGTGATAAATCTCAAATAATTTTTGTTTCATATATAAAGAGTTGACTTTTGAGTTTTCACCATACCATTTACTTTTCCGAGGACTACGGTTAAATGAGTCGAAATTTTGAAAGTAAATCCTAGAGTCCAGCTTTCATTCCTGCTTCTTTCTATTTTCAATACATATAATATATATATAACAAGATTTCACAATAAACACCAGATATCAAAATCAACGACTAAACCACACTAATAAATCAGGAAAATACCTAAATCTTTCAATCGAAAAAGACAGTCTTTCTTAGAGTCCAAGTGATACTGAGACAGTATTAGTCAGACTTTGACGAAGATCACTTGTTTTGGTTGAAAGATCTTAGTCATTTTTTTTTTTTTGATTACATGACGTTTACTTTCAATATATATACGTTTTACAATGAATCACAAACACAGAACTAAGGAACCAACAGACTTACTGTCTCTAATTTTCGGTTGAACCGTCATCAGGAGAGTTTAGATAGGGATACTTGTGAAGCGCACTTGTGAAGCGACGGGACACGTATCCCTATCTCAACTCTCCTGATGACGGTTCAACCGAAAATTAGAGACAGTAAGTCTGTTTGTTCCTTAGTTCTGTGTTTGTGATTTATCGTGAAACGTTTGTTATCCTTTTGGATCGTTTTCCTGTTTACAATATATATATATATATATAAATGAAAGATCAAACCACAATAAGAAAATGAGAAAACAAGACTAAGATCTTTCAACTGTAACAAGCTGTCTTCGTCAGAGTCAAAAACCCGGGTTTTCGACTCTGACGAAGACCGCTTGTTACGGTTGAAAGATCTTAGTCTTGTTTTCCCATTTTCTTATTGTGGTTTGATCATTGATTGTTATTTCACGTGTTTATGTGAAATCTTTATATATATATATATATATATATAAAGGTTGGGAGCAGTCCTTCTTGGTTACATACATTTATCAAGTAAAGGGGCATTTAAAGTAGCTCACTTTATGGTGAGTTAATTCATGACCTACGCAACCTGGATTTTAAAAAGTGTTTTAGAGATTTAAACAAATTTTCTACCAAAACTAAGTAATGTAAATCGAACATTTATTTTTTAAATGTATATATATATATAATACTCCAGGGTTGGCAGAGGTTACTTGAACTCCCTTGGATAATATCTTTGAGTCACCGCAAACTACTTAGGAAACTAGAAAACCTCAGACTAAAAGTGGTCAATGCAGAAGCTGCTGCTTACTTTAACAATGCATTTTTGAGAGAAGACTTGCTGCAATCATACACCATTTATATATATATATATATATATATATTTGCCAGATTCCTCCTATAAGACAATTATTTTTGTGATGGCACAGTCTTTATGATAACTTTATCGAAGTTTAATCGTGTATAATAAAGTACAGGACTTTGTCTACTATAAGAGATTTTTGCATTGACTGTGTGGGAATAAGAGTTTGCTCGCCAGATGCCACCTCTAGGAATTATTTTTGCGTTTTCTCAGTACAGCAGCTATTGCTGCTTGCATTGTTTGTTTTGGCCGAGTAGCCGTGCAGGGCAGAGGCGTGCAGGCCGTTAAGTTTATTGCAGCGACTCAAGCCCGAGGCACGCGCTGCACACCCCCACTGCACACACAGCAGTACAGGGACCCGTCACGAACCACTGTCTTGACCGCCTAAACAGCTCCAGCCCCAACCATCGCACGTCCCACTCCAAATGTCTTTTCAAACTGCGAAAAAAACATTCCTATGCCGAGGCTGAAACACGTGTTCTTTGCACACAAAGTCACCGCACTCTGACACCCTCACAAAGCAAAATCACCGCCTTCCTCGAAAACAAAGCCATCTGTCTTGCTTGCAGAACAAGCCTTTTAAAACACCCAGCTCTGCATTACTTTAAACACAGACTTGTACAAACCCTACAAAATCTCAACTCTCATCCACAATAGTTATTAGTAATGTACTACAATTTAGATATAAACTAATATTAAAACTACTATCCTGCTAAATAATCTTAATTTACTTTCTGGGAAATTTGATTAAATGAATACGTCTTACTGCCAATCATTACAATAATAGCAAACTCATAGTTTAAAATTAATTATGTTAACACAGGCTATAACTGTACTGTTCTCTCTTGAGTAAGGATCAAATCGGTTTCCAATCTATGACTCCACAGTATGGAAATACTAAGAACTACTATATACTAAGAACTAGATATAATAGATATCATAATAAACGTAATAGATATAGTAGACGGTCAATTATATCTATTAATCTATCAGTATACTTGAGTTAATAAAACACCAGTTGTTATTTTGTACTTCTAAGTGGCTTTTTCAATTTCTACCGTTCTGGTGGAGGATATAAAGAAATCTTAAAACTGTAAACTATTTAATTTGGTATTTACGATGTTTTAATTAATTTTTAATATTCTAGGTCTATATAGCTATAGATTCAAAACATATATATATATATAGCTATATATATATATATATATATATATATTTATGTATACAAGATTTCACATAAACACGTGAAATAACAATCAATGATCAAACCACAATATAAAATTGAAAAAAAAATAAGGTCTTTCAACCGTAACAAGCAGTCCTCGTCAGTTGGGTTTTTGACTCTTACGAAGACCGCTTGTTACGGTTGAAAGATCTTAGTCTTGTTTTCCCATTTTCTTATTGTGGTTTGATCATTGATTGTTATTTCACGTATTTATGTGAAATCTTTATATATATATATGTTTTTATACCTCAAGAACAAATATTATGACTATTCTTCTTTATCGAAGTTTGGTTTAGCGTCATACAGTAAATCATCTGTTATCTAACGTTTCGTCTATATTTGTAGATATCTTCACGGCTACATCAATACAGAAATTAATTGCAGTAACATGAAAAAAATGTAAAAGTTACATTATTTATATGAAGACATTATTCGCTTGGTGTTTTTCTATTGCAAAAAGACTTCATAAAACAAAATGGCATGAAGTAGATCATTTGGTATTGTGTCAGTATTTCTTTTACGGTCATATATCGTCTTCTGTAAAACATATTTCTTTTTGGAGAGTATCATCGCTTGCTTTAATAATCACAATTGTTTTCCTATAAAGAAGGATTCAAAGCTCTGTCTGTTTGGTATGCAGCTTTTTTGGTCAATGATCTGTTTCCATTCAAGTTTATTTTCTACTTTTCATTTAATTAAGAGAATTGATACTCGAGGACCACCCCTACTGGCCTGATTAAGTAATATCGAGTCCTCTCTAAATTCCACCTTTTTTTCTTCTTCTTTTTCATCCTAGGGAATTCACAAAAGATAGAAGGTAGGTCGAAAGGCTAAAAAAAAAAGAAGTAGATTTGACGTTATCTGTGTGTGGCGGCAGCGCGGGCCTTCGGGTCGCTATAAAGGTAACCCCTATCGGAGCCAATTAGCTACCAGGACCTCCCTGCGACATCCCCTTCTGAATAGTCATGAGAGGACAACCCCAAATTACTACCCTCCTGGACTTACCTGTCCTCTCAAACACCCTTCTGCTTTTTACACTGAAATCTCAGCACAGTTATGTTAATTTAGTCCACACTCAATATTTCTTAGTAAGACGTAATTTTAGACTCCCAAGGGCCTTAAAACCCATTCAAACCCACACTGTTCCCATGCGTAAAACTTCATAGATATCATATTACAAACATTCGTTAATAGGCAAACAAACAAAAAATTATAAACACAACATGTAAACTCTCTGTAATTTTACTACAACATAATTTCTAAGTTTGAAGTACGCAAGATCATTTCCAAATATGTTTTCATTGCAATTTCATCTATAAAACCAAATCATTATTTGTAATTACCAATTAAAAGAGTAATTTAAAAAATTATTAGCAACACCATAATTTTGTTCTATTTTTCTCCAATTTGAACTCGCATATATTTTTATATTTACTTCATATTATGTATTGTGATTTATAATTTTTTTTCAAAATGCTTCCTCACATTTTGGAATCAACTTTGAAATTATTGTTTAGCCTTTCTAGAATCTTCCCTGAAATGGAAAATTGACATTTCAGAATGAGCCAAAGACGAAAGTTTGTTGTTTGTTTTCCAATGTCTACTCTTAGAGGATTCCATCTTTTGCTGTTTTAGAGACAGAATGTGTGGACTTCTTAATTAACATTCATTTTGGTAATGTCCTAGGGACATATTTTATTTTATTTTAATTTTTATTATTTGAGGGTGACTATAGCACTGCGTCTTAAAAAAAACCATTGTACTTCCCTTGTTAAAGTACCCCAGCAGTTAGCTTCAACGCCTCCAAGAAGCTCAGTACTTTTGCTGGTTCTAGCGGTAAAAGTTTTCCTGTGGTTTGTTGAGTGTCCCAAAGCACCTGCCTCTCTGCAGCAAAGTTGCCTTACAAGTTATCAGCAAGTGCAACGATGTTTCTTCCTCTTTACAGAATCTGCACAAACCATCATTGATAATGTCCATTCAGGCTCCCTATGTTTCGGGAGAAAGTACTTCCTTTCTCCTTCTCGGGTCCTCAGGTGCACTTGTGGGAGGTTCCCAGTAGTTAGCGCTTTTGGACCGTCTGAACTTCCGGAGGATGGTCTCCACATTTCCTTCTCCTTACAGGGGAAAATCCCTGAAGCTCTATCGGTGGTATTTTGTCCGCTCCGGCAGAGCACCGCACACCGAAGTAAGGCTATTTACTCAAGAGGGTCGCCTGGTGCCCTCGAGGCTCCGTTCATAATACAGAAACCCCTGTATCATCCATCCTTCGGCACGGATCGCATAACACCTCAGGGGGTGGGATAAAAGAAGGGGATTTGGAGATTAGGAAGGATGGGAAACGAAGGTGGTCAGGCCCAGCCCCTGATCACCTTCTCCTCTTCTTTCGTTTGTCCCTGCATACCATATATCAGGTTAACAGGGAAGCCTCGTGAAGGTCGAAAGTCGGAGTTGAGTGTTAGAGGCTATTAAAGGCACTTAATCACTCCATTACTACCCCCGTAGCGACATAATAGGGTTCTTTCTACATTGGCAGTTCAAAATTTTGGCCAACATAAATCTATTTAGAATAGGGATCTTTAACGAGTACCTGGTATTGTACAGGCACGGGACCAGTGACACCTCCAAGAGACAATGTGATCAGAATATTTCAACGTCCTCGTGAAAAAATTGATTCCAGACAGAGAATCGAACCCGGGCTTTATGAGGCAAGCACGCAAGTCATTAAGCTATCCCCTCAGCAGATTTATATTAAATTTTGTTAGTTATTCAAAAAGATCTTCAAAAATAGCTGCAAATTTGATTAAACGAGTAAACTTTATTGAGTAAAGATGAATAATTTATAATACATATGAACTATTGTATACTCCAGTTATACATAACGAAAATGATAGATAATGCATGATGATAGTTAATTTGGTTCACTGAAGCATGTTCCTTTAAAGAAATATAAATCAATGGTGTTGAAAATCTCTGCTATTAGTTATAATATTTGTAAACGTTAGGTTTCTTGGTTAAGACAGCTTGGGATTTAGATTAGTGTAGGTTAAAGTGGCACTCTCACGAGATAACACACTAGGCATGAACTATTACCTCTATTGATTCTGATACTATACAACATAAATAATGAATTCAAGTGTAGACTTTAAATTTTAACTCTCAGACAAATTATTTAGAGTAAGGATCTTTAACTAGTTGCTGACATAGTTCCCGAAGCCCGGGACCGACTGCTCCTGCGAGGAACGACGTGCTCAGTTTTATTCACCTCCCTTGAGAACAAATCGAGGGCCAGTGTGGGTATTGAACCCTGAATTTATCAGTCCCGAGGCGAGCACGTAAGCTACTTGGCAAATCTGACAGGTTCCTTTGATTTATGTAATTTATTGGTAAAGATGAATTAATTTAATAATACAATAAGAACCATTGAAATAATAACTCCAGTTACTAACGAAGGTTGATCAATAATACTTTTTAGGAAAGTATGCTAGGCCGACTTAAATACCATAGATTCACATAATTGGTAGCATTTACATAAGTTTTCGGCAAAGTAAATTATCAAATCTCGCATCACTCTCAGCTGCAAAGGATCTTCTTCTGCCATTGCTATAATTAATATTAATAAAATTAGATTTATTGCAGTTAAGACAGCTGATTTACTATTAACGATTTAGGTTGATCAGTGGCAGTCTCGACTGAGATAAGCACACATAGTGCTGAGACATTAGCATTTTGAATTCCAGCGTGTTGAAAATCATATTTTTTTTCGACAGTAATGTTAGGGGGAGTCAACGTGACACTTTTGCTACATAAACACAGAGAGAAGGATTGGCCTAGGCAGTTAGGGGATGGGCTCATTAACTAGTTGCTGATCACGCTATGTTTCCCCTATAAAATTGTACACCGGGACTGACTGCTCACTAAATCGAGGGACGAACCCATGCTCAGTTTTTTTTTCATTACATCATTTCACACTTCCTGCAGAACAAATCGAGGGCCAGTGTGGGTATTGAACCCTGAATTTATCAGTCCCGAGGCGAGCACGTAAGCTACTTGGCAAATCTGACATTCTTTAACTTAGAATTTAAATAAAGGTTAATTTATTTAATAATAACAATAAGAAGAAGAAATAATAATAGTTAAAAGAAGGTTTCAAAATACTTTTTAGGAAAGTATGCTAAGGCCGACTTAAATACCATAGAACACATAATTGGTAGCTTCTACATAAGTTTTCGGCAAGGTAAATTTCAAATCTCGCATCACTCTCAGCTGCAAAGGATCTTTTCTTATTGCATATAATTAATATTAATATAACTATTTATTATTGCAGTAACACATTACTATTAACGATTTATGATCAGTGTATTCGACTGAAAAGCATACTTGTGTGAGAAGAACCATTTTGAATTCTAGCGTGTTGAAAATTATATTTTTTTTCGACAGTAATTTAGGGGGTGTCAAGTGACACTTTCTACATAAACACAGAGAGAAGGATTGGCCTGGCAGTTAGGGGTTGGGCTCATTTCCTCTTGTGATCACGCTATGTTTCCCCTATAAAATTGTTTACACCCCTTCCACTAAATCAACGAACCCATTTCGTTTTTTTTTCATTACATCATTTCACACTTCCTGCAAAACAGAAAATTTTCTTCTGAAGGGTGATCTAATCTACCATTAAAAAAATACTACTAATGGAACAGACAGTAGTGAACATAAACAAATGACTGAATGCAAGGCACCACATTCATTAAAATCTCCTGATCAAATTCATTTCATGTTGTTCTGTTTGCTTATAGATCTATTTATTAATACAATATACTCATTGAGCACATTACTTAAAAGACAGCATACATGAAGAGAAATACTGGGTCAGAATAAAAGAGAGAAATAGAGAGTCAGATTGATTAAAAGAGTAAAATAATGAAAAAGTATAGAGAAAGAGAGGAAAAAAATATATCAGTCAGATAGTGAGAAAGATAAAAAGAAAAGGGGATAAAAGAGATGAGAAGATATAGACAGTGATATTTAGATAGCAGAGGTTAACATAATGTGATATAAAGAGAGAAAGAAGTAGAGAAGAAGACAGAAAGACAGAGGTGAAAGTTATAGAAAGTGAAAGAAGAAAAAAGACAGGTAATGAGAGAGAGATATATATATAAATAAGAAGGGGAGAGGTATAGATATTAGAGGGATAGAAAAAGTGAGGTGATATGTGAGGGAGTCAGTAAAGAAAGTAATATACGACTATATACATATTAGTTAAAGAGAGATAGATAGTGACAAAAAATAGTATATAAGGTAGATATAAGGATAATATTGAAGGAGAGAGAGAGAGAGAGAGAGAGAGAGAGAGAGAGAGAGAGAGAGAGAGAGAGAGAGAGAGGAGCAGACATAGAGAAAGATTATACAATGGCAGATAGTGAGTGATTGGAGAGCGAGAGAGAGAGAGAGGAGAGAGGACATAGAGAAAGATTATAGAATGGCGGATAGTGAGTGATTGGAGAGCGAGAGAGAGAGAGGATAGGACATAGAGAAAGATTATAGAATGGCAGATAGTGGCTGATTGGAGAGTGATGGAAAAAAGAGAGAGAGAGAGAGAGGGAGAGAGGAGGGGATATAGAGAATGATTATAGAATGTTAGATAGTGAGAGATTGGAGAGCGATAGAGAAAGAGTGAATGAAGGGGACTTAGAAAAAGATTATAGAATGGTAGATAGTGTCTGACTGGAGAGCGATAGAGAGAGAGTGAGAGGAGGAGGGTATATAGGGAATGATTATAGAATGTTAGATAGTGAGAGATGGGAGAGTGTGAGAGAGAGAGAGAGAGAGAGAGAGAGAGAGGAGGGGACATAGAAAAAGATTATAGAATGGTAGATAGTGGCTGATTGGAGAGCGATAGAGAGAGAGAGTGAGAGAGGAAAGGATATAGAGAATGATTATAGAATGTTAGATAGTGGGTGATTGGAACGCGATAGAGGAAGAGACAGAGGGGGGACATAGAAAAAGATAGTGAGTGATTGGAGTGCGATAGAGGGAGAGAGCGAGTGAAGGAGTAAGATGACAAACTGGGTTTAAAAGAGTGAAAAACTCCTGAGAACAAAATTATCCCCAAACCTTACCCCAAAAAATAAAAAAAAGCCTTCACTTACGACGTGTTCTTGCTCATACCCAAAGAAAGATTTGCAACGTCAGACATTTAAAGAAGCTCCCAAAGAGTCTAACGAATCTTTTAAAATGAAGCAAGTTCGGTTGCAGTTGGTTCTAAAGGGGTTGTTTTCTCTCACCCTCTGACACTGGCCAACTCACCCTACCGGTCGGGGGTCATCCTTGCTTTCTGGCTGAAAACTCCCAGCATTACTTCAGCACTGGCTTTAACGTTACGAAGACTTCTCTTTCGAAACTCTAACGACATTGAGTCAAAGGCCTAACTGTCTAGACCTTGAGGTTATACAACTTTTAGGATAAGATCGATCGCATACCCGGCTTTAGCAAAAAAAAAAACTAAAATAAAGCGCAATAGTAAATAATTTTCCACTGTTATTACATTTATCACTTAAGGCTTATTTGTATGCATTTCAACTAATTTAGTTTGAAAACATTTTCATCATTTAGGTGAATTATTACGTCAAGATAGCAATCAAGTCTGTTCTGTTATATTGTTGCATACAATTTAGAAGTTTTACTGATCAAAAATTATTATTTGTACTTATCATATAACTGTATTATTCAAACAAATAGTCAGATGATCTTCCAATTAACATCGACGTCCAAACCAAAATTAGATTTCAGAAATGGGTTCAAGACTTTTCAACCAAAATAATTGATCATTGAACTATGATTTACACTTTGATGTTAACATGTTTTTTTCTTGACATATTTACTGTAAAAATGTGTTATAAGGAGACACATAGTCCATAGTCGACTATAGGAGATATATTTTTTGGGTAGACGAAGTTTGAGAGTGTTATTTAGACAAATTGAGTAGCTTATTATGAAACAGGCATCAGCTAAGTTTTCATAATATTATCAATACTATTTTCAATAACGTATGTGTCAAGGAAGAACTGCTTCCAAAATTTACGTGTATATATATATACAAAACTATAGTTTATCGGGACTCGGTCAGTTCTTCAGGTTCAGATTAAACTCTCATTGCCAACGTTTCGGTCTTTATTTTTCATTAACAGAAAATTTTATAGGTTTTAAATAAAGACGGAAACGTTGGCAATGAGAGTTTAATTTGAACCTGAAGAACTGACTGAGTCCAAATAAACTATAGTTTCGTTTCTATTCCACGGTCGATACTTTTATCATAATTTATATGTATATATAGGTACATATAGGTATGATATGTGAGTCGTGGTCTGCCTGCGGAGTGACTCGTTTCTATCTTTCTGATGATGAGGCCATCGAAATATAGTAGTGAGTTTCTGTTTCATTTCTCTGTGTTCTTTATGTTAATGTAGTTTATATATATATATATATATATATTAGTGTATATTGGCAGCAGATTTTCTTGTAAACATATTTTATTAAAGTAGACGGCAGCTCCGCATTTACGACTTTTTTGCTCGTTTTCTCTAGTTTTCTTACTAGTTTTTTCTGGTAGGGAGTGATTTCATGGAGGAGTTGTCCCAGAGACATCAAAGAAATAATCTTTTAGCTTAATCAATAATATTATATTTTTACACTTACAAGCTTTCGATTTTCTCAGAAATCATCTTCAGGTATATATCATTATTAAACAGATTAAATTCACACAATAAAATTTTCCATATGTTAAACAGACATTAAAAGGAATAAAAATGTAGATGTTAATAGAACTAGATGAACTTTGTGAAAAAACAAAACAAGTCCACTGTGACAAGTGTAAGGTGACAACTTGTCATTCACATTGCCTGGGGGTCCTGTCAATGTAGGCTTATTAAGTTTATAAGAACTATCGAAGTTCTTACAACTTGGTATTATGCCTATACAATTGGCCTGATTAGTGTATATTATGGCATAATTATTTTCAATAGGCCAATTGTATAGGCATAATACCAAGTTGTAAGAACTTCGATAGTTCTTATAAACTTAATAAGCCTACATTGACAGGACCCCCAGGCAATGTGAATGACAAGTTGTAACCTTACACATGTCACAGTGGACTTGTTTTGTTTTTTCACAAAGTTCATCTAGTTCTATTAACATCTAAATTTTTATTCCTTTTAATGTCTGTTTAACATATGGAAAATTTTATTGTGTGAATTTAATCTGTTTAATAATGATATATACCTGAAGATGATTTCTGAGAAAATCGAAAGCTTGTAAGTGTAAAAATATAATATTAATGATTAAGCTAAAAGATTATTTCTTTGATGTCTCTGGGACAACTCCTCCATGAAATCACTCCCTACCAGAAAAAACTAGTAAGAAAACTAGAGAAAACGAGCAAAAAAGTCGTAAATGCGGAAACTGCCGTCTACTTTAATATATATATATATATATATGCAGAAAAATCACAATAAAAAAAACACGTGATGCAATCAATAAAGTTTAAACCACAATAGAAAAATTAAAACAATAGAAACAAATGCTCTGAGGATTTTCTATTTATGTCGTCAGAGAGCAAACAAAGTAAAAACTGAGAAGAATTGAAAGGGCTCAGAGCATTTGTTTCTATTGTTTTCCTTTTTTTCGTTATGGTTTTAACTTCATATATATATATATATATATATATATATATATATATATTATGTATATAAGAATAAGATAATAAGATGAAAATTAGAGTATAGTATAGGGCAAACTACATAAAAAGATAGAGGAAATGAGACAAAAACAAAAACAGTTAGAGACATCCATTGTCATCAAGTGAAAAGAGCACTATTAGCTGAATTTATCACCTAAATCTGTGATAAATTCATCAAAATCTGTTTCAGTATCAGCAGGATACTGAACACTTCTGCTTCTATATTCTGTTTAACGTGGCAGTTTGTCATCGTAAAATAACCATACTTGTTACTTATTTAATGTCACAATCACTTTATGTAAAGAATGTCAACCTGTCGTGGCTTAAGGGGCAGGATGACTAAAACCCTAAAAATATTATTGTAAATCAAAACAGTATGACTAACTATTAACCTGAGTTAATATAATATTAACTCAGTATAATAATGATTAACCTGAGTATATAATTTTATCGAAAGGTTGTAAAGAGTCCTATCCTGATGTTCACTACTTCATCGGCATGTTCTACATCCTTGATGTAAATCAGTTTTCTTATCTCAACCACAAAAATTCTATTCAAATATACTATTTTTCTTTCTCGACAAAACCTGTATGAAGAAATGCAGTTTATAATATATGCTAAGGAGAAAAGAAAACTTTGATATTTACTACATTCCATCATCCTCACAAAAAGACAGAACATCAAAACTTTTATGAATCATCAAAAACTTTTACTATAAAACTGCATTTACTTTGAACTTAGTGAGAGACCAAAAAAAATATATAAATATAAAGAAAATAACCAAAAAAATAGATGAACCGAGAAGGAAATCTCTGGAAACGTTATATTCATATTAGAAAGGACCAGTCGTCTGTTACTTAAGAATTGGGGTTTCAAATTTATATAATATTTATTCGGATGTGTTAAGGCAAACACTGTCGATCGTTACAATATTGCTTTAGTGAATTTTTGGCTTCTCTGCTACACTGCTTGTTTGTAGTTCTGTGTTACGTGTTTATTCAAACATGACAGTTGTTGAAATTCGCAAATGTTTTCTATTTAAAAAAAAATCTCCAGTAATACTTCAGTTTTTCTGTTTTAAAATATAACACTTTTGTAATTTTTCTCACTTATTTGTTGTCAAGATTCCTAATGTATTATTATTTATAACTGTTTGCACGTTTTATGTTTGTCTTTTGTACTATTGTTATTATTTCTTATATTTTTTCTGTTTTATAGGCCTATAAAAAAGGTTTTAAATAAAAATCGAAATTTCGGCAATGAGAGTTTAATTTCAATCCGAAGAACTGACTTGGTAAACAGTTTATTTTGAACAATATACTCGTATCCAAATCTGAACCAACTTATTGTGATGCATGCTGTTTTTTTCATATATTATTCTAAAAAATTGTCTACAGGTTCCTGATTCATACGAAAAATGCGAGTGTCATGTCAAAAAAGAGACACTAATGGGTGTGTTTTCTATTTTACCTACATTGCCATCATTTCAAACATATACCTTCCTTATTTCTGTAAAATATTCAAATAAGAAAATAATAATTCCTAGTAAGGATTGTATTGAAATTTTAAGCATAATAAATATTAAACAATAGTAGCTAAGGGTTTTTTTTTAAACTTTTGTTTTTATTCTTTCGAATTCACTTTTTCTTAAGGAAGCTGGTGAACACTTTACTGGTTTATGAAACAGCAACAAAAAGTCCTAATTGCTGGCAAGAGGGGTTTACTCACGCGAGCTTAAACAAAAACACCCCGTCGTACCTGACTTCGATGTACCTTCATATTCCATTAGAGTTCACCTTCTTACCTTTCGTATTCATTTTTTTCTTGTTTCCTTATATTTAAATTCCATATTCGTGTTTAACATTTAAATAAAAAAAAAGAAATTCTTCATGTACAATCTCTACATGTTATTATTTTAATGTTTGACTTATAAACAAGTAAGGTACGGGTTAAAAGCAAGACAGAGGCTAATTCAGTAGAAAAAACAGTCACGAAACCACTGTTTGAGAAGATGGTAAAATACCCTCATAGATTTTTGTATCTTATTATAAAGCTGTATACCAATAGCACAAAACTACAATAAATATTTTACATACAGCCTTAAAATGTTATCCTCATTGTTACCTACCGTATAATACTAATTACGATATGATCATAATTAACAAAAATGAAGAAAAAGAATTAATTAAATTGGGAGCCCTACTCTACCATTTTAATTTAAATAGATATATCAAAAGAAGGAAATATAGGCATGATGACAAAGTGTTTTTTGATTACGGACATTATTGTTTGCTATTAATATTTTACTTATATTAATGTGATAATTTCTTAAACTTCTGTTTGATATATTAAATAATTATATCATATTCTCGTCGATTATTCATTCAATTTTCTCTTTCTAATTTCTTATAATTAAATCATTATAATTTAGGTCAAAAAACTATTATTTAATCTTTCAACGTCATTTATATCAGGTTTTTGAATCTTAGTGTGCAAACGTCCCCGTGGCGCAGACGGTTAGCCCAAGAGCATTGGTTCGATTCCCACAAAAATTCCTAATATTTTATTCAGTTTAAAGCGTGTGCAAAATATTTAAACACTAACATCAGAGTTTTAATAGTATATAGATAGATAAAAACAGGAGAAGTAATGGAGTTAAACTAGAATGTTGAAAGTTCAAAGCACTCATTATTATTAAGTATATTGCAAAGAAATTGTAGGTCTGATTTGATACATGTATTTTCAAGATTCTATGAATTTAAACAATTATTTAAGAGAAGAATAACCTATAGGGGCACAGTTGGAAAGAAATTAACCAATAACAATATCTTATCATACAATATATATATAACATAATGTATGATCTATGATTTTACAAAATAGGTCAAAACTTGAATAAAAAAAGAAGATATACAAATAAATATTAGACGGGGAAGTTTCATCCTAGTGCTACATCTCTTTAACAGATCTTTGAAGATTTCATATCCAGGAATATGGATAAAAAAATACACAATAATGCCCGATGTATATATTTCAACGAAGTGCTTCATGAATCTAGAAGGAAATGTTATACCGCTTCCCAATGAGACGCCAATACCACTTGAAGGGCTTCTAAATAAATCCATGTTCAGCTACTGGAACCACAAGATCAGCTGCTGGCCTTGGCTTCTTCAGATAAGCTTTATTTTATTTTATTTATTCATATTCCATATATTTCTATTTTTATTGGTTCCTCTGCCTTTAATTTTTCCACTTCAGTTGGTTTACTTCTATATTATTTGTCATCTTTTCTTTTATTTTACAAATTCCGTACAATCAATGTTTCTTTGTGACTGTTATCAGATGCTTCGGTACTTGACTTAACTGTATTCTATTTGTTGTTCTTCTTTTTACTGAATGGGCAAAGTATTAAAAAAAAACGGTTTGACTTTTTCAAAGCGTGTCTTAGTTTTAATATCAATTTTTACATAACAACAGAACTAAACCATATTTCTAGAAAAACTCACTTGTGTACTTCTACATCTGTCGTCTTCAGTGCAGGTGATCCCAACTAGCACTAGCCGCCATTCAGTAATTTTCCGGGTTCTTTTACTCTGGGTCTTTGTGTTTATTACTGTCGGTTAGGTTAGGCTGCAGTGGCAGGCAGTCCCGCAAGGGAACTGCAACATAGGTCGAACATTGATCCTATGATAGATACCACGCATTGAGCATTCTACATTGGGAGTCTTACATTTTGTCTACTTCAGGTATATTTAGAGTAGGGAACTTTAATGAGTAACTGACATCGAACAAGCACTTGACAATCGTTGGCCTGAGTTTTGTTGTTTAGACCACCCTCAATAACCTCTGTTGTTTGTAGTTTTTCTTGTGATCGCAAAACTATATATTTATATATATATATAGTTAATATACGGAAGACGATCCAAACGGAGTGTAACTGCCGTTGCGTCTAAAAAATTGTCATCTATACGTGCTCTCTCTTTTCTCTTGAAGACAGATTGCCTGAACATTTAAGTTTGTGTTTTTCTTTACTCAGTGTGTTACTCTTATTCAATTTTGAACTTATATATATATATATATATATATATATATATATATATATATGAATAAAACAGTTCCACGAGCTAAATGAACTATATTCACAAAAATGAAACAGGAACTGACTAAACTAAAGTGAGTCTTTGTTTCATTTCTGTGTGTTCTTTTTGTGAATATAGTTACATATATACATATCATTAAATTTTCCCCACTGGCCATCCTTTTGCTCGTTGTCCCCAATTTTCACACGCTTCTGCTGGGTTAGCAATAATCTCCATATTAATTTGGTCAGAAACATTCAAAATAGACTATCACTACACATTACACTGCACTTCAAAGGTAGAGAGTCGGTCATATCATACTGGGAGAAGCTAACAAACTATAATTTCAATTACTGTAACTAAATTTTTCTTATAGCATTTAAGAAATTTAGTTACAGCGATTAAAAATATCATTTTTTAACTTATGTCAGTATGTTATAATCTACCCTCCACTTATGGATTACAGTGATTACACAGTACAGTGTTAGAGTGTTGTGAATATCTCTAGCAAACTTAATATAATGCAATGAAGCTGTAATATTGTATTATGATATAATATAATTATATTATGAAATATGTAAATTATAATTATAAGTATATATGTATCTATAAAATTGTCACAATAACTCGTGATTTACATATATAATGTATACATATATTGGTATAAATAGGTATCTTCTTTTACACAAGTATAATTAAAGTTATACGATCTTCCGACTGAGAGATGTCATTTAGCCATCTCCTATCAATTGAACCCTGCTAGGAAGTTAGTTCATAGTATCGAGTCTCTCAGTCTGAAGATCTTGAGTTACGATACTTTGATGGTATATACATACCTGTAAATTATAATTAAATGTATTTAAATACAGCCGATTAGCTTATATCCAGCTAGAGAACCCGATTTTTAAGCAAAATGGTTGAAGTAGTTGATCTAGTTTAATGACAAAGTATTTCGACTAAAAAGTTGAACAATGAAAGCCTAATTTAAATAAAACCAGTTTTGGCGCCTGTTGACAAACAACGAGCCATGCAATCTTGGCCTAGGGTTGATATATTCCAAGACTAGACCACATATCTGACTCAATAGTGAGTGTTACATGATCACTCCATCATAAAATCCATCCATTAATACGTATCTCTCACCTCTTTAGGAAGGCTTTATAATATAATAGGCTTCGAGAACAGGTTTTTCTTGTTATAACTCAATAATCATAAGTTATGATCAAATGCCTTTATCATAACTTCTACCTCCAGGACAATTAGTTCAGGCTTTCAAAGATCCAAATGTTATTACTTGTGTATTCATGAAATGCATCCATACTGAATCCATATTAAAAGAGAAAACGCTTTCAATTTCTTTGAATTTAGTTTATTAGCCTGCCAACATATACACTAATTAACAAAATCTCCAACTGGTTACATAAAATCGTTGCAAAATAAACAAGCAGAGTTTAAAAGGTTTGAATTCTCATCTTTTGTGATCTAAGGCTGTGAGATTTCAGCCTTTCAGAATGGCAAACCAGATGAGAATAATAATATTAATAAGCAAAAAATATGGGCTTACTTTCTAAGGCTGTTAGCTCTCCAGTCTTTGTAATAGCGATCTAATTGGGAATAATATTTTAGTTCAATAATGCAAATAAATACAAATAAAGTAAACATACAAAATAAAATCAACTGACAGTTTTATTTTAATAATGTAGAATACAGTATTTATATTATTAACACTAAAAAATGTATACAGTTTTTTCTTCCAAAAACCACAATTCTAGGTTTTACACCTTTTTTTACTTTACTATAAGTAAAGTATAGTGATCGTGAAAAAATTCGATCTCGAGATTTTGACGGAATTACATGTTTTGAGGTCCCAGAAGTCGTTTTATGAAGTTTTTACGATGATGTCTGTGTGTGTGGTGTGGTGGGTGGGTGGGTGGGTGCGTGTGTTAGCATTGCTTGTTACCACGCTACGGTCCAGAATCTTTGATGGATCAAGTTGATATTTTACACAAAAATGGGCCCCATTTAGACGAAGATCCCTATTGTTTGGGAAGAATTATGCATGATGGGAAAGTCACTTTTTTTGCCAAAAACCGTTTTTTTTAAAACATTTATTTCTCCTAAACTACTAACCCTAGAGTTTTGAGATTTGACATTATCTTTGAGGTTACAAATGGAACAAACGAAAAATATATTCAAAATTTTATATCAACAGGAAATATTTTTTTTCAATAAAATGTACAAATTTTGACTTATAAATCAATCTCAAACCTTGTGAGAGCGATACAAGCCATACTGTTTGACGGACAAGAATGAAACTATGCTATAAATAGAACATTATATGGACAATGAGTTGAGATATTTTTTTCTAAAATTACATTCGCTAAAGGGGCGTTAGAGTACGATTTGTGTTTTCAGAAAATGTTTTTTTGACGCTAAACGGCTCGTTAAAAAATTATGAAAATTTGACCAAAAATGGAACAAAAAATTAGCAATTCATAAAAAAAAAATCATGAAAGTTTCAATTACGGAAAAGAGCAATAACGATATAAAAACTCTTTGTTTATCCTAGACTAAGAGATCACCTGCTATACTTGTCGAATTTTTTGTATTTTTTTACATTGTTTATATTGACTTAGAAATTTTTTGAGCGAATCCACTGAGATAAAATTGATGTTTCTAATGGAAAAATGAAAATATATTATTGACTTATAAGAGATGTAAGAGGAATAATATTGTGCAGGTAAATGATAACACTCATTAAAAAAAAAATCGTATATATGTTATTTGACAAAGGGGAAGGAAAATGATCTTATTAAATACTAAGAAGCCATAAAATTCCCAGTATAATAATTCTGTTAAAAACCAAAAATGTAAAAGATAATTCAAAATATAAATCTTTCGTTTAGAGATTAATAACTGTAATTATCGTACATCTTTAATTAACAAATCACCTTAAAACAACATTTTCTTCGCTGTTTAAGATGTTTTTCAGAGAAAAAAAGGGTATTTTACTGTTTTAAATTTGAAAATTTTACATTAATATTCAATGTAGAAGGATGTTAAGTAAACGATGTAAGAAATCTACTGGCTATTTGAACAATAGCCATGTTCTCTTGTAGGATAATATTTCGTTTCAAGAAATGTTCACATTGGTTTTTCAAAAATGATATTACTGCTGTAGTTATACTAATGAAATTATTTGCAAATAATAAATTATTTGTGATGTACAAAAATAAGCTTATAAATTGATATGTCCTTCAATCACTATCTGTACTACCTCACGAATGCAATGCTAATAATTATATCCCATTTAGATATTTATGTTATGCTTAAATGATACGTTATGTTTTATATACTCAAGAAATTTGACATTGAGTTACTTATAGTAAAGTAGAGTGTAGGCCACTCCAGATTTTTTGCTATACAATGAGCAAATATATGGCTCATTCTTCATTTAGCACCTATTTAAAATATGGTTAAGTCTCATTACAGGAGATGCAAACATGTGGTGTTAGCCATGATACCAAGCATGAACGCATATTTCCATGTTGTAGTTAGCAGTTTTAGGTCATTTACCTGTTATTACTGAATGTACTGTTCAGTGAAAATTGTGAAGTCATTGGGTAAATATCAGTTGTACTAGGAGTCAGATCTGTCATTTTTATGTTAACTGTCGTCTGGTTTTTTCGATATCCCATCCAAGTGGTATCCATACCCCATGTTTCTTATCTTTGGTAATCTATTAAGAACTATTGTATTTAACATGAGAATGGCTGCTGACAATTATTATATTATTATACAAAACTTAGCTTTTTAAATTACTTTGGAATCAAGTTACTTTCTATGATAAGCTTTATGCGATCTTCAGATAAACGTTAAATAATTTTTTACTTTCCATGAAGCAATGTGTTTAAAAAGATTTTACGAAAATTAATTTTTTTTTACATAGCATTTTACATGTTTGAAAATATTCCTTTAGATGTAAACTCGTATTTTGTAGCTTACCGTTAGGTTAAATAATTATGGATAGAGAACTATCTTTCTCAAACTTGTTAATAATTCCGATATATATTTAAAACAACTTAAGAGAAGTAATACTTGTATGAATGCAGTTAATATTTAACTCACTAAACTGGTTTTGATATATATGAACAAGTTTTAGGTCAAAACTGTTGACCTAAGGTCAACTTGTTATTGTTAGGTCAAAAAATTTGTTGAGTTAGATATCGTTTACAAATAATGAAAAATAATATTATAATGATCAATTAACAAATATAATTATTTTTATGATTACGTAATTGAATAGCTAAAATTTTATTTAGTTTGGTATCTTTTTACTTTACTACAAGTAATGTATAGTGATCATGAAAAAACTCGACCTCGAGATTTCGACGGTATTATTCTTTGGAGGTCCCAGAAGTCGTTTTATGAAGTTTTTCGATGGTGTCTGTGTGTGTGTGGCTGGGTGAGTATGTATCCAAAGTTTGTCGTCACGCTACGGTTCAGAATCTTTGATGGATATAATTGATATTTTACACAAAAATGGACCTCATAATGTAGATGAGCCCTATTGCTTGAGAGGAGTTATGTACGATAGGAAAGTCACTTTTTTGCCTAAAAACTGTTTGTAGAAAACATTTTTTTCCTCCTAAACTACAAATTCTAGATTTTTTAAATTTTGGGATTATATTTGTGTCTACAAAGGCAACAAACAAAAAAATCCTCAGATTTTTAAAACAACAAGAATATTTTTTGTCAATATAATGAAAAAATTTTACTTACAATTAAATCTGAAAGATTTTGAGAATGACAAAAGCCATACTGTTTAGCGTATCAAAATTAAACTATACCTAAAAATAGAACATTCATTGGAGAATAAGTTGAGACAATTTTTATCAAAATTACATTAACTAAACAGGCGTTACAGTACATTTTCTGTTTTCAGAAATTTTTTTTTAACGCTAAACGGGTAATTAAAAAACCATGTAACTTCGCCAAAAAATTGAAAAGAAAATTAATATTTGATAAAAAATATTGACGTAATTTCAATTACGGCAAATAACAATAACGCTATAAAAACTGAATATTGATCCTGGAATAATAGTTTACCTGCAATACTTGTCGTCTTTGTTCATATATATTTACATTGTTTATATTGAATTCAAAGTTTTTTTGAGTGATCTACTGAAGTAAAATTGATATTTTGAGGTAAATATTTTGAGGTTCTTTAATAATTTAATAACTTATTATGAGATGTAAAGTAAAATTCTTAATGTAAAAAATCAATGTCAATCAAACATATAATTCCTGATGCTTACCATGGTATGAGGGTTTCTATCACAAAACGCTCTAATCAATCTATTTGTTGCACCCTTGAACAAAACTAAATATATCATATGAAATTTTTTTTGCTTTATGAATCATGCTGCTGATATTTTTCTAGCAAAATAGGAATATTTTCAAGTTTTAAATGGAATCGTTGTCTTAAATCTTCAATCTAGAAGGAGGTCAGATAAACTATGTAAGAGACTCTCAGGCTATTGGAATAAAAGACATGTTATCCTGTAAGAGATTATTGTAACACGAAATCTACATTTTCGCTTTTCATATATATTAGTGTTACTGTGGTTATACTAATGATACTATATGCATTAGTGGTGTGATATACAAAAATAAGCATATATATGATAAGTAGATCAATCACTATCTGTACTCTCTCCAGGAATGAAAGACTAATAAACATCTCCCATTTAAACTTTTATATTTATGCCTAAATGGGGAATTAATTGTATGTATGCAAGAAGTCTGATTTATGTTTACAAATGGTAAAGTTTAGTGTAGGCCACTCCAAATTTTTAAATCGACTTTCGTGGTTTTTTTTTTAAATTTATAATTGAAACACCTAAATATAAATTCTATTTATTTTAATAAAACCAATAATGTACCAGAACATACTAGAATATATTTTCCTCAATATTTTTCTAATCGAGGTATCATTTCATTTATAAATCTTCTTGAGATATTTTCAACTAAAACATTCCTTAAATGAATGAGCGATATTTGAATAGGCAACTCACTGGCAGCAGTGGCCGTGCGAAGACGTATGTTCTTTGGAGGTGGTGCTCCACCTTTAACTAGGCTCCCTTCTCTATATTGATCTCTATCCTTTTTTTAATAAAACTATTCAGACTATTATCCAACTAGACCTTTTTTTCTTTCTGAATCACGAATGGTATTTAAAGATTATTTAGTTAAACTGAAGCCGAAACTTTCTGTTTTGACATTTAAACTAAAAGGAATTTAGTTTTCACAAAACGGTAAATTAATTCTAGCTACTGTTTTCGGCCGCTTAGTTCTGTGAGAGATCCGGATTCCAGTTGATTTCTCTGTCACGACTTAAGTCTAAACATTCCACCAAATCGTACTTACAAGCCCACTTACTAATACTTTCTTTACCATCCCATTAATTAATTAATTAATCTATCACTAATGAGTATAATTCCATTGAGGTAATAGTATATTAGTCACAATATTAAAAAGTATACTAAAGATTTATGTAAATCAAGAATGATAAATATTTAAAGACACTATCATACCAAGTATCTATAAAAAATCAACTTATATCCCTGGCTTTAAAGCATTTAAAAATAAAATTATAGGAAGTATAAGAAAAAACGAAAGACCAAATAAACCGTTCTCTAACTTTTGATTAACACCTCATATCTTAATTATCAATAAAAAATTTAATAAAAACTAGTCAATATGAATTGGTATACAGTTATAAACGTAGGTAAACCTCTAAAAAAAAATGCTTTACTCTGGAAGATGGAGAAGATCAAAAAATGGTCTAGTAAGGAAGACAATTTACAAAGGAAGATGTTAAGTATTGTGTTTTAATTAGTGAAAAAAGAAACACTAAGTCTTCCCTCACAAAAAGGATTTAATCGCACTAGTTGTTTCAAAAACATAATGTGATTAATTCCTTTTTGTGTGGAAAGACTTAGTGTTTCTTTTCCACTCTAATAATGAGTAGATACCACTCAATAACTGCTTGCATATCTAATTTAATTTCATCGCTCCCTTAATTTGATAAAATTATTTTATGTTTTAAACATTTTAAATTATATAAATCCATATTAGAATGAGGGATAGAAACACTAAGTCTCCACACAGAAGATTTTATAAAACCTCAACGTGTTTCGAACTGTTAGTGTTCAACTTCAGGTTACATCTGCCTTAGTAATGTGATGTGGAGTATTCAAGGAGTAATTGGACACTCTCCTATTAGAAAGTTCATTGTCATCGTAAAAGTTTTCTTTCCCAATTTTTCATTCCTTTCCATTTCCATTTCCTTGTCCTATGGCTTCTTGAACACTATATATATCATTCCTAAGGCAATATAACCTGATGATGAACACTAAATTTTCGAAACTAGTCGACATTGTAATAACTCTTTTGTGTGAAGACTTAGTTTTTCTTTCCCTCATTCGAATTATGAGTAAGTACCACACAACAAAATAGCTAGAATCTACATCATACTAAACATTTAAACCCAATATAACTTATCTATTTTAACTGTATATAAAGCAGATGTTTTCAACCTTTGTTTTCTTGTTGACCTTTTGATGACTATGTTATTATCTATCAAACCTTCTAGAACCTATAAAAACCTAATTATACACATGAACATTTTATAAATGAATTATTTTTGATAGATATTTAAAAATTGTATGCATGAAACATTTACATACATACATTTTTTTTAGAGGTATATTATACGTGTTATACAAACAAATCATGAAAAATCAAAGGTCAAGATAATGCATGAAATATTCAGCAACATTTGAAACTGCTGAATCATTATGGCAAACTAGTAAGAGCATAGCCCTTATAATTTATATTTAATGTGAAATATTCTAACGGTCAGCAAGCTAAGGTATTGCTATATTTTTCACTATGAATATAAAAAGATTGGGTATATCAATAATGATATGCAATGATTGTATGTTTTTTTTATTATTCCTACCATGCTTATTATAAAGAATATTTGTACAGGTAGGCAATAGTGATGGATTAATACAGAAATTTGATTGAAACTTTATTGTTAATTAGATCATATCTGAAGGATGTGATAATTCATATATGGATATACTAGAAAACGTACCCATCTTTGACGGAATCAAAAATTCCATTATACTTGGTATTCCAAGTATATCATTAGAAAATATAGAATAGTAGAAAATACCATTATTAGTACAGTGTTAAGCAAATGTCTCTGTATACACCACATTAGCTGTCTGTCCTAATGACTCGTCAGACACATTAGCTGTCTGTCCTAACGACTCGTCAGACACATTAGTTGTCTGTCCTAATGACTCGTCAGACACATTAGCTGTCTGTCCTAATGACTCGTCAGACACATTAGCTGTCTGTCCTAATGACTAGTCAGACACATTAGCTGTCTGTCCTAACGACTCGTCAGACACATTAGTTGTCTGTCTTAATGACTCGTCAGACACATTAGCTATCTGTCCTAATGACTCGTCAGACACATTAGCTGTCTGTCCTAATGACTCGTCAGACACATTAGCTGTCTGTCCTAATGACTCGTCAGACACATTAGTTGTCTGTCATAATGACTCGTCAGACACATTAGCTATCTGTCCTAATGACTCGTCAGACACATTAACTGTCTGTCCTAATGACTCGTCAGACACATTAGTTGTCTGTCTTAATGATTCGTCAGACACATTAGCTATCTGTCCTAATGACTCGTCAGACACATTAGCTGTCTGACTCCAGCAAGCAAACTACAGTTGACCATGTGAGAAAAGCTTGGTCTCGTTCACTTCAATTCCTGCGGCAGATAAACTTTCTTTTGACTAAACTTTTGACTTAGTTGACGTCATTGCGAAACAGACTCTGACGGGACTTTGCAATCGTTTGAACGAAAACGGATAGTGGCTCAGAATCAATGGTATTGCTCCTTCACAAAGCTGTTTATTCTGAATAAATAGTAGATCTTGAACTCTAGGAAACACATTTTTAATGATCTAAAGTACGCAATACTCATATACGTAAATGAATTTAAAATCAAATAATACCTACTTGCTATAACCACCTGTATATTTTAAAAATAAACATGTCTGTGAAGTTAGCAAGATACAGCTTAAAAGTTCATAACTTCACTTTTACGCTGAATTTTCAATCCATTCAGAGCCTATATTTTAAGTTAGACACACAAAAATCTACTATCAACGTTTCAGCTTGATATGTCTTATGGTGGCTAAGTTTACTTGTGGCAAAATTTTGTGGATAAACCGACAGAAATTGTTCTAAGAGTGGATTCGCTTTCTCTGATGTATGAAACGTAAAGGGAACTTGAAATTAGTCAGTTTTAAGCAATGTACAGACAAAACATTTCTTTTATTTACACAGATTATGGAAATGATGAAAGTTAAAAATAAGGTTTTCAGATTTGTCATGCTGAGGTAATGGATAAGAGAAAGTATCTACACACCAAAAAAAATGTTTTATCTTGTTTTATATATTTACCCTAGTATGAGTAAATACCACAATGAGTTTTCTAATTTGGTTTGGCTGTTGCATCGAAATGTTACATCCAAAGAGTATTTATACCAAAAGAGCTAAATTAACTCGGCGTTGCCTGAAAAACTTTTTAAATATATGAAATTGGCATGTAATAAGGAGTGGGAAAAGAGCGGCACAAGATGAGTAGGCTGCAGTAAGTGACGGTTGAGAATGTTTTTGTAAGCCACTCACCGTACAAGCTCCTCTACATACTGTGTTTAAATCACTTAGGACGGCTTGTTGAAAAGGCCTCCGGCACTAATAACCACCTTCTTCACGACACCCCAAGGTGTGAAAACAAAAAAATCAAACATTTCAACCCCCGGCGCCGCCGACAACGTCTCATCCTCTTGATTTTAGTTTTTTTATTTTTTTTTGTTTTTTAATCAAAACTCTCACCCAATTTCATCCCCCTTCTTTCGTCACCCCTTGAGTCAAAACACATCTGTCCATATTTTATAGCAACACCTCTTACAATGTAAACTAGTTCCATTGAATAATTGATACTGTGAGAGGAGAAAAGAATGAAGAGATTAAACTTGTTATGTATTCAAAAACTGCTGGCTACAAGTTAGGTTGGCCAAGTCGGTCTTTTGGTTTGTGATCTGTTGTTCAGACCGGCTCTTTCAAAAGTACACATCTTGGAAAATACTCAGCCTCATCAACATGTGGTCCTGCCAACAACATGATCTCCTGTTCTTCAGAACACATCTCACCTCAAAGCATCCTTGGCCATCAGTATGAAGATATTTCATTACGAGGAAATGTCCTTCACACAGTTCCCCGATGGCCTGCAGGCTATAACTATTACATACTCAAAATCTCTACTCAAATAAGTTTATTAATTTTGTATGCAATAACAAAATTTCTCATATACGACACTTCAATAAATTTCACTATTACTTTTCCAAGTTGAAATCCATAACCCCTCTACTGCTAATTTCTAAAGAGTGTATTACATTATGCAGATTGTTTATTTAAAACCGCATCAACAAATTTCAAATCACTTAAAAAGTTAAGTTTTAAAAGATTTAATTTCACTTGCAAACCAAAATTATGCATTTTGATCAATCCAAAAGACATAATTAGTACGACTTGAAAACCAATTATACCTTGTTTTGCAAGTCAAATTCAATCTTTTGTATAATGAATTAACTTTTTTGAAATCCAAATTCAACTGTTGAAATAAATTTAATATTAATTTTAATGTACTTGATTTCCAAACTAGGAAATTTTATTTTTTTTAAAAACCGATAATGCTACTTTCGAAAAGATAAATTTGATTTGTAAACGGGTAAAATAAAACAATTTGGAGAACTACAAAACTGAAGAAAACAAAACTTATAAACCAATCACAAATATATATTTAAACAAAAATGGATTATTAAAACCTGATGACTCATTCAGGTAAAACCAATTTATTTAAATAATATAAGGTCTTGCAGAAGTAAGAATAGGTAGCACTAATTCAATCTTTTTTTTTTAAATCCACAAACATTAATAATCAAAAATAAAAAAGTGCAGTTTTAAAGATTATTTAATTTTAAAAAAGTTATTTAAGAATTCTATTACAAAAACAACTTAATACGCTGAATAAATTCTATTCCTAATTCAATAAACGCTTCTGTAAATAATTCAAGTTTGATCATTATTAATATACATTTTTAGTGCTATCACTCGCTTCGGTCAAATTTCTATACCAGAAAAGATAACCGAGGTTGGAAGCATGTCTATAGGACAGGCAGACAGGAGGTTGTTTCACTTGTCCTATCCTTAATCCACAATATCTCTTCTCCTGTAATCCCCACAATACAAGTTACCCTGTTTCTGACGGATGACCTTGCACCTCCCGTTTGGAGTGTACCAAGTTTGATGCACGCAACGTAGGTCTGGCATCTACCAAGCTTAGTCTCTGTATGAACAGTCATAGAGCTTCCGTCAACAAATGCTCCGATCAACCTGTCGAATAAGAGAAGAGAACGATGCTGAGATGGCGCATCAAACGAGTCACGTCATTAGTCCAAACCTCATTTACTTCGCGTGTTTTTCCTCAAGTCCGCCAATCGACTAGATGGCATTCAGTCGTCTATGTCAGCTTGGCTTCAACTGAACTGAACCTGCGTATGAAATGTTATATGGCCTCTGTCGATCAGTACAAAAACATCGACGGAGGTCATAGAGCTATTGATGCAAATTACAACGGTGATAATTAAAATTACTGTTTTCCTTTTCAAATTCTTAATGAACCACTTACTCTAGCTTCATGCTAACCTAAAAGCTTCATAGAAGAGGTTCATTGCCTTATTCAGTCTGGGAGTTAAATAGTATCCCAGACTGCATTATGCTCATACTAATTACTTTACTGAAAGTAAAGTAGAGTGATTATGGAAAGCTGTTGTTTTAAGATTTTAAACGTATACATGCTTTGAGGTTCCTAAAGTCCATTTTTTAGGTTTCTTTGATGATGTTTACCTGTATTTCGTAGGGTATGTATCCCAAAGTATGACCTATAGTTTGTGAGAACCACACAATTTGATGTTTAAAATTAATATTTTATCTGAAAATGTACTCTGTAAAATAGATGTGCCCAATTATTTATGATCTACATTCTATCAGAATAAGTTTTCCGACCACTATGTTATATTAGATATTTCATTTCTCCTAAAGTACTACAACTATAGTATTGAAATTTGAAAAAAATATGTAGAATTGAAACTATAAAATCACACTTGGAACGTTGACTTCTATTAAGCATAAATAATAGAAGCATTTTATGTATACATATACACATCACTTATATCACAGCACTAAAAGTATATTACATTATACTTTTTTAACTAACCCCCACGCATATAGTTATACGCATTCCAAGGGCTTGCTAGTGTGGCTTAATTATTACTCAATACCCATTAATCAAATGGAGGGATTAGATATATATATATATACTTAAAATAAACTGTGACACATAGACAGAAACATACCAAAGACTCACTTTTCAATATTTTGACCGTAATAGCGGTCGTCCTAGGAGAAGAAGTGAATTGACGGAGGGACGACAGTCAACTCAATTATATATATATAAATCAATGATCAAACCACAATCCCTTTCTGGACATTAGTCCTTTCCTGTGCTTTCACCCTTTTAAAATACCACTCTTCCCTCCCACTCTTCTCAACTCCTCACCAGATGTTTTCTGCATCTAGTGTTCAGTTGGGTTTTTGACTCTGACGAAGACCGCTTGTTACGGCTGAAAGATCTTAGTCTTGTTTTCCCATTTCTTATTGTGGTTTGATAATTGATTGTTGTTTCACGTGTTTATGTGAAATATTTATATATATACATATATATATACGATTTTACTGTAACTATAGATACAGAGTAAAGGGATGAACACAGTTACAATCTCAAATTTTTGGTTGAACCGTCATGAGGAGAGTAGAGATAGGGACACCAAGCGCACTTGCAAAGCGACGCCTGGAGACCGGTATCCCAGTTTCTACCATGATGGGAGTTTGGTGTTCCTATCTCTACTCTCCTGATTACTGTTCAACTAAAAATTAGAGACTGTAAATGTGTTCGTCCCTTTATTCTGTATCTATAGTTTCCTGTTAATTATTTTTTGTCCTTTGTGTATCGTTTTCCTATATATATATATATATATATATTATATATATATATATATTATTTATAAATTAAATATTTAAATTATATATATTATATCCATATTTTATACTAAGAGTTATTATTGATTGTTAATTTTTCATATATATATTTATATATATCAATGATCAAACCACAATAAAAATGTAGATCTTAGTCTTGTGTTCCCAATTCATATTGTGGTTTCATCATTGATTGTTATTTCACATGTTTATTAGAAATCTTGATATATATATATATATCAATGATTAAACCACAATATGAAATGAGAAAACAAGACTAAGATCTCCCAACCGTAACAAGCGGTCTTCGTCAGAGTCAAAAACCCTATTCCCAAAGGTTGGGAGATCTTCGCCTTGTTTTCCCATTACATATTGTGGTTTGATCATTGATTGTTATTTCACGAGTTTACGTGAAATCTTTATATATATATATATATAACAGATTCAATAATATATCGACCGTTTGATAGAATAGGTGTGTTCTCTAATCGGGGTTTGGTCAATTTCGGGTTTTCATTTAAGTGAAATATATATATATATCTATATATATATATATATAGGTGTGTGTTTGTGTTGTGTATGTGAGGGAGAGAAAGAGAGAGAGTGAGAGAGAGCTGGTGTTATTGTAACATATTATTACTCACTCTACTCAATAAAGTTTCATTAGAACTCACATTTAATCAGTGATATGAAAACCACTAAAATTAAGAATTATATAGACCTTAAAAAAATAAAGTAAAGGGATAACTAAAATAACTGCTCTACCATGATGAAGTATTGTTTATCAGAGAGTGAAGATCTTTCTCATTAAATTTTGTGTATTTGTATATGTATGTGTTTATGTTATGTACACATAACAAAAACTTTTTTTTTATATTAAAACTGTCAACTTTTTTTATATTTTTATATTAAAAAAAATGATTAATTTATCAGACGCTATGCGTTGTTCCCTGTGTAGTCAATCAAAAAACTTAGTATTTTTGTTTGTTCAATCTATTAAACTATTATTGTAAGTTTTCATCAAGATAATTATTATACATCCATTGTTTATTAAAACATTTTTGACCCCCTCAATAATTATATCTTTGATCCCAGTTATAGGAGCCTTTTTAAAGGATTGTTCTCATATATGGTACTAATTTTGACCTGTCACTCCTGCCATTTAAGTGAAAATCACAATAATTTGTGTGTGAATGTGTTTGTGTTAGAGAGAGAAGAGAGCGAGAAAGAGAGAGTGAGGGTGAGAGCCAATTAGAATTGCCAGTAGGTTTAATTGTTTCAGAACTAAGACTTTAACTCAAGAGGACTTTAGTCATCGGCTGAAGGGCTAAAATAATCTAACTGTTAATTGGCTCTATTGTGTGTACATGTCTAGGTTGAACTAGTTGACGCGTGACTCTCGCTTAGGATGTGTGACAGAGCAGTCAGCTTGGTGGTGAGAAAGAGGCAGGAGTCCATCAGATTAGGAATGGTTGGGCTAAAGCGAGATAGTTACACGTTTTTACCAAGTCGATTAATCCCTCCGGGAGCCGGAGCCGTAAGCATTGCCGGAATGACCTGTTGATTCGGGAGCGATGCGCCTGCGTCGCTGGGTGGGGGAAGGTGGCAGACGACAGGCACTGGAGTGGGGGTCGGAAGCGCGCGACGTCTCCGTCGGAGAGGCTGCCCTGAGGCATATCCCACCAAATCTAATTCCACCGTAATCGGGCGCCATTAACTCGTAATGTTCTACCAGCGCTAATCCAACGTCTAATAATTGTAAACACCGAGAGTGAATTATGAAATTGAATAATTCATCATCAGCTAGAAAAAGGAACAAGACCTAGGTGAATTCGGAGGCACCAGCTCTCGATTATGTTAATGCGCCAGATTATGGTTTTATAATTAAGTTAGGAGTTTTGTTAGATGCTCCCACTAGTGAATGGTCAAAAAAACAGTAATGCTTCAAAACACAACCTGTCGCGATGTAAGTAATTTGCTTCCAGCTCTCAAGGTACCCCTTCTTTAATAAATTTTTCATTAGGCACTATCAATTTTAAATGCATATTCCGATTCATCGATCCCAATCAACTTTTTCACCTGGTGTTAACTTTATTAATGCTATTATACAAACAGTTAATTGGATTCGATGCAATAAATTTTCAACCTTAAATAAAGTCCTAATACATTCTTCGAAGAGTTTTTCAGGTTGATTTATTTTCGTTGGAGTATAGTCTCAAGATCACTTTTTGTATAGTATCAAAAAAAAAAGTTTTCATTTTAACACCATTAAGAATTGATTACATAACAAAACAAGTACCTGAATAATATTATGGGAAAGTGCATTTACTGCCTGTATAGTTCTGTGCATGCACTCTTATCACGTATAGTCGGCATTTATTACTCTCCGACTCCAAGACTTTTCTGCCCTGGTTTAAATCTGCATGGACCGAGTCAGTCTTAGAGCACTGTTGTCCTGCGGGTGGAGTATGTTTCTTAATTTTCATCCATTGTAGCTCTGGATGATTTTAGACCATAATTTGGTGTGATCAAGTTATTGCTCTCTTAAAGAGTAACTCATATTGTACAGACTCGGCACCTGTTTATATCCTCTCCGAGAGGCAGCATGAACCACATTGACTTATTAGCAGGGTTATGTAACCCTGACATGACTAGGGTCATGAAAGGGATTAGCTCCTTAAATATTTAGTACTAACCTCAACTCTTACATCTCCATTCATAACTCCTTTCCCCACTTTTATAATATTGTACATTTACTTGGCCAGACAAAAAAAGGATTACTATTGAGCAGTGAAAGGTTGCCTCCATCCTGTGCTTGCGCGAGTATAAACCACTCTGAGTGAATCAGCATGTTCTCTGGTTACTGAACAGCTGTGGACGGTTACCATAAAAACAATACCATCTATATATCTGTTCGTGTCTCTCAATTTGTTACAAATTAACTTGAAGCAGTCGTAAAAATCATTAAGTAACTATATATTTATATATAATATTAATAAATATATTTAAGTAATTAAATGAAACGATCCAGAAGACTTTCAAAATAAAAACCAATTAAAAAGAAGGTAGCACAGAGATAGACAAAGGAATAACTCACTTTTATATTTCGACCATCGTCATCATCAGGAGGTGAAGAGTCTCGCAGAAGAGTACCTTCCTGCTGGACTCTTTGCCTCCTGACGACAATGATGGTCGAAATATAAAAGTGAGTTATATCTTTGTTTATCTGTGTGTTACCTTCTTTTTAATTGGTTTTTATTTAATACAATATTTATTGTATTATAATAAAACAATTTCATAAAATTTTATTATTTCATATATCATTTGGTTTTCGAAATATGTAACTTGAAAAATCAAATAAGTGAGAAGACGAAATAAAACTGGATTCATCAAAAGATAGATGTAGCCCTCAGTTTCTGGTTAATTCAATCTCCTTAGCGGACGACTCAACTATACCATTTTATATTCCAATTTGTCATACATACTAAAAAATAATAATATTAATTTGTTTATATACTATTTGAATTTATTTGACATTACATTGTAATCTTTCTTGTACATACATATACAAGTATTGTTACTATAATTTGTTTTCTTTTTTTACATTCTCATGAAATATACAGAAACAAAACAGGATGTTAAATTTGTTCTTTATACCCATTTCACTTACTTTGTCTGTTTTTAATCAATCAAGAGGCTGGTCACTGACATTTACTTAGCAAACAGGTAACTCATCACCGAGTGTCAATGGCCTTGACGAAACGATCATGGATTGGGGCAATCATGGAGTAAGACATTCGTCAGAGTCAAAAACCCAATTAAGTTGAGTCAGTTGAGTTTTTGACTCTCACGAAGACCGCTTGTTGTGGTTGAAAAATTTTACTCTTTTTTTTGTCATTTCTTATTGAGGTTTGATCATATATATATATATATATATTATATAAATGATTTCACATAAAGACGTGAAATAATAATCAATGATTAGACCACAATAAGAAATGGGAAAACAAGACTAAGATCTTTCAACCGTAACAAGCCGTCTTCGTCAGAGTCAAAAACCCAACTCTAACGAAGACCGCTTGTTACAGTTGAAAGATCTTGGTCTTGTTTCCTCATTTCATATTGTGGTTTGATCATTGATTGTTATTTCACGTGTTTATGTAAAATCTTTACACATATATATATCAAATGCTATGTTATCCCGACCAAATATATCCTACAATACTATACATACACAAATACATCCAGATATTGTTTTCTATACAACAATACATTTTATACACACAAGAAAAAATTAATATAAAAATAATATAAAAGAAAAAATTACTTTTCTTCTTCTCGAGATATGGTAAAATCTTCGAAACTATCATGGATTGGGGTAATCATGGATCAAGACATATGTCAGAGTCAAAAACCCAATCAAGTTGGGTCAGTTGAGTTTTTGACTCTTACGAAGACCACTTGTTACGGTTGAAAGATCTTAGTCTTGTTTTCCCATTTCTTATTGTGGTCTGATCATATATATATATATATTGCCTTCAAGGATCAAGTTCGTTGTTGACATTACTCTATTTATTCTCTTTATTCTTCCTAGTACTCTTCTGAAGGAGTTTTGCCCAAAATCTCAGGCTACGCTTATCGTGCGTGCTTTTTATCGTCACTACCTCATCTCTTTGCTATATATATAGCTCGTGCGTGCTACTTCATCTCTCTGCTCTATATATATAATTCAAGTATGTCAACCGTGAAGAAGAAAAATACTAAAAATCTTGACTTGGTCAGTTTTCCTGGTTCAAATCAAAGTGACAAATGCCGACTGTTTTGGTTTTTATTCAAAGCCTTTTGAATAAAATTCTACAAAACTACTACAGTGGAATACTACAAAATATTACATTACCGCAAAACTAAATATAACAAAAAATACAAACTAATCAAATTATACATAAACAAAAATGGTTCATTACAATATACGGAATGAAGCAAGTAAATATAATTTAGAAACAATTTAATGACCTACATAAATAAGAAGTTATTGGATAAGAAAAACAAACGCTTTTTAGATTTCAATAGGACCAATATTGTTAATCATACGAAACTTTCCAGAAGACAGAAGTTAATATTACCACAATTATCAAACAACTAATGCCAGCCTAGAGGATTAAACAAGAAAAATAGACAAAATTGTCAGTTTTTAACAAATATAAATTTTGTGAAATTGTATTTAAGAAATTTATTACAATCGGAACTCTATACTCCTGAATAAGTGTTATTCAAATTTGATATATAACTTCTCCAATTACTTAAAGTTTGTGTCCTTTATAATATGTAGCATTGTTTCTGTAGCTTCTCTGTTCATATGGTTCTTTAGTTACAATAATCATGTTGTCAAAATCAAAAGAGCTACGTTTAACTAATGAGTGATATGACTTCACTTTACAAACTTATTTGTCAAAGCAGAAAAATTCTTTAGCTTCAATTTGAGTACACCGGTTTCCTCTGGATTACAAAAGTTAAGCAGCGTTGAGTGTACTTTTCACTTGGATGGGTGACAATAAATGACGTTGGCACCCTCGTTAATGTGGCTCCCACCCCTATGGTTAATGAGTGCCTAATCAAAATGATACACACCTTCTTCCCTTGGATAATACAAAAAGCGTATAATGCGGGCGTTAAATTTGATTAAAAAAAAAAAAGACTTTAATCCATTCAGTTCCAATCAATACATATCTAAAGTTTACTTTAATTTGTTTAGTTTCCGTATCGACGTAATCAGAAGGTTGCAGAATTTTTTTTTAAATTGTTAACCTTGAAGGACAGTTCTCACATTGATCGCAATCATATTAAATGTCAAATAAAAAAAACCAGAATCAAAGCGATTGTAATTAAATTTTTGAGGATAAATTCTATAAAATCACAAAAAAATAAAACGAATTTTTTCCACCTGAAGTACCTCTATAAAAAGTGCAATATTGAAATTGAGGATGCTTTCCGTCTCAAGGATAACGCTAAATTAAATACAAAATGAGGTGATTAAATCTCTTTTCGTTTTACTGATGTCCTTCTTATAAAGACACAGAAATAGATAAAATGTAAAACCTATTTCATTGGGCTCTTGGCACTTTAAAACATGTATAACCACATTTGGACCCTAATGAATACTTTTACTTATTACATCTACAGTAAGTTAAAGCAAAAAGTATTTGCAGAAAACATGCCTTTCCCTTTTTACTTGAGATTTATTTTCATTATTTGCTAGAGGTGGTGGTTAAGGATCCAGGTAGGTGGGACAATGCACGTGTTGGTAGACTGACATATAAGTTCCTTCCCTCGGTCGGAGTGCGTCAACAATATGAACATCTAAGGATGGATCACAAATTAGTGCAATTCCTCGCTGGGCATGGAGACTTCGGAGCTTATTTGGCTAGATTCAGGTTAAGACCAAGTGCAGAATGTGTCTGTGGAGCTCATAATGAGTCAGTCGAGCATATTTTAGAGTCATGTCCGAGGTACATAAAGTCTGGATACAAAATTGAGTTTATATAAGGAAATATAATAACAAATATGTAGGAAAAATCATTGAAAAAAAAGTATTTCACAGATTTCACAAACTTCATTTGTGAAAGTAAGTAGTGTAAGTAATATGTATAATAGTGTGTGTAAGATGCAGATAAAGGAATAAGTTACACTGGTCTTCATTTTGCTGAACCGTGTTGTATTTCGCCCCCAGTGTAACAAGATGCGTGTTAAAATACTGTTGCGCGTAGTAGCATCGAGTTGCCCGCCTCCGAGTGGTCCACCTTTGACGTCACCATGTGGTCATGGGACGTCTAAAGGACAAATCGTACAAAAGCAACCTGTCTTGATTTAGAAGCGATATGGCTTAACGGCTCAGGCTCGCATAAAGGTCAACACAGGTAAAGGGTCTAGAGTAGCACAATCGCAAAGTGCTCGCCTATGGACTGGTAGATCCGGGGTTCAATACCCACTCTAGCTTTCGATTTATTCACGCAAGAGGTGAACCAATCTGAGTACATTGTCTCTCGGAGAGAGTTAAGCCATCATTCCCGAGCCTGCATGATGCCAGGTACGTTAAAGACCTAAATACACTTGAGTTATACAAAATTTAGGACTCACAATGTATAATGTTCATTGTGTATCCCGAAGGGCCAATAATTAGCCTATGTTTGTTCTCGTGTGAAACTGTGACTGCAACCTAACGTGACTTAACCTAAGGTGATGAATGATTTTATTGCTGATTGTGATATTCTCTGCTCTATTCAATCTCTGAGGTATAGAATCTGTCGTCATCATAGCAAAATGAATTGAAGTTGTACGGATCGTACAAGATGTGCACTGAGACTGGACTTATTTCTTTGGGGCCAGACTTCATGGAGTAATTTATTTGTAATGAATGAGGTTCATCTGGAGATTTAATATGACCACTTGATGAATAACTACTATTGTTGAAATTGGTTTGATAATAGATATAAAAATATTGTTCTAGGCTATTGCAGCCCTCTGGATTCTTCTGGCAGTGTTATTTTTGTTAGAAACATGTATCCATCGTTCTCCAATATTTTTTAGGCAAAAATTTGATACAGAGTTATTTAAACCTATTTACGGACTACGGCTACTTACGGCTGAAACTTACGGACTAAGCTATGATAAAATAAAACTGAAAATAAAAATAATAATATTAAATAAATAAAGTAATTAAATAATAAAGGATAAAAAAGGGTATTTGATAATTAAAAAAAAAACAAAATATAAAGACAAGCGACTAATTAAATGAAGCAGTATATCTTTTGATTCAGGCCAGGTGCACTAAGCGAACTTGATAACCAACGGCCTTCTTCAGAGGCTCGTAGAATTTTATATATATATTTCGTTAAAGTACACAGCAGCCTCTCCGTTAACGACTTTAATGAAACATGTTTACGTGAGGATTTACTGCAGTGGTTCCCAACCTGTGGGTCGTGACCCCAAACGGGGTCGTGACACCAATGCCATGGGGTCGCCAATTGATTTTGACGCGAACGTGAATATTATATAAAACACGGTAAAGACAGAAGACAGTTAAATAAATAACAATATAAAATAAAATTAAGACAATTATATAAATTCACACTATGAAACTAAATGTAACAGTTCATTAAGTCACTGAACATAACGTTCGAGACATGTATTGAACATGTTTCGTTTCACTTGAAAGACCTTAGTCTTCTTTCTCTTTTCTTATGTTGTTTGGACGTAAAAAAAACTCTACTTAAAAAGTTATGCAAAAATATACAAGCATGATTTGGCAAAAAATTTCCAAAAATTCCCAGTAATATCAGAAATCGCAATAAGGAATTTATTGCCCTTCCCAACAACTTACTTATGTGAAACAGCCTTCTCCCAACTACTCATCCTTAAAAACAAGTACCGAAATAAATTAGATGTGGAACACGACTTGAGGTATCTACAACAGAGCCCAGGTTAGAATTGCTAGCTAAAAAGCTACAATACCAGCCGTCTCAATAAGGTCAGTTCATAAACATACTTTAGTAAAGTTACATAACAGTATGAAATTTGTTTGTTTGAATAGTTTGAAATTGATTTGCAATTAATTAATGTTTTGTAGGAGCTTTGAAATTAATGAATAAATTCTAAATTAATCATATATTTAAGGAATATACAGTTACTTCACTAATAAATTGCAATATATGCCAGTTTCTTATGGAAAAAATAAATGAATAAAAGATATTTTAACGATTGGGGTCGCTTCCTGATTGCTTGTTCTAAAATGGGTCGCTATATTTGAAAGGTTGGGAACCGCTGATTTACTGCCATCATACACACACACACACACACACACACACACACACATATATATATATACATCATGATAAACGGAAATGGTCTGGCAGGACAGATTACACTTAAAATAAACTGTGATACATAGACAGAAACATAACAAAGACTCACTTTTCAATATTTTGACCGTAATGGCGGTGAAAAAAAAAAGTGAGTCTTTGTTTGTTTCTATGTGTCACAGTTTATTTTAAGTATATATATATAATAGTTCAAAATTGAAGATAGGCACCACAGAAAGTAAAAGAAACACACTTACAGACTCAAATTTTCGGGTAATCCGTCTTCAGGGGAAAAGAGAAAGGGAGACCAAGCACGTTGTAGACGCTACGGCTAGTAACCAGTTATATATATTGTGTCCAGTTTGGATCGTCTTTCCGTTTATCAAGTGAATATATATATTATGTATATATAGTATAATGATAGCACCGCAAAGATGACACTGACATAAGTCACTTTCTCACTTCTATTTCTCGATATACGTCATCATGAGGTAAAATGTCTCGCAGGGTACCAGGGAAGTGACTCAATCCTGCATCCAGATAGACACTGCATCTCCTGATGATGAAGCTTGTTAAAAAATTGAAGTAAATTATGTCCGTGTCAGAGTCTATCTAAAAGCTTATGAACTATTTTATTTCATTTGTTTATATATCTATTTTTAAATATATATTATATATATATCTTAAAAACTTCACTAACTTCACAGTGAATCTGTTCACGTTCACGTTTAAAACACTGTAGTAAATTGAAAATGTGAATGAGATGTTTCAATTAAAACAAGTAGTCTTGTTTTGAGTGACATTTAAACGAAACAAGTGAAATAGTAGTGAGTGAGACTGACGAAAACCACTTTTTTGTTTCAAAGACCTTTGTTACATTTCTGAATTTCCTACTGTGTTTTAGATTTTAAATTTTACTTCGCATGTTTACTACGAAATCTTTATATGTATATAACTCTTAAATTGTGTTTATGGCATTAAATGACTTTTGTTTAGAATTACAAAAATTAGACTTTTTCCATTGCCGATAGCTTTAGTTACCGTTCTTTAAGAAATTTAATCCTTGCATTGAGTGAATTGCTTATGTCTGCCATAGACACGAGAACAAAATAAGAGGACAGTGTTGTTGCATGGGACGATGGAGCCAGAAGGACTACAGCAGGTTGAGAGGTGCACTTCCTGCAGTTGGCAGCCAGAATTCCACCCGCATCGTCGAGAACAAGTGCCCTGTCTTCTCCATACACAGTTAGCCACTCAGACAAAAAAAAAAAAAAAGGAAGAAAAACACGCACGACTCGAATGCTCTGGGAAAACTGCTTTACTCTACCATACACCATGAAATCAGCAAAAATCTTACTCAAGATCATTTGATATCAAACAAAATTAAATATTAAGCATGGCTTTCAGCCAATTTTAATGCAAACATAGTACTTATATATTACTCAGAACATTTCAACTAGTCCTAGTTCTCCTGAAAGATGAGACTAGAATGCCTCACCCTGGCATCTTTACCAACTTGTATCAGATTCTAAATCAGCAGACGGTATAGCATTTTCAAACAAAGCCTAGATCTACATACCAGAAATAGTTCTCATCAGATTTGAAAACAAAATCTAATGCTACTTGCTCAAAAACTGTTACTGGTAGAATTATTTTAGTCCCTTATTATAATTTTATATTTTTATTTACACCATAGTTTTATTTCGCAAAATTATAGTAAAATACCTATTGACATACATAACAAGATGTCACAGTAAACCTGTTAAGTAAACATGAACGTCTAAACAACAGTAAGAACTTCAGGAATGAGAATTTGATATTCAAGTTCAAGTCTCTCTCTGATGAAGACTTCGTATTTTTGATGCATGATCTAAGTTCCATTACTAAAACCGTTATTATTATTCAAAATAGTTAATGTAGTTACTGTTCAAATGGTCTTAGTGTTATTTTAAATTATTATTTTTGAATTTATCTATTTAAAATTATTTTACGGGTTTACTGTGAAATCTTTTCAAATAATTATGTAAATATATATTTCTTTTGCATAAATATTTGATATAGGTAGTAAATTCGTAATTTTACACTCACTCATTTTATGACACTTTCTCTCTCCTCCCTCTCTCACCCTGACAATCTGTTATCTTATATAGTCGAACACAATATATACGAGCTCACCCAAATAATTATACACACCTACACTAACACATATACATGCAAACGCACACACACACGCCAATAAAAACACACACCCAACTACAAAAGAATTTCTTTAAGAATAACCTAACCTTGAATAACCTTCAATTTGGAGTGGCCCTTACTTGAACCTATAGTATTAAAGGCGAATTCATTTTCTGGATAGTTATCTTAAAATCTTCCTGTCCGGATATCTTTGGCAACAATCGCCGGAGACAAGGAAGAGCTTCAGACATGCCCTTGTATCGTCGGAAGGGCTGGGTGGTCCCTTCCTCCTCAGAGGCCCTTATCCTGGTATAGCTCCATTCACTTGGTATTTTTTTTCCTTACCTCCCTCATTTTCTAATACCTGCTTCAGAACATAGAATCCTCAAGGAAGTTATTTTGTACTTATTCAACAAGTTGATCCTACTATGAATTTCAACAACATGATTGTTTCAAAATAATTTAAACATTCTTTATAAACGAACAAATATATTTTTATTCCTAGCATCAGGTACTAGTACTATAGTTTTATTAAATAACAGTAACACTGAACAGTTAGGTTCAGTGTCACGTGATCATTCAAACTAGACAGTTGTTAAAATTCACAGACTATTTTAATGTAAAAAATCTTTAATATAATACTTAGTTTTTCTCTTTCAAAACTTTATACTTCTGCCTATGAAAAAGATTTTAAATGAAAACCGAAACCTTGGCAATGAGGGTTTAATTAACCTGAAGAACTGATAAACTTTAGGTGTCTAGTTCTGATAAACTTTAATATTGGATATATATATAAACTAGAATTTAAAAAAGAACACATAGAAAAGAAACCACTGAACTCACTACTATATTTCGATGTCCTCGTCTTCAGGAAAATAAGTGAATCGCTCCAAAGGCTGATAACGACGTCGTTATCAGCCTTTGGAGCGATTCACTTCTTTTCCTGAAGACGAGGACATCGAAATACGAGTATAGTAGTGAGTTCAGTGGTTTCCTTTCTATGTGTTCTTTTTTAAATTCTAGTTTATTCAGTTCGAAGAATCGTTTCTCAAATTATTATAATATATATATATATATATATATATATATATAAAATTAAAGTTATCATGAGAAAACCAAAAAGAGACTAACACATACTATTATCGATCATTTTGGCTATCACGCCGTCCTCAGGAAAGGTAGGAAAAGAAAAAGGAACACAGAAGCAGAGACGTGGAAGTGTCCACAGACCGGCACTAAGTCATGTTATTGTTATAATTACTCGTAATTATATATATATATATATATATGTATAATCTAAGTACTTGCTTGACTTCAAAGGTACTCAAGTCTTTTTACCTGATTACAACAGCATAAGTATATAGTCAAAGTGTTGTAGTAAGTTTTTGTAAGTTGAGTTTTTTTTTGTATATAATATAGAGTTATGTTGAACAACTACACAAAAAAAACCACATAAATAGCTACAAAACTTCTATGTCTTGGTCATCAGAAGGGTGAAGTGAGCCACTCGGAATTTAGGGCAAAACTTAATAAATAATTAATATATATTGATGGCACGATTTAAAAAAATAGCTACAACAAAATTCAATAGAACTAAAGTAAAAACCTTTCTCTAGGAGTCAGGGAGGACTTTGTGAGTTAACTTATTTCTAGTGTTGGCACAACATATTTTAATAATATGACAATCCATTGTGTTTCCCTAATTTTTTCTCTTATACCGAAAGCGACTAAATTGATGTTTTTCTGTGTTTTACTTATATAAAATTAATAACGACAATAAATAATGAAGTAAACATAACTTTAAGGAGCCAGGTTAATGCCCTTCGGAGAGGACGTTAAGCCGTTGGTACCAAGCCTATACGATGTCAGGTAGTCGTTAATGATCCCTACTAGAAATGCACTTGAGTTAGGCAAAATTTAGAACTCCCAATGTAGAATCTGTAGAATTCACCGTTCAAACAATAAGCCAGTAAACTGCTAACATTATCACCCGCTAAGGAATCGTTTAAAAAAAAAAAAAAAAAAAAGAAGAAATATATAAGTTTCAAGGTAAATAGCCAAACACAAAATACATTTCTAAGGCCAAATTTTATAAAAATTCTTCTATTTGAGAATTATTTTTGTAAATAAGTCAATATAGCAACTGGTGTTTGAAAGCATACTGGAATCGCCAGATGTTACTGGTATGAATGTAGGTTGTGACATTGTGATGGTGATGGTATGAGTAAGTTGTTTGTTAGTGGTACGTCATTAGTAATTTGGTTGTTGAAATATCATGGTTTGATTAACTGAAAGTGAATTGATTCGTTATTTTCTGCAATAAAGTTGAAGCAGGGGGGTTGTGAAGCGAGAAGACGCCGAGGCCGATGACAGCAGAGTAATTGCGCCGAGCCGCCTATTTATTCATGTTTACTTACGGTTATCGATTGTGTCAGTGGGTTTAGACCGGAGCGCCAAGAACCATTAATCGAAAGGGAGAAGGAATTTTAAAAGGAGAGCAGTGGCCGAGGCCCCGGGCTTGGATGTTTTTATGCCGAGGCCCTCCCCAAGATATATAGGCTTAGCCGACCCTTCTCCCGGACCCCTTGGGCAAAAAAAATACTAATTCAAACCGCTTTCTCGCTTCCTACCGGTCGGGACCCAAAATAAAATACAGGCCGGCTCTTCATGGGCGTCTGTCAATCCTACAACCAAGAGCCGCTTGCTTGTTTACAATCAGTGTCGCGTACTCCCAAAACGTCTTTTTACTTACCTTTTTGTCTTTCTTTTCCCCCCAACATATTACAACTAACTTCAATCTTACCTATTAACCTTCTTATTTAAAAATATTGAGGTTACACAGCGCTGTCTTCTGTATTTTAAATATTGCTTATGATCCTATATCACATTCACACTTACGCTACGAACACTGCAAGCCATTGGAAACATTAAGAACACTAGCCTACGCTGCAAAGCGACGTTCCCGAGTCATACCTTACCTTCAATTACCATTCGAGGCATGACTGCAATTTTCAAAAGCAGCTTTTATAAGTGACACTGCTTTAAATACTTAGATTTTTCCCTGACACTCATCAGATACTGAGAAAGGAAAGACACTGAGAGAGTTTTTGAGGGATATTGCTTCATCGCAGGTCATAAAAATATGTTAGTTTCCAACTCCCACCCTTACAGGCTTTTGCATTAGTGTTGCTTTAGTTTCGGGAATTATGGTTTATTTGTAAACCATATTTCTTCTGTTTGTAGGTCTATGAAAAATGTTTTAAATAAAAACGCGAAACGTTGCCAATGAGAGTTTAATTTGTACCTGACAAACTGACCGAATCCTGATAAACTTTAATTTTGTTTCTTTTTCACGGTCGATACTTTTAACAATAGTTATAGTTACAGTGGGAGAGTAGAAAACTGGTATAAAAATATTGAATAAAACACTACTACTTGTGAGATATTTACCATACTAATAAAGCAAAGCCCCAGCCGCTTCTTGAAGACAGACGTCTTTGTTGTCCAACACCAAGAACAGAACTCTCCTACAGTATATCGCACTCCATTAGTTTACTATAAAGTTAACTGCACTGAATGCAACCATGATGATAGTTCTCATACAACCAGTATCAGGAAGCTCTGAAAAAAAATTAGCTTAGTTAGTAATATTACGTTTTTTTGGTTGTCAATTAGTAAGATTTTAGTATTATCGGTATCAACAGCACTGATAAATTCAAAAAATTTAGAATTTTGCTGCTTTAAATTTGTTTTAAACACATTGAATTTTACAAACACAAAATAAAATACTGATTTTTTCTCATTCAGATATTAGTGTAGAATCGAGGTTTATTCAAGTTTGTAATAACCATGCGGTATCTCACTTACTCGTTTACAGGTTATACAGGCATGTATTCCTACATATTTTACATACGTATGACTGTCAACATTTTAGTATAACAATGATGAAAAAAAACAGTGTAACTAAATGTTTTTTTTTATTTGGATTATTCTTGATTATTGTTTGACATAATTCGTTTCTTTTTAATAAAGTTTCTTTTTATTTTCAATAAAGTTGCCTCTGGTCACAATTAATTATCAGGATGGCTGAAAATATTTCGTTGAAGCTTTTTTTAAGTAGATTTGAGGAGTGTTTTTAGAAATGTCAAATGTGACGGGCATGTAGAAAGGATGGTAGGTAGAATTGGATACTATGCTTTCATCAAGTGTAACAATTGCAAAATTACAGACAAGTTTGAAAAGGAAGGAACTGTATCTGTTCAGTTATGAGATCTAAAGAGATTGTGAGGCAGGATATATTATAGTATTGGAGGAAAGAGATATTAAAGCAATGCTACAAACTACAACAATATTTTGGAACAAATATAAGTGTTGTCAATTCTGTAAATGAGTTTGTGATAGTAAACTTTTAACCGGCCTTTCTATACGGGGCACTATAGCATACTTTCTATGGTATCGCACACAGGATACCATGAAAAAGGACTGTGAGTACTATCTATTATATAAATAACATGATACGTGCTTCCCACTCTGATTTAGTTCGGAAAGGTCATAACCTCAAGATCAGAACATATGAGTGACTTAAAGCTTTTCATTTTTTTTTTTTGCCATTATAGTTCAAATATTATAAATAACTTTACTAAGATGGTAATATAGCGTTCAAATCTTCACTAACTTTGATAGATATAAGAACCTCTATTTCTGTATAGGGTCTGTGGTAGTTTAGAGCAGAGGTGTCAAACTCATTTCAGTCATGGGGCCGAATACAGCTTAATCTGATCTCAAGCTGGCCGTGCCAGCAAGCTAATTCAAAATTACATAGAATTCTTCGTATCAGTCACTAATACTAATAATTAGTGCAAAGAAAAATAAGTCAATTATAAAAATCTTTATTAAAATCCAACACTCTATATCCACTATTATCCATTTGGACAGAGATATTTCGCTGGTCAAGGTACGAGGACAAAGGAAAAGTTGATAATACAGAGCGTATTAATCAATATAGTTATCAATTTATAAGAACTGCAGGTTTTAAGGAAATTAGAGTAAACTGTTTATATATATATAACAATGTAATATTATTTTTAATATTACATATAGTAATATATTAAAATATAGTAATATATATATTAATTATACAATCAGTAAAATATATATATATATAACAATGGAGATTTATCACCCGGGCCGGATCGAACCCCCAGGTGGGCCGGATGCGGCCCACGGGCCGTATGTTTGACACCTGTGGTTTAGAGTATGATGTGTTGCTTCCAGTACTGAATCAAACTTTAGAATCTTGGAGACGACGTAAATTTTTGCCTATAGGATAGAAAATCTTGTGCAGGCAGTTTCATGTAAAGAATCAGTCTTGAGCCTGTATGATGCCATTAAAGATCATTACTCTAATCACCTTGAGTGAAGAAAAATGTATACGACTCAAGATGTAGAATAAGATTACATCACATTTGTTGTTTGTTAGTAAACAAGAAATGAAATACACGTGCCACCCCTAAAACAGGTCTAAAAGTATAAACCTACAAGTGTGGGGATTGAAAATCAAATTTTAGGATACAGTATCAGCACGATAATATGACATATTATCAACCCTTAAAATATTATGGCTTACCCTTAACAAAAATTGGTTCTAATTAAGAAATTAGCAACACATGCTACTCCTAAATAAGTCCTAAAGATAAAATCCTACAAGTTTGAGGATTGGAAAACTAATTTCAGGACGTCAGATCAGTACGATGATGCGACTCATATTAGACAAAAAATGGGTGCTAAATAACAAATGAGCCAATAAAAAAATTAAATCAGTTTTAATAGCTCTTTTGCCACCCCAAACTCTGTTGGGGCACCAAATACTGCAAGTGTTTGTGTTAGAAACAACGCATGTTTTTTAATTAAATGTTTATGTAATAGTTTTTTTTAGTAAAGACTAGAGAGTTAATCAATACAACCTTATGTCTGATATAAATATTTCAAAGACCAATAATTTTCTTCAATTTTTCCAAATTTGGAACTAATTATAAGTTTCAGCTTATATAGGGTACCTGTTTTGGTATAATGAGGATTATCTTAGCCTTTAGGCTGTAACAGCCATTATGTCAAATATGGCTAATGACTTTTTTTACATGGAAGCTCTTTCACCGCATACCGAGAGTTCTAGCCCAAGTAGAGGATAGGGGTAGCTTAACCTGCAGGATACGCCCAAGGTGGACCTCGCGGAGGTGAACTTCCACGATCTTACGTGACGATTAAATAAATGTTTGATACCAACTTAATAGGCCGCATATATAATACACTTCATTATTTAACTTGTAAAACTTACTTCTATATTGAGGAATAACATTTCTATAAGTTTGACTCTCTAATTGTCCAGTGGACGTTTCTTAATTATATCGTGCTATAACAAACCTGGGGCATATTTAAAATATGTATGTAATGCTTTTTATATATGTTACCATAGATATTAAGGATTTATTTAAAAAACAAATAACAAAACGGAAAAATGCTTTAATTTAAGAGTACATTCTGAGAAATTAACATTATTCCAAACCCCATCCTCATCTAAACCATTAATGAAATTTCATAAAAAAAGAAGTATAATTAAAATCAACTGATGGATAATAACATATTTTTTTTAAACAAAATTGATAATATGGAAGTTTTCAATTAAGACGTTAGCGTTGAGTGGACGTAGATTAGTTGAAATGTCGCCCTGGCGGGAAGACGAGGAATGGATGGTTGGCGGGTCGCGGGACACCACCTCCTACAGGTAGAGATTCATTGTCTACCTTCCAAAATCCACCTCACCAACCCTCCCACCTTTCGTTTCAATAGGCCTCTTGGCCTTGTAAAAACTGCCATTCATGCGAAAAGAGGAAATAAACCTCGGAAGGAAACAGTCAAGACTATTATACTGTGGTCAGGCTTCATGTAACATTTGATGGATCATCGTGTCTTAAGCTTACAGCTTGCCAACAAAAGAAACTAATTCAAATATTTAGTATGCCAGGCTTTTTGTGAAACACGTTTCAAGGTAAATCAGGTATTCTTCTTATTTCAATAGAAATAGGTGTTTAGAAAATATAAACTGGGATTTCTATTTGTTATTAACATAAAGCATTAAGATGCATGATCAAGAAACAGTCTCGAGCAGTAGTAATGATAAGCAACCAACCACTGGCTTAACTATTTGATAATATCTGACCTTGAATCTAAAAATTACTTTCTGCAGATCGGCATACCATTGTGAAGTATAACACTAACATTATAGGTATTAATATTTTGTTTTTATTGTTTAAACCGATCCGCTAGCAGCTGATAACGTCAGCCGTTTACCGGCTTTTTCTTTTGATCGGTGAATTCTACAGATTCTACTTCTGGAGTCTTAAATTTTGCCTAACTCAAATGCGTTTCGAGTAGGGATCTTTAATGAATACTTCACATTGTACAGGTTCGAGACCCACGGATTAAAATCCCCTCCGAGGGACAACGTACTCAGATTTATTCACCTTCCGTGTGAATAAATCGAGGGCCAGGTGGGGATAGAACCCCGGACTACCAGACCAGAGGCGAGTACGATAACCACTGAGCTCACCTGACCCTTAAGGTATTTATATACTAACCATAAAAGGAAAACGAGTCCCTACTTTCTATGATATGTTGAAGTCACTCCAATTTTTAAGAGTAAGTCACGGACCCTGTATTACCTTCATGGGCAGCCCTGATAGTAACAATATATGAGGTGATATTTGGCTTAGGATATACAGTCAAACATAATAGTATACCCGATTCCAATGTGGCTGTCAGCAATATTAACGTTTGTTCTCGTACTTTGATATAAATGGTAGACTATGAAGTTGTTTTATAAGGCAAAAATTAATGGAGTTCTTCTATACGTTGGTGGAAGAGCTCAATGTATCATCTGAATTCACGGAAAAAAACTATTGGTAAATCAGGGACTGAGCTCTTGCCTGGGGCCGACATGTAGTGTTGATCTGACAGTGTCTCTGTATCAAGCCAGAGATTGGGTAAACGTTGGGAGGATCCATCGAACTGCGTCCTACTATCACTGGTTGATAAGAAATATCTTCCCCCGTGTTACCTGGAGAGTAACTGTCAGTGAGCCAGGTCACTGCAGTTCTTATCAGTAGTCATAAATCAACTGAGGACTGAGCTCAAGCACTCGTAGTCACCTTCTATTAGAGCTACTTTAGGCTTGATTTTAAGTCTTAAGGTTATCAGAAATCTTAAGGTGAGGACATAAACATTTCTGACTAATTTTGGTGAGGTTGGTGAGGAAGGTGACGTCACTCAAAAACAGCAACAAGCAATAAGTCTGGCTTGCTGACCTATTCCAGTAACTTCATTACTTGTGTAGTCTGTTATAGTGTGGTATTAACTCATATTGGAGGAAAGTATTATGTCTCCACACAAAGAAGTTTATTATAAAAAAACTAACAATGTGTTTCGAACACTTGATGTTCTTCTTCAGGTTACATATGCTGGAACCACCCTAGCAGAGCAGATGTAACCTGAAGAAAAACATCAAGTATTCGAAACGCGTTTTTTATAATAAACTTTTTTGTGTGAAGGCATAATACTTTTCCCAATATTCCAGTACCTCTCAAATAACAAACAGTCCCTACTTCACACTTAGTTACCCCTTATCAGTGATTTATCTTCCCTATTTCTACTAAATTAGGGACCAAAGTAGCCCATTAGCTTGTATGGTCAGCCCAAGATTGGTAGATCTCTGGTTCGATTCACACTGAGCTCGTTCTTCGGAGGAGACATTAAGACGATTCTATATTTCAGGTACTTGTTAAAGATTCCTAGTCTAAATACACTAAAAGTAGGCAAAATTTAGAACTTCCAATGAAGAATCAACTCTTTAATATGTCTTACCTATTACAAAAACGGATGATAAGTAATAAATAAGATACACTTTCCGCTCCTAGAACAGCACTTAACATTGAAAGTCACAAATAAGTGAGGACATTGGAAAATAAACAAGCATTTCTACTAAATTAATATAAACTTTAAAACTATAATTCACGTTGATATAGCGGAACAACAGTAACCGATCAATTAGCCAATAGTTGTTCCTAACAAGCAGATAATGAACCAGTATACTTAAGCCCTGAGTCTTCATACAATAATCAATCACCAGCTAACGACACCTCCCACCAATGTATTACTTCCTGCTCTTGACAAGTTAACTAACAAACTCAGTCGAACTAACCGATTGAGCATCATCTATTCTTCTGTTTTTATGGCAGGTTTTTGGCAGGAAACTTCAAATAAAAGAATTTGTACTAGAGTGTGTATGAGTTCCGCTTTCAATTAGAAGAAAACCTAAGTGTGATTACTTGTGGTTAATAATTTCAGCACTTTAGTGATTTAGCTATTCCACTATATTGCTTGAACAGACAATAGATCTTTGCATATAAAATAAATTTAAGATTTTTTAGACGGTTCCTATTTTATAATAACTGAATATTTACTTTTTGTTACTTTCCCGATTTACATTATGTATAGATATACAATATACATTCCATGCCTGATGGCTAAGTAAGTCGTTTCTATCCTGATAATGAAGAAGGTTAAAATATAAAAGTGAGATATCTCAGTTCTTCCTAAGGTTATGTCTGTGGAATGTCCATAGTTTTCCTCCTATATCGTTTGTTTATATATATATAGTGTTATCTAATCGGGATTCGGTCAAATTTTCTAGGTTCAAAAATCAAACTCTCATTGCTGACGTTTCGGTTTTATTTTAAAACCTTTTTCATAGTCAGAAGTAAGAATTTTTTTAAACTAAGAAAATGAGTTTTACATTATTTAAAGGAATAACAATCTTAACCGGACAAAACCTTCGACTAGACTTCGTCTAGAATCCCGATTTGATAACACACCTATTGTATCAAACGGTCGATATATTATTGAATCTGTTATATATATAATAAAAAATGATTTTAAACCACAATAACAAATGGAAAACAAACTAAAAACTTCACTAACAATTGTTAAAGCATCATTGGGTTTTTACTCTGACGAAGACCGCTTGATCGATTATTTTTTACTGTTTATGTGAAATCTTTATATTATAATAGTTCGTTGAAATGCTGACCAATAGGAGAGTAAAGTTAGTAGGTCCATGCGTGCAGTCCCATTCCCGCTCTTAGCTATAGCCTTCGTTATTCTGCCAATGGTTATAGAGGTTGCACAGTCCCTCTGTGAAATAAGATTGTTGCCAGAAAACACAAGCCCCAATTTGCCAACTCATAGAAAACAATATATATATATATATATATATATGATCAAACCACAATAAGAAATGGGAAAACAAGACTAAGATCTTTCAACCGTAACAAGCGGTCTTCGTCAGTCAAAAACCCAAAAGTCTTTATATATATATATATGAAAATGTTCATCAGCACAATTAATCATCAGCACTAAAAACTCACGAGCGCAACAAAGACACTTTGTCATAGGAAAGAGAAGTTTACATGAGATATTCAAAGGAAGTATCAGTTTTGCATCTGAGTCTAAATTTTAACTGTTAGTTTATCTTTCAAGCTATGAGTATCTCTTCCTGATAACGATGGAAGTCGATATATTGAAATGATTCTTTTTTGTTTCTGAGTATAAAAATTAACATATAAAAAGGTTAAAAGAAAAGAACACGTAGAAACAACAACAAAATTCACTTCAATATTTCGACGTCATCGTCATCACGAGTTGAAAAAGGAGAAGTTGCTTTTTTGCCAGCCAAACGAACTCTTCTTCATCTTCAACTCCCAATGACGACAAGGTCGAAATGTCTGTGTAATTTGACTAGTTGTCCTTGTACAACGTTTATATATATATAGAAATGAAAATGTTTATCACCACAACTATCAAGAAAACTCAGGAGCAGCAACAAACACTCAGTTCCAATATTCCAACACCTCTCGTCATCAGAAAGAGACGTTCAACCAGGGATCAGTATTGAGTCTGAGTCTAAATGCTGACTGCTAGTTTAACTGATTCTTCTCCAGCTGTACATGTGATAGTAGAAGTTACCAAACAGTGGAACATATTCTGCGGGATTGTACAGAATAATAACGAAAAAGTAACAGACTTACTGTATTATTTATGACAACTAGTGCTGCAACAATGAAAACACTACTGAATTATGCTATACCACCTAGTTACAGAAAAAGAACTAAATATATGCAGATATCTACACTATCTCACTTTAAGATAATACTAATTTTTTATCCTTAACTATGTTTTATAAATGAATGAATTATTATGAATTATAATAATATATAATTAAATATGAACTTATAGAAACAACAACAAAGCTCACTTCAATATTTCCACCTCGTCGTCATCAGGAGAAAGAGAAGAGGCTGTTTGCTAACCGAGCAGAACTCCTCCTCTTCTTCTTCTCCTTCTTCTTATGACGGCAAATTCAAAATATTGAAGTGAGTTGTGTTTTTTTCTACTTCTAATAGTTTGGTATGTTGTCCTAACCGACTGTTCCATTTTTTTAATTAAAAATTTATTAATACGACGCACTAAATAATAAGTGTGCTTATTGATCTAGAATAAGCGCTCAAAAAGTTGAATTTGGAGTCCTGACGATGGATTCAGGCCTCTAGAATTCATGATGGATATGTTGAGGATGATGGCTGCATGAATGGCTGGCTACAATATTACCTGCCTCGTAACTAAAAATTAAAATTACATAATAGCAAAAACTGTAATCATAGTTATAAAGGAATATAATACTGAAGATAAATGTAAATAATAGATTTAATAGACGTGGTAGATGTAAAATGAAAAACTCAATAAAATAGTACTAATAATATATATTAGTAAAACTTTTACACAAATCTTGCCCTCTAGAGAGTTATGTAGATTATAATAATGATAAGGTTTTAATGTTGCATTTATTTTACCAAAGTAGTAATTAAATGACAGCAGTCATAGAAGTTACGTGACTCTTGAAGGCTGTACCAAGAAGTAAGTAATTATGAAGCGATTCAGGTTTGAACTGCTACCAGTCTTAGGATATCCTCTACATCTTGGCAAAGCCGCTGTCTAGTAACAGAGATAGGCCAGGTCGAAAGAGAAACTTGTTAATCTTTTCATTAGTTGAAGTCTTTTAATTGAACCTTGTCACTTTAACTGGAGATTAACACTGTTCACGGTACACCGGAGTCAACTCAATCAACTACATTAACGCCATCATTAAAACAAGTAGCATTGAAGTTTTGAAATACCTTTAACACTTTCTAGGGTATACAGGAAAAAAACTAGTTTCTCTTCTTAAACCACCTATAGGACTTTTTTCAACTTCTTTATTACACTTGTTAGTCTACCTTAACAAAATATAGTGGTAATTTAAAAACAAATTTTACGATATTGACTAATTTACAAATTTTCAGGTTTCTGGAATTCATGATGGATATTTTGTTACTATGATGTTTGCGTGAGTAGGCGGGTATTTATAAAGAACTTACAATGATCAAACCGCAATAACAAATGGGGAAAAAAAGGCTAAGATCTTTCAACCATAACAAGCGGTCTTCGTCAGAGTCAAAAACCCAACTGAATCAAACCAGAATATCAAATGGAAAAAAAAAGACTAAGATCTTTCAACCGTAACAAGCGGTCTTCGTCAGAGTCAAAAACCGAACAGTTGGGTTTTTGACTCTGACGAAGACCGCTTGTTACGGTTGAAAGATCTTAGGTTTTTTTATTTCATATTGTGGTTTGATCATTGGTTGTTATTTCACGTATTTATCTGAAATCTTGTATAAAGAACTTTCTAACCACTCTATAAATTGCACTTTTTAACAATTCGTAAAAATGACACTGGCGTTAGGCAAATTTAAGGACTCTAAATGTAGAATGAACTCGGTAATGTGAGTCAACTATTACTAAAATGGGTGCCAAATAATGAATGAGCTACACTTTTCACCTCTAAAAACACAGGAATTAAAAAATGTAGTATTCCTTTTAAAATGAATGAATTAGTTAAATTGACTGGTAATTTCTTTTTTGGATGAGAAATCCAAAGCTTAGTTGCAGCAAAGTTGAGTGTAGACCATTTCAGATTTTCCCATTTCACTTTCAGATACTAAGAATATGAAGTCGCCAATAAATCTTATTTGACAGACACTTTCAAAACAAGCTCAGGCCAAAAGAGTACAATTATACTATTTGCTTGGCTAATACGCCGTTATTGTTGTAGTCAGTACTTGAGGAGCTCCTAGACTGAATTAGTACGGACTGGTCAATTGCTGACTGGTTGTTAGTTGGCTGCAGGTAGGAGGCACTAGTTCCAAGAAGTTGTCCGCTTCACGGGCTAATTCTAGCCGTTCTCTCCTGCTCACGAATCACCCGTCGATCCCACTGGACCGTTCTAATTACCCTAATTGATATCATTACGTCGAGCATTTCAGCTTTTCTTTGCTTTTGTTAATTTCACTTACACTATATTACAACATTAACGGTTATTCTCCAATATTAATTGAAATAAACTCTTTCTAAAATTTTTTGACTTCAATTAATGACACCATAAAAAAATAAAAATAGTCCACAAAATGTATATGATCTTATAAATTTAAAATATAATGTAGCTTGTAATATTTAAAACAATCACATTGAGTAGTAAACTTTTTTCCTTCCTTCTCTCTATCACTCTCTCTCTCTTTCTCTCTCTCTCTCTCTCTCTCTCTCTCTCTCTCTCTCTCTCTGTTTCATTGCCTTTTTCTTTCCTTGTTTCTCTTCAAAATGTTCTTCCTAACTCTCTAATAAAATTAAAAATATTTATATCGAAGAGCTAAGTCCCGACTTCGTACAGGCTCGGGACCGACGGCTTAACGTCCTCTCCGAGGGATGACGTTCCCAGATTTATTCATGCAAATCGAGAATGAATCGAAGGTCACTGTGCGTATTGAATCCTGGATCTATAAAAAATAATATCTTTTTTATAAAAAATAATCCCAACAGTGTTGATTGATATCATTCATTGATTGATATTGATATTCAAATAAATATCATTTGATAAAATAAATATCACCAAAAGACATTAGAGAGGAGAAGTAATCCAATGGTTCTACTTTTTGGTATGAAATTTAATTTATGATATCACATGAAAAGGATTAGAATCACTGGTTAAATGAAGAATTAACCACTGAAGAATTAATCACTGATTAAATAAATGATTAGAATCACTTATTTTAAATGAAGCAAATAAGTTCATAAAATTAACAAGAACTTATTGAACTATTACTTTGACAGAGCAGTTGATGCTATCATCTCTTTTGTTGTGAGCTACCAGAGAGAGGAGTCCTTGGAAGTGTAACTTTAACATTCTTATATAAGAAAAAAAATAGTTATATATTTTAACTATTATTCATTATCATATGTTGTTATTAGAGCATAATTGAGGATTTTTAAAACTAGAGATTATTTTTTTTTTAAATTATTGATAATTTTAAAATCATATAGCTGAAATTGGAAGTTTATTAAGTTTTGTGGTTTCTTAGATCGTATATAGCTGTTTCTGAACCACACGTAAAAAAGAGTTAGCTCCCATCGTCAATTATGCTTTCGTTTTTTGGTATAACGAAAGTCTTGGAGGAATCAATTAACAAATCACAATTATAGGTATGATTTGGTAGGAAACAATAAATCTTCAAATGGATTGGTTTGCAATCTTCATCAGAATGTCTTGATCCATGATGCCGGATAATGATTCGATATTCAGTCCAGAATTAAACGATTCTCTTATAAAAAGGTTTTGTGTTTAGTGCTGCTTCATATTAGTGTTTCTCAGAGGTTTCAGGTTATATTGCTACCTACACACACAAAGTAAGCCACATAAAATATAAATACATGAAGGATTATAACTGATTGATATTTAAACATCAGAATAAAGTAAAGCATTGTGAAATCAATATTTTTAATTAAATACCATTATTATTCATTTATTTGTTCATGATTATGATATCACTGGCTTGACTCAAATCTTGATGTATTGAAACCTCAGTTTCAATTTAATGTGAATTTCGACAAACAAGAATCCATAAGTTACTTTTTTCTATGATATTCATAATAGCTGCTTATCTCCGCTCGTTAGTCCATTTTGAATTACTTCAGAGTTTTGTGAAGAGCTAGAATATAACGATCAGAGAGGTCACTGCGAAGGAGCACAACATGAAAGTTCTATGCAAAGTGCATTGATATACTTATAACTTATCTTCTACCACTTTTATGAATGTCCTGTACTCGAAAAATAATATCTGTTCAGTTTTTAATTTTCGTTACTTCCAATTTAATAATTCCAGTGATATTTTAAACAATTCTTTGTAATAACCTCCTGACGATTGTATTCTCAACCTCTTTCAAGTAAGGTTAGGTAAGGTTGACACAAGAGAACACACATAGGTCAAACATTGCCTCTTTGTGACATCATACAATGAACATTGTGAGTTCTAAACAATGAACTACATTGGGAGTCCTATATTTGGACTGACTCAAGTATATTTAGTGCCTGACATCGTGCAGGCTCGGGACTGACGGCTTAACGTCCTCTCCGAGGGATAACGTTCCCAGATTTATTCACACCACGACATTGAATCGATGGCCATAGTGGGTATTGAATTCTGGATCTACCGGCCCAGGAGCGAACACGTTGCCAATGGATTAACCTGACCTCTCTTTCAGGATAGACTTCGAGTAATCAGTGAGTAAATAAATGTAAACGGCATAGTTCGTTTTACAGCCGACAGCAAAGCACCAAGGTAATGATGTTAAATTGTTACTTTACTACATTATTGTATGTTTTCTGTACATTCTTTTGAAGTGGCCAATCAAGTACCTTTTTATTTTAGGTAATTAAGAAATATCTAAAATGGTTACAAGTGAAATTAAGTTACAAGTGACTTAGATAACTTATTAGACAGAAAAAATATTGATAATGTATTATAATATTGGGGGATACAAAGTGTTTGAGTAAATAACCATTATGGCAGATTACACAAGTAATGAATATATTATAATATAATTATATTATGTAATATATTATTATAATAAAATTAATAATTTATTATATAATATAAATTACTTATATAATATAAGATTATAATTAATTTCATTTTGTAGTTTACAGGGTACTGTCTAACAGTGGTTTTAAATAATAAATTAGGTCCTTCAATGGGCTCTCATATTTTTCAATTCTTCTTTTCTCATAAAATGTTTCTTCTTTCTTTGTCCAAGAACCGTTAGTGTCATGTCAGAACAGCTTGGTGAGGCCAGCCACTGCACTGGCCTTCTGGTTAGCGGGCTGCTTCAGGACGTTGGCTGCGGTAGTCCAAACGTCTGCCACGGTTTCTTTTGTTAGCTATATTATTTGACTACAGATTTTGAAGTATGTTATTGGGTGTTGGCTGTTAGCACATCCTTCCTTTGGATTTAAAATTTCGCAATGACCGGGATCCCATTAAAGAAATACATCTATTTTAACTAACGACTTCTACAAATTTTTTTGAAGCCTGAGCCACCAGACGGTTTTGCTATAGTAGCGATGATACTACGTACTTGTAGCGCATGAACTGTGCAAAATTATACTCCAAGTAGTCCCTCTGTTTCTCTCTACGTTCTAAATGTGAAAGCTATGATCCAAAAAAAAATTGAAGTTATAACCAAGATTGGAATCTCTAATACTTAGTAATAAAAGCAAGCATGCTGTTTTAAACTTAAGAGGCCTCCAAACGGGACAGTTACCTTTTATCAATCTATCAATTCTGAATCAAAAGTATAAGTATGGCAATACATACTTGTATTGTTTAAAAGAATATAACAATACCATTATTATTATTAATATAGCTTCTCGACCATTGATTTTTAAAGTTCAAAGATTGGTTTCTTGAGGATTTTTGGTCTAAAGAAATTACCCTTCTGTTTATAAAATTATTCCTAAGGTATGATATTTTTCTTTGTACAATACTTGAATTGTGTCTATATTAAAGAGAGTGTCAAGGATATTGTGTAACTGGGGAGTACATGACACTATAGACGGGTGATTGACGAAGAGGAGAAGTAAGTTGTTCTGTGTGAAGTTGCGTAGGAATGGGACGCCTGCCTCAGGGTAGGTCGGGAGCCTTTTACCTGTTGCCACCTCTCACAAGAGCGTCTCTGTAACCTTTAATATTATTTAAGAATTTCTTGGGAGCTTTCAGACAAAGGAATGGGATTGTCTTGCGCTAGGCGGGGGAATTCCAACAATAAAAGTAGATGGTAGTAAATGATTTAAAGATGGAATTAGAGATGTATGTATTTGTTTTGGAGGATTTCTTAAAAATGATTTGGTCTATACGTGGGTAATGTATGAGGAAGAAGGGCTTGTTAATGATCAGGGAGATGGTGTTATTTTATATGTGACACGAGAAAGGAAGAAAAGAAATATCGGGCGGTATTAGTATTCATTAGATAGGGTAGGGAAGGAGAAGGTTGGATAAGGTCCAGTGAGGGTGGGACGGACGGGCCATCCTCAAGAAGCAGGAGCGGAGTGGGGAGCGGCACGCGTCCCGGCCAGGAGTGGGGGAAGAGCAATAAGTAGGGCGGCAGGCCGGCTCGTGGGCACTGTAGGGCAGCGTGCGTGCGTGTGTGTGGACGTAGCCGCAGCGAGCCGTGATGACATCGGTCGTCGGTAAGTTAGCCGGTGTCAACTTGAAAAGAAACGCCGTTATTGTTGAAAACTCGCAAATCAAAGCAGAACCCAAGGACCGAGGCACAGTGCTTGTAGACAATACCGAATCGAGGTGCAAAAGAAGGATCAACTTTGCCTACGGCGGGATGCAACCGGCTTCAGTGGCGCGGAGGAATGCCCGCGAAAGGAACAGAGTGAAGCAAGTGAACAATGGATTTGCCACCTTGAGGAGTCATATTCCTGTGTCTGTTGCTGCAGCTCTAGGAGCCTCGACTGCAGGCGGACGAGGAGCCTCCAAGAAACTCTCCAAAGTGGAAACACTGAGGCTAGCAGTGGAATACATCCGCAGTCTGCAAGACCTTCTTGAAGAGTCGGGAGGCGTCTCCGAGAACACCTTTGTCCACTACAAGGAAGAGCTATCGCCGCCTTCGAGTGATGCCTCGACGTCGCCGCCTCCGCAGACTGCCTCCCCTTACCCCTACCAGACCAACCTACCCACCCCTGCCTACGAGCCCATGAGTCCCGAAGATGAGGAGCTCCTAGACGTCATATCGTGGTGGCAGCAATCCCAATAGCACTACCGGGTAAATATTAACCTCTTATACATTATTCTTTTGTTGAATATTCCTCACTTACGTTTGTTTACACTACCATTCGAAGTAGCTTAAAATGTAACAAACTTTAACAACTTTCTGACAAGAAAAATATCAGTTAAGATGCAAAATCCATATCGTCAAAATCTGCAATTCGAGTAAAAATCTATTTAGAAATCATGTTTAACGGCAGTAGTATGAGAAAACTCCTAACATTTCATATAAATCTCGTTATTTATTACATATGACAATGTGTACTTCTTAAGTTACCTCTCACTACTGAGTTGTATGCATGAGTAAATAGTATAGTACACTAAAATAAATTCAAAATGTAATATCTAAACTATTGTTTTATGTTTATTACTTTTTTTCCAACTGATAGTGACAATAATTTTCCAATAGATAATAATATGAATAATTCATTAATAGAAAAATGCTTTTTCATTTATTTTATGCCAAAAATATTTTAAATGATAAAAAGACAAATTACATTTATTAATCTTTAAAATTAAAAAATGTTCAATTTAATGTAAAATCAATTATTTCAAGTCAATTAATTTATTTGATAAGCGTTAGAGGAGATTTTGAATTAATTGGTCGCACTCCGTTATGTAGTAGTTATGAGAGAGATATAAGAGGAAAAAAAGCTCGACAACTTTCCTTTTTGAAAATTGAAAGTAATCCATTTAGAAGACTTTAAATATAACGGATTTGAAACTACAAGCATTTGTATTTGTAAATGAAAATATATTATCATTAATGTGCCAATGGCTTTTTCTTGTCAAATACAACTCTTCAATTGATAGGAAACAGTGAAATGAATATATTTGAATAAATTCATCTATTAAACAACTCAATAAATTTCTAACAAGTTTGTCTCATTTACAAGCTTGCCGCAACGTTTATTTATATTGAAATAAAAACATTTATTAAAAAAAACAGATATTACAAAAATATTTTTTTATTTACTAATAATTCTCCATCACCTTTCATTTCATTGAAATCTCAGATAAAAACAATCTTCATCAAATTAAGAAATACATTATTTCCATATTATAAATCTGTAAAATTTATAAATAGATTAATAATAAGTTTATCACCAAAACCTTGAGTCCAATTATATTAATCTAGTGTTTTTATCTAAAATTTACAATTCATAATTGTTTAGATAATTTTTGAATTCTTTTTTTTAATTTATTTACTCCAGGTAAGCTTATGTGATTAACATTATACAGTATTATGTTATGTAAGATAGTTCTTTTTATGTTTTTACACAAACATATACATAAATATACAGAAGAACATATACATAAATTATAAATTATCTCCAAAATTTCTATATGTTTTTGTTATATGTTCAGCTTATATGTCGGTACATCATTTTCAAATTTTTTACATGAAAAATGAGTTTAAACTTGATATTCTTTCTATGTGTTTCTTTTGTTTTTTGTCATATAGGTACATAGTTTTATCTGTCTCAGGGTGATTGATAACCTTTCTAAGTGTTTCAAATTTCCTAAAATATTTTTCTTAAACATCCACGTACAAAGATAGAGAAGTTTGCCAAAGTTTTTGTTGTTCACATTACACTCTCTATATATATAATCAATTAAATGAAACGATTCTACGAACTAAATAAACTACATTGACTTAAAGAACACACAGAAATGAAACTATACTTACTCTCGTTTCTATTCTCCTGATGACGAGGCCATCGAAATATAGTAGTGAGTTTTTTTTTCATTTTTATGTGTTCTTTTTGTCAATGTAGTTTATATATATATATTTTTTAAGTCGGATATTTTAATTGCTCAACAAACTAACTGTAAGAAAAACGAAGTTCTTGACGAACTTAAGTGTTAGTTATTTAAATCTTACATTAATGCCAACGTTTCGTGAAAACTTCGCTACATCTTGGAAATAATTCGTTATTTGTTTATTAATATAAAAGTCATGCATCAACGACTATATTTCTATAAAACGATGGAAGGTGATTCATTTTAATTTTTGTAACAGAACTGAAATCTATTGGGATACGGATGATTTTATAAAATTCATTTAAACTGTTGAATATTTTACTTTTATTTAACAGTTTGCCATAAACACATAAGAAATATTAAAAATGAATAATCTGTTAAACTATTTACTTTCATGATGAAGAATTTCTTTCATCACTGAAAGGTCGGCTTGGAATTCAAGATTGCTTTATAACAGTAAAACAGAATGATTTTTATTGATTATATATATATATAATATGTATGAAGCAGTTAGCTTCAGCTACTCAAAGGGACTACTTTTGCCCGATGATGACAACTGTCGAAATATCGTTGTGAGTCTTTTTTGTGTGTGTCTTTATTGTTTGTCTCTTTCCTGTGTGAACTACATATATATATATATATATATATATATATATATATATATATATATATAATATATATAGGTATTTACCGTAAAGTAGAAACAACATAAAATTTATCAGGACTCGTCAGTTCTTCCGGTTCAAATTAAACTCTCAGTACCATTTCAGTTGGCGCATTGAGAGTTTAATTTAAAAATAAAGAACTGACCGAGTTTTGATAATTTTTATATTATATATATATATATATCGAACCTATATGTTATACAGACGTCATTGAAAACAACAACAGATCTAGCGGCAACTTCTTACCTCAAAATCTTTTCTTTTAACAACTTAAGTCTTCTCAATATCTGAGTAAAGCACTTAAATTTTAAAAAACTCACTCAAAATGTAAGTGTTAAGAAGAAATATTTCCAAAATTAATAATAATAATAATATATGTAGAATTATAAGGTCGTTGGTAAGAAAATATAACGTACGCGAAAGTCGTTCAACTTTTTCATTAATTAACTAATATTGTAATAATTACTTAAACTTTAAGTCAAATAAGTTTTTTTGCGATATCCTTTAATATATAAATATATTAATGAAAACACCCATAAAATCCAAAACATAATCATTGAAATCATACGATTTTGAGGAAACTGCTTTGATTCTTCTCAAACACGATAGCGTGTGTTTGTTGTAACATTTTTTCATATATACATATATATATGTAAATATATTAATATTATTTTAATAAGCATTAATATTACTGTAATGAATCTTTACCGTAACAAAAAAAAAAAAAAAAAGGTAAAGTGAAATATTTTGATCCTTTTTCAGCTACTTCCAAGTTTTGAGATCGTTAATGTAATATTTGATTCCCTTTTTCCATTAAAAAAATATGAATAATACAAGAAAAATGTAAAACATTAAAAACGAAACGTTTTTTTTTTAATTTTTCTTACTTCTGACATTTAAAGAAATTTTTCAGCGAACTGAACATATAAGATTTGTTATATTTTCATACATCATCATTAGTAAGTTGCTGAAGCATCCTCCTACGATATTATCAAGAAGTGAAAGGTTATAAAAAATTCCAACAAATTTTATTACTTCAAATGATGCAATCATTCTAAATAAAAAATTAAGTAAAATGAAAACCTGTTTGATTTGTTTAGTTCACTGGTCTTCAAAATTCAAACGAAAAAGGAGTTCAAGTAAAAACTATAAACAGAACTTTTTGATTCATTTTTACTTTGTAATTATTCTTGTATTTAAAAATACCAAATCTTGGTTAAATATTAATTTGTTATACTACTTTTATAAATATATATATATATATATATATATATATATATATATATATATGATCAAACCACAATAAGAAATGGGAAAACAAGACTAAGATCTTTCAACCGTAACAAGCGGTCTTCGTCAGAGTCAAAAACCCAACAGCAGTTGGGTTTTTGACTCTGACGAAGACCGCTTGTTACGGTTGAAAGATCTTAGTCTTGTTTTCCCATTTCTTATTGTGGTTTGATCATTGATTGTTGTTTCACGTGTTTATGTGAAATCTTTTTATATATATATATATATGAATTAAATACCACAATAAACAATATATATTAATTAAAATGCTCTAAGGCCTTTCGTCACAACATCATCAGAGAGCTAAATGAAACAACAACAAAAAAACATAATGATAAGTTAACCTGGCGTTAACTTGTTATTATGTTTTTTTTTGTTGTTTCATTTAGCTCTCTGATGATGTTGTGACAAAAGGCCTTAGAGCATTTTAATTAATATATATTGTTTATTGTGGTATTTAATTCATATATTATATCAAAAGCTATTGTTGATTATTAATTTATATATATTATATATATATATATATATATATATATATATATATATATATTGATTGTTTTTTTATTTTGGTGACTTTTGGCAATTATTGTACATTATGATTTTCGTATTTACTCTATTATTTACAATTTCTTATTTTTTTCTTGTTAATATTTATTGCCGTCTACATCTACTAATAAAGGAAAATTAAAGTAACTTCGTCTCCACGCAAAAAAAGTTATGAAAAACTATTGAATACTATTTATGGAAAAGTTATTGAATGCTTATTTCTTTCTGTAGATACGTTCAAAATTCAAGTTTTCAACTAAATTTAGATTGAACAGCTAATACATTGGCATGCTTCCTCAAGACGCCTTGCGTGTTTGTCAGGTCTCTTGTGGAATGTCTCGTATTGATGTTGATTTTCATTATCTATGATTTCTAGAATCATTTTTTTAAGTTGTACGCGAGGAATCAGGTATAGTTTTGGCTATAGGTTAGGTTTGTTGGCTTTGGTATTGAGTTTTAAGATTCATATCGTAGTCATAATCAAAGATTTTTTATGTAGTGGATGGAAAATTTTCATACGGTTTCATAGTGAAAACGCCAAACCATCTGGATTGAGTGTGTAGGATAGTAGATACAGTTAAAACCTTTCTAAAATAGAAATAAAACTAACGATTGTCGTTGGAAAAAAATGAAAATGTTAAAGACTGGTTTAGGGGTTAGATTAGCCCAGTGGCAACTTACTCGTCCCTGGGTTGGTAGTTCCGGGGTTCAATACTTACTCTGATCCTCTATTTATTCACTTGGGAGGCCAATTAATCTAAGCATGTCGTCTTTCGGAGAGGACATTAAGCCATCGGTTTGGAGCTTGTACGATGTCAGGTACTGGTTAAACATTCATAGTCTACATATGCTTGAGTTAAACAAATTTAAGACTTCCAATGTAGAATGTTCATTGTGTGGTATCGCAAAGGGCCAATGTTCGGCCTATGTACTGTATATTCCCTTGTGGGGCTGCCACTGGAACCTAACCTAATCTATAGACTGGTTATTTTAACCCATTCTATCTACTTCTGTGCTTAGTGTATATTAGACAAAAACAAGAACAAACTTCATCTGTTAAAGGTTTCTTGTATTATAAACTTAAGTCAGACAAAGTTTAGTCTTGTTTTTTGTACGATAAATCTGTTTATATCAAGCCCCTCGATAACTAACATAGGTGTTAACTAACAAATGAGTCAGAAGCCCCTAGAAGAGTATAACAGCAACACGTTATTGGAGTAGGAGTTAAAATCAAACAAGTTCTTAATCCTATACAAACAACCCATTACCATAACATCCACTTCCTCTTCTATTGAAAGCGATCTTTATGTTTAGAACCAATCTTGGCCTAGAGCTCTACCTCACTTATTTCCAGTGATAAGTTACGATATAAGAAGAAGACATTCGGGACGTCCTTGCCTCTCCTCCTCGGGCCCTACAATTCATTTCTACTGATTGATTCTTCGCATAAATCATAAGAGTTCTAATCAAATGAGCAGAGTCAGAGCTTTTAAACTGGCACCAAGCTACCTGGAGAGAGATAACCAACAAAATCTACTAAACATAAATTCAATGGTAATGCAACAGTACTAAGCAAACAACTGTAAGCGTTGTTAGTTTTTTTCATAAAAAATATTTCAACATTTGGGACATTCCTTATTTATAATTTTTAATATGAATATAGTCCTCATAAGAAGTTATTTCTTAACTTCATCGCTCCAAAATTATTGATTACAGGGATAAATTGTTTGATATTCTGTAGTATATAACTTAATATTAATTAGGACTATTTTATTTAACATAAATATAAGTAATTTTTCCTTTTATTTTACTAGTTTTTCCTTATATCTTTAGAATATAAAGAAAATAAATTCTAATTTATTTTAATTATCTACTAGGGTAGTACTATTAACCCTACTGTATTATCATACAAATAAGTATATATTCATGAAGAAAAATAATTTTATTTTTGTTACGAAAAAATGCAGGTACACACCTTTCGGTTGTTTATTGTTGTACAAGCCAACGACTCGTACTATATTTTAAAATATTGGTATTTTATCAATATATAACCTTAAAATCAAGTGTTGTATTGTTTTTCATAGTAATGTATAAAAGTCGTTGGATTAACACTGTAAGGTGGTGTTTACTGTTATTACGAGGGTAGTATTTTAGCAAGGCAAAGGTAGGTGGGAGCGTGAGTTACCGTCTGCGACAGCAGTAGGGTCACGGTGAAGGCTCCACCTTCACACACACCGACGTTGGTTTAAGGTAATGAACCACTTTTTGAAGTGGTATCTATTGTTAGTACGAGGCAGTTTTGAAAAAGTGGGCAGGTATTTTAGCAAGGCAAAGGTAGGTGGGAGCGTGAGTTACCGTCTGCGACAGCAGCAGCAGGGTCACGGTGAAGGCTCCACCTTCACAACACCGTCGTTGGTTTAAGGTAATGAACCACTTTTTGAAGTGGTATCTATTGTTAGTACGAGGCAGTTTTGAAAAAGTGGGCAGGTATTTTAGCAAGGCAAAGGTAGGTGGGAGAGTGAGTTACCGTCTGCGACAGCAGCAGCAGGGTCACGGTGAAGGCTCCACCTTCACACACACACCGGCTAACAGATGGTCTCTCGCTAGACATATGCTTCCTCACAATCACTATCAATTAAGACTGACATATGTTACACCCATTAAAAACCTCTCTCTTCTCAACAAAACCCATGATTTACACACCTCAAAAAAAAAATACCTTTCAGTACCTGATAAGTGATGTTGAATGATGAAGAAATTTAAGATTTCCCACAAAATCGATCGAAGAAAATTCTAAAGGATTTTTCAAGTATTAATTACAACCTTTCTTACACCTCAATAGCCTAATTGGATCCTGATCCTGAAAGGGAAAGACCTCAGCAGGTAGGGATGTCACGCATGGCCTATCAGCAGTCCATTACTGTTTCCTTAGTTTTCAAAAATGTTGTTAGTTTGTCATTCGGGAACTTAGGTTAATCAAACATCGGTTTAACTGTGCAATATTAAATTCTCATAACTGCTTCAAAAACCTGTGGTATTTGTAGATAGTGCGACTAAAAACCATAAAAATTATAAATTCCACTCCAACTTCAATTCAATAATAAATTTATATGAATAGATCCGTTGAAACAACTCAGAGCATTCTTTTAAACATTTAGCCCTATTCATTATAATATTAGCCTTATTTGGAAGTTTGAGTTTGAAGCAACAAAAGACGAGTTTTTCGTTTGAAAGACCTTAGTATTATTTATGAAATACTTTCTGTGGTTTAGACTTTACTTTTATTTCATATTTTACTAAAGTCTTTCATCCAAAACAAGTGACCCTTCTCTTACTTTTAAGTTTTTCACTTTTCTTCTTTACTACGATTGAAACAACTAATAACACCAAACTGCAGTACACCTACTCCCACTGATGAAGTATTAATACTATATCAGCATACTCCAACACCTCCAGCACAAATACGAGTACAAGTACTCTAACACTATAATAAGTGTCTCCAACACCACCGTCAGCAACAAATCACTATTACTAAAACCCTAACAATACCAAACTACAATCAACCTACTACGCCAAATGTAGTGTTTTAAAACTTTAATCAGCAGACTTCAACACTAACGTCACAAAAATATCACTATTACTAAACTCTAACAACCATACTATGTACACCTGTTTTGGTATTATGGAGCCTACCCAACCTTTCGGTCATACGGCTGCACAATGACAAGGAGGCTGATTCCTTTTTTACGTGAAAGCTCTTTCGCCGCATCCGTGGGCACAAGACCTAGCCGAAGATAGGGACAACTAAGCCTCTAGGATACGCCCAAGGTGGACCTCGCGGAGGCGAGCTTCCACGACGCTACATCACAACAAATAAATTTTTATGGCCCGGTGTATGTTAGTTACATTGTCCAAAGTCCAAACATTATTCTGGAGGTCTTCTTCCCGGAGTTCCTCTGAGATGTCTAATGCCATAAATGAAGTTACTGAATTCCTTTCTGTACTTTCTGAATTCCTTTATGTACACCTACTACTGCATATGTAGTATTGTGAAAACTGTAACATACCTACTCCAATAGTATCGTAATCGGTCTGCTGAATTACTTTTGATTGCTCTACATAATTACTATGACTATACTATTCTCGAGCCTTACTCGGTTAACTGTTACCGATCAACTTCATAATCGAAGGCAATTATTTTATTTAACAATAATTGAATTGAAACCAAAGAGAAGAACAAAATTTCATGAAGGCATTTAAATTTTTCTTTTAGAGAAATGACAGTTTTAAAAATAAACCTGCTCTGGAGGCAAGCGGGTTTTTAAGTCAAAAGACCTTGAAGACCTCTCTCAACATCAAATGATAACCCTGTAGATGGTCTAAATTGTAAGCAGTCCTTGTCTCTTCTCATATATCTTTATTGATAGTTAAAACAGAATCGATTTTACTTTTCTCTTAAAGATAAATCGTTTGGCTGGGGTTTTTTTTTTTATAATTCATTTCTAAGTGCCCCACTTTTGTTAATCATACAATAACATATACTGAATGGCCTACATCTTTAATGACTTTGTTTTCAATAATCTGCGATTCCTTTAAAAATATTAGTTATAACTTGCGAAATATCTTCGCAAAATCCCCTTTGTAGGCGCAGTGATTACCCTGTGTCATAACCCATCTCTATTTCTATACATTAAACATTCGTTCGATACATAGTATTTACTCTTTTACAATATAATATACTTATTTTTCATTTTTATCAAGTTTTATTTATACTTTTATCAAAAGTCTTAGGATTGAACCTTTTTTTACTACTCCATATATTTCTGTTTCATTTTTACAACAGTTTTAATATTTTTACTCACTAATGATGTAAAATCATTGGTCACCCTATAAAGTGACTATTCGTCATCTGTTAAGAAAGTCAGCGAGTTAAAGAAATATTTCAAAATGGAATAAATTTGCCTTCATGTGTTTCCGAGTTTCGAATTATAATTAGTTGTACAATTCACCGATATATTTATCATTTTTCAAATTATATAAATTGGTTTTTAAAACCAGTACAAGTTTCATTTTGCTTCATAAGCGCTAAAGGGACGTATATAAAGATAATTACATCTATGCGTTTTCTCTAAGTAATTTTTTTTTGTTTTTGAACTTTTATTAGTCTCTTTAAATCGATTTTTCAATTGTACATTGTATATGTATCAAGAGAGTGTCTCCATCCCTCACGTTTTCTCCTGAAGACCAATTTAACAAATATAAATATAGTAAATGTGTTTTTGTACTATATGTGTTAAGTTTCTACAAATTTGAACTTGTGTTATCCAGTTTCTTCCTAATTTCAAAATTTAAATTGCACTTGTGTTATCCAGTTTCTTCCTAGTTTCAAAATTTAAATTGAGTATATATTCTAGTTGTCTATATTCTAGTATACATCCTCAGGGATACATAAAATCAGGTTTAACTACAATAATATGAGAAAACATGTAATTTATTTATAAATAATTATAATTTCGTATATTTATATATAATTTATATTATAAGTAATGAAACTTATTTTTTTCATGTTATTGTAATTAACTGGGTTTTGATTCAGCCCTGAGGCTGTCTACAAATATTGACGGAATGTTGCTTAAAGCTGTTTTATTCATAAATATTTGACGCTAGACTAAACCTCGATAACGAATAAATTATATATATATATATATATATATATATATATCAGTTCAAAACAAGAACAAGAGCAATACACAAACACAGAGTAAAGAAACACACTTACTAACTCAAATTTTAAGAGAAACCGTCTTAATGAGAAAGAGAGACCAAGCACGCAGTAAACGAAACGGCAGGTAACCGACCTGGTAGCCGTAATAAGTCCTTCTTGTTAGTTTAATTTCTCGCAAATATGTATAAATAATTTTTTTAATTGTATATTTTGTATTTAATAAATGTTAATTTGTTTTTAGGTAGAATGATTTACATTTTAAGTGGGATTTAATTCCTTCATTAGCAGTCTATTATGCATGAAATTGTTACAGTTTAAAAATTAAAAACCAATCAATCGAGAACAAGATTAATTTTTTACTAATTTATGAATTAATTTTAATGTAAAAAGTTAATTTTAATTAAATATAACAAGTGGAAACTGGACAACTTTAGTTTACTGCAAGAATGTGGCCGAGAAGGACTGTTTAAGGAAATTATGTAAAATTAGAAAAAAAATAATGAAAGTGCTTGACGAAGTAACCTTGAAGGCAATTAGACTAAAAAGCCAACACGAAAGCCTGGGTGCTGGGTTTAAAACTTCACCTTCGCATAACCCTTAGTTTACCCTACTACCTCTTAAGCATATAAATTTATATGAATGATCAAACGACAATATGAAATGGGAAAACAAGACTAAAATCTTTCAACCGTAACAAGCGGTCTTCGTCAAAGTCAAAAACCCAACTCAGTTGGAAGTTAAAAGATCTTAGTCTTGTTTTCCCATTTCATATTGTGTTTTGATCATTGATTGTTATTTCACGTGTTTGTGTGAAATCTTTTTATGGAAGAAATTTATATGAATGCATCCTTTAAAGCAACTCAGAGCATTCCTTCCAACATTTACCCCTGTTCATTTAATAAGTTAATTCGTATAATTTTTGTTAAAGTTCACTTTAACCTTTCTTCTTTTTTTTAGCCTATTTCGGAGTTTCAGTTTGTAAAGAACAAAAGACGAGTTTTTTTTGTTTGAAAGACCTTAGTATTATTTATGAAATGCTTTCTGTGGTTTAGACATGATTTTTATTTCATCACATACTTTTCTTCTTGATGATGATGGATGTCAAAATCACATATTGAAGTTTTTTTACTTTGTATTTGTACTTCCTGTGATATATTTTTTTAACTTGTTGACACAGTTGTTAATTATCATATATATATATATCAATGATTGTTATTTCACGTGTTTATGTGAAATCTATTTATATATATATATATACATATATATATATGATCAAAGTACATTATGAAATTAGAAAACAAAACTAAGATCTTTCAACCGTAACAAGCTGTCTTCGTCAGAGTCAAAAGCCAACTGAAGGTTTTTTGACTCTGACGAAAACCTCGTGTTGCGGTTGAAAGAGATTAGTCTTGTTTTCCTATTTAATATTGTTGTTTGATCATTGAATAGTTAACTCACGTGTTTATGTAAAATCTTTTTATACACATATATATATATATATATACATTTGAAGCCCACAAGTAAGTTGCAAGAAAAGAAAAAGAATTCTCATTTCAATATGTTAAGCCTCTTAGGGGTCACAGTAAGGAAGTAACTTGTCTCCCACACCGCATCAACATGTAGTTGTTTTGTGTGTTCTACTTGATATAGATCCTCGACCAAAAAATATACAAGGTATTAAATTAATTCTAGAAGATTAAGTCTAAAATAATAATAATTAATTACCATTCAATGTTTCCCTGAATATTGATATATTCTTACTTTTCCAGAATTATTTATAGTATTGTTGATTCTTAACAAATTGTTTTTATCCCTCATAAGGCTGAGCAGGTCTCGAAAAAATGTCGGCTATTAATTGATTATTGTTAATTTGGACCTAATCCTGGAGATACAGTTTGGTACTTACATATATTCTTTGAAAGCAGAAATCAACACGAATGAAAACATATACTTGGACTCATATTCAATATTTGATCCTTTTAAAGATCGTCCTTAAGAAAGGAAGTAGAGACGCAGGAACACGAAAGCCAACTTACTTTACATATATATATCAAAAGGTGCTGTTTGCCAAATAAATAGAACTCTTCCTCTTCTTCTTCTCCGGATAACAATAAAGTCAAAAATTGAAAACACTTTAGTGGTTATTTCTCCGTTTTTTTTTAATTGTTTGATAAGTCGCCCTAACAGATTGTTTCATGTTTCATAGTATATATAAGTATATATATATATATATATATATATATAAATATATATATATATATATATATATATATATATATATATAAATATATATTATAAATATATGTTATACGGAGCTGCGTTAACTACTTTAAAGCTGGTCTCCTCCAATTTCTTAACAACTCTGTGGTGGGCTGGTACGTGAAGAATTGCTGCCTTCTACACGAATATATATATATAGTCGTTATCAGCCTTTGGAGCGATTCACTTCTTTTCCTGAAGACGAGGACATCGAAATTTAGTAGTGAGTTCAGTGGTTTCCTTTCTATGTGTTCTTTTTTAAATTCCAGTTTATATATATATATAAAATAAGATATAGAAAAGAACAGAGAAAGCCACTACAGGACTCACTTAGATATTTTGACATCCATCGTCATCACGAGGATATGTATATACATATACATACATACATATACGTACATAAATATATACACTTTCAAAAAATGAAACAGTCTGTTAAGACAAAATATGTTCTGTAGCTGTTTGCCTGCCGAGCTGAATTAATCTTCTACTTCTTATCCTTCTCCTGACGACGACTAGGTCAAAATATTGAAGTGGGTTGTGTATTGTTCTACGTGTTCTTTTCTTTAAATCGTATATATATATATGTGTGTGTATTGGATTTAAATTTCGGTGATTTTGGTCAAATTTTCACAATATCCTCAAAATCCAAACGACTATTACATCAACAATGTTATCATGGAAGAATACAATCATATATATATATATATATATATATATATATATATATAAAGATTTCACATAAACACGTGAAATAACAATCAATGATCAAACCACAATAAGAAATGGTCTTCGTCAGAGTCAAAAACCCAACTCAGTTTTATATATATATATATCAGAATGGTAGTTTTTAACAATACGCTCACAATACATTAAAATGTTTTTAGCCTTTTCAAAATTTTTTTATAGAACATTGTGAATCAGATTAAAAAAAATATTTTTATTAATACAAATTTATTATGACAGAAACGAAAATAGTTTAAAACACATCTAAATATCACCCAAATCAAGTATATGTATAATACCATAATTTATTGAAGGTGATGAGGGATTTGAGAAAACTTACTACAGAATGCGTTGAAATCCCCTAATGGATGAGGTCAGTAGCTCTTAGGGAAAACTGAATATAAATCTAATATCTTACTTCCCTCCTGCTTGTAATTATCACTTATATTATTGCTTTTACATATCATATGAATTAAAATTTCTCTATTGTATTATAACAATCCTAAAAAAAATTAATATGTTTGAATACCTAAACATTAAAATAAATAAAAATGTTTATAATTAAATGTAATATTATCTAAGAATAATATATATATATGGTGAGTTGATGTATCTAGTTCCTGATGAATTTAAAAGGCTCTTAAAGGATTTGGAAAAGGTTTCCAAGAAATTAATTAAAAAAAACAATAGGTCGTAAATTCAATCTCAGATATATATATATATGTAAACTGTAACTATATAATATATAGTAATTATATTATTATTATAGTTATTATATATAACTGTAATTAATATATATATAAAGGTAACACTTAAAATAAACTGTGACACATAGACTGAAACATAACAAAGACTCACTCTTCAACCGTTTCAACTCACTTTTGACCGTAATAGCAGTCGTCCTCAGGGGAAGAAGTGAATTGACAGAGGAATGACAGTCAACTGACTGCCGACCCTCCGTCAATTCACTTCTTCTCCTGAGGACGATCGCCATTACGGTCGAAATATTGAAAAGTGAGACTTTGTTAGGTTTCAGTCTATGTGCCACTGTTTATTTTAAGTTTTATATATATATATATATATATATATACTTGTAAGTTGTGAAACTGATCCGGGGTAGTAATAGTTCAAAATTTTTAAAACAAAACAAATAAATGAAAAAAAATATATTTATGATCTCTAATTTTTGATTTTATGATCTTTATCCCTTTGACCTCCACTCAAAACTAAAATCAGAGTCTGTAAGCATTGTTTTTCCTTTTTGTTTGTGTTACTTTACAACCATTGAATTATATATATATAAGTATTTTTAATTTACTTAATTTTAAATAGAAAAAAATATTAAATGAATATTTAGGTCGTTTAAAAAACTTTCCACTATTACACATTTGCAATAAACCGTGTTGTGAATTATGTTAGTTGTAAACATCTAACTGAAAAAACCTAAAAAAAATATATTACTCTAAATAAGAAAGTAATAATTATTACAATGAATTTTAATTGTGACAAAAAATTAAATAAACTGGAAAAAAATTGTGTATGGTTCATAAATCTCTTATTTCTGTATTTCAATTCTTATTTATGAGTAACATTAAATAAATTTTAAGACATTTATTATATATATATATATATATATATATATATAATAAATATGATTAATAATAATAATAAAATTGAAATTTTATAAGGATTTGATGGGAGTGTAAATGAATAATAGTTATTCATCAAACCGTTTTTTTGTATAAAATTTTATATCATCTAATACACTTTACTGAAAAAGCAGTTATTGTGTATATGTATAGATTTGTATACTGTTGTGTTTGAATGAATATGATATCCTAACGATACTTACTTGCTAAATCTATATTTTAGAGTCCTACTATACGTGTAAAGTAATAAAATTCTTTAATAAACCGTTCCTATATTTCAAGAGTCAATCTTTGTAATGCAGATGTAAATGTTATTAACTGTTAAGACGATTCAAATCAATGTAATCTCTGAATAGGTGCTGTTTGATTTAAAGGGCTCATAGAATTCCAAGTATTCTATAATCCATGATTTTATTACAGGCTTAATGACACAGAAGATGAATTATTCCGGGATAGCTTTGTTTGAAGGTTTTAATCTTTCTTATTTATTGACCCTAGAGATAGATTATTCATCTGTAGACTCAAGATTAGGCAGGCTTGTATAACTGGAATTCCCATAATTTAATATTGTGGATTGTTCATGTTATGAACATATTGTCCATAAGAGCAGTCCATTGTAGGCGTTTTTCTTTCCCGACTTGTGGCTTTATTGACATATCATTTAAATTTCCTAAAAATGTTCTAATTTATCAGTAATATTTGATGTCAGACTTTAGCGTGTTTCAAGATGATATAAATAATTGTCATTGTGTCATCCTTGTATGATTAGATCAGCCGGTAGATTTGCTAAAACTACAAATAAAAACTTAAGTGGTCTGTTTGGATGATGAAGGATTCTGATGATGAAGCAGACTGCTTACTAGTACCGGTTTGTTACCTGTGCGTAGCTCGCCTAGCTTTCAAATTGGCGCCAAATCATTATAATAAGACACACTTTCACCCCTTGCGAAGCCAAAAAAGGCGTTAAACCTCGATAAGGGAGTAGGCATTGGATAAAAAAAAAAGCAATTCTTAGCACTTGTTCTGTCCATTGTTAGTAATGGCTATCGAATTATAATGCTGTTTAAACATTAGGCGTATACTATGAGCTCTAAAGGGGTTGCTGGCTTAGCATTGATAACAGGGAGTGTTTTGTTTGAAAAAGTAACGTAATAACAGTGGGAATCTGTTGAGGAGGGTTGGAGCGAGGTGGTGACGGATGACTAACCCGGGAGGCGGGAAAGAGTGTCGTGGGACTCCATGCATGCAGTGGGCCAGCCCACAGAGCTACTACAACTCACTGCGCAACACCCCCTCGTCTAAACAAACCGAAACACTTTGCCACCAGCTCTCAAATACTCCTACCCTCAAAACTATTTCACACCAAAACAACACAAAATCATGCTTAACGTTACTTCTTCAACCAGCATGAACGAACTCAAACATCAAAAAAGAAAATTTCATAAACTAACAAATTACTATTAAAGTCCTTTCAACTTGTAGCGATTTCATCGGGGCCTCATAGAGATAAGATTTCCTTGATTTTCATGATTTAAAATTTTACGATTTTAAAACTGAATACCGAATTCTGAAAATTGAAATTGAATACCATATACTTCAATGATACATATGTACTGAAAACCTGCATGAAATGGAAATGTATTCTACTATTTCCTTCTAAATTAATCAAAAACTTTACATAACAAGAAAAAAAAGATAACACACACATAATAAATAAGTACAGATTAAGTCTCTAATTTTTGATATAGCTGTCATTAGTAGAAAAAAAATTGCGAACACTCAACGAGCGGACTTCAACAAGGACTTCTGAGGGAACCCTTACTCAAATAAGTTATACTTTTTAGCTTCTAACTGTGATTAATTATTATTTTTATTATTCATTAATACTATTAATTATCAATAGCAGTAAATAACAATTAATTATTAGTGATTAATTATTCTTACTGTGGTTAAATTTAATCAAGCGTTCAAATTTGTAAAATCCTTCTGTATATATACGTTTCAGAGTAACGATAGGTACTCTGAAATGTTTGTTGTTCTTTGTGATTATTTTCTTGACGATAGTATATATATATATTTAGCGAGAGAGAGAGAGAGAGAGAGAAGAGTCACTGCCCTGCTTTCCTGCAGTATACTTCGCTTCCTGACAGTGACCATTGTCAAAATATAAAGTGCCTTATGTTAGTGTCTATCTTTGTATTGCTTTCGTTATACTTTATGTATATATATATAACTGAAAAAGACAACACTAAAAAGAAACGAGAATACTTCCTGGATCAATATTTTGAACTGAAGTTCGTCATCAGGCAGGGATTAGAAGGGAAGAAGCAGACGTATGTGCGTTCAGAACTGCGAGTGGAAGGCGACAATATATATATATATAGATAATTATTTTACGACAAACAAGTGGAATGAAAAACAACTACCACTTCTACAAAGAGAAAGGCTTTTTTTTACTCTTCTGATTATAGTTTTTTAAAAAAAAATTGATAATGCGATTGTATTGCCACCATATTTCTGTGTGATATGCTGCCTCTATTTTATTTCATAAAGTACACACACGTATGTGTATATATATATATATATATATATATATGTCTAATTTTTGAAAAATCCATTTTAAGGAGAAAGAAAGGAGGGAACCAAGCATAATGAATGCTTAGTCTCCCTTTCTTTCCTTTCTTTCACTTTTGAATTTGAAGTCCAGTTTGTATCGTTTTTCCGAATTTAAAATAAGTATATATACATGAGTTCATACATACACACATAAATACCCAAACAACTGCTCTTTTTCACAGTCACACAGTAACAGCAACTGAAGTTCAATATAAACAAACATTCATACAATGATCAAACCACAATAAGAAATGGGAAAACAAGACTAAGATCTTTCAACCGTAACAAGCGGTCTTCGTCAGAGTCAAAAACCCAACTTTTTGTGTTTTTGGTTCAGTTGGGTTTTTGACTCTGACGAAGACCGCTTGTTACGGTTGAAAGATCTTAGTCTTGTTTTCCCATTTCTTATTGTGGTTTGATCATTGATTGTTATTTCACGTGTTTATGTGAAATCTTTTTATTAAACATACATACATAGATAAATGAAAACACACACACACTGGTTTTCAACCGTCTCTGCACCAGTACGCTTGCTTACCCTCTTTTTTCTCTCCTATTAACAAGATAAAATTGTTAAAATATATTAATATTAACCAACATATTTTATTAGTTTGATCAGATATGGTAAAAAAAATTTCCAGTGAACTAAACATTTTAATTATTCCGAAGATTGCATTTCATAGTTTTTATGTAAATTTGATTATATTGATGATTTATAAATAATGGTTTATAACTTGATGTTCAAACGATTAAAATTGTGTATTTCAATTTTTATTTGTTGTACTTTTAATACTGGTTATTTGTTAAAGTAAGTGAATTGGGTAATAATCGTAACTACGAGGCGGATTCGTAACTTAAGGACTGTTAACTTATTTTACTTCTCTTCTTAGAGCTAGCACATTGTTATTAGAGCAGAATATCCTTGGAAAAAACAGTTTTCTCCTTCCACTTTCTTTTTTCGTTTTGAATGATATTATAGTGATAAAATAACATTTCAGTCGTCCGGTTCATTAGTTTTGTAATTTTTATTATAATTGGAGATATTTGTAGGTGCTACTTATGAGGAATGTGTGGTGTGGTATGACGTTATTTTGCCGCCTTGATGGCGTTGTGTTGACACGGCTGCTTTCAGTCCGCTTTGGGTTATTTGTGAGTGAGAAGGGCTAGTGATGCTGGTTCGTGGAGTATGCCCGGCAGAATGGTGAACAAGCGTGCAGCGCTCCGGTCCGATCCGCAGGAAGCCGCCTATCTAACATCCGGCCACTCTAATTGCCAGGTACCGTGTTGTTCTTGCCCGACTCTATGACACCAGTCCAACAAAACTCTCCCTTCTTTCCAGCACACATTCGCCTTCTCTCTTTATTACTTAAAAAAAAAAAATTTCACTGTCAAAAAATTGAAGGCCGGATTTGAGACAAGGCTCTCTTTTTCTCTCTCTCTCTCTTGAGCATTTTCTTACCTGAAGAGAACGCGGGACGTCCTCTTTGAATAGCTACCCCCTCCATTCTCCTTTGCCCTTTGTGCTTGCTCAAGGAAAGGCCCTAAGACGAAGACACAAAGGATCCAAGAAGGGAGCTTTTCTATAGAGGGGAGGTCTCCAGGTCACCCTTCGTCCGTTACCTATACATTTAAATAAGTCCCTTCCTTCCCGCCATTAAATTCGCAGGCTCACTCTAGCATCAAAAATTGTAATTAAAATTTCAACTGTCTTCGTGTTATTAAAAAATAATTTAATTCTAACTATACACAGTCATAAGCCATTGAAAAGTATTATTAGCAAGTAGTTATAAAATTGAATTTATTTCAGTTAGTAAAAATTCTTCTAATTATTCTTACGGCGTTAGACATATACGTGACGATGATTCTCAATTAGGTACATTTAATTTAAATTACATTTAATCATCTTTAAACACCCTGGAAAACATATCTTCAGCGAACTTGATGAAATTTAGGATTCAAACTTGTCTCACTTCATTTTAAAGTCCATTATTTTTAAAGTAAAATATCCTTGAAAAAAACAGAGTCGTTCTCATTCTAGTTTCCTGTCTTTACAAATTAATATCGCTTTTAGTTTTTAATGACATTAGAACTTTGATGAAGATAGCCAACCAGGATATCTTTGCCTTACAAATTAAATATCCTAATCATTTGTAAAATAAATTACACTAAATAACATATAACTTTACTAGTACTATACGCAAAATATATTTCGTTGTATTTCAGATTTTTTTCAAATAGTTTGAAATTCTTTTATTATTAATTTTGATAATAATAGACGAGTTTGTATACTGTTCAAGGTATGATTTAAAGGTACTAATTAGCTGTATATTTATAAAAGAAAAAAATACATAGTCAAACTAAAATGCAACAACAATACAATTAATTCAGCAACGTAAGGTTCTCAAACTTTGTGAATAGCAACCAACTATTGATGATTGTAACATATGTTTTGGTTACAGTTTAACATAACATGTTTTTGCTCTCGTTCTGTTCACCCGACCACCTCCTCTGAGGACGACCGTTATAAAGGTCGAAATATTGAAAATGAGTCGAGAGTATAGTTTTCATTCCTGCTTCTTTATATTTTTAAAATATATATATATATATATATAAATAATTATTTTATATACTTTTTTTTATAAATGTTTATTTTTCAATAGAATCGTTTTGTTTTTTTTTCAGAAGCTGAGTTTTCCTCGGATCTCAAAAGAAAATTATTTCAAATGACAAAAAATCAGCTTCGAAGATCTCTTCAGAAGTAAGTTGGAAAACAAAATATATATTATAGAATTTTTTTTTAAAAAGAACAATTTAATTTTAATAAGATTAAAAGTAAGACTGGTAATTTTCTCAGTTAATATTTGAAGTAGAATAATTTTGAAGCAAACATAGGAAGGCATTATTTAAAGTTTTATAGAAATTATAAATATCTTATTTTAAGAAATAGCTATGAGACAATGGTCACTGCCATGTTGAATACACCTGATACAGTTACATTAACGAAGTTTAGCAATAATGGGAGTTGTTAGCACTTGGATGGGTGACACCAAGTTGTTAGCTTCTCCTGTAATGTGATTATATCTTTTATTTTAAAAAAAAAAAAGAAAGTGAATCAAAAATGAACCAAGCTTTTATTTTACAAGCTGGAAAGCGTTAAACCTCTTTAAGGGTTGAAAATGTGAAAAAAAAAAGAATTATATGATTCATTGTCTAAGAAGTGAGATGAATAATAGTGTGTTGTGTGAAGACTGTTATAGAAGTGGTCCCACAGCCAACCGTAGCTGCTACTATGGTTCAGAACTAGTTATAGAGACATTTCAAGACCATAGTAATCTAGGATTATTTCAAAAACAAGTAAATTTTAGAGTAGTTCTATCAAAATCTGAATGACATTAGTAAAAAAAAAAGATGGCTTCTATTCAAACTGGAGGGAATATTCAATTCAAGGTCAAGCCGGAATTTTCAGCCTCTACGCCAACAATCGCTAAGAAACAATTAGTTAGTCGTGCGTAGTAAATAAACATTGAACAACACTGCGAAACATCCTATCTACTTCAACCAGTAATATTAAACAAATATAATTATATTTTAATTATTTTTTCGAAAAAAATTTTAAAAAACCTAAATTATTAAATCTAGGGTATTGTTCACATATTAGTATTAATTTATATGTAAAAAAAATAAATTATATAAATTGTTTTTTTATGATTGATTTAATGGCTCGTCAGAGAAGGGAATGCTCAACATGTGGTATATTGTGGTTTTCATTTATTTAAAACAAAAAAATAAATAAATATGGACAAGCAAAATAAAGTGCTACTATTTTCAGACACTTTTCAATTATTTAACAATATTATAGGATGAGAAAGATGGTACTAATTTAGAGAACATTATGGAAAAATTCATACTGGGATCAAGCGCAGATTTAGAAGGGCTTTAGGTCTTTTTATCTATTAGAAGAAATCACTGTAAAGCATAAACAAGATAAGTGTAAATAACAAATCGATTAAGAAATAAAAAAGGTCTTTTATAAATGCAAATTAAAATAAATAGAATCCTAATTCTTGCAGCTTATATAATGCCGTGTTTACCTTCAACACGGCCTGCTAGCAATTTTCAGCTCTCAGTGTCTTTGAACGGCTCAGAAACAAAGTAACCTTATCTTTCATTTTTTTTTGCTATTTGTGATATAAATTCATTATTTCTTGTCTTTTGTTATTTGTTGATGATAAGACTAGATGAATAAATAATTTATGTATATACCGAATAAAAAATTGGAATAAATAACAATAAAAATAAAAATTAATGAAACAAAACAAAAATTTTTAAAGTAAAATTGAATTAAATTTACATAATTAGTAGTAACTGTTAATCTAATTCAACGTACCAACTGGATACGCCAACTGTCTCGAAGAATAAACTGACAGAACAAATATTCATTCATAAAAGTGACAGTGTTTTTTGGGGAGATTTTTTGGTATTTTTGTTGTTTAAAAGTTGCTGTTTTAAACATGAGAACAGAAATGAGTCTAGTCTTATACAAAAGTACAAGGTAGACGATTTCAAATATGGTTTTCTAACATCATATTTAAATTCAACCAATATTTAAACTTAATCATCTAAATTATACCTAAAAATTACAATATATCAGTAATGCTTAGTAAAATTTGTGGCATACTTAAAGTAATTTGAAAAAAAAAGGAACAACAACAAGCAAATACACATATTTATTAAATAAATAAATTGATGTACATCTTCAGTAGTTATTATGTTTATTGTTTACTGGAGCAAAATCTACTTAGTGATCTTTCTGTTAGAATGAATTTATTTTTCCAATTTCTTTTCAAATTTAAAAAAAAATCACTTTGAAACTTGGTTTACTTTATTTAATAAGCAAGTGCATTATGGAACTTAATAAGAAAACAACTTATGTCATTAGGAGTTGTTAGTTGAGTTTAACTGGAACGTGACTTGAAATGCTATTAAAAGTTGACTTGTTTTTGTTTGTTTTTTTTTTTGTTTAAACCAGTTGTTTTTAAAACGTCTCGAATTTCTTTTCGACTTTTTCTTATTTCTTTGCACACTAACATGCCAAGGACATAACTTCACTGACTGATGTAAATAAGTACTTTTGATATTCGCTGCACCTTAAGCTAATGAGCTTCATATGTAAATGACTTCGTTCTCCTTAAAGTTCGCCTTGAAATTTATTACAATATTTAAAAGGACTTTTCTTTAAAAAAAAAATATATTTTTTATATAAATAGATCATACACAAATTTTTAATATACCTACAATATATAGTTTTTCTATTGTACAATTTCGTACCATTTACTGGTTTAATTACATAAAAACCGTTAAACGTCCCTGCTGAACACGTTCAGTACTTGATCTAAAAAGTATTTTCCGCCATATGGCTATGATTGATTTATAAATATATTCAACCTTTAGAGTATAAACATTTATTTTTCACTGGGCGAACATACACACTTTTTGTATTATAAAAGAAAATTAGCCTTCAGTAAGTATGACGTAGCAAAACTTTAAACTTTCCTTCGTTCTCACCTGTGCTATGAACTATGTCACGGTTGTCCAAACTTTATGGTGACGCGGGCCGCATTCGGCAAGGAAATTAGATCGCGGGCCGCAGTAACAGATGTAAAGTAAAACACGTACATGTAAATGAATCTTTATATTTATCATAAAAACATAATTGACAAGTATGGATAAGAGTCAACCCTTAAATATATTCGTTAAAAATATTTAAGGACGTACGTAAAACGGTACAGTTCACTTAAAATTCAGTGGGATGGGTGTGCGCGCATTTTGGAAGCCAGCTCCTTTGTGTCAATGTCAACTGAGGTTAAGGTTAAACGAAGGCAGGCTTCGAGAGATGTTTGATTAAGTAGATTCCTCTCTTTGGATTTAATCGACTTCATTGTGGAAAATGCTGCTCCACAAAGGTAGGTACTGCCAGACATTGACAGCAAGTGCAATTCAAAACGGCGTAAATTAGGATAATGCTCTTCAGAAAGAAGAGGCCAAAATTGAATGATTGGGAGTGTAGCTTTGCTTAATAAGAACTTTTTTCGATGTCTAAATATACTAATTTTTCAAAGTTTTCTAGAAGAGGCCGCGGGCCGCATTATGTCATGGCAGACAAAGGAATTTACTTGTTACTGTCTATTTAGCCATTGTACTTTCAGAGGGATTTTAAAAAGACAATACTGAGTTTATCTTTTCTCATAATAAACTAATTTCTCAGTGCAAACCATAATGCAGTTGATCTTTATTCTGATTTTCTTGCTATGGTGTAGATACTTTTCTTATAATACAATAATCTATTACATTTTTAATCATATTAATAGGAAAAACAAGATGATAAGAAGTCTAGAGTTAGATTATTTCAAATATAAAAGCCAAGTATTAGATAATTATTTATTATAATGAAAACATAAATCATTACTGAGGTTAAAACAGTAATAACTGATGAACTAATTCTACCATCAATAAAATATTTTTAATATACGAGAATACAAAGCTCGTACGAAAGATGAACTTATTTTTTGTTTTTAGAACTCAATAGTTAGATTACATGATTTTATTTACACTCATTTTTCGTCAATTTTTTTTTTATATCACCACGCTTAAAAAGAGTTAGCACCTTCCAGGTTATAGAAGGGATAAAAAGTGTGGCTCATTCATGATTCAGCTCCCACTTAATCCATGGGTGAGCCGAGCAAAATTATCTTGAGGTGCCAATGGTAGATTGTGTCACCTGCATAAGTGGTAACCTCGCGAAATGTGTAAAGGGAATATATTCAACATGGCTGTGGTTATTAGTATGTATAATAATGCATCCAATATATTTAAACATTTAAAAGTAAATATAATATAAATTATAGCTGTTAATAAAGAAAAAGATTAATATTAATAAAATATGTGTTAATTATAATTATATTAATATGTGTTATTTGTGTCTAATGATGTTTTTCTTTCTGTTTAGATAAAGCGACGTTTCGCCCGACAGACGATCGTCTTCTTCCAACACTTGCTCAAATCTGCCCACATCGATCGATAGGCAACGCGCACAAATTGTTTTCTACTTCAATATATAGTTTATAAGTTATTTATTGTAATTATTTGTTAAAACAAAATGTTTTTATATATATAGCGGTTGTAGACAGGACGGGTTTTTGTTTAAGCTTCGACTTGAGTTTTGGTTTTAATACAACCTAAAACCTCAACTCGATTCTAAAGCTTTTACCAAAAACCCCATACTCCTCAAAGTGATACCCTGTATAGATCTTCTAGTTAGATCCCAAGTTAGTTGTCAGAGGTTTTTTTTTAATTAAAAAAAAATGAAGACTTTTTCTACTTATTTTTCTAGTCAAAAAAAAAATGTATTTAAGACAATAAATTTTTTTTGTGTAAATAATTGTAATATTGTTAAGGCGGGGGGGATATTTTTTTTTCTATTAAAGATGGAGGCCTTAAAGTAGTATTGTCATTTACCACGATTGTGCCTTATGTGATACAGTGATAAAGATATTGCAATGCCGCAGTGCCTCAGAGTCATTCCCCATATCTTTCCTGACATTGATTACAATAAATATTATATATAGCTAGGATGCAACTGTTCTTGTTTCGTAGTATTTAAATTATTGAGTTTTAGAATCGTTTATGTTTGCCAATCAATTTATTCTGTCCAGTCATGTTTCATAAGACAAGTGTAATTTGATAGTGCATGGTATTGTTGTTCCACAGACGTTACTTTTGTAAATAAATATTTTATATAATTGTATATTGCCCAATATATAATATTTATATTATTTTAATTTTTTTTTATTCCAATGTTCTTTATTCAATACTATCATAAGTACCACTTGAATGGGAAAAATATCAAAGTGTAAGTATACACTTTAACACATAGAAAAGAACACAGAAAGACACTACAGAACTCACTTCGATATTTCGACATCCGTCGTCATCGGGAAGAAGTGCGAAATACTCGCGTTGAGAAGCAAACTGCTACTGGCCTCCAGAGTAACTCGTGGAACCACCGCAATGCTGCTCCCCAGCGGAGGAGAGGGAAAATAGAAATCCCTCCAATATTTATTCAGAAAACAAGATAAAAAATATATAAAATACGAAATAATAATAATAAAAAATAAATAATAATAAAATAAAAAAAAAAATTAACGGTACAGGTTGAGACCAGGAGGAGAACGAGCCCCAAGGAGGGATTTCTATTTTTCCTCTCCTCCCCGCTGGGGAGCAGCATTGCGGTGGTTCCACGAGTTACTCTGGAGGCCAGTAGCAGTTTGCTTCTCAACACGAATACTTCGCACTTCTTCCCGATGATGACGGATGTCGAAATATCGAATTGAGTTCTGTAGTGTCTTTCTGTGTTCTTTTCTATGTGTTAAAGTGTTTATTGTCCACACGGACCTTTCATTTTATTCGAAGTGTAAGTATAAATATATAAAACATTAAACGGTCTGTTCTGCTCGGAGCAGAAGTCTTCTTGGAATCAGGGTCAAAATATTGAAGCGAGTTACGCTGTTTCTACGTGTTTCTTCTTGTAATTGTTTGATATAAATTGTTTGATGTAAATCTTTGATGACAAATGTAGTCAGCTTTAACAATAGATGAAGTTTTATAATGCAAAAAAACTTGCTCTAATATTATCCATAAATATCCCTACAGTACTCATGAAAATAGCAGTTATAAGTTTAAAATGTCTCTAGATATTGTAGATTAGGAGAAAAACATTTTTGCCTAAAATCACATATTAGCTATCAAAGTAATTTTCATTTATGCAATAAATGCAGAAACATAATTTCAATTATGCAAAGTATGTTTCCATATTACAGTATAGATAATTGGGCATATCTATACTGTACTACTAATTTTTGGGTAAAATTTGAATTTGATCCATGAAACGGTGTGGAAGACCGCAGTGTGCCCACAAACCTTTAGATTTTTGTGTGAGCCCACCCACACATACACACACACACACACACACACACACACAAAAGCATCATCGAAAAAGGTCAAAAATGATCCTTAAAGATCTCAAAACATGTAAATCCGTCAACATTTTAAACTTATACTCTTTTTTTTTAAAAAAAAAGAAGTTTGACAAACTATAAAATCACAATAGATAGCTCCATACACATAGTATCATTGCCCAATTTTAATGAAATTTCTTTAATAGTATTGAATCTTGCCTTAGTGATTTGTAGCAAAGTGTAATAATTCAAAGTAGATCTTGGCCAAAAAAAATGGCATTATTATCTTTTTAGGGATATATAACACAAATTCAATTCTAAAAATATAAGTAATTTTTGACCCCCCCCCCCCCCCCCGCCTCACATAAAGACAATCTATTTTACAAAATAACTTAAAGATTAGATTTCTATTGTTCTTTGGGAAAGTATTTACATAATTTAGTGTTTTATGCATATAATTTAAACTTAATCAAAATTGTCATGCATATGAAAAGTAGTTCTTTCACCTATGAACTGAGCGCTCTGAGCGACCATTTAAAAATGAAGTTCTTATTCATGACTTGTTTGGGGAATTTAACACAATTTAGTTTCTTTTACAAAATAGTTTACACCAGGCATGGACAACTTTTTGTGAACTGGGGGCCGCATTATATAATTTCCAAAAGACCACGGGCCGCATGGTAATTTCTGAGGTATGTCGATACATACATCTGATATGTATAATGTATTTTAAAATATATAGAAATACATACGGTGCGTTTTATTAATGTGTCAATGATTATTTAACTTTTTATTGTTCTTATATTCAAAATTATTATTCATCTTATAATTGCATTATGGTAATCAATTATAACAACCCAATCTCAAAAAGACTATTGCGTCATATAAGAAAAGGAACTAAAACATTTATTGCTATAGAGCTCTCTCTCTCTATTTTTGTAATTTCCTTCTAAAAGTTTCGGTGAGCTTTTGTTAATAAACAAAAAGCAAAAGAATTTTTAATATTTAGATAGGATTCCAGTGATCTCCGCGGGCCGCACAAAAACACGTGTTGGGCCGCATGTGGCCCGCGGGCCGCAGGTTGCCCATGCCTGGTTTACACTTACTATAGTAACAACACATTCATTAGAGCAATCGATAGAGTTAACCAAAACGAGTAAAAAGCATGGTATTCACTTTAATTAATCATAAACGATGAATGAAAATCACTATGAACTCAGAATTAGGAATTCGACTAACATCTAGCTATGTAATCAGTTATAGTGTATTAATGATAACATGAACCAATAAATATTATAGATATAATAATCCTTGGAGGAATACCTTCAATATGTAATATGTTTATTAATAAGGCTAAAATTAATATACTGTTACATTTTAACTTGAAATTTAATATTTTTATTGAATTTAAAGTTTTAAAATGTATTAATTTTTATTTGTAGGATCATTCCCTAGTTTATTTTTATTTTATTTAATAAATGAAGATTTAATATATTTCCCCCCCCCCCCACCATAAAGCCTTCGTGGGGTGAGGTGGGGGGGTTGGAGAATCAGGACCGCATACATTATCTCCTTAAGAAATTTAATATAACATTAGACTATAATGTTATGTAAAACATTATTGTTTTACGCCCGATTATTTATTGAAAATCTCTGATTTGTCTTTGCGTGAGACTAAAAATATTAAAGCGTTGAGCTATTGATCACTAACTGATGCAATAGCTGCATTTTTTTTGTTTAATATAAGAACCCTTACGAGCAATCAAACTAATAATATGGCTGGACCGTTGCTATAATGGGTTGCCAATTAGAAAATAACCGTTACTTTTCATAAACTGTTGCGATATTATTGGCAAAACTCTGAGTATTGGAAACAAACTGTAATAATTAGATTTCCCTACGTAGTGCATTATTTATTAGATCTTTCTTATACTAACGCATTCAGTAGTTTTTTAGTCAAAAAAGCAAGAAAAGTTGTTTTTTATGGTCTTTTTTCTCATTGATCATTTCTTGTGTCACATTGGGAAAAAAATTATTGTTAACTAAAAATCTAAATGTGTCACTTAAAACTGTTAAATACATAAATATTGTTAGTACTATTTGTTTGGTACATTGTAAATGGAGAAATGGACAAACTGTTGTACATTATGTATGGTGTTTGAGTCATTGGATCGGTTTCTGATGATGTCCATCTTCAAGAGAAAGAAACTACACCTTGTGTATTTAACACCAGTATATAAGTAAGACAGTTATTCATTTCTTGATGATAATTGTGATAATAAATGATAATTGACTCAAAATTCTCTTTAGATTTAGCACATGCACAAGAGTCAAGTGTGGGCTAACACTTTAGTTCAGAAGGTTACAAGTTCGAATCTTGGCCTTCGCCCTAGATCATTTATTCTAGATCTAGATCATGCGCCCTTGACATTGTGCACAATGTCAAGTACTAAGAAAGATACCTACTCTAATCAACTTAAGTTAGACATATTTTAGGGTTCTTGATGGAGAATCCCGTAAAGGGGCTCACGTATTACTAAAATGGGAGCTAAATAATAAATGAGCCACACTTTTTAGTCATATAACAGCACTAAAAAGATGAAAACCTATAAGAATGAGCTTTAGAAACAACAGAAACTTCACGAAGTAAATGAAATACCTTATACATGATAATCATCAATTAGAACGTAAAGCAGTTAGTCTCATGCCTATACTATATCCAGGTAATGACAAAAAATCCATAGTCTAATAAACTTAAATATGGCTATATAAAAAACCTTTGAAATAGAATTAACAATTTGATGTCCCTTATCCATAACTAAAATGAGCGCCTAGAGAAATGAACCGCACTTTCCACCCCAAAAATAAGAGTTCATATAAAAGCCTATAAGTGAGGTCTTTGGAAATAATCAACTTTTCACTGTACGTATGTGTCATTCCCAAAAACTATCAACGAATGGAGAATGCAAATCACTGAAACCAAAATGTAGATCGAATTAAATATATATTTTGGAAGGAGTGAGGAAATAACCTTGTCACAGGCTGGAGACTGATGGTTTTATATCCATGAATGTAACGAATCTTTTACGTGAAAAATCTACAATGAGGGTCAAAATTCAAACGTTAAACCTTTAATAACGACGGTAAGCAGGCTACCAGTAGACAGCGATGTGTGAATCCTGGTATATGCTTAACTAAACATTTACCCTCCACGAATAATAAATGCAAGAGACAACAAGTAGATAACGACATGTGCATTCCGGTGAATAGTTTGAGAAACACTTGCCTTCGCTACCAGTCGTCAACGATATGTGGATTCTGGTGTATGACTATTAAACATTTACATTCAGTAAGCAATTACAAGTATTTAAACAAAAAATTCTAACTCAATTAGTTATTTAAGCACACTATTATAACCAAAACTAAAAATCAGACAAAATAAATAATTTGATTTTTAACAATTGTACCACTTTTTGAAAAATAAACAACAATCCATATAGAAAATGGCCCACTGCTAAGTAAAACTCAAACTGAATTAACAGGTTTTAAGCTAATACGTCAAACTTTTTGTATTTTATCTATATAGTTTATTATAAACGAAAGTGAAAACAAATGAGAACTTCTAATTGCGTAATGCTCTGGTCTTGTAACAGCAGTGGCAATGAACATATATTATAAATTGATTAAAATTGCCTCAGTAAGTCATTTACTTGATAGCATGTGAGAAATTAAAAGCCAGCTCTCAATAGGTGTTTTGTTTACACCAATATGTTTATGGTATTTAATTGTTTAAAGTGTGACATCAACAAAGGGACTTAGTTGATAACTTAAAACCACTTTGAATACAATGAAGCGACACTATCAATGCACATGTTATGCCCTTGGGCCGTGAATACAATTCACTGTCCACTTCCTTGTTAATCAAGTAATGCTTATTAAAGTGCTCAAACAATATCAAAGACCATCTAATAAGTTACAAACAGAGAACTTTAAATAGTTTTTTTTTTTTTAGAAATGACCTGATGCTTGCTATTCTGGAAGATTTGAAGATTAATTCTCAAACACATAGATACATTTTTAATTGAATATATCGAAAATATAGTGCATACTAACTTTTTGCGATAGTTCTACACACTAGAAAGTACTCCATCATTAGCAGTTTAAACCACATTGATCCACTAATATATTTATGAGGTACTTTAATTGAAAAGGTCAGTCAATGTTGCCAAGTGGTGAATTCGTATGACATATGAAAGATTTCTATGCAGTTGATTGTATACAATTCTTATGCAAGTTGGTTATATAAGTATAAGTATAAGTATAAGTTGGTTGTATCATTGTATAAGTTGGATGTATAAATTATCATTGTATAATTTGGATGTATAAGTTATCATTGTATAAGTTGTTGTATAAGTTTGTATAAGTTATCTTTGTATAAGTTAGTTGTATAAGTTATCATTGTATAAGTTGGTTGAATAAGTTATCTTTGTATAAATTGGTTGTATAAGTTATCATTGTATAAGTTGGTTGTATAAGTTATAAAACAGATCGTGCTGTTCGTTGTCAGATTCCTGGAATCTCGTTGACAACGACTTAAGTGATTGGAGAAGTTTGACACTCTGATTAAAAATCTGGAAAAGGCTGTTATTTAATTTATTATGAGTAGGTTTTTTTCTTTGTTGGTTGTATATCAACTGATGCCATCATCAACCAATTTTCACTCTTCAACATGTTCGTTATCTACCCTTTTGTGTTAAAAAGATATCCTATATCAGCGTTTCCCAAAGTGGGCGGTACCGCCCCCCTGGGGGCGGTGGTTTGATATGGGGGGCGGTAACGCAAAAATAGGCGGTTGGGGGGCGGTTGGGGCGGGGCAGTTGGCGGTTGCGGTTGGGGTTGGGCGGTTAACTTGGGGGTAAGGAAAAAATAGATGGTTGGTGGCGACAGTGTAGTTAATGTAGCAGCTGGCTGCTACAATACTTACACCGTCGTCCCAAACTGTTGGCGGTAACAATCAAATCCATACAAGTAATAAAAATTAGAAATAAGAATTTCAAAAGATATGCCGCTCTTTTACTTGAGGATTAAGGGGTCAGCCCCGGTCGAAAGTAAAAGAGAGTTTTCGGTCAAAATAAAGGGAATAAAAAGATAAGCTGCTCTTTCACGTATGTCCTATGGATTAAGAGGTCAGCCTTGATCGGAAGTAAATGAGTTTTCGGTCGAGATAAGAAGAATGAAATGATTGTTACCTATATAAACAGTAGACCGCAATCTCAATTCTGTAAAGATAGATTGTGGCTGTAGATTGCATGACAGCTAGACTCTAGCTGTCTAGCAGCTAGAGAAACATTTGAAACCTCGGAAGGTAACTAACTTCAGATTTATTTTTTCTTTCTCCAAAAAAGTTAAACCTGAATAGAATAGGTTAGTTCTGATAGGCTTTTTGGCATATCTTTCCATTTTTATGGGGTAGGGGGCGCTGGCAGGCTATTCTAGAAGACAAGGGGGCGCCAGCCAGAAAAAGTTTGGGAAACCCTGTCCTATATCAATAATTTGAGAGACATATGCAGAATTATAAAGATTAATAATTTAAAGTACTATTGTCTCCTTCTATCCCACCTATCCTATTAAGTTCTACCTTCACCACATAAAAATGTCAAATAGTTTTTGTTTCTATTGTTTGTGACTTTGTTTAGAATTGTTTACTGTTTAGGATAGGATTGTTTATAGCTTGAGTATTTAAGATTATTGTATACTTGGGTATTTATGATTGTCACTTGGGTACATACAATTGTTTGTCACCTGGATATTTGCGATAGTTTGCCACCTGAGTATTTACGATTGTTTTTCACTTGGGAATTTACGTTTGTTTGTCAGTTGAGTATTTACGATTTTAGTCACATGGACTTGTAGGATTTCAGAAAGTAAGGACTTAAACTTTAATAGATATTGCATGCGTTACTACTCATTACCAAAATGAAGTCTTACCATTGAGATTAAGCAGCATTAATTAGCAATGTTCACCATTACAGTTTCTAGCCAGTTTACATTGCTACATTAAGTTGTGTGTTTCATGGCGACGACTAAGTTGTAGACAATCTATATTATAATCCCAAGAATAAAAATAATAATTATTAATTATTATTAATTTAAAAGTTATTTTAAATTTATCAAATTTAAAAGACTCTTTGAGAGAGTATGTGTGTTGATAAGAGAGATAAGAGGAGGAGAAGGAAAATAGGGGATGAAGAGTGAGAAAGAGGAATAAATGGAGGAAAGTAAAGAAACAGAGTGAGACAGTGATGAGGGTGGTGAGAGAGGCAGTGATAGGTGGGGTGTGAGTGAGAGATAGAGTGATGAGGGTAGTGAGGGAGGCAGTGATAGGTGGGGTGTGAGAGAGAGATAGAGTGATGAGGGTAGTGAGGGAGGCAGTGATAGGTGGTGTGTGAGGGAGAGAGATAGAGTGATGAGGGTAGTGAGGGAGGCAGTGATAGGTGGGGTGTGAGAGAGAGATAGAGTGATGAGGGTAGTGAGGGAGGCAGTGATAGGTGGGGTGTGAGTGAGAGATAGAGTGATGAGGGTAGTGAGGGAGGCAGTGATAGGTGGGGTGTGAGAGAGAGATAGAGTGATGAGGGTAGTGAGGGAGGCAGTGATAGGTGGTGTGTGAGGGAGAGAGATAGAGTGATGAGGGTAGTGAGGGAGGCAGTGATAGGTGGGGTGTGAGAGAGAGATAGAGTGATGAGGGTAGTGAGGGAGGCAGTGATAGGTGGGGTGTGAGAGAGAGATAGAGTGATGAGGGTAGTGAGGGAGGCAGTGATAGGTGGGGTGTGAGTGAGAGATAGAGTGATGAGGGTAGTGAGGGAGGCAGTGATAGGTGGGGTGTGAGTGAGAGATAGAGTGATGAGGGTAGTGAGGGAGGCAGTGATAGGTGGGGTGTGAGTGAGAGATAGAGTGATGAGGGTAGTGAGGGAGGCAGTGATAGGTGGGGTGTGAGTGAGAGATAGAGTGATGAGGGTAGTGAGGGAGGCAGTGATAGGTGGGGTGTGAGTGAGAGATAGAGTGATGAGGGTAGTGAGGGAGGCAGTGATAGGTGGTGTGTGAGGGAGAGAGATAGAGTGATGAGGGTAGTGAGGGAGGCAGTGATAGGTGGGGTGTGAGAGAGAGATAGAGTGATGAGGGTAGTGAGAGAGGCAGTGATAGGTGGGGTGTGAGAGAGAGATAGAGTGATGAGGGTAGTGAGAGAGGCAGTGATAGGTGGGGTGTGAGGGAGAGAGATAGAGTGATGAGGGTAGTGAGGGAGGCAGTGATAGGTGGGGTGTGAGGGAGAGAGATAGAGTGATGAGGGTAGTGAGAGAGGCAGTGATAGGTGGGGTGTGAGAGAGAGATAGAGTGATGAGGGTAGTGAGAGAGTCAGTGATAGGTTGGGTGTGAGAGAGAGATAGAGTGATGAGGGTAGTGAGGGAGACAGTGATAGCTGGGGTGTGAGTGAGAGATAGAGTGATGAGGGTAGTGAAAGAGGCAGTGATAGGTGGGGTGTGAGAGAGAGATAGAGTGATGAGGGTAGTGTGGGAGGCAGTGATAGGTGGGGTGTGAGAGAGAGATAGAGTGATGAGGGTAGTGAGGGAGGCAGTGATAGGTGGGGTGTGAGGGAGAGAGATAGAGTGATGAGGGTAGTTTGAACTGGTCGCGTGTCATACACCTGGTCCTTCAGATTGTCAAATAAGATAGCTTCTACTACTTGCTTTTAAAACCTTCTACGTACAAGAAACACCTAATTTTAAGTCAAACATTTCGAAATATGTCTACATATTTATGAACTATACCCAAATTATACCTGGCAAGGTAAACTTGAGGCACTTTTACCGTTTTATAGCCTTTACCCTAACTGAAAATAGGTATTGCCTCTATAAAATGTTGAAAGGCAAGACACCTACAGTCGGTAAGAGAAAAAAAAAGAATACCTCATATATGTCTAGTAATAAAGTTTATAATCAGATGAAGGCAAGAAGACGCCTAGCCTGAAAATTCAAAGAAAAAGCAAAAACGCAAGAATAGTTTGCCATCTGCACTAGAAGCATTTATTAGATTATTTTAAAATATATTGTTTCAAATTATTGTAATATGATTCATCGATGATTAGTTATCTGGACATTAAAGAATTTTTCGAAAGAATTACTCAAAAAGAATTGTAAAAACAGCTTAAAGGTAATAATTTTGTATGAGTAAGGTAATATTCAGAGAATTTAACAGAGAATAGATTGTTAGTCAAGCAACAACTGGACACAATATTACAAGTCTATGTAGAGAGAGAGAGGGAGAAAAAGAGAGATAGGGAGTGACATATGAGGGTAGATGCAGAAGAAAGTAGATAAGAAAAGAGAGAGAGAAAGAGAAAGATAACAAGGGAAGGGAGTAAGGATGAGTGATAAAGAGACATAATGTGAGAGAATTGGAAAAGAGAGTGACAACAGATACAGATGGCGAAAAACTGAGAGTGAGTTAAGGAGAGGAAGAAATGGAATGAGTTAAGATAGAGGGAGGGATGTAAAGGAAAAAAGAGAGTGAGAGATAGAAGATAGAGTGGGAAAGCCGTATGGATGGAGGTTAACAGAGAGGAATGAAGCAAAGAATGAATGGTGCGAGAAGGATGGAAAGAGTGGGATATAGCGTAGATAATGTGGGCGACAGAGAGAGAGAATGAGATAGGGTCGATGAGTGGGAGAGAGATTCTATATTTGAGCGTCATTGTGTGAGAGAGAGTATAAGAGAGAGACAGAGAAGTTGAGAAAGAAAACAAAGATAGAGCTGTAAACAGTGTGACAGATGGAGAGAAAAGAGATAGAGTGGAAGTGAGATAGAGTGAGAAACTAAATCTAAGAATATGAAAGGGGGGGGGGGGATAAAGAAAAGATACACAAAATTAGTCAAACACGTTTAAAAAAGAGATTAGAAATTACAAAAAAATTGTTCTTCTATAAGCAAAATTATATTTTACTTATAATAAAGAAAACATCAAAATGTAGATTCTCAATTCTATAAAAAATAGAATTTCATTTTGGACATTTCATTCTTAATGGACTAGTCAATTTTAAACTACAAAGAGTAATAAATTATAGATTGCAATAGTTAAAGTATAGAATATTATGATCCATTAAGGAAAAATATTTTGTTTTATTTCATTCTTTATTAGAAACAATTTCAATTATATGAAATTTTTGGCTAAATTAAAAGACGAAATTAGAAAAAACTTGGTCATGTTTTGTTCTCTCTTTTGCCATTAATGTAAGTATTAATAAAATTAAGAAGGTAATAATTTTTTATTTACGTAAATCTAATTATTTATTAGTTATTAGTGATTTATTAAGTATACCATTAATTATTAGTTTTAATTTAATTAGTTAAATTGGTTCATAATTTAATTGTAGCTGTTAAGATTAGTGTTGAAATGGTAAAATATTATGGATTACAAAGAATACATTCCAAAAATAATAAATTTTATTAATGAAAGTAATAATAGATAAGATAAATTAATTTAAATATTGTAATGAAAGTAATCATCTCAAAGTAGGACATTTGTTAATAATATAAACGAAATTCATAAAGAAAAGAGTCCGGAAAGGAAAAACCTGAATTTAGTAGGTACCTCTTTCAATCCACTTTCAACAAACTTTTTTTTTTAAAGTAAAAAACCGTTTAAAAATATTTATTTGCAATAAAAATATAAATAAATTTAATTTTTAAACAAAGTAGAAAGTGCACTTTGCTCAATCTTTACTTAATATGTAAATTGTAAAAATTAATAAAAAATTAATATTAATTTTCGAACTTCAAAAATATATTTGCTATCATTATAATATTCAAGTTTTTATAATCCCTTGAAAATTTAATAATTTGGTTGTATGAACTTATTTGTTCAACAGAACTTTCATACATAAAGTTTTTTAATTTGCCAGCCGATTAATTAAACTTCTCATATAGTTTTTTTCTTTAGATATTACATTGCAAAATAAAATGAATTATTTATTAAGAACTTTCTTTTGCATGTTATAAAAATTCTTCATCTGCTAATTTTCTGTCTGCTTCAGTCCACCCCTTTCAGTATTTTCCCTTCCACATCTACTGTAATCCATCTCTCCTTCTTCCTCACATTCAAGACCTGAACTATTTCCCTACTACTCCTGCACCTCTCTGGAGGAATGTTCTGACCAAAAGGAGGTGAATCATAAAATATTGGAAAATGTTTTAGAGTAAGAATTTTGGAAAAATATTATTTTCACACCATCTCTATTCATCAAAGTTTCTCTACCATCACGATTTTTACCTCTAAAGATGATTCAATATTTCTTATTTAACACGCAAGGCACTTTAAACAACTTAAATTAATGTTACAGAAGTTCAAATATGCTTCTATATTTGCTTCCTACTAGTGCAAAGAATAACGAGAAGAAGAGTACACATCCCTCCTTTCATCACTCTTTCTCCCTCATCTGCCTTTATCCCTCTCTAACACTCCATATCAAACTTAATAAGCACGCAAGGACCTTCATTCCCACCACAAACGATTGTGACACAATGTTCTCACGAACAGGGAGTGAAGTAGAACATGAAATTAATATTGTTTGTTTGTTTCTAAAGCGTACTCTAATAATTTTCTCTTCAACATTGTTCTAAAAATATTATTTAATTATTTGCTTATTTGAACTAATCATACTAATAGGCTAGCCGTCTGCAGTTCTTAATTTTATCTTACTCAACTTTATTTTAGTAGGGATGTGTAAAGAATAGATGGCATCGCATAGGCTTGAGACCGACGGATTTTCATCCTCTAGAAGCGACAGTTAACTAAACAGTCTTCATCTTTAACAAAGGAAACTTAGGTTTACAACCAAGTTGGGTATTTCAAATCTTCTGTTCAACAAGCTGAATAATAGACTCGTTGCCATTAGTCAACAACTGACGCGATGTATAAAATCATGTTTTGATGTAAGAATTTTAGAAAGGGAATGGGAAGTAAATAAAGTTACGCTGGAGACGGAATGGCGGTTGGGATTGCAAGGAACTGGTAGGGATTGGCCAGGGGAAACAAAACGGAATTAATGAAAGTGGAGGGTCCGGGGGTCTGCTATTGTGGCTCAACCCTCGCTGCGCAGTTGAATGCTTGCTCCCCTCCCTAAGGCTATCTCGCTTGCACCAAACAAAACCCCCATTCTCTGTCTCTTTCCCTCCGTTTTACCGTTACGATTAGATAATGCATCCCCCCATCTACCCTTATTTACTCTCCCTCCCTTTTACGAATTAAAAATCCCCCTCTCTCTCTTCCTTTCCTCGCTTCGACTATCGTCTAATGGTGAAGAAATTTTTTCCAAGCTTTTTTGGCTTTAGGCCTAGCAGATTAATCATAGAGAAACGAGCTGATTCACCTTTGTGCTGTGCCGGTTGTTAGATAAATCTGAACGCGTCCTTTCAACATATTCTGGGTAAAAAATCAGCGCTTAACCATTGGGATGCTAACCGTCCTCGGCAAGAAATCCATTTGCATTGTCTCATTAGGCATTCCAACATCATGTTCACTTGAATAACGGTGAAGCATACAAACAAAGAACCAAATAGGTACTCCAACAAATTATTATCTTTCTGAGTGATAACATAAAAACCACCCTCATGTTGATGCAGATGTCAATTAAGTATAAACTAATAATTTATTTAAATTCAGATATGAAAAAGCCATGAGGACACCCTGCCACAAAGAAGAGTTTAGCTGTCGACCCTAAGTTTATATTACATAAAGTACTTCGAAGATCCCTGAATAAAGTAAAAGAGAAATAAAAGATGGTAACATTTTTTTCAATTATTACTATTAAATGAAAACGATTATTTATTCTTTTTAAATTTGTATTCCATTTCTCTACTTTCACATTTGTGCAACATTATTTCTTTCTCATTTCTTTTTTAAATCTGACACACTCGTGGCAATAACATTGCTGTGCAACCGTCACTCTTTCGGTGCGCTCGGAATCCCTCATATTCTCTTAAGGACTGTTCAACAGAAAATTTGAAACCTCTCTCTCTCTCTCTCTCTCTCTCTCTTTCTCTCTCTCTGCTTATCTTGTGTATTTTTCTGACCAGTTAATAACAAACTAAAAATAGTTTATACTATTACGATTTATTATGGTTTAAGATTAGTATAGCAGTTCCAGCTCTATATTACTTAAGAATACCAAAGGAAAGTAGCTAAAACTCGGTTTAACACATAATTATTTATAGTCAATACATTTTATATTGATTAAAATCAGGTCAAGTTTTAACCAAATGAGCTGAAACAACTGATGTGGCCTCCCTAACTTTATCTAAATAAGGTATATACTGCAGGCTCAAACAAATTCTGACTATGAAGGTGGGAAAAGTTTATATTCAAATCAATAAAAGGTCAATTCTGTCTATGATGTTTGATATCTATTCATTCTTGTGGCCTCATATGTTTGGAGATCCAGAAGTGATGATTAATGGTTATGTTTGATGATTTGGGTCAAGATTGACGAATGAGTAGCATGATTATGACAGAACAGTATCCCACTAATCTACTTTTTATGATGAATGATGATTGAGGATGCGTGTTGATTAAGAGATCCGGAATGATGATTTGGGGCGTGGGTCAGAACTGATGATTGGTGGCGAGGATTGATGAGGAGGGATCTGCTGTGATGATTAAAGTATCAGGATTGATGATTGGGTATCACAATTTTATAATTTGGTGTACTGATGATGATTAGGTCAGTATTGATTATTGAAGGTTTATTAGTACTTATTGATCTACTTATAACGTTATTAATGACTGGTGGGTGAGAGATCAAGATTGATGATTGAATGCATACTTTCTTGGTCTTAACAACAATAGTTTGGCATTCAAATCCTCCTATTTTTTTTCTAGGTTTTGTATTAGGAAAATGGATGATTAGGATGTATTCTTCTTTGTAGTAGCAGTATATGACCGGCAGACACTAAGTTCTAAGTTTAATATAGGTTTAAGAACTCTTAAACATATATACTAAATGTTTTCTACCTTCTAAATAAAAAACCTGAATTTTAATGTCAGACTATTGATATTAAGACCAAAAAAACATTTGGTAATCAATGATTAATCTTGACCCCATCCCCTCTAGTGATCAATAACGGCCTATGTAAGTCATTAATAACAATTATTGGTCGGTAAACCGTCAATAATCATACTAACCTGTTCATCAATATTACACCAAATTATAAATTCTGGTACCCAATCATTAATCCGGATACCTTAATCATCACAACAGAACCCCATCATCAATACTGGCCACCAATCATCAGTTTTACCAACTCCTCAGATCACCAAGGAAAAATAAACTTGAATGATCCAAAATTGAGAACTTACAATTTTGAGAACCAAACAATAAACGACTTACTCTTTCCACATCAGTTGACGTATAGGTCAATTTTGGAAAACCCTTGACAGTTGAAGTTAGATATCCTTATTATCAACGTAAATGGAATCATTGGTTTTAAAAAATCCTTTAATTCCTCTTTTTTTTATCAATAACTCAGTTAAAGCAAAGAGGTTTTTTTTCCTCAAGAGCAAGGTTAGAGAAAGCGAGAGTGGAGGGCAGGCAGAAGTAGCATCTGTCGGGCGTTCAAGTCTCCAGGCCGAATTAGAGCTAATAACCAGCACTACAAGGTCGTAACCCAAGAAGGTCCTTTCTCCGTGATCTGCAAAAAGGACAATCGCAGTCAGGCCTGCGGCTTGAATTTCAGTCGGAGCTCCACTTTTTGGCTATCACTTTAACTGGGACAATCATCGAGTCGGACTAAAGCCGCTTTTCACTTAAGCCTCTACGGATTACTGACACAGATTGAACAGATAGAACATCGTCTTCGTATTTAAGGATCACTTTCCTTCTTTCAGCTATTCTTGTATTGTAAGACAAGATGAAACCGGATTACTCAAAAAATACCAATTACCTTCTATTCCAAATTTCTGAATAACTTCCATCTAAAAGAAAACTCAATGAACACCAAATTTCAATTCTTACATCTAGCAAGCTTTTATTGAGTTATCTATTATAATCTACTATCCTAACAGAATGTCATCTATTAAGATTGATTAATATTAGAGGCAACAGTAAAAATACACGAACAAGTCAACGCTCAAACCTCAGCATGGAATTCTGATGAAGCAATCAAATCACTCACAACGTCCTCGACATAGTCACAATCAGAAGATGATGAATATCATCAGAAGACTAATATATTTTTTCAGAGTAACAGACAAATTTCTGTTGTTAAACTATTGACCTTGAGGTAGTATAAACATTGTACAATGATGTTTACGATATATGTACATATACATATTAATCACTAAGAAAAAACATTTAAGAAACACTACATAAACTCAATTAGATATTTCAACGAAACGTGCAATTAATATAGGAAATGTGATCTACCTAAGGAGTGAAACCACACTTCTGTCTGGTTATATATTAGATATAGCAAATATGAATAATATATATATATATATATATATATATACAAAACTAAAGTTTATACAAAACTAAATGTATACATATATATCAAACTAAAGTATATTAACTAAAAATATAAAGACAAATATATATTTTTCTTTGTAAAATAATTTGTAATGTAATACATAGTTTTTCTGTTTCAAAATGTATACTTCTGCCTATGAAAAAGGTTTTAAATAAAGACCGAAACGTTGGCAATGAGAATTTAATGTGAACCTGAAGAACTGACCAAGTCCCGATAAACTTTAGTTTTGTTTCTATTCCACGGTCGATACTTTTATCAATATATTATATATATATCAAGGTCCAACCAAGAGTAAAAAATCAGAAAAAAAGACTAAGTGATATATAAATATATATATTTATGTATAACAATTAAAGTTTATCAGTCTTCAGGTTCAGTTAAACTCTCATTGCCAATGTTTCGGTTTTTTTTTTGCCAAATAACTGTCAAGATTGAATTAGCACGTGACACTTTTTTACATCTGCCTATAAATTTTATACTGCTTAAAAATTGTATACTTCTCCTATGAAAAATGTTTTAAACAAAAACCGAACCGTTAGCAATGAGACTTTAATTTGAACCTGAAGAACTGACCGACTCTTGATAAACTTTAGTTTTGTTTTTATTCCAAAGTGGACACTTTTATCAATATCAATTCACTGAAATAATGTTTGATTCCGGTCACTGTCTTCAAATGTTAAATCCTTTTGAGGGTTGTTTGTCAAAATTATTTGATATATATATTTGTGTGAACACGAGTAAAGAGTCAGTGAGTATTAACTGTCTTTGCATCAGTATGCTTGGTTTGCTCTCTTTTTTCTTCTGATGACAGTTAAAACCAAAAATACGAAACTGTAATTGCTACTCTTTTCCCATTAATACAATCAATTATATTAAAACTTATTAGGCAATCAAATGCAATATAAAATGAAGAATTAACAACAATAAAGTAATTTCAATTACTTATTATAAAAGTAGAACCGTTAGAAGTACTAACAGTGAAGTCAATAGCTCACCACTGAAGGAAACAAACCTAGTGTACGAATACCAATGGAATCTGAAGGACTACGATAGCCACCAAACTTGAATGGACATTGGGAGGTGACAACATCTTCACCTTTGCGGATACTTACACCATGCACTTGATAGTTGGAAGCCCTAAACACCACATGGGACACCTACATAACACCAACCTTACAAGAAAAATACTGACAGGTAATACAAAAATAATTAAAACAGAAAACAATCGCCATAAGTTAAAAACTATACAAACCCACATATTGAAAATCATAACACAAATTAAATTATTGTGTTAATAATAGAAACAATGACAAAATGTTAACATTATTTTAATCTAATCAAGCTCTCTTAGGAAAGAACTTTCCAGTCAATCCCGGTAACGAATTAGCCCAGTCATCTACTTCATTCATTTATCCAGTCAATGATTCTAAAACTTTATGAATAAAAATTTTGGCAAACAACATCATTTACCTCCTGATGATGAGTAGTAAACATTTGAGTATGTTCGGTATTGAAATATATTTTACCTACTATTGAAATGCAACCACTACTGCTTGACAGCCGAGCAGAACTCATCTTCTTCTCCTTGTCCTGATGAGCAAAAGGTCGAAATATTTAAGTGATTTGTGTATTGTTTCTACGTGTTCTTTTCTTGTGTTAACTGATTCTAACTCGCTAGGTGTTTTCTTTTCAGTTGGTGGAAAACTATAGTATCAGCAGGCTTACCAAAGACATTTGACAATAGATATGTCAGGTAAACGATAGATATTTGATTGAATGGTCTATATATATATATATATATATATATATATATATATATATATATATTATGTGTGTGTGTGTGTGTGTGTGTGTGTGTGTGTGTGTGTGTGTGTGTGTGTTATAAATGATCAAACCACAATATGAAATGGGAAAAAAGACTAAGATATTTCAACCGTAACCGTAGTTGGCTTTTTGACTCTGACGAAGACTGCTTGTTACGGTTGAAAGATCTTAGTCTTGTTTTCCCATTTTTTATTGTGGTTTTATCATTGATTGTTATTTCACGTGTTTATGTGAAATCTTTATATATATATATATATATATATATATATATATATATCACTCCTATTTTCACAGAATGAACGATTTAGAAAGAACTGACAAGAAGACTGAAGAACTGACATACAAGAAATCATGAAAACTTACTACTTCATTTCGATTGCGTCGTTATCAGATAGAAAAATGTAAGCCGGTTCGATGAGTCTCACCTGGGGTGACAGTCGATAAATTCCTACATTACCTAATGACCACGCAGTTAATACTGTACTGTGTTCTGGTTGCCTCTTGTAAATGTTTTCTCAATATGAATTTAGTATATATATATAAAGATTTCACATAAACACGTGAAATAATTTGTTACGGTTGAAAGATCTTAGTCTTGTTTTCCCATTTTTTTATTGTGGTTTGATCATATATATATATAAATATATATATATATTATATATATATATATATATATATTTCAGTGTCACGTTCATTCAAACTACAGTTGCTGTTGAAATCCACAGACTATTATTCTTTGTAAAATAATTTGTAATGTAATACTTAGTTTTTCTGTTTCAAAATGTATACTTCTGTAAGTTTTCTCACTAAGCTATTGTCAAATTTTCTATATTGTAATTTCTTAATTGTAACTAATTGCACTTTTATGTATGTCTGATTTTTGAATGATTGAATTATTTCTTATATTTCCTCCGTTTTTTAGGCCTATGAAAAAGGTTTTAAAGAAAAATCAAAACGTTAGCAATGAGAGTTTAATTTGAATCTGAAGAACCGACCGAGTCCCGATAAACTTTAGTTTTCTATATATATATATATATATATATATATATATATATATGTGTGTGTGTGTGTGTGTATGTGTGTGTGTGTGTGTGTGTGTGGTTTATACATAAAAGTTGAGGTGTCACTATGTCATTATAATATAAGGAATCAATTGTAAGTTTGCAGAAAAGGTACTCTCATGGTTGAGAGTAGATGATGAGTGTTTCAAGCAGATGGGAGGAAGGGTGGTAGATTTAAAGTAGAACAATGAATGCAGCTTATTTCAGGTGGTCTACAAATGACATTCAAATCAATATCTCACTGGCGACTGGCTTAGTACAAAGCCATCGTGATTAGCCTTCGAATAGCAAACCGTTAAGCTTCAAGGGGTTTGTCCACCAAGAGGCTTATGTTTGGCTCACATCTGCTCTCCTAATAACTAAATCTTATCAAGGATTCAAGAATAAAACTCAGTCCTTCAAACAATATAATATAAGTAGCAATATCCTTCAGTTATTCGTAATGATTAAGTTTGCAGGTACGTAATCTTCAAATTTACAATGATTTACTGAATCTAAGAAGAGAACACAAACAAAAACAGAAATATCCATCATAATCGTAATCATGTAATTTGTCTTAGTTAACTTGACTAAATTTCTACAATTAATTCATTAACTTCAAAAAAGTAGAATCATCCATCAAATCCTTCTGTTCATTCAGTGCTACTCTATTCCAATCATACTATGAGAAATTACTCTTCAAAGCTATTATTGATCTTCGATTGCACATTTTTGATCTTCTTTTGCTATATATTTTCGCAAAGAATGCAGATCTTTGAATGATATCGTACTTATTATTCCTTAATTAATTGAATGCATTAATCATAAAAAAAGAATATAGTAGTTAATATAATAATAGTATATTAAATTATTATGTGCTATAATATAATAAAATATGTATTATTATGTGTTATAATGTAGTATTTATTATTATTGTATCCATTTGTTAATTTATATTCTTTCCCTTCATGCAGTGATTGTCTCTCATATCATATGAACATTTATCAGTTTTCATTAGTCATCTTTTTCTAATTTATTTTATTTCCAATATAATTACTTTTCTGATCCTTTTATAAATAGCAATCCTTGTTTCTAAGTTAACATCATATGTTTTGTCTTTACTGAGAGGATTTCAACGATGTTTCAGCATTACTTCAAACGGAGTCGTTATGTAAAACCTGTTCAAGTCATGTAGTATTATTCATTGCAATATGTTAGTATATAAGGTAGCAGTTCCAGATTGGCCATATGAATAGCTGAAATATTTTGCTAGATATGTTATTTTGTCGAGGAAATGAAATTTTTATTTGATCTTTATAATAAAGAATTCTGAAAATGGAATTGCATCAGTAAAACGTTATTTGTTAGTAATGTTGAGCCAATCTGATGGTACACTGATCATCCCAACCATTCATATTAATAAAAACATCTTAGAACATGTTAAAAATCTGGAGTGGCCTACACTCAACTTTACTATAAGTAAACTTAATATAAAACTTCTTGGGTATATAATATATAATGTCTCATTCAAGCATAATATAATCATCTAAATGGGAGAGGTTTATTAGTCTTTCATTCCTGAGATAGTACAGATAGTGATTGATCCACTTATAAATAGATAAACCTTTTTTGTATGTGACTGAAATAATGGATATACAATCATTCGTATAACTACAACAGTAATAACATTATGAAAAGCCAAAGTGAAAATGTGCATATACGAAATAATTTCCTACAAAAGAACATGGCTTTTGCTCCAATAGCCCGTGGATCTCTTACATAGATTATCTGACCTCTACTGACTTCTACATTTAATACTCGAGACAAATTTTCCCATTTAGAACTTGAAAATATTTTTAGTATTTTAAAACATTACTGAGTTTTTGTCTGAAATGTCAAAAACCTGTAAGACATAATATCGTTTTCAGATAATTTTTAATTTAAGATGTAGGATAATTTCATTTATTTTTTTTAAAAGAATTTGTTTTTAATTCTGAATAATGTTCTAGATTTTTGATCTTTTATTAAATTATAATACTGGGAATTTCATGGCATGCTAGAGTTTGTTAAAAACACACTTTTTTACTTTACTATAAGTAAAGTATAGTGATCGTGAAAAAATTCGATCTCGAGATTTTGACGGAATTACGTGTTTTGAGGTCCCAGAAGTCGTTTTATGACGTTTTTACGATGATGTCTGTGTGTGTGTGTGGGTGGGTGGGTGGGTGGGTGGGTTTTGCGTGTGTTAGCATTTCTTGTTACCACGCTACGGTCCAGAATCTTTGATGGATTAAGTTGATATTTTACACAAAAATGGGCCTCATAAAGACAAAGATCCCTATTGTTTGGGAAGAATTATGCATCATGGGAAAGTCACTTTTTTTACCAAAAACCGTTTTTTTTAAAACATTTATTTCTCCTAAACTGATAACCCTAGAGTTTTGAAATTTGGACATTATCTTTGAGGTTACAAATGCAACAAACGAAAAATATACTCAGAATTTTAAAACTACGGGAAATATTTTTTTTCAATAAAATATAAAAATTTTGACTTATAATTCAATCTCAATCTTTGTGAGAGCAATACAAGCCATACTGTTTGATGGATCAAAATGAAACTATACCTATAAATAGAACATTATGTGGAGAATGAGTTGAGATATTTTTTTCTAAAATTACATTCGCTAAAGGGGCGTTACAGTACGATTTGTGTTTTCAGAAAATGTTTTTTTAACGCTAAACGGCTCGTTAAAAAATAATGAAAATTTCACCAAAAATGGAACAAAAACTTAGCAATTCATAAAAAAAAATCATAAATTTTCAATTACGGGAAAGAGCAATAACGATATAAAAACTCTTTGTTTACCCTAGACTAAGAGATCACCTGCTATACTTGTCGAATTTTTTGTATTTTTTTACATTGTTTACATTGACTTAGAAATTTTTTGAGCGAATCCACTGAGATAAAATTGATTTTATAAAGGAACAGTTTAAATTGTTTATTGAATTATATGAGATGTAAGAGGAATAACATTGTGCAGGAAAATGATAACACTCACTCAGAAAAAATTCGTATGTATGTTATTTGACAAAGGGGAAGGAAAATGATCTTATTAAATACTAAGAAGCTTATTATTATTATTATTTTAAAGATTAAAATTCCCAGTATGATAATTCTATAAAAGACAAAAAATGTAAATGATAATTCATAATCTGAATCTTTCGTATAGAGATTAATAACTGTAATTATCGTACATCTTTAATTAACAAATCACCTTTAAACAACATTTTCTTCGCAGTTTAAGATGTTTTTCAGAGAAAAAAGGGGTATTTTCCTGTTTTAAATTTTAAAATTTTACTTTAATATTCAATGTAGAAGGATGTCAAGTAAACGATGTAAGAAACCTACTGGCTGTTTGAACGAAAGCCATTCTCTTGTAGGAGAATAAGTCGTTTCAAGAAATGTTCACTTTGGTTTTTCAAAAATGTTATTACTGATTTAGTTATACTAATGCAATTATTTGCAAATAATAAATTATCTGTGATGTACAAAAATAAGCTTATAAAATGATATGTCCTTCAATCACTATCTGTACTACCTCAGGAATGAAAGTCTAATAATTATATCCCATTTAGATGTTTACGTTATGCTTAAATGAGACGTTATGTTTTATATACTCAAGAAATTTGACATTAAGTTACTTATAGTAAAGTAGAGTGTAGGCCACTCCAGATTTTTTTCCTTTGTCAAAAGTCATAAAAAACCAATTTACTCCCATGGAATGTTATTTTTTCCCACGTGCTCTACTCTGCTATAAGTTTGGTGAATGTATATTGAGAAAAAATATATTGATAATTAGCCACCTTTGCATTCTTAAACCAAGTTCAAAGCCGACTTTTCTGTATAGTTTTAAATTTAAAAGCTGGAAGCTTAAAATTTTTAAAAATAATGGTATGAACTATTAGACTAGAACAGTTAAAAAACTGGAAATTAGACAAAAACATAGAAACCCTTCTATAGGACATAAAAGTTCATTCCAAAAACTTCAATGTTACCCAATAATAATGTCATTCATAAACGTAAAAAAATCAGCATCTTATATTAAGCTTTGTAGAATGGTGCAACATATAGATTGATTAGAACAATTTGTTAGACAAACCCATGATACTATAAAAAGGATCAGAGATTATATGTTTCATATGGTCTATTATTGTTAACTTTTTACATATACAAATTTTATTCTTCTTACATCACATTTTCCTGATTTTTTAATGAACTGTTTAGTGTCAAAAAAACATTTTCTGAAAACAGAAATCGTATTTTAACGACCCTTTGGCAAATGTAATTTAAAAAAAATATCTCAACTCATACTCCAGATAATGTTCTATTTTTAGGCATACTTTCATTTTGATCGTCAAACAGTATAGCTTGTATCGCTCTCACAATGTTTGAGATTGAATTATAAGTCAAAATTTTTACATTTTATTGAATAAAAATATTTGCCTTTGTTTTAAAATTCTGAATATATTTTTTGTTTACTTGTTTTGTAACCACAAAGATAATACCCAAATTTCAAACCTCTAGAGTTAGCAGTTTAGGAGAAAAAAATGTTTTCTAAAAATAGTTTTTGGCAAAAAAAGTGACATTCCCGTCATGCATAATTTTCTCCAAATAATAGGGATCTTCTACACTATAGGGCCTATTTTTGTGTAAAATATCAACTTGATCCATCAATGACAATTGATGATCAATGACATTTAATTTGAATCTGGACCGTAGCGTGGTAACAATCAATGCTAACACACTCAAACACCCACCCACCCACCCACAAACACAAACATCATCGAAAAAACTTCATAAAACGACTTTTGGGACCTCAAAACATATAATTCCGTCAAAATCTGGAGATCGAATTTTTTCACGATCACTACACTTCACTTATAGTAAAGTAAAAAATGTATTTTCTAGGCTCGTGAATTCAGTTTTCTAAAACATTTTTTTCGTTTATTGTATAAATGATTGTGCAATCTATTACAGTGTGGTATTTACAAATATTGGATAATTTAAAAAAAATACGTTTGAACACAAAAAAAATTTAATACGAAAACTGACTACGCGTTTCAAACACTTAGTGTTCTTCTTCATGTTTACATCTAAAAAATATACATTTAAAAACTCCCTTGTTAAAAAACTTCAATAATGCAATTCAACATTCATATATTGTATTCAATTTTAAGTGATTCACTAAGATGTTCTTAAAGTTCACAGATATGTATATTTTTTAGATGTAAACCTGAAGAAGAACACTAAGTGTTTGAAACGCGTTGTTAGTTTTCATATTAAACTTTTTTTTGTGTGGAAAAGTAATATTTGAAATTCCCTAATATTTGTACAACTGATTTGAAAAAAAAAAACTTTTATTGCCTATATATAATGTAGAATAAATGGTTAAAAACCTCAATAATGCAATTCAACATTCATATATTGTATTCAATTTTAAGTATTCCACTCTGATGTTCTTAAAGTTCACAGATATGTATATTTTTTAGATGTAAGCCTGAAAAATAACACTAAGTGTTCGAAACGTGTTGTTAGTTTTCATATTAAACTTTTTTTTGCGTGGAGAAGTAATTTTTTTTAATTCCCAAATATTCGTATAACTGATTTAATAAAAATGAAAAAACTTTTATTACCGATATATAATATAGGATAAATGGATTGATTTAACAGAAATATGTGTAGCTGGCACTGGGAAGGGGCTAGAGGATTTTTTTTTCTGTGGGATTAAAGTGATGCAGGCGAAGGACTCGGGGTCAGGTAGGAGCTCAGAAAGACAGCATTGATATTGGGGAAAGTCCTTTATTGGCTGTCACCCTCTACCTGCGTCTTCTGTTTTCCATCCAGGTCCATCACTGACCAAGGAACTATTTTCAATAGGTCCCATTCAGTTGGGCTTCTCTTCCCGGGCAGGCCAAAGAAAAACCGAGTTAGATTGAAAACTTTACCTATTTCACGGTTCCCATAAGAATATTTACGGGAAAATGACTCGGGCGTTTTCTCACCTTTACACTTCAACATTCAATTAAAGTCTGCGATATTGCGAATTTTACCTGTTACTGCATGTGCGCCACCAGGAAGCATCCTTAGACTTCTATACTTCATTTTCGCCACTGACATTATAAAGAAGAAACGATACTTCATTCTCTAGGTAACAAGTCCTGAAACAGATTTAACATATATTCAGAAACACAGATACATAGTAATTAATATCCAACGATATAAAGAAATAGGAATCAATGAAGAGAATAGTATTCAGGTAGCATTCCCATTAGACAGAAGGCGTGTTTTCAGGTATTTTTGAATCTTACTATCCATACTAAAATAAAACAAACGGGACTCTACAGTCTGTATACTTCTATTTCTTACATAAAATTTCAAATAAACGGTAGATAACAAACAAATACTTCGTAAAACCGTGATATACTTATGTTATTGAGTTATTCGGAATAACAGTTTCAGTTACTAAAAGATACAATCAATTTAACTTTAAATTCATAATAATATTTCACATAAACACGTGAAATAACAATCAATGATAAAACCACAATATGAAACGGAAAAAAGTCTAAGATCTTTCAACCCTAACAAACGCTCTTCTTAGTCATTTTTTACCATTTCATATTGTGGTTTGATCATTTAAATCCATACACAATTCTCCATACGCATACATAATACACAATAATGAATTATTTATTATTAATAAATAATAATAACTGAAGGTTCCAACAGTTTGTTAAATACAGATAACTCGTATCAAATTCTTCTATAGGAATCATTTTTTTCAATTCTAACCTCTTGGTTCAAAGTTTGTCCTATAAATCTCTAAAGAAAGCTCCTCTTTAGATTTTTATTTACGTTATCATAAAAAAAATAATGTAAATAAACAATATTTCTTCATTATTATCATATTTTATACATTTTATATTGTACTACTTTACATTATATCATTAATTTTTATTTGAGTGTTTCTTTTAAGTTTTACAAGCTACCTATAAGTCAGTATTCAAATCAGGAAGTATAAACACTTATTTACTTATCTCTTAACAATTGTTTTAATCATTGAACAATTCACTCGCTTATATTTTATCATCATCATCATGTTACATACCTTCGTTCTCGATCATAGTCTTAGGTATTTTGTAGTTTTATATGTTTTTGGTACAAATTCATATCATAAAAATGTCATTTATTAAACTATTTTTTTATCTCACGACCATATTACTATGTTTTTTTTAGTGTCATATAACTTCTTAAACACTCTACATCCCCTTACAGGGGCAGATGTATTCTGAAGATGAACACTAAGAGTTTGAAACGCGTCGTTGGACAAAATCTTTTATGTAGAGACTTAGTATGTCTTCTCCTTATACAAAACAGACTATTTTATTTTAAATTCAAATATCAAGAATAAAATGATTATTTAAAATCAATTTTTTAATTGATTGAAAAGAAAACATAAAGGAAAAAAAAAGATTATGGCTACATTTCGAAAATTTAGAGGAGCAGCGCTCTTACCAACGACCAACGACCATAACCGCGCACTATAGTGCACGTCGTAACTAGCAGTTCCAGACCAGAGGCCTTCTACTGCTTGATTACTGTGCAACTTTAACTTGGAATGTCAGTAATTCATGTCGGATATTAAGTTAGTCTGTATAGTAATGATGTCGTATTCGCGGTCATGTGGTCTTGTTAGTCATAGTTTTTAATGTTTTTAGTCATGAGCTGGAAAGGTAGTCAGATAGTCAGTGGATGAAGTAATTGTTTAGTGAAGTTGAGGAAGGTTGGTGGGAGAATTTAGAGTTTGTACAAGAAGGTTTGGATGAGTAGATAGTTTGTCTTACTACCAATAGTTGTCTTCATTGGTAGTAAGTCGGGTGATGTAGCTATCTATGGATTCCATTTTCAAATCATGGTGAATATCAACATTACGGGCGTGCCAAGGAGCCCTGGCTATAAGGCGGGGCAGAGCTCTTGTTCTTCGTTACTACTACTAGTGTACAAAGCATTGTTGGTTGGGAGGAATGGAATTCACAATGTTAATTCAAAGGTCATAATTTTATAAAATCTAATTGAGTGACACAACTTTAAGATAAATAATTCTTTCAGTTTATCTTTTGAAGGGAAAGTTAATAGGTTCTTTTGTTTTAATAGATAAGGTAAGAAACTATTTTTGAATCTTTTATAATACTTGATTTGATTTTTGATCTGAATAAAATATTCAATAAATTCGCATGGATATTAGATTTCGACTTGCCAATCTACTAGGTCAACTGGCTTTGAAATTCCCCTATAAGTATATGTATTTGGTCGACTATATTTATCATTTTTCTGGATCAAAGGTAAAAAAGTTTTTGAGTACCGGTTTTCTAAAGCATCCTCACAAAAAAAAATACACAATCGACTGGTAGAAGTAGACATTTTAAAGCTAATAGTAGTTATTTTGAATGTAACCACCCAATAACACAACGACTTCACACAGTATGCGTATTCTATACTAACATGTCTATTATACCATGGAGACGTAACTAGTCACTAGTGTAGACGTACAAATATTTAAGTATTAAGATTTGTATGAGTAAAATAATTTCTTTCTTTCTTAAATGCTTTCAACCTGTAATCCTGTGGAGTGTGTGGAGTATCTCGATCGAATTATTTGAGAACATTTATTAATACTTGGGATCATTTCTCTTTTCGTAGAGTGTTGTTTCCATAACTCATACATTATTTTTGTTTTTACATTTGTTGATGTTTAAGGTGTGGAAGATATCAACAAATTAAATTAAATGTGGAAGATATCTTCCACATTATTTGATTCCCATTTTAGCTATTCACGAGCCATATTACCTGGGAGTCTTTGCTTCGACCTCACTCCAGTTTATTTGAAAAGAGATATTTAATGAGGACTTGACATCGTACAGACTTAGAATAGATTATACTCTCCGAGGGGCTGCGAGCACAAGGTTTACGCTAGAAAAATCAGCTCACTGGCAAGGATCCTGGTTTCGATCTACAGTACCAAAGACCAGCACGCTGTTAGATGACTCCTGACCTCTGAGTCCTCATTGTATTAGTAGTATTTAATGAGGACTTGACATCGTACAGACTTAGAATAGATTATACTCTCCGAGGGGCTGCGAGCACAATGTTTACGCTAGAAAAATCAGCTCACTGGCAAGGATCCTGGTTTCGATCTACAGTACCAAAGACCAGCACGCTGTTAGATAACCCCTCACCTCTGAGTCCTCATTGTATTAGTAGTATTTAATGAACATTCGTTTTAAATGCCCTACTGAATTAGCTGCAAGTTCCCTAAACCTTTTCATTAGACAAACTGACCCGCCAAGATAAGATCCAATTCATTTGCCAGCCTCTACCGTGAAGTCGTCTCAGACAAGTGCTTGGATGTCATGGAGCCTACCTCACCTGAGAGAGAGCTCCTTCATTCCTTGTCGCTTCTAAATCCAAACATTTGATAACGATAGTAAACACGCTAACTATGAATCCATAGGTGACCCTAAACAACTACTTTGTAAAAGAATGTTTCTTCATCTACGAGCTCCATTTACACAACACCTTCAGATTTTTGTTACCGACGTCAACAATTTGTATAAGTTGTCAACAAAAAAATACAATAACAAGGAAAATATAACACTTTCTGGTATAAAACAATTACTGGTCCCAAAAAATCATCATAGTTTACTATTAATATTAGGATTTCATAAACATTAATGATTAATAATTTTGTAGAAGCTGTAATATTAACGTCATGCTGTAACATTATATCTCAGATAATTTATTTGAGAATATCTACAAAATCCACAAACACAGAATTTTTAACTATTTAAGAAAGAAGGAAATTAGTTTATTTAAAAATCTTATTACTCAAAGTTTCTTTTAATGTTTCACAAAAATTGATGCATTAAAAATAACTCATGCTGTCTTATAGTTACAACGATTATTTTGTTTTATTTCTTACATTATTTAGGTTCTATGAAAAAGTAAATTATTAAATTTACAATTTATAATTTTATAAGTTTACCCAAATAGTTCCCTCGGATACCCAGCTTACCAGCTGAGTCATCACCATTGTTTATTTTGCTAAATAAAATAATTTCCTTAACTACATTAAATTCATTACTGCTAACAATCCAATTCACAATAGAAGAAGAAATAAATTAGAAATTACTCTTCTTAGATACCCTTGTTCTTAAAACGTGTTAAACAACACCAATAAAACGTAATTAACGGTGACAAAGTAGCACCTTATTTTTGCATATAAATAATGATAATCGTGATATAAATTGGACAGAAGTTAAAATGTTGTTTAGAAATATTATGAAGAGATCTTTTATTAAATTTAATAGACTAAATACTGTAAACATTAGTGATGACTTATCATGCTGGACTTGTTTGTCGAGGGCAATAGCTTTGTCTAGAAAGGTTGACAACACGCAGATAACTTTTACTTATTTCTTCTTCAACTCTTTTGCTTACTTGACTTGACTTGTCCACGCTTTTGTTCCTTTTCTTTGCACATTACTCCCTTTAAAATATCAGTCCTTCCTTCTCAATACCACACTAATATCCTAGACCATTAGTTTGGGTGTCAGGTTAGCCCAGTGGCAACGAGTTGCCTCTGGATTGGTAGGTCCGGTGTTCAATACTCACTCTGGCATTCGATTTCTTCACGTGGGAGATGAATAAATCTCCATTCGTCGTCCCTCAGAGAGGATTTTAAGCCGTTTGTCCCGTTGTCAGGTACCCGTTAAAGATCCCTACTCTAAATACACTTGAGTTAGGCAAAATTTACCCTAGAGGGTTAACTTGAGTCAGTGGTCAACGTACTCGCCTCTAGGCTGGTAGTCCGGGGTTCGATCCCCACATGGTCTTCGATTTATTCACGCAGGAGGTGAATAAATCTGAGTACTTCGTCCCTCGGAGAGGAGGCTAAGTCGTCTGTCCCGAGCCTGCACAATGTCAGGTACTCGCTAAAGATCCCTATTCGAACTGCACTTGAGTTAGGTAAAATATAGTACTCCCAAAGTAGAATCACCGATCAAACAAAAAGCTGGTAAACGGCTGACATTATCACCTTCTAGAGGATCGGTTAAAACAATAAAAAAAAGTAGGCAAAATTTAGGCTCCCAATGTAGAATCAATCTTCATTGTGCGGTATCACAAAGGGCCAATGTTCGTTCAATGTGTGTTGCCTTGTGAGACTACCACTGCAACTTAACCTAACTGTCAGACTGAGACTCTAACAAAGACCAATTGTTTTGATTCAAAGATTTTAATCACATTACTGATATTCTTTTTTACAGTAATTAGTCGTCGTGGTTTGGATTTCGAAATAATCCCAGAAAAGAACTTGTTTTTGTTAGGAGCAATACGAATTTCCAATCTTCAGTATGAAATGTAAAGTCACTACCTGTTTTGACTACATCTCAACTCACTTCAGATTTAGTATTCTTATTTTATATTTCTTGCAAGTAGCGTTGCCTCTTCGTATCATTAAACAGTCAACATATTTCATAAGTCCTCTTTTTCCTTCACGTGTCTCATTATTTTATTTACCTCCCCCAAAATATAATTTCCAATTCTTTCAGACTTATCGTTTTCTTCCGCATTGCAGCCTTCAAAAACCGATGTTAATAAAAGATTTATGCATATATATTTCTCTCACAAATAATAAATAATTTTTTTCTGTTTGATATTCCAGTATAAGTAGTTCATAATGAAAAAAAAATAATTTGTTAACAGAAGAAACTATTTCTTTTAGATATATAAATTAACATAAATTGGAGTAGGGTTTTGTCGGGGCAGATGTTAGTTTTGGTTGTAGTTCGGTTGTGCAGCAAAAGGTCACAGATAATGGTTCCTGGCACGCGAGCAGGAAATTTTTCAACCTTTTTTAATAATGTTTGATGAAGCGATTTAGTAGATGACTCTTTCCTTTTTTTTTATGTTGTTCGTTTTTTTTTGTTGACTAATTAGTATGATTTTCTAAAGAAGGCTTTTATTAACATATTAGGCTAAAAGGGTTTGGAATCATTTTGTCCCTTTATTAGGAGGGGACAGATTACAATTGAAAATAACTTGTAAACAGTTTGAAATACTGTGATTTTGTGTTCGGTCAAGAGGTATAGCGTGACAAATCCACTTGGAGTGGACATGTGATCTAAAGACTGCTTCCCAAACAACCTATTTGAAATCTAAACCAAACAATTACACTCACCCACATCTACAAAGGGCCGCATGCATATCTACACACGTGTATTAGCTTTACTATGGCTGACCTAACTAAATTAAACTTTAACTCTGTACTCAAATGCAAATTATGAAAGCTTTAAGTGTATATTTAATGGGGAAAATAGATATATGTTAATTTTGAACAAATACTACAATCAGTACTTTACAGTGTATTGCAGTCATTGTAGGCAGTCACCAACCTCTAAGGTGGTTAGAATAATGGTATTAAGATACCAAGCAAACATAGTATCACTGCATTTTATTAACTCAAATGTTGTAACAATATAAATAATATAAAATCGTTATGTAAAATGAAGTTAAAATAATATTTACAAAGATTTTATCAAGACAATAATAACAATATTTTTCTTAATAACTCTTCTCTTCCCTTTGACTCTACCTATCTTCCTTATTAATTTTCTATCTCCGTTCAATTATGTATCGCTCTAGTTCTCTCCCTCACTATCTCTATCACTGTTCAATCTGTGGATCACTCTCTTACTGTCCTTTAGTTTATAATTTTTTATATCTCAATTTTTCTATCTCTATTTGTATATCTTACTCTATACGTATGTCTCTGTTACCTCTCTCGCTGTCTTACTCTCTCATCTTCCTTTTGTTTCCCACATTTTAAAACTAGAATTTTCAAAAGAACACACAGAAAAGAAATAACTGAAACTCACTACTATATTTTGATATCCTCGTCGTCAGGAGTAGATGTGAATCGCTCAAAAGGCTGATAACGATAACGACTGTATATATATATATATATAGTTCAATATGCATAAAGAAACATGGAGAAATTAAAAACACACTCTAACTTTTGGTTTGAATGGTCTTTAGGGGATATAACAGAGGGAAACCAAGCACTGTGGTCCAGAGACGGTAGGAGACCAACAATGTTGCCGCATACGCGCCCGGTCAGAGAGAATGAGGTAAACGAATTAATTTATAATTATATTAAATTAGGAAGTATGAACAAATAATAAAAAGATAAAAGAAAAAATTGAAGGATGAACAGAGGAATTGATATATAATATACAACTTATGGTCTAAGCTATGATAAAATAAAACTGAGAATACAAATAATAATATTAAATAAATAAACTAAATTATTATTAAAAAAAATAGAAAATGAAGTAATTAAATATTAAAAGATAAAAAAGGATATTTCTTAATAAAAAATAATATAAAACACAGAAAGAAAATATATATATACATGTATGTATATATAAATTGGTGTAAATGGGCAGCAAATTTCTTTTATACAAATATCATTGAAGACAAATGGGGCTTCTGAGACAACGATCTTTTTAACACTGAACGACGTTAACAAAGAACATCTTTAATGAAAAGGACACGTTCTTAAAAACATCATCAACACAGAAGCGACTTTGGTCGCTAAGTAAGTCGCTAAATAAGTTGGTCGCTAAGTAAGAAACAGACTTAAAACTCAAATTTTCGAACAATCTGTTTTCAGGAGAAACGAGAAAGGGAGACCAAGCACGTTGCCGTGAGACACACCGGCAAGTAACCATTGGGTTTTGGATCGTATTTCCGTTTATTAAATGATATATATATTCTTAATAAAAAAATCTTTACCATTTGCTCAATCTGTTTAAGTAATAATCTGTTTCATAATAAGATTTTTATAATAATTTTCTATTCAATGGTTAAAAGGTTTCATTTATCAAAGTACCGGTAAGTTCGAATCCAGTAGAAAGAATTTACTAGTAAATTAATATAACTAATATAAATTTTGGAAATTTTGTCCATTCTTTTCACTTTAATCAAATTTTACCACATCTGCATGAGTCTACTGGCATTAGTCTGCAAGTACCAGTAAATGTGAGTAACTCTATTAAGAGTAGGGAAGCAGTATAGCGTTCCTATCTATTTCCTATTTACCAAATATTGGTAAACTACACCTTTGTGTCACTCAGAAATTATAACAATAGGTATTGAAATTAAATCGCTGAACATGATTACAGGGATAATTTCAATTGTTGTTTCTTATTATTAAGGCGTGGAAACAGATTCTTATATGGCCCAAGCTTTTGATATAGTATTCTTAACATGATTCAAGATATATATACATTAAGTATATTTAGCAAAATTAAAATAATTTTAAAGTAAAAAAAATAATTTATTTTATCATATCATATAAATAAATAAAACATCAATTCAGATTATATACACAATGAAATATATTTTAACTAACAAAACATGTAAATGAAAATTTTTAATTTATTTACCTAACACAAAATAAAAGTAATGAAAAGAACGCGTCTTTATAATATTACCTCAGAACATTCTTACTTTATCTGACATTTGTAGTTCAAGTTTGTTTGTTAAATTATTCATTTTTAACCTCTAATGTAGTAGTTTATTACATATTTGTTGCATTTATTTATAATACATTTTTACTATTATCATCGGCGAGCACGCAAGCGACTTGATAAACTGGTTCAATGCCTTTACTTTATTAATCTTGTACATATTATTCAAATTTTAAATTCAAACATTTTTTTTTGTTTAATTTATATTTAATATATTTGCACTACTGTCATCGGCGAGCATGCAAGCCAGTGGCCTACCCTGGCTCCATAACTTTAGTTTATTACAGTGTTTTATATTATACAAACATTAAATTATAAAAAAATTGTAACATTTATATATAGTACATTTACACTACTGTCATCGGCGAGCACGCAAGACACTTGCTACCCTGGCTCTAATTTTGGGAATATAGTGATAATTTTCTTTTATTTAACATTATTCAGGTAATAAATAATTTAATTTCAGGAACCTATCTACTAAGAAAATAGGTGAACAAACAAACAAACAAACTCACGAACTTTATATATAGAGATATGCAGAAGCATTAGTAATCGAGAATTCCCAGATTTTCTACTTCTCCTGTTTGAAGTTTATTTTAAATATATGTATGGAAAACACAATTTAGATAGTCCAAGAAAGGTAGTATTCATTGAAAGACAAATAGTGAGTTTTGGTATGTCGATGATCGATCACAATGAGGCTTTAGACGGTTTACAACTCTACCTGCTTCCACACTCCTCCCACATCTTACCTTAACTAACTTCATCATATACATTGCTGTTAGAATTCCTTCACAACCTGTCTATCTGCAAGACACTTCAGCCCCTGATGCCGATTATTGTCAAAATATATAAATCACTTATCTGAGTCTATCTTTGTATTACTTTCGTCATAATTTTTATCTAAAGTCGTATAGACTCCTTCATTTGATTAATATATATATATATATATATATATATATATATATATATATACGTTTCACGATGAATCACAAACACAGAACTAAGGAACAAACACACTTACTGTCTCTAATTTTCGGTTGAACCGTCATCAGGAGAGTTGAGAAAGGGACACCAAGCGCACTTGTGAAGCGACGGTTCGAGACCGAAAATAAGAGAAGTTTTGGATCGTTTTCCTGTTTACAATATATATATATATATATATATATATATATATATAACTTTTAATTACACACAACACGACACAGAAAAAGATAAAATACACACTTAATAAATTCAATATTTCAAACTGTTGTTCGTACTCTCTTCTATTATTCTTCTGATGACGAACAAGAGTTCGAAATATTAAATTTAAAAAGTGTGTATTTTGCCTTTTTTCTGTCATGTTTTGTGTAATTTAAAGTTGTATAGTCCTTGTGGACCGTTTCTTCAATGTTATATATATATACTGCTAACAAGATTTCACAAGAAACACGTAAAATAACAATCAATGATCAAACCACAATATAAAATAGGTTTCATAAATTAATCTGCTTGAGTGTATGTGTGACGAAGGTCTCTCGAAATTCAAAAGAGTTGTATACTTGAATTTCATATTTGAGTTTGTTGGTTCTTAGACAGAGGAGAAACTTTCCCACCTGTATTGTATTTTTGTGGGGTATGCATTATCCGAAACAAAGTCCTCCTTTATATTATTTAGTACAAACTTTTCAACACGTTTTAAACAAAAATCATTGAAGGTCTGACTTTTTAGCCTGTTACAAATCAAAGATTTCTGCTTTTGTAAATTTACTATTTTTTAAAGCGATCATAATTAATATTGTTAACCTCTATTCCAATTAATAAGTTCTAGTTAAGAGGACAGGTAACAATTATTTTTTTAAAATATTATTTTTTAATTTAATTTCTAAAAAAAATATTTAATTATAATGAAGTAAATGAAAATTGTATACCACAATTTTTTTAGAATTTTAATGGCTAGAGTTATAAAGAACATTAAATGTAAAAAATACAATATGTATGCATCACAAACAACCAAAGGTTAAGGGATTAAATAGAACTCTGCCAAGGAGTCAGAACAGCTTCAATGACTAAGCCGCCGATATGTCTATTGTTCTATAAAAACTCAATTTCTTTCTTTAAAGATAAAAATCTACAAAAATAAATAATATACTCATTTGTTGACGATTTTTTTTTCTATTAAAAAAAAAAATAATATTCACTGGACTTGAATTGACATGAGTATAATAAATTCAATAATGTTAAGTTTACAAAAGAATCTTCTTTTATTTCTTTTTTTTTATTTTTATAAAATAAGTTGAAGAAGAGGAGAAGAAAATAAATAAGCCTGAAGGCAGAGGATTAAGAAAGAATGGTTGACGAAAAGGGTTTGAAGAAGAGAAGAAATACGTTGTAATGTTGGCATTGTTTAGATAGGCCTGTAAACAGAGAGTGTGGCGCATTCTGTCGATGTAACCCACAGTTACCACCCTGCCACTACCTGCATCTACCTGAACAGTCTGAGGATCAATCCCAGTGTACACCACTATCATATTGGCATAACTACGATCAACAAAAGAAAAACATTCACCAAACCTTGTTTTAGATTAAAGCAATTGCAAACCCAAATACAATAAGTTACTGCAGTATCGTTTTATTTAAAAAAATCTTATATCAAATCAATTTTTCCCATAGATATATATTAATGGAAACAGAATTAATTAGTTCCATTAATTCTTTATTCATTGATTCATTCTTTAAAAAATTAAATTAATTTTTAAAATACAGCAAATGCGCATATATATACAATAAGAAAACTGGAATATTTTACACTTAACTTGATGTAACTTAACAATTGATAATACGTTTACATACAATTTCATTAATCACAAAAAACTGATAGTAACTTAAAGAAATCTACAATATGAAAATCATGGGGTGGTTCATTTATAAGTGCCGGCATCCAATTACAAAACACTAAAAAAGTATAATTAAATTATAAATTTCCCTTTTTTTGAAGTCTTTATGAATAAATTTCCTAACGGATTACGTTTAGTACTTATAGAAAACCAACGAAAATACTTCCTTATTACATTTTTATTCTGACCATCACGATGTTCTACAGTTTGTTGTTTTAAACGTACGTGTTTGAGGACTTTAGAAGTTTGCACCCCCCCCCCCCCCTTGAATTCCTTATTGATGAAATTAATAATATAACTTCTATTGCTCATTAATAGAAATATCCCTTTTTTTTATATTTACAAAGCTTTAAAGGATGCTAATAAAACGTTCTCCAATGCTGTAACAAAAAACCTGTTTAATGCCAAATATCATATTCTACGATTCATGAGTCATTGGACTGATTTCGTATGCTTGCTCGAAATCTTGACTTGATATATTTTTTACTTTACTATAATAAAATATAGCTGTTATAAAAAAAAAATCAATTCAACAATTTAGGTGGAATTACATGGTTTTGGGGTCCCTAAGTCTATGTTTGATGTCTCTGTGTGTAGGTTGGGAGATATAAAAGTTTGTTGATAATCAACAGACCATACTATTTGATCAAACAAATTCATGTTTTACCAACAATTTGAACTTAATTATAATTTAAATATTGTTGGGCAATATTAAGTTATTAGAAGGTCACTTTTTTGGCTAAAAGTTCATTTTAGACAACTATATTTTTTTCTCCTAAACTACAAACTCTAGAATGTTGATATTTTTGGTATTATTATGTAACTGATTGGATAGTTATCCAAAAATATCGTCAGACTCTTTTAGTAGCAAAATTTAGAAATGTTGGCTTACGATGATTCTGAAATTTTGTGAGCATATTTTAGGATACACGGCTTGATGGATCGAAATGGAGCTATACCAAAAAATACCACCTTTTGAATAGATGAACTGAATACATCTTTCTTGAAACTAAAAAGATTATGGTACATTTTATGATTTTACAAAATGTTTTTTAAAGCTAAATTGTGTAAAAACATTCAGTTTACCATTAGTAGGCGGAGACCAGTTAAGTTCAGTGGTTAATGTACTTACCTCTGAACTAGTACCTCTGGGGAGGTTTGTTTATAAATGCCGACAATCACTAAGAAAGAATAATTAAATAGTAAATTTCCGGGGTTCGATACCTACCTGGCCCTCGATTTATCTACGTGGAAGATAAATATATCTGAGCACGTCATCCCTCGGAGATGAAGGTCATTAAACCATTGGTCCCGAGCCTGTACGATGTCAGGTACTCGTTAAAGATCCCTACTCTAAATACATTTGAGTTAGGCAAAATTTAGGACTCTCAATGTAGAATCAACAGGTAATAAGACTCGCCAATTACTAAAATGGGTACCAAATAATAAATGAGCCAGAATATCTGCCCCTAGAACAGCACTAAAAGATGAAACGCTCTTATAAATGTTGGCGTTCGTAAGCAACAAACAACAACGATTAGTAAGCTACGAAAAAAATCTAAGAAATTCCGAATAGAGAAATAGGCAATATTGCTGTAGAAACTGAAAATTCGACTTGGAATAATGATGGATAACTTGCTGCACTTCTCAGATTGCCATACAACTACTAATGTTATTCCACTTTTCTGGTGATTCAAGAAACATGAAATTTCTTATTAGGTTGTGGCATACTACAAATATTTAAAGAGCTTACAGTACTGAGAAAATAATATTACATTAAAAATTATACATTTTTTTATCTATAGTAACCTAAGAAGTTTCAGGTAAATAAAATTCTTAATAATAGACAACTTATCTATCACAATGGCAAATCGAGAGAAGCAGTTCATATAATTGAGTGGTCTAAAGTCAACTTTACTGTGCATTTGTTTTATAAAAGCAGTGAGAGTAACTTTGTAGAGTTATAAATGTAGATTTGATGTTAACACTCCATGTTCTACTATTAAGCTCTTACAAAAGAACATTTCTTTGGTGGTCTCAGATAATATATTAAACATATTTAATATATTTCATCGAAAAACTATATATATATATATATATATATATATATTATATATATATATATATAGTTTACACAGGAAAGAGAAAAACAGATAAAACACACACAAAAAAGACTCACAACGATATTTCGAATTTCATCATCATGGAGCAGAAGTAGTCCCTTTAAGTTATCTTCAGCTACTCAAAGGGACTACTTCTGCCCCATGACGACGAATGTCGAAATATCGTTGTGAGTCTTTTTTGTGTGTGTTTTATCTGTTTTTCTCTTTCCTGTGTAAACTAGTAGTCCTGTTGGACCGTTTCAAGTATATATATATATATATATAATTATGTCGAATTGGTGTTTGTATAGGTCGGTGGACGCATTCACGTCTCCACTCCTTCGTTCCTTCTCCTTCTTGAAGACGGCAAGACAGCCAAAACACACCTCTTTCTTGTGTTCTCTAGTTGTAACTTTAATTATATATATATATAAATTGAAATGAAGGATCCAAATGCACAAAACAATAACGGGTTCTTCTATCATTAGATTAAGAAACCATTAATTAAGATTAAGGTAAAGAACACTTAAGATTAAGGGAATTTGTTGAAGTGTTGTCCATCATTAATTAGGGAATATTTGGTGTGAAGCATGAGAAGTCAATAGTCCATATGGAATACTGTTGTAGGAAGTGTTTGAATTCAGGTGATTGAGTAAGAGCCGGAGAGGCGAAGGTGCGAGAGGCCTGTGGTATCAGCTTAAGCCAAGATAGGCTTATCTGAGCTGACCACGTGTTCACAACGACAGGTCCTTGTCGGCCGCTTCCTGTCCAGGCCTGAGCTCACTGCACTCCTCACTGATCAGCTCCTTCTACCACGTGGTCACTCTCACATGGGCTCCTTTATATGCTCCACTCCAGAAAACACTAACAAGATAAACTACCAAGGTAATCCTAAAGCTTAAATCAAATCAGCCATTTATATACATCATCACACACAAAAGGCGAACTCATAATTTGAAATTTAACTCATTAGTTGTAAAATCCGTAATTGTGTGGTATTTACCCCAGAATAAATTCGAAATTTATATACCTTATCTAGACATAAAAAGAAAATTGATAGAGAATTTTAATCATAATTTGTTTTGTTCATTGGTGACCCAAACATTGAAACATATTGACTTTCAAAAAGCATATCCTATTGTGTGGATAGAATAATGAGAACATTATTTAAGAAGATTAAGATCTAATTAAGAAGTAAGTGTCAGCCAATACGGTTAAATCATCAATAACAAATCTATTCAAAGAGGCTTAATATCAAATTTACATGTAACATATGTAAATAAAACAATTGAAAAGAAAACTCAGAAAGAACAGTAAATCTCACTTCAATATTACGACCTTGTCGCTATCAGAAGAGGAGTTCTGATCGGCTTGCAAGTAGCAATATATATATATATATATAATATATAACAGTTCAAAAAGAAACACACTTACAGACTCAAATTTTCGGGCAATCTGTCTTCAGAAGAAAAGAGAAAGGGAAACCAAACACGTTGCAGGTGCAACGGCCAGTAACCCAACTAGGTAGCTAGGGTTTCTAGGCGTTGCGCCTGTGACGTGCTTAGTCTCCCTAACTCTTTTCTCCTGAAGAGGGAGTGCTCAAAAATTTGAGTCTGTAAATATTTTTCTTTACTTTCTATGCTACCCATCTTCAATTCTGAACTGTTATTCTGTCCAGTTTGGATCGTCTTTATGTTAATCAAGTGAATATATATATATATATATATTATATATATATATATATATATATATAACTATATTGACACAAAGAACACACTGAAATGTGGAATCGCTCGTAAAATCGTCTGTCATAAATAAAAATAAATCGTAAGGACGAAACTCCTAATTTGCCAATCCTAATAAAAAAATCGAAATACTGGGTCTTCAAAACGCACAATAGGAAACATAACAAAAATGCAACCTCCAAGACACTGTGTAGTCCAAGTAACTTCCCTATGTTATTAAATATGTAGCTTAGATTAATACAGATGAAGAAAAAATAAAACAAAGAAACAAAACAGACTTCCCAAGTAAGCAAATTTAGATCTTTGGATTTACTAAACATTGTAAAACATAACCATACTTAAATATAAAAATCTATATTTTATCATTATTAATAAAAAGATTTCACATAAACACGTGAAACAACAATCAATGATCAAACCACAATAAGAAATGGGAAAACAAGACTAAGATCTTTCAACCGTAACAAGCGGTCTTCGTCAGAGTCAAAAACCCAACTGAACACTAGATGCAGAAAACATCTGGTGAGGAGTTAAAAACCCTCCCACTCTTCTCAACTCCTCACCAGATGTGTTCTGCATCTAGTGTTCAGTTGGATTTTTGACTCTGACGAAGACCGCTTGTTACGGTTGAAAGATCTTAGTTTTGTTTTCCCATTTCTTATTGTGGTTGATCATTTATCATTATTGTATATAGTACCAAACAGTAGACCTAATCAGTTGTAATAATAGTGCTGGATGTATCAATGTTCTTAACCCTGAGTAAGACATAATATATGTCGAAACATTGGCAAAGAAGTTTTTTTAATATCTGGACCAAAAACCCTCAAATAATCTCAAAACCTATATACCATATCTACACATAACAAAATTTCAAAATAAACTCGTTTCTCAGTATCAGTGAGACCCTGTAAAAGGCCACTTGTTCGGTTGAATTTTGGCTAGGTATCTAGTCGTCAGCAGAAGATGTTTGAGATAAGTTACTCGGTAGATTGAACGTTTCGTAGACAAAGTCTTCAGTTCGTTTCACTTTCTTCATTGCTATCCATGTCTGCATGACCAGGAATCTGTTGAAGGACTACAACACAATACTGACGTTTGCAATTAATTGTAAGCCCAAATAAGAATAGATAGTAATAACAAGTCATATTATTTTAAATTAAAAAGAAAAAATGATAAACATTTCCTGGAGGAACTATCAAACTCTTCCTTAAACTGAAGTCTGATTTGTTCTTTATTAGCTTTAGTTCTCATCTGTTCGGTTTTTGTGGATGTACTTGGAACTTTGCAAGAACCATTTTGTTGTGAGTTCAGAGATATAGGGATATAGAGATAGAATTCATAATAGATATTCTTTAATTCATAGTTTATTTGTATTACAGATTAAATAAATTATTTTACCCCTAATTATTTCATTCCAAGTAAAGTATAGTGATTAGACGTTTAAACTTTCTATTTAGATATGGTCTGTTAAATTTGGAAACATGAACTTCTGCAGACCTACTACGATAGTGATATCATTAAAAAATATCATAAATGCGTTTTGAGGAATTCAAAAACATATAAGTCTACCAAAAAATAAAAACAAGTCCTCTATCAACGATTACCATATTTTACTAAATAATGAAATAAAAAACAAAAATTGTTAAATTTATTTAACAAAACGATGTTACATAAACATTTTAAAATGATTACGCGGCCCTAATCAGTAGGAATAATGTCATAAAGCTACTTTTTTTGGTGTCATAAGATGATAAAAGTTCAGAAAGATGTCAATTGTACCATTTGATACTGTAAGAAATTAATTTTATTTAAAATTCAATTGTCATATTAAAGTATAAGGATTGTCATTATATGTCATTTTAAAATATACAATAATTGATATCAAATTATCATCGGCATAGAAACCTCAACAATTTGTAATTGCGTTTTTACTTGTAATAAACACCCATAGTCGAGTGATTTATCAAAGGAAATTTTGCATGCTCGGGTTAACAGATAAATTTCAATATCACTTCCTTTTGAACTTGGAAATAGTAACTCAAGCCTGACACTACGAATTATAATCAAGGACATTGATAAGTTTATCAGTGTGACGTCAATGCAGTCCTCCTGCCTTAACAAAGAACTGTCTGTGAGAATCACATGGCAGTCAGTCTAGAGTCTAGACTCAGTGTTGCCAGAACCACAATCTATAAGTAGCGCAACACTTTTACAAAAGTCTACTTCTTTTAATTTATGTAATTTCTATGATAAACAAAACGTTTGTCTGATTATGGTGACATCGGCTTTAAACCTCAATCCAAACAGACTGATTCCCAAATAATTTACTTTCAACAACTATTATGGAGTAAATACTGAAAAAATACTTTTGTTTTTTAAGTCATATATATTTCATTGAAATGCACAGCAGTTTCTGCGATAGCGACTTTAAAACTGGTCTGCTCCAATTTTCTAACAACTTTAGGGTAAGCTGGTGCTAAATGCCATATCAGTTGTCCAAGAAACATATTACAAAAAGAAAATCATAATTTTCAGAAGAAAAACGAAATTTTATAATACGAAACAAAATTCAATAGAAAAAACAACAATTACAGTGAATGAAAACAAATACACTTACTGTTATTGTTGTTTGTTACTTGAATTTTGTGTCGCATTATAAAGATTCGTTTTTCGTCTGAAGATAGTGATTTTCTTTTTACATCTGCTCTTGCTAAAGTAATATGTCTCTTGGGCAACTGATATGGCATTTAACACCACCCCACCGTAGAGTTGTTAGAAAATTGGAACAGACCAGCGTTAAAGTTGTTAACTCAGAAGCTGCTGTGCATTTCAATTAAATATGTTTACATAAAGAATTACTGCGTTTTACACAAATATATAATATATATATATATATATATATACTTACACACATAGGAAAGAACACAGAAAGTCACTACAGAACTCAATTCTGATATTTCGTCATCGGGAAACAGTACGAACGCACTTCACACTTCTTCCCAATGACGACGGATGTAGAAATATCAAAGTGTGTACATATACCAATATATTTATAATGTACGTTTTATGCAACCAATGTGCATACAAGTTGAGTTACCTTTTAATTGATAAATAATTATACTTTCTTTAGACACATGTTTGCAATGAGGTATAAGATAGCCATGTGGTGTCTTACATGAGATTTTTGAGGACTGGGGCATTACGGAACAAGACATGTCATAAGGAGCACTCGTTTCTTTGGGAGTCGGTAGGATCAAGAGCGGTAAAGTTACTGAAGATGTGACTTGGTTCTTACTAAGACGACAAGTAATGCACCAGCTCTGTGTGGAGACACGTGCTCCCTGCTCCCTTTCTAGTACTTCAAATACCCTTTACTGCTTCCTTCTCTTTGTTTATTCGCCTTAAGAAAGTCATAAATTGGGCCCTTCCTCAATAAATCACAGTGAAATATATCTCAATAAGACCATTCTTCCACTAGACTTCTTTTATAGAATTATATAAAGACATAAATGACGAAATTTTTATTTTGTGAGTCACCATTGTCAAAAATCGACTACAATACTCTTCTCTCATCTCCATAGTATCCTGAAACTTTTAAAAACTAATCCCATTCTACCCCACTTGCACATGTGAACTTGTTTAAGAAATTAAATAAAATATTTATTTCCAGAACATGACATTCTTTTTAGTTAAATCTCACTATGAGGACTACAAATTAATACAGTCACATTGCAAAAGACAAGCATAATTTCCTAATATAATTTATAACTATATATATACAACAAGATTTTACAATAAACACGTGAAACAACAATCAATGTTTAAACCACAATAAAAAGTGAAAAAAAGGCGAAGATCTTTCAACAGTAACAAGAGGACTTCGACAGAGTCAAAAACCCAACTCAATTGGTTTACCGTAATATATATATTATATATATATAACACTTTTTCTTCTTCTTGGAGTTTGGTCAGGGTTAATATACCCTGCACCAGTATATTAACCCTGACCAAACTCCATGAAGAAGAAAAAGTGTTTATTAGTAAATTGTGGTAAAGAAAACAATCCTCTATATATATATATATATATATATATATATATATATATATATATAATAAATTCAAAACGAAGGAAACACACAGAAAGACATTAATTGTATATATATATATTATATAATAAGTTATATATATTATAAACTAGAATTTTCAAAAAGAACACACAGAAATGAAATTACTGAAACTCACTACTATATTTCGATGTTGCCATCGTCAGGAATAGAAGTGAATCGCTCTAAAGGCTGATAACGACTGCTAAAGACGATATATATATATATATATATATATATATATAAGACTCCAGGTTTGTTAGATTAAATAGCTGCAAGTTGGGAGAGGCAGCTCAAGAATAGTATAAGATAGTGCTCCAGACTGGTCACTCTAGAAAACCCGCACTATGAGAAAAGTACCTGGAGACACCCGAACAGTATGAGTTAAGACTCCATCATACATAGATGCTGCAAGATGCCAATGACAGCTGGCGACAACAGAACTGCACCTTGATTAGACTCCAGGATGGATCATACATAGATGTTGCAAGATGCCAATGACATCTGGAGACAACAGAACTGCACCTTGATTAGACTCCAAGTCGGGTTATACATAGATGCTGCAAGCTGCTAATGACAGCTGGCGACAACAGAACTGCACCTTGATTAGACTCCAGGATGGATCATACATAGATGTTGCAAGATGCCAATGACATCTGGAGACAACAGAACTGCACCTTGATTAGACTCCAAGTTGGGTTATACATAGATGCTGCAAGCTGCTAATGACAGCTGGAGACAACAGAACTGCACCTTGATTAGACTCCAGGATGGATCATACATAGATGTTGCAAGATGCCAATGACATCTGGAGACAACAGAACTGCACCTTGATTAGACTCCAAGTCGGGTTATACATAGATGCTGCAAGCTGCTAATGACAGCTGGAGACAACAGAACTGCACCTTGATTAGACTCCAGGATGGATCATACATAGATGTTGCAAGATGCCAATGACATCTGGAGACAACAGAACTGCACCTTGATTAGACTCCAAGTCTGGGTTATACATAGATGCTGCAAGCTGCTAATGACAGCTGGAGACAACAGAACTGCACCTTGATTAGACTCCAGGATGGATCATACATAGATGTTGCAAGATGCCAATGACATCTGGAGACAACAGAACTGCACCTTGATTAGACTCCAAGTTGGGTTATACATAGATGCTGCAAGCTGCTAATGACAGCTGGAGACAACAGAACTGCACCTTGATTAGACTCCAGGATGGATCATACATAGATGTTGCAAGATGCCAATGACATCTGGAGACAACAGAACTGCACCTTGATTAGACTCCAAGTTGGGTTATACATAGATGCTGCAAGCTGCTAATGACAGCTGGAGACAACAGAACTGCACCTTGATTAGACTCCAGGATGGATCATACATAGATGTTGCAAGATGCCAATGACATCTGGAGACAACAGAACTGCACCTTGATTAGACTCCAAGTCGGGTTATACATAGATGCTGCAAGCTGCTAATGACAGCTGGAGACAACAGAACTGCACCTTGATTAGACTCCAGGATGGATCATACATAGATGTTGCAAGATGCCAATGACATCTGGAGACAACAGAACTGCACCTTGATTAGACTCCAAGTTGGGTTATACATAGATGCTGCAAGCTGCTAATGACAGCTGGAGACAACAGAACTGCACCTTGATTAGACTCCAGGATGGATCATACATAGATGTTGCAAGATGCCAATGACATCTGGAGACAACAGAACTGCACCTTGATTAGACTCCAGGATGGATCATACATAGATGTTGCAAGATGCCAATGACATCTGGAGACAACAGAACTGCACCTTGATTAGACTCCAGGATGGATCATACATAGATGTTGCAAGATGCCAATGACATCTGGAGACAACAGAACTGCACCTTGATTAGACTCCAGGATGGATCATACATCATCATAGATGTTGCAAGATGCCAATGACATCTGGAGACAACAGAACTGCACCTTGATTAGACTCCAAGTTGGGTTATACATAGATGCTGCAAGCTGCTAATGACAGCTGGAGACAACAGAACTGCACCTTGATTAGACTCCAAGTTGGGTTATACATAGATGCTGCAAGCTGCTAATGACAGCTAGAGACAACAGAACTGCACCTTGATTAGACTCCAAGTTGGGTTATACATAGATGCTGCAAGCTGCTAATGACAGCTGGAGACAACAGAACTGCACCTTGATTAGACTCCAGGATGGATCATACATAGATGTTGCAAGATGCCAATGACATCTGGAGACAACAGAACTGCACCTTGATTAGACTCCAAGTCGGGTTATACATAGATGCTGCAAGCTGCTAATGACAGCTGGCGACAACAGAACTGCACCTTGATTAGACTCCAGGATGGATCATACATAGATGTTGCAAGATGCCAATGACATCTGGAGACAACAGAACTGCACCTTGATTAGACTCCAAGTTGGGTTATACATAGATGCTGCAAGCTGCTAATGACAGCTGGAGACAACAGAACTGCACCTTGATTAGACTCCAGGATGGATCATACATAGATGTTGCAAGATGCCAATGACATCTGGAGACAACAGAACTGCACCTTGATTAGACTCCAGGATGGATCATACATAGATGTTGCAAGATGCCAATGACATCTGGAGACAACAGAACTGCACCTTGATTAGACTCCAGGATGGATCATACATAGATGTTGCAAGATGCCAATGACATCTGGAGACAACAGAACTGCACCTTGATTAGACTCCAGGATGGATCATACATCATCATAGATGTTGCAAGATGCCAATGACATCTGGAGACAACAGAACTGCACCTTGATTAGACTCCAAGTTGGGTTATACATAGATGCTGCAAGCTGCTAATGACAGCTGGAGACAACAGAACTGCACCTTGATTAGACTCCAAGTTGGGTTATACATAGATGCTGCAAGCTGCTAATGACAGCTAGAGACAACAGAACTGCACCTTGATTAGACTCCAAGTTGGGTTATACATAGATGCTGCAAGCTGCTAATGACAGCTGGAGACAACAGAACTGCACCTTGATTAGACTCCAGGATGGATCATACATAGATGTTGCAAGATGCCAATGACATCTGGAGACAACAGAACTGCACCTTGATTAGACTCCAGGATGGATCATACATAGATGTGGCAAGATGCCAATGACATCTGGAGACAACAGAACTGCACCTTGATTAGACTCCAGGATGGATCATACATAGATGTTGCAAGATGCCAATGACATCTGGAGACAACAGAACTGCACCTTGATTAGACTCCAAGTTGGGTTATACATAGATGCTGCAAGCTGCTAATGACAACTGGAGACAACAGAACTGCACCTTGATTACACTCCAGGATGGATCATACATAGATGTTGCAAGATGCCAATGACAGCTGGAGACAACAGAACTGCACCTTGATCAGACTCCAGGCTAGCAGGACCAGGAAAGCTGCATGGTCCGACTATAATAACTCCAATGTTCTCATAAGTTTGTTTTTAGCGGTTAAGTAAAAATTACACCTTTCCCTTTTTCCACTACACATAAACCAGCCTATAATCATCATTAATTTCCACTAGAAAGCTTTAAATTAAAACTAACACAGATAAACAGTGAAATATATCTTAATATCTGTTCATATAGATATTTTGCACTAGCGCCAGTCTCTAATCTATTTCCTCTGGCTGATCGTTCATGCTAAAACCAGTTCTCACATTAGACCGTACTAAAATTCGTCTTACTCAGGTAGGCGGAGGTCAGGTAGGTCCAGTTCTAATCGCCACACCTCTTTCTTAATAAATAATATATATCTTTTCTTTTCCTTCATAAGTGATTTACTGTTTAATTTTCTATGCCTCTTAAAAGACAAGGATTATATGAGTGTCATTTATTTCTCTTTCATACTTCTTGTTTTTAGATCATTAATATTAACTATTAGCAGCAATTGAAAATTCTTTTATATAAATGTTTTGAAATATTTCTTTACGCTTTCAATCTCAATAATTTACTAATTTAGTGTTATAACCCTGGCATAGCCCATTCAGTAAACAGTTTTAGTGTCTCTAGCTGGAGTTTCCTGGTCTGACAAGCCTAGTTTTACGTCATAATATTTTTCCCCTGATTTTCATTTACCTTTGTCACTATGCTTATACTTTTTTTCTGTTTCGTCGCTTTCTCAGTCACCTTATAGTTTTTCTGGTTGCACCAGTTTGTAGTCTTATCTCATACTGTTTTGGGGTCTTAACCTTTTTTATCTAAAAAAGTTTTGGAGTTTTTCGATAAAAAACCCCGCAATCAGCTACTTCCAGCTCAATCTGGCAGTTTGTCGGTGAGAGCGACAATCCTCGTCCGACTGCAAGCTACGTAAACAAGAGATATAAAGGTCAATAAACTGTAAGAGAATCTATGAATTTGAAAATAGTTTCGTACGAAAATAGCCATGAGCACTCTTACCAAGTCTTATTCTATATACAAATATATTCAAATACGATAAAATTTATTATAATTTTTGTTGGGTTATTTAAAGAACACAATAATGTTTTTAACTAGAAATCCACACAGTCCAGCAAAGTGAGCTGCCATATTTGTGAACTGAAAATGTATTTTTCAGTCTGGAAAATGTATTTTTTTTTTAATTGCAATTAGAATGCCATTTTTATTTCAATTAGGTTAAACCTTTAATCAGAATTTGACTGTATAACAATACAAAGGGGGTTCGTGGAACTCTTGAGGTTTGTTCTCACCGGCAAGCAAGTATCGCGAGTATCTCTTTTCTTTAGGCTGGTACATAGGTGAAACGCATTTTCACCTTTCACCTGCTCCAGAGAAATATTCAATTTTCAAACACACAGCTCTACGAGTTTCATTATTCCTTTTAGTTCAGTTCTAGAGTTTATCGCCGACATTATTTTGTACGAATATATTTAAAGTTTCGTATAAAGGATTCCTTGTAAACTTTTGAGACCTGTCATTATCTTTCTGCCTAAAACATGATTCAGAAGGAATATATAAAATAAAATGTATCTCATGTAGTCATGTACATTATTTCAATTATTTAAAGTGAAATACAGTGCTATTTGTCCAGAAACAAGATTTGTTTTTCACTAAAGTAAAATAATCCTAAAAATCAGAACACAGGATATTGTCTGCACAAGATGAAATATGCACATAAACCATATATATATTGGTAAAAATAAGACCATATTTCAAGTTTTCTAAATAATTTTCTTGATACTATATCCACTGTCTTACTTTTAACTATGTATACTGGTAGAGTCCCTAACAATGTTTGTATACAGGAAGGACTGTACCAATATGTACAAATATTTTATAATTCATACTGTGAAACTTTTATTCCTATCTCATTATTTGAGATGCTCCTAATGGGACAACAGTTCCCAAAGATGAGCTCGTCATATAAAAAAAACGAAAGCCTTTGTTGTTGTTCTCTCTCTCTCTCTCTCTCTCTCTCTCTCTCTCTCTCTCTCTCTCTCTCTCTCTCTCTCTCCTCACTCACTCACTCTGTTTTCTCAAAAATGTACTTTTATTCCCAAAGCCTCTGTGAGCTTTTGTTAATAAGCAAAAATCAGGGGAATTTTAAATATTAAGATGGAATTCCAGATATTGTACGAGAGAAGCATAAAAATACATCTAGACCGCAGGAGGTTGCCTGTGCCTGTTTTAGTGCATGTTGCTCAGATGCAGTGTTCAAATAGATTACAAGATAAATAGAATTGATAGAGTTTTTTAATATATATTTGTTCAACCTTTCATGCATATTGAAACATTTAGCGAATCATTTTTAAAAAAAAAAAATAAACATTATCACGCAGTAGTGGGCAAACACCTGATTTGATGAGTATTCAATGACATGGAATGCTGACACTTGGTTGTAAAGGTTATACTGTGATGGCTTTGCGTTGTATAGCCAATGGTACAGATAGGCAGAGGTCTGTGCAGTTGATAAAGGGTCACGTGGAAGTATGCGGGCCTTGTAGCCTGGCGGAAGCCACCTGCCTCCAGTGTCTGCTCTTGTGCGAGAGACAAACCAGAAGCAACAGAGCTGCCCAGTAGCTCTAAAGGATCACGCGAAGGGGATGTCAAACAGCTTTCTCAACGTAACTACCTTTTGCCACTCACTGCACTAATATACCAACAACAACAACTCTACTACAAATAGCAGTCGTCTACTACTACTACTAATACTACAAAGAGCTGTCTACAACAACAGGACAAACCAAATGAATGGAAATGAACAAGAAAACTACTAACCAAAACTCAGTTTACATTTCAACGTTCTTAGTCATAAACGTTCTTACTTCAGATGCAGACCCAACGACACAATGCATTATATAATTTTGTAATTATATAACACCTTTATTATTACAAGATTATAATTACATCGTCATTATAATCAATAGTTAATGAGTGTGACTTAACCAAATATTGAGTAAGAATCACGTTTTCCTTTGTCTTTGCCTACAACTTTTAAAAAAAAAAATTTTGTTTTCATAATGATATATTATTTCAATTACCTCTTGAGTATTTACTGCTTTTCCTGATGCAGACGGAAGTATATACAGCAGGAGATGGCGCAAAGCAAAAATATATATTCTATATATGTTTATAAATTTTGACTTTCAAATCCTATATGATCTACTATAAATATATGTTTCTCCTGGAAAAGGAATTGACACATGGATAAGCAACATCAGTATTCTGTTAGAAGACAGGATGATAAAAGTGGCTTGTTACTACAGATTAGAGACAAAAACCACTTAATCAACTGGGAAGAAACAAAGGAGTTGGTATTTATGTCATGTGAAAAAAGAAAAAACATTGTTGAAAGCACCAGCATAAAAAGCTTTTCTAAGAGCTTAGTCAACATCAGTCCAGGCATTTTTAAATTGGATGAATTTCTAATTGAAGAAATTGTTAAGAAAATTAAGACTATTTCAAATGTAATAGGGAAAAATACTGTCAATGATGCCAATCTTTATTCAGCTATAAATGAAATTCATAACTTGCCCACAACTTGTATTCATTTGCTCTCTGATGACGTGATACACGAAAAACCTCATAGCGATTATCTTCAATCATTTGTGGTGAGTTACCTGAATATTTATATCATGTGTTATTGTGACAACTTTGTACATATATATATATATATATGTTGAATGCCAGATTAGATATTGTAAAAGACGAGCCAATCCCTGTTACGTATTACTTTGGGCACTTCTTATTGGTTGTGGGTGTTTATTCGTTGAAGGCTGAGGCAGCCGAGCAGACGGAGTGTGCTAAGGAGAAACGTGTTCAACGAATAAACACCCACAACCAATAAGAAGTGCCCAAAGTAATACGTAACAGGGATTGGCTCGTCTTTTACAATATATATATATATATATATATATATATATATATATATATATAATATATATACCATTAAAAGAAAAATAAGGAAACACACAGAAAGACACAGACATGACTCACATCGAAATATCGATGTGAGTTATGTCTGTGTCTTTCTGTGTGTTTCCATCGTTTTGAATTTATTATATATATATATAAATGATCAAACCACAATATGAAAATGGGAAAACAAGACTAAGATCTTTCAACCGTAACAAATTGTCTTGAAAGATCTTAGTCTTGTTTTCCCATTTTCATATTGTGGTTTGATCATTGATTGTTATTTCACATGTTTATGTGAAATCTTTATTTATATATATATATATATATCAATGATCAAACCACAATAAGAAAATGGGAAAACAAGACTAAGATCTTTCAAGACAATTTGTTACGGTTGAAAGATCTTAGTCTTGTTTTCCCATTTTCTTATTGTGGTTTGATCATTGATTGTTATTTCACGTGTTTATGTGAAATCTTTATATATATATTAGTTGTTGTCTGTCTACGGAGTGACTCACATCTATCTTCCTGATGACGAGGCCATCAAAACATAATCTGTTGCTCTTTGCCAGCCGAGCAGAGCTCACCTTCTTTCCCTTCTCCTGATGACGACGAGGTTGAAATTTTGCCATTCAATTGTATAAAATTTACTTGGTCGCTTTAAGTTTGGCATTGTGTTTTTTAAATGACACTAATTTTAAGATATATCCTATGTCATTAGGTTGTTTTGACACGATCTATTCGATTTAAAATGAATTTTTCCTCGGATTATGCTGCTATCATAAATCTAAGCTAAATTAGTGAGTGTTCAGTCGGGATGAACATTGTATCAGCATCTGACACTTTCTCAAGACCACACCTAAGGTTACTTGACTTGAGTTATAAACAGAAGCGAATATATTCAACATTGTTAGCGTTATAAATCTTTTAACATCCTTGTTAAATATACAGTCGATTAAAAAGATGTTTATGAGACAGGTCTAAGAGGTAATAGTAGACCAAAAGGGAGACTTAGTGAAATCAAACTGTTACCTCCACTTCTCCATACAGCACTTAAGAAGACATTAGTAAGGTTTCCAATCTATAATTAATGTTGCGTTTTGATTTATACCATCTAAGGCGATGGCAGCCGTTACAGCAGCCCCAAATTCACGGCAATTACCAAACAGATGCGATTTCCCTCTGAACACGGGTGGTCCACTAACCTGATCAAGAGAAATACCTAACACTCTCTCTCTCTCTTCTTTCAAATCAGTCCTGTTTTTTTTTTATAATCTTAATAGTGTAACAACTTAAAAGTTAACTGGTTAAGAAATAATTTTACTCGTCCCATGAATATTAAAATTGTTTGGATCCTTTTTTTTAAAAAAAATAATTTAATATCTTCTAACCAGTGTTTCTTCCTTAAAGTGACGCAACAAATTAAACAACATTAAAATTGCTTCAATTTGGCAAAACAAACCAATTCAAGCAAACTGATAGTTTCTTAGTGCCAATAACTTTATTTAGCAACCTGTCTGCTTTCTCTAGATTTGAGCGAGAAACAATTATTATGTAACAGATTGAAATCCTTAAATAATTTAAAAACTACGTGTCCATTTAAATTAATTAATTATTTACTTGAGTTGTAAATAGCATTGTCATATTTATAAAATAAATAAAAGGCGAATGTTTATTCTGTATTTCTATAAGTTTAACTTTGAATCAGAAGTTTTTTTTAAATTTAAATTATTGCAAGAGAAACTTAAGAACTAAAGAATGGGTAAAAAAAGATTTAAAATAAGTTACCTATCTAAAAAAATTTGATGAACAATTTCTTTCTCACGTTTTCTTATCTACTAATTGCAAATTGTATTGATATTAGCATTAATTTACTTTATGAAATTCATTTTCTGTAACTAATTACAGAGATGTCTGTAATAGTTCACGAATCATAATTTGTAAATTAATGAGAACATTCATCTTCATTATGGTAGTTCATGGTGAATTCCACAAAAAACAATGTTATTTTTTTTTAAATGTAATATAAGTTTCCGTGGCATGCAACTTCTTATTTCGTTTATTACAGCGTCAGGTTTTACTATATTTATTAAGGGATAAAAACTAGTATTTGTTATAAAAAATATTTATTTTTTTTAAAAGAATAAAAAACTTTCCTTTTGAAAATTAAGGAGTTAATTTCAATATCAATGGCTAGCGTCATCTTGTTGATGTCACATAAATGAACAAAGCATGTGTCATAGCTGCTCCATCTGGTACCTGATGTACGAAACACTATACGAAACCCGTGCTGCAATAACTGAGCTAATGTTATATCATATGCGAAAAACACGGCCCGCACACACATATATATATAATGATCAAACCACAATAAGAAATGGGAAAACAAGCGGTCTTCGTCAGAGTCAAAAACCCAACAGAGTCAGTTGGGTTTTTGACTCTGACGAAGACCGCTTGTTACGGTTGAAAGATCTTAGTCTTGTTTTCCCATTTCTTATTGTGGTTTGATCATTGATTGTTATTTTACGTGTTTATGTGAAAGCTTTATATATATATACAAAGTTCATTCATAGAATACGCATAAACACATAAAAGAGAACAAGTAGACTCTCTATTATATTTTGACTGACAAGTCATCAGGAAGAAAGATGTAAGTAGAAAGAAGCAAGCGAGTATATATATATATATGAATAATATCAAAATAACACTTGATGTAATAAATGGATTAATTATTTACCACAATGAATCTAATTGGAAACAATGCTCTAAGACCTTTCGTCAACACTTCGTCAGAGCGCAAGTGAACTAAAAAAAAATAATTCAATCAACCAGGTTAACAAGTATTTATTATTTTTTAGTTCACTTGCTCTCTGACAAAGTGTTGACGAAAGGCCTTAGAGCATTGTTTCCAAATTAGATTCATTGTGGTAAATTAATCCATATATATATATATATATATAAACTAGAATTTAAAAAAGAACACATAGAAAGGAAACCACTGAACTCACTACTATACATAAACACAAAAACTGAAACACAACAAAGACTCACTTTCAATATTCGCCATTACGGTCGAAATATTGAAAAGTGAGTGTTTGTTGTGTTTCAGTTTATGTGCCACTGCTTATTTTAATTGTTATATATATATATATATATATATATATATATATATATATAATAAACAAACACTTTTTCTTTTTCTCGGAGTTTGGTCAGGGTTAATATATAGAATCAACTTTTTGCCAACGTTTCGTCTTTATTTCAAGACATCCTCAGGGCTATAAATGAAGGCTGGGTTCTGCTACATAACAACAACCGTTAACCGAGAAAAAGGAAAAGTGTTTGTTAATATTTTGTGGTCAAGAAAACAGTACCGTATATATATATATATATATATATATATATATATATACAAAACACACACAGGGAAAAGAATGTACACTTACTAAATTAAATATTTTTAACTGTTTTTGTCCTCTCTTCTAGTCTTCTCCTGATGACGGACAATAGTTCGAAATATTGATTTTAGTAAGTGTGTGTTTTCTCTTTTTTCTGTGTCCTGATTTGTGTAATTCAAAGCTTTATAAATCCGTGTGGACGTTTCTTCAATTTAGTCTATATATATACATATATATATATATGTGGGAAAACAAGACTAAGATCTTTCAACCGTAACAAGCGGTCTTCGTCAGAGTCAAAAACCCAACTGCAGTTGGATTTTAGACTCTGACGAAGACCGCTTGTTACGGTTGAAAGATCTTAGTCTTGTTTTCCCATTTCTTATTGTGGTTTAATCATTGATTGTTGTTTCACGTGTTTATGTGAAATCTTTTTATATATATATATATGTATATATATATTTCAGGAGCCCTGAAATATATATATTTATGTATATATATATTTCAGGAGCCCTGAAAGAACACTTACAAAAGATGTATAAAACAAAAATTTCCAGGGAAACAATACCAAAATAATAGCGATAGAAAAAGACGAAAAAAGACTCAGAATACTGGAAGCATTATACATTCTTGAGAAAGCTCCAAATATAAAAAAACAAAAAGAAAATTTTAGTAACGGGTTGCGCTTGTTTGGAAACCTCAAGCAAGTGAGAGGGGCACAGGTTGGCGGGAGGAAATTAGGATGTAAGCAGCGTGGTTCAAACTCTGCAGTAGGTGAAACATCAGACCTTCCAGGGATCTCAGGACATAAACAAACTAATATCAACATTGCAACCTCATACCTGACTGTATAACCTGCTTATAATGTTTACTTAATTAGTGTAATTTACCTTTGTATTTTTTTTGACTAATTGTTATTAAGTATTGTAAAATTGATATTTCTGAAGATGGTGTAAGAAGCACCGAAATATGTCAAATACAAATTTGAAAAAGTATGGTGACCTAATATTTGAGTCAAACAACCTAAAATTGAAGAAAAGGTTTAGTAGTTCGGAGAAACATTCAACGAAGTTAAGTAAAGTGAAGTCAGACATAACGTTTTCAAATATATGTATTTAAGAAGGACTGCTACAAACTTTTACGAATATATAAATGAGTAATAGTTGGAAGTAGTTCTTTTTGGATATATATTTTTAAAAAAGATATTTTTTTCTTGTTCTTGACTAGTTGTTTATTAAATTTTTTGAGCTTCGAAAATATTTTTTCAGTTCAAGACTTTTCAAAAAGTATTTCACCGCAGTTCTTTTCACAAGGTTTATTTCTATTGTTCAACATTTTCTTGTGACTTTAATCACCACCTTCAGGAAATACCATTGAAAAAACTTCAATAAACATGTGTCACAGTCTTAATTTTAATGTTATTTCCTGAAGATGGTGATTGAAGTCACTGAAACATGTTGAAAATAGAAATAAACCTTTTGAAAAGAACTATGATGAATTATTAAACAGATGAAGACTTCTTCATCATTAAACACATTCAGAGTTACCAAAAATTCTAGAAACTTCAATCAGGTTAACAAGTATTTATTATTTTTTAGTTCACTTTCTTTCTGACGATGTGTTGACGAAAGGCGTTAGAGCATTGTTTCCAAATTAGTTTCATTGTGGTAAATTAATCCATCTATTAGATCAAGTGTTATTTTGATTATTATTCATATATATATATACAAACAAACTAAAGTTTATCGGGACTCGGTCAGTTCTTCAGGTTCAAATCAAACTCTCATTGCCAACGTTTTGGTTTTTATTTAAAACCTTTTTCATAGGCCTACTATGACTACTACTTTTAAGTAGGCCTATGAAAAAGGTTTTAAATAAAAACCGAAACGTTGGCAATGAGAGTTTGATTTGAACCTGAAGAACTGACCGAGTCCCGATAACTTTAGTTTGTTTCTATTCCACGGTCGATTTTTTTATCAATATATATATATATATATATTTTTAGTTGTATTTAATTTTTTAGTTGTATATCTGTCACACGGTCGAGAAGTTATTAGTGTTTATATATTTTTTGGGAAAATAAAGGACAAAGAAACTGACCGCATCCCGATCAATCATTTTTTAGTTGTATATCTGTCACACGGTCGAGAAGTTATTAGTGTTTATATATATATATATATATATATATATATATATAAAAAGATTTCACATAAACATGTGAAATAATCAATGATCAAACCACAATAAGAAAATGGGAAAACAAGACTAATATCTTTCAACCGTAACAAGCGGTCTTTGTCAGAGTCAAAAACCCAACTGACGATATATATATCAAAAGATTTCACATAAACACGTGAAATAACAATCAATGATAAAACCAAATTACTGTAAGCAGTTGGGTTTTTGACTCTGACGAAGACTGCTTGTTACGGTTGAAAGATCTTAGTCTTGTTTTCCCATTTCTTATTGTGGTTTGATCATATATATATTCACCTTTAATATAAAAATGACAACAGTAAGTTCCTTCTCGTATTAAGTAATCTAATATCGGATTTATTAACATTAATTCTATTAAAATAACAATAGTCAAACGAAGTAGTAATTTATTAGAATGAAGGAATGTTTTAAAAATTATAACATTAATCAATAATTAAATCACAATTACAGTAATTTACGTTTGAAAACAATTTAACATAATTAAATACAATAAAAGTACGTAGCAATCAGATCGTTTCAAATAAAATATAATAAACCATATGGTTACTCATTCAAGTATTTTATTGACTGAAGATATTATATAACCCAAAATATTGAGACATCCAATCAGGGTTTATTTAAGGACTAGATGAAATCTGAGCTAATGTCGGGACGTCTAGGAGCTCAATTAAATCAAGTATAAAAACTACCGTTTTGTGGGGAAAGAGGGATTAGGGGAGCAGGTGAAGTGGATTCAGTAATGCACATTGCCTTGGGAGTAACTTATTACTGACATGGAGCGGAGTAATGGAAGGAAAGGCCGATCGCCATCGCTGCTGGGGCACTCTTTTTGCCCTTCCGTCCCATATAGTCCAGACACGTTCCCCTCTAATTCCTACCCTTATCCATTACCGCAATAATAAAACCGTCTAGGACTAGTATAAAAACAAGTAAATAATTAGAGACTATGTACTGATGGGGTTGAGAAAGGGAGATTAAAATCATTTGGAAAGGGTTTAAAGGGTGGTTGTAGGAGGGGGGCAAAAAAAAATCAGGTGAGTTGGAGGGGAGGTGTCGCGTGCTTCAACCCTTACTGGGTAAGGGGTTTGTTTTTAAAGGAGGCTTCCAGACAGCCTCTGTTTGTAATAGACCCTCATCTATGAGGCAGACAGACTCCTGGCGCCAAGGCGTTCTTGTGTGTAACGTGCAAACTTCATTCAAGACAAAACTTTTCTGCGACATACTTCAGTGAAACTACATTACATCACTATCAAATCAAAAAACTATTAATTATTTATCTTTAAAGAGTATGGCAGTCAGAAGAAACACATTGATATATATGGTGTTCTCAACACCCACAGCATGATTAATAATTAGCTATCAATTAATAAAACAAGTAAAAAACACATTATTGAGATAAATCAAATAAGGATAGGCGATTAGGAAAAAAAGAAACAAATAACAGATATTCAGTGACAAAAGAACCGACAATGCTTGGGAGGATGCCAAAAACAGTTTTACTAATAACACGTTTTAAGGAACTGGTAAACTAAACATGACAAACATTCAACGAAATATGTTTACTGATGAAGCATATAGCAAAAGATCATATCATTGAAAATGAAGAAGATACAATAACAATGAAGAATGGAAAGCACTGGATTAGGAAATATACTGTATTAAAAACATATTGCGAATGAAAATCATAAAATATGAAAATGAAATAGATACAACGATGATAAAGAATTATATAGCCGTGGATGAGACAGCTACTATCTGGAAAACAAATAGCTTATAAAGTTTATAAACAGAAAAATGAAGAATTCATCATAATGATGAAGGAAGAAAAAGATGCGTATAAAAAAATTAGTTATATGTAAAATATATAACAAAAGATGATCACAATTATATAACAGGCAATAACAATTAAGAATTTGATAGGAATAGATTGAGAAATCGGCTGTTTACAAAACATATACCAAACGAAGATGACAAATATGAAAATATATTAAAATGAGGAATATTAGAATGCTGATGAAGAAACCTTGTAAAACCGAAACATATATGAAACAAACTTTGCAAATATGGAAATTAAGAAGATATAATCAAAATAATGAAGAAAGAGAAAGCAGACAAGATATTGAATAATTATTACGCTCTGACAAACTATATATCAATGCACGACTGAAACACCCCAATATTAAATAAACAGTAGGCCTTGATAAATTACCCTATTTTATACGAAATTTATTAACTCTAATGATCGATTTAATCACTTCTTTGAGAGAAATTAGATTTATAATGGAGCTGCTCATGTAGGATGAATGTTGATTTTGTGTTCAGTTATCTTGATGTAATTGAGATTAACTGTAATAAAGGTTAATTTTGTCTAGTCATTTATTGCTATATGTTTATAGTGATCACATAACTTTAATAAATAATATATATATATAATTAAATTTCTTACTCATTTCCTTCCTTACACATTTTTTGGACAGCATTTCCAACGTTCTTTCCATTTATCAGGTGTTAAATTTAGAAGTTCACTAAAAGATCTACTAGCAAAATTCATGTATTCTAACAATTAAAAACTAACGTTTTGGTCTTCCTAGAACATCTTCAGAGTATAGACAATTCTAAGTTTTACTAAACTAAACTTACTAAATAAAATTTCATTAAGTATAGTTCAAGATCCACAAAACACATGCACACAATAAATTGAAAATCAATGTCCAAACAACAAAGCTCATTCAACCATATCAAGCGGTTTTCGTCAGAGTTAAATCTTAAGAGTTGAGATTTGACTCTAACGAAAACTGATTGTTATGGTTGAAAGATCTTTGTCTTTTTTCTAATTTCAAAATATATAGATACTTTAAAAATGCAAAAAACGATTAAAAATGGAAAACTAAAGTCCAATATAGACCAAATAAAAACACAGATAAATTAAAAATACACTTACAGTTTCTAATTTTCAGTTTGAACCATCATCAGGAGGGATAAGAGAGGAAAACAAAAAGCACTGGTGCATAGACGGTTGCTGCACTAGTGAGCTTAGTTTTCCTCTCTCTTATCTCTCCTGCTGACGGTTCAATCAAAAAATAGAGAGTGTAATGTGTTTTTAATTTATCTATGATTCTTTGCCTATATTAAACGTTATATACATTTCAATAAAAAATATATTGTAAATACATTTGTAAATTTAACTTGATTATTATTTAAATTTAGTTAATTTATTTTTTAATTTATTCATTTTCTGTTGGATTAAATTTTATTTTTTATAAAAAAATCTTTTTTATCGCATATTATTTATTTACAGTTTTTTCTTCTTCAGCTATTTCTAGAATTTTTTTCAGTTCTTTGTGGTCAAGCTGCAAATATTAATTATTTATTGCTTATCATAATTCTGATAACAATGTACTTAGAATTCTAACTATAATACTCCCCTTTTTTAACGGAGCGTGAATTCTGCTTTACACATAACTATTAGTTACTTCTTAGCTCATATTTCATACTTCTTCTACTATTTTATAGTATTCTAATATCTTTTAAATTTTTCGAACTTCATACTCATCTTGACATCAAAGGAATCAATCAAATTAATCAAAGGAACTATGGTTTACTGTAAGTGTTGAAATACTTTTTTTTCTAATCCAATTGTATCTGAGTACATAGGTGCGCAGGTCTGTCGTGTTTAATAATTTTCTTGCTTAATCTCAGAAAAGAACCGCCAAATACTAGAGACTCACGAGCTATGCAAGCATTATTTGTGTGGTATTTATTCATGATTAGAATAGAAAAAGAAACACTAAGTCTAAACACAATGGATTTCATCAAAAGTCGACCCGTTTCGAACAGTGTACATCGTCACTTTACATGATATTTATTATTTATCGTTACACGTTTCAATATTAAGGTTACACGATTTATATTAATTTAATAAAACATTGTAATATTCTTGGCTTTATAACATACTAGACTACCCATGACCAGTTGGGTCATACATCACCTTCATTTTTAATGTAATCATGTTCACGTAAATATAGGTGAACTATAAATGACCCTACTAAGAGCAACATGTAATTGGCCATGTTGGAATACTGCTTTACCTAAATGAATTAACCTTTCTGTAGAGTCTCTCCTTGAGACTAATGAATAGTCATGATAAATGCTAAATGAATTGGAAATTGAATCCTTGAAAAAGAAATGTTGCCCTCTTTAGATAAAACAAATTTCAATCATGGAATTTAAACTATTTTCCCTTGAAACCGTGATGCAATAATTTTCCAAACAATGACTTAATCGTAAAGCTCCTCAGTTATTAGTCTTGTTTCATTATATAAGCGCGTTAGATCAAATTAATATGTCAAATATGTCGCAATATTAATATTAATAATAACATGTCGTAATAGTAACATATTAATATGTAATATGTCGAATTAATGTATTTAATTTATTTTAAACTGAATTCAATTTCGTTAAATGACTCCTTGAAGAATGAAGTCGTAGTATTTGATTTGGTTCATGTTCATTATAAAGTTTAGAGGCAGTAATTCTGGCATACAGCGTAGACGTCATCTGGAAACAGATGTGTTGACAGGTCCGGAAGTCACCTGAAGAAGGTCTGCTGTACGAAGGGAGAAAAACTAGACACGTGGCATCATTTTGAGAGAACCTTTCATGGTGTATAGACTCTCTCTCACTTTCTCTCACTATCAATATTGCTTCTATTTCGATATATACTCTTACATTAACGAAAAAAAAACTCAATTTTAATTTAAAAATGAATCCTTATAAGATCATAGAATACAGAGCCGAACGGTAAGAAAGCGTGTACACCAGTTGATACATGGAAAGTCAGAGAGTTTCCCAAAAAAGTTTGTTTAAAATAAGATTCTGCATTGAGACTTCTGTGCTCTGTAAAAGGAAAAAACCTTGATCTACTGCAGCCTTTTGAAGCGGTACATGGACCTATAGTCAAGTATAGTGTCAACTCTCTTGGAAAGATAGAATACGAATACTTATTTCTTATTAAATTTAGTTCATTTTGTTTTAAGTTTGATTATTTTGATTTTTGTTAATGTTTTTTAAAATAAACAATAAGTTAATATGAACTGTTTGTAATTAGTTTGTTTTTATGGAGAATAGTAAGGTTGCAGTTGCCGTCGCACGAGAGAACACACATAGGCAGGCCAAAGATTCACCCTTTATGATATTACACAATGAACATTGAAAGTCCTAAAATTTTACCTGACACAGATATATTTAGAAGTAGGAATCATAAACGGTGCCTGACATCCTATAGGCTTGGGAATGCCGGTATAAGATCCTATCTGATTTTTTTTTCACTTCTCGCGTGAATAAATCGAAGGTCAAAGTGAGTATTAAATATAAGTAAGAGTAAAAACTCCTGATTACAAGACCAGAGGCAATTTAAGCTATTGGGCTAACTTGGCCCCTAGTTCTAATGTTTTCTAGTAATTTATAATGGTGATTAACTCTCTTTTGGCATTTGAAAATATTTTTCTTAAAACAATGTGCGAAATATTCTTTTATTATATTCATTAAATGTCTACAAATATTTCATTGTAATTGCTTAAAATTCTAAAGCGTATTTTTGAAGTTACAGCATATTAAGTATTAAATGTTATGATATCTGGTTCTCGACCTCAACGAATTGCTGACATTGCCCTCTGTGATATCTTTAGCCATTCTTAACAGTCATGCATCAGCAATACGCTATCTACAGTCACTTCTAATGTTTAGCTATATCAAACATTCTAAATGACTATAATCATCATCTAATAACCATTTCTTATAACCTAAATTTTCTAATCACAGTAACCCATGAGGTGATTACACTATTAGGCAGTTTTGAGCACGTGCTTAGTCTACCTGAACTAAAGAGGACGTCAACAAAGTCCCTAAAAAAATGTTGTATGACACACCGTGCATACTTCATTGTAAATTCGTATTCAATTGTATTTTTAGTAACACTGAGGTCACTGGAAATCACATTAGTAAACCACATCTTTCTAATCAATACACCCGAGTAGGAGTTTTTTGACCAGTTTCAAACTCAACTTGAAAATAGACAAATTATATATAGTAAAATTTCTTTCATTTTAACTTTATCTAACTATTTAAAAAAAAACTTAAATATAGTTTTTGAGAGTTTTGTCAAATTCACTGCTACCTTAAGTATTATTTATGAAAACCTGTTTTAAATTTTCTACTACTCTGATGAAGATGATCCAATCTACTGAAATTTTTAAAGGCTATATCTATTAATGTTTTGATTGTGCCATATTTACAACTTATAGTAGCGTTTGTACTACTAGTAGAAGCGAATGTGTCGCAAGACAAACTAGCTTAACCACTGTTTGGGTACGGAGCACTTTTTATGTTATGAGATACTTTTGTTTTATAAACTTTCCATACAAAAGAAGTTTATGAAACAACGTATTTCGAACATTTGGTGCTCTTTTTCAGGTTATATATACTTGTTAGAAAGGTTAAAAGCGGAAAAATATCAATAGACAGTCTATTTTTGGTATTTTTCTGTCTTATAACCTCTCTGTAAGTGCATGTAACTTGAACAAGAACATTTATTCTTTGAAAGAAATGTTTGTAAAAAAAAAATATTTCTTGAATGGAGATTGGTTTTTAATATATCCTACTTTATATGAATAAACCTCAAACCAGCCTGACACAAACCTAGATTGATTTGTTAAGTGTTAAGAGTGGTCAGTGAACCTTAAACAAAAAAAATTCCTCTTCATACTGGTCCATTGCGTATGCCTTATTCAAACTGTTGCAATAGAGCTTTTCTTACACAAAAAAAAAACACAAGCACACAGATTGTTTTCTTAAAAGAATTAATAGAAAGAGGTCCTTGAAGAGGAGTTTTGTTTAAAGGTTTGTTCATTTGAATAGAGTTGGAGGAGAGGGCAGAGTATTGTGGCGTTCACCTTCTGGCAACTGAAAACTAAAGCAGCTTTGTCTTGGGGCTGCAGTGCGCTCGATTGCCTAATGCTAAGGGCGAAGGGATTTCGTGGATGAATATTGAGGCCCTCTTCAACTGCCGGTATTCACCTATGTCTACTTGCCGTCATAGACGACTAATCAGATGATTTAATAATTAGAAAAATAAACCATCATGGTCTTCCTTCTCGGCCCGTTTGAGACAAAATCCTTCTTTTTAATCAGAGTTTCTCAATCTTTGTTTTACCTCATGGTCATCAAAATTTGTCAACGACTCATTCAACTATATAATCAAAGAAATTACTTACATCTTACGGATATTCCCCAATTAAGTCACTCAATAATAGTGAATTGAAAACAGCTTTCACATGCTAAAACTTGAGTTGAGTCATTGAAAGTATTTCAAGCTTAAGGCACTACTCTACTACACTGGTGTAACAAATTGCATTTCAATAACAACCTTTATCTACCCTACTGTAGATAGAAATTGACTGTACTTCAATTTTTTACAACAGTGGGCCAGCTATAGAGTAGTCCTATACTTGCACGTCATTTACAAAGTAGCCCAGTTGTTGGTATGGCCACCTCTGGACTGTAGATCCGGAGTTCGATGCCCACTCTCGTCTTCGATTTATTCACGCAAGAGGTGATAAATCTGATCACATCATCCGTTGGAGAGGACGTTCAGCTATCGGTCTCTCTACGGTGACTGGCACGTGTTAACGAACCCTACTCTCAATTCACTTGAGATAGGCAAAATTTAGGAACACCAATGTAAAATAAATTCAGCAATCAAATCAACGAGTCATACAAGAGAATATTATCTTAAGAGGCATTGTGTTAAATACACTGGTTCTCTCTTGAAATGCCTATGTTGGCATAGTAACACTGGGTTTGGTTACTAGTAGGAGTTCACGTTTCGTTGATTTCACCAGTATTGTTAATAATGGTCAAAAGTTATTACTGAGTCAAAAATCAGTCATATTTTCAACCTCTGAATAACACAAAGGTATAAATTCTATAGATGTAAGCACTAGCAAAAACAAAATTAACAAAAAACAAATATTATGCTCTATCAATAATATTTAGTAGTTTCCAGCAAATTGATTGATCTAAAGTCTCTTAAGATGAATTTTTTAACTCCTTTTAGAGGATCTCTCTTTTGCTCCTCTTTTCTAGTCCCAAGTCTAGATAGAGGTGGATAGCTTGTGTAGAAGTAACGATTCTACCAAACTGAACAAATTTTTGACTAAATTTTATATTTGAACCATATGTGAGTAATTTTGATTTTTTGGCCCCTCCTATTACGTTACTCGTACTCTTTAGCTGTATACTTTAATCGTACCATCAAGTTAATAATTATACTCATTAGACTGTGACGTCATTTTACTGCTGCTGTAAGGGCTGCTAACAGTATTTTTCATGTTTAAGGGTTCAACAGTATCTTATAGTGCCTTTAGTTCCAATTTACTTATTATTCTTCTTACTTGGTATTATTACTTTTCTCGGTTATAAATTGATGAAATTGTTTACCAAGAGAGTTTCTCACTTATTTTAATGGGGGCCAGGTTAGCAGGTGCCAACGTGATCGCTGCTGCACTGGTATACAGGATTCAATACCACTCTAGCCCTCGATTTATTCATAAGTGAGGTAAAAAAATCTGAGTACATCGTCCCTTGAGTATTGTTCAAGCTAAGCCGTCGTCCTGAGCTAGTACGATGCCAGGTACTTGTTAAAGATCTCTACTCTAAATACATTTGAGTAAGGAAAAATTTAGGACTTCCAATGTAGGATCAACAGGTAATATGGCTCAGCTGTTACTAAAATGGGTGCCAAATAACATATGAGCTACAATTATTCCCCCTAGAACAACACAAAAAGGAGAACGCCTTATAAGTGTGGGCGTTGAAAAACAAACTAATTATTTTGATTAATACTTAAAACTCAAATTTTAAGGGGATAATAAAATTATTCTTTTGTATTATCATTGCAGTATATTATTATATAAAATGTTATGTTTGTCCGGTGTTGAATTTATAACTAATAGAAGCAGAATGTGAAATAGTACCCTAAACTAGTACAGAAGATCTGTTCAAAAGATGTTTCCTTTAATGTTTTTCCTGAAGATGTTTAAGCTAAATTATCAGATGCTGGTACAAAGAGATGAGAGATGTGGTAGGAAGGTCAAAGCTTTGCAAGATCAAGTTCAATCCTTGGCTAAAATCTGTAAACAGTTATTACAAATACAAAAGAGTAAGGAGAAGGCTGTGTACTTGACCCTTAAGGGCTATCTTAACTGCAATCTTGCTTGTTACGAAACACCTTCAAGAAACACAATTACTCTGGTTTTATACGAACACAAGTAGAAAACATCTGCACGACGAAATACTGGACAGGCAAAACTTCTTTTTAGAGGGGGACTGTTTCAATAGAACAGACAATTGAAATATAGCCCGCATGCGGCCCATCGGAACTGTTCTGTGTCCAGCCCAATATTTATCTAAATCACAGATACCTAACCTTTCTTTACTCCTATACCCCTAAAAAATTTGCCTTCACTTCGCACCCTCTACATTTTATACTTTTGTTCAAGGATAAAAGATATTGACTCATCCTTACTATATTTAAAACATCCTTACTATATTTTACTATCAATGATTAAACCACAATAAGAATAATTCTTATTGTGGTTTAATCATTGATTGTTGTTTCACGTGTTTATGTGAAATCTTTTTATCGATATTTTACTATATGTAAAAAAAAAATCAAACTTTTAGACAAGAAGATTCATAGATTGATATTTGAATAAACTTTACGAAAATAATAACTCTTGTTTGAAGTACTATATGTCAAATAATAAAAACTAGCTTCGAAACGCATAGAAAGGAATTTAATTTTCTAATATGTAAAAAAACCAAATGTATGGACTAGAGAGGATATCTCAGATTAACATTTGAATATACCTAACAAAAAATAATTGATTTCTTGAAATATATACAAGATAACATAAAAATACTATTTTTTTTAATGAAAATACTATTAACTCTGGATCTCTATGACGTTATCAAACTAAGCTTTTGAAAATTTCCTTAGAATGTCTTTAAAAAATATCATATCCTTAAAAGTGCTGAAATTTCCTTAAACTAAGAAATTTTTTTAAAGTTGCAGCATTGCTTCTCGCACCCCCTGGAATGATGTCTCGCACTCTTGATGGGAAACCTGATCTATTCATTAATCAGGGGTTCACAAATTAGTATTGGGAACACTAGATCCGATCATTAAAATTATAAGTACGTATATTGTAAATAAATTAAATATCGTACTCCAGAAAGCATTTCTGTTTATATTTTACGAAACTTATATTCCATATATATATATATAATATATATATTACAAGATTTTACATAAACCCGTAAAATAACAAATCAATAATCAATGACCAAACCACAAAATGAAATGGGGAAAAAAGACTAAGATCTTTCAACCGTAACAAGAGTCGTGGTCAGAGTCAAAAACCCAACTTCATCAGTTGGGTTTTTGACTCTGACAATGGCCACTTGTTTACAGTTGAAAGATCTTAGTCTTTTTTCCCCATTTCATATTGTGGTTTGATTATTGATATATTTATATATATAAGCGTAGAATTCCCCATACCTTGAAATGCCCAGTCATTAGGCTCTGATATATATACGTCCCTGAAGGTCATTTAAATGTACGTACTTTTGATTTTTTTACATGTGTATATTTAATTTTAGTACATTTAAATGTACTTAGTACATTGTACAGATTTACAATATGACTTTATAGTCTGAAACTATTCATCAAGAAACAAAGTTGAGAACGCAGGCTTTATTACAAAAGAAAACAATTCTCTAAACATTTCGGTGAGACCATTTTTTTTCTCCTCTCTAGATCAATTAAGATTAAGTAATGATTACAGCTATTAATAATTACTGAACATAAATAAATTAGAAAATGTGCCATCTGACCAAGTACTAATGAAAATATAATTATATAAATAACAAAAAGAATTAGAAATTTAAAATATTTGCAAAATTAAGTTGCTTGTATATAATTGAAAATGAAATTCAAATATAAATATATAAATTTATATTCATATATAAATTATTAAATAGCTTAATTGATTGTCCTTATGTAATTATATTTTCACATACCATCATATACTTTAAAAAGCAGTTCTCGCTAGATAACCGAAGCTAAGCAAGATTGGGTGTAGTTACCGCTACATAGCCACTCTTTAGCATTTCTGGAAATAATGTGGCTCACCCGTTCTAAATGGGTGCTAAATCAAAAATGAGCCACTCATTCAGTCCTTGAATACCACAAAAGTTTGGGTCTACGATTTAAAAAGAATGGCATTAAGCTTGGAATTTCAAACCGTGCCAGTACAATCGGCTCCTTTATTCCTTATATTGCACAACCAAAAGAGCTTTGAAGAAAAGAGACCGTTCTATCAATGGATGTTAGAGTGGTTCAAGTATTTAAGGACTTTTGAATTGTGAAGAACATATGTTACATTTCAGTGTATCTCTTTTTTTTAAAGGCAAAGGTAGGTTTAGTAGTTATTGTTTGGATATGAAAGAGGCGTGACAGTGGTTTCGAAGACAGATGTATTTAAGAATTGAAGTGAGAGACAAATTAGCCAGGTGAGACAGGAATCCGGGACAGGAAGAAGTCGTGGCTGTGTTGATGAAGACAGAAGTGGGTAGGCATTGTCCAGTCGAAGTCCCGCTGGGGGACGAGTAGTCGCTGGGCACAGTAGTCACTGGGCAACACTAACCCGGCCACCCGCCAAGTCGGCCAGGTGGTCTCCCACGACTACCATATGCTGTCCACATCTTGTACCTTCACCGCAAAACTTACGCTGTCTTCCTAATGACGCCCCAACACCCGTGTCATTCATATCAACCGGCTATTTGTCCTCGCTCAATTGAGCCCATTCGCCAGGCTTCCTCTCCTCACAATGGACAAGTCACCGGCTTATTTATGCCTTCGACGACCGCCACGCGCACCACCTCCTCCCACTTCAACAGCCATCCGATTTCTGCTAAACCCAATCATTTATATGCACCGTCATACCTCGTAAGTTGATATCGGAGATGTTGGAGCGCTTTCGGATCTGGTCCATCTTCATTCGCAACTAATCTATGGGGCTATTGTCGAGAGGTTTTATAGTCGTGTCCACTGCTATCTAGATATTGTTATTTCAAATTATGGCGTTATTTTTAAATTTATTTAATTATTATCTAGTCTAATTCTTTTATAGTTTTTTTAATTACATAAGATTAATATTTTTTCTTTCTCACTAAAAACTTTAGTATAATTAATATTAGAACTATAATACATCGTCTTACCTCGTATACTGCTCCTATAGCTCCCAACCCTTTCGGCTGACTCCCATCTTCAAAAAGAACTGATCCAAGGCGTCCTACTTCCAGTTACATAATCTACCTAATTTTTCAATGCTGTCTTTATTCTACGACTAGACAGACTTGACAATGACGAAAATAAGAGAAAACAAATAACCCAAATAATGTTAACTAAAATAAAATGAAAATAAAATAATGTTATAATAATTAAATAATGAATATATAGACAAAGATAAATATAATCTATTTGGTAGATTATATAACGGGAAGTACGATTCCTTAAATCAGTTCTTTTTGAAGATGGGTGACGCCCGAAACCGGTCAGAGAACTGCACCAGCAGTATACGAGGTAAGAAGATATATTATAGTTCTAATATTAATAATACTAACATCAGTGGTAATAAAAAAAATGCAAGTATTTAGTATTACTATAGGTAAGATAGATATTCTATATCGCAAACACATCTTGTAATTTTAAACCCTTCTAGAAAGGAACTTAAATTTCAAATTTTAATATTCTTAATGTTTTAAATTAAAATGTTCATTGGTTGTTTTTGTAGTATTGAATTATTACTTAAGGTTATACTAACATTTGACTCCTGTTTTGTTGCCTATGTTTCTTGAAATACTTTAATGCTTGAACAACATTTCCTTATTCATGATCAATCCTTAAAACATGTTCAGTGTTGATCATAAAACAGAAAAGAGTTTAACCACTATACCCATATGTTCATATGAACAAAAATCTGGTGCGGTCTACACTCAACTTTACTATATGTAAAGATATCAAACCAATTAACAATCAATTTAGTTTAATGATTTTTTTAATGTGGCTATTTAATTGCTTACTTTACCATAAGTAATGTGTAGTGATTGTGAAAAATCCACAATCGAAATCTCTAGATTTTCACGGTATTAAATGTTTTGAAGTCCTCAAAGTCATTTTATGACGTTTTTTTGATGATGTCTGTTGTGGGTGGGTGGGTGTTTATCCAAAAGCTTTGTAGACACTACAGTCCACAATCTTTGATGGATCAAATTTATATTTCACAAAAATGGGTTTCATAGTTTAGATGTGCTGTATGTATAGTTTGGGAGCAATTTTGCATAATGGTAAAGTTACTTTTTTGGTTAAAGTGTGTCTTTAACTACTAATTCTAGATTCTTGAAATATTGGCATAATCTTCCAGGCTACAAAAGCAATAACTAAAAAAAATCCTCAGTCTTTTAAAACAACTGGAAATGTTTTTTTTTTTCAATAACATAGTAAAATTTGACTTATTATTCAACTGAAAACTTGTGTGGGTGATACAAGTCATGTTTGACGGATCAAACAAATAAAATTGAACCTAAAAATAAAGCATTATATGATAAATGAGTAAAGATTATAAGTAAAGTATAGTTATCGTGAACAAAGTCGATTTGGAGGTTTTGACGGAATTATATGTTTTGAGGTCCCAGAAGACGTTTTATGAAGATTTTTCGATGATGTCTGTGTGGGTGGGTGGATGAGTTAGTGTGTATCCAAAGTTTATGGCCATGCTACGATCTAGATTCATAATCTACGGTCTTGCTTTAGTCCGTAATCTCTCATGGACTAAATTGATATTTTACACAAAAATATACCTCATAGTGTAGATGAGCCCTATTGATTGGGAGCAATTAAGCATGATGGCAAAGTCACTTTTTTTGCTAAAAACCTGTTTTTAGAAGGCTACATTTTTTTACTCATGTACCACCAATACTAGAGTATTGAAACTTTGGCATTATCTTTTAAGCTACAAAATCAAGAAAATAAAAATACGCTCAGAGTTTTAAAACAACAGAAAAAGATTTTTTCAATAAAATTTACAAATTTTGACTTATAATTCAATCTGAAAGCTTTTGAGAGCGATAAAATCCATACAGTTTAACGGATCAAAATGAAATTATAGCGAAAATTAGAACATTATGAGAAGGATAAGGTGAAATATTTTTTTCCAAAGTTACATTCATTAAAGGAGCGTTACAGTACATATTCTGTTTTCAGAAAATTTTTTTGACGCTAAACGGCTCATTAAAAAAACTATGAAATTTTGCCAAAAAAATTAATAGAAAATTAGAATTTGTAAAAAAAATTCATGAAAATCAATTACGGCAACTGATTTTTATGAAACCCATAAAAACGAATATTGGCCCTGTACTAATGGTTCACTTGTTATACTTGTCGCATTTGTTTACATTTATTTTCATTGTTTACATTGACTTAGAAATTTTTTGAGTGAGTCAACCGAAATATAATTGATGTTTAGAAGTTTAATGAACTTTTTTTAAATGATTTAATGACTTATTTAGATATAAAAACAATATTCTTTCATGTAAAAAATCATAGCCAATGAACATAAATTCCTGATGCTTTCCATGGGATGATGAATTTGTCAAACAAAATATTGTAATTAATCTATATAGTTCACCATTCAACAAGACTTAATATAAGATGAGGGTTTTCTTATGTTTATGAATAATATTAACTTGAATATTGAAATATGAGGAATAGACTGTGTGGTCATATATTAAAAAACTTTTATAATTTATAAGCTATTCTTCAGTGATTCGATGACCCTGAGATTTTTGTGTTAATTTTTCTGACATTATCACACCAAATATGAATATTTTGAAAACTTATACAGAATTTTTTGGCTTTAATCTTCAATATAGAAACAAGTTAGGTAAACTACATCAAATTTAACAGAACGATTGACCAAGCTATTGTACTGATGGTCTTGTAAGAGATCAGTTGGCTATAGGAACAAAAGGCATGTTATCCTGTGTAAGAGATTTTGCAACAAAAATTCTTTACTTTGGTTTTACAAAAGTGTTGTTACTGCTGCAGTAATACCGTTTATATTATACCAATCAGTTATGTGATATACAAAAATAAGCGTGTATATTGATAACTGTATTACCTCGAGGATTGAAAACTAATAAACATTTCACATTTAGAAATTTGTATGAAGAATTAATAATTTTCTGTTTATTTCACAAAATAGAAATGCCTCTCTGAGGAATGAAATATCCACGATACCCTGGAATGAATGGATCTTGAAGCAACTACTCTGATATAATGACTTGTTATAAATTAAAAATGCAAGCAGTATCAATAGCTGGAAACATGGAAATAGCTAACAAAGAGTTAGTCTAGAATTTGGAAATGTTTGCAACCATTTGCAACTTTGGTGTCTCGAGAATTTCGCGTGTTTGCATCAACACACGTTAAAAATCACACAAGTTGAACTAACAAATAGATCAAGATGAAATCGTAAAAGCTGCCGAGAACAACCTCCCCAATACAGCTTAACAAGCTCATTCTAACTGAACCTAAATTTATAGTGTTTACTATAATCTACATAACTTCAAAGAAGAATTTAGAAATATATGTGGAAGATCTATTAAAAATTTGTCCACTTAACTCTTATGAATGAAAGCTGCATTTAATATCATAAAAAGAATGCAGACTGTCATTCCAGAATAGATGCAAATCTTTGATAAAATTTGTAGATGAATGCGAGACAATCGCCTCGGGGAAGGTAAAGATTTTTGTCCAGTGATACTCAAAACTATATGAGTGAAGGATATTTCTAAATGAACATAAAGGCCAGTTCATTAACGCTTTTCGAAAACGTTATTATTGTTGTAGTTATTACCAATGATAGTATATGGTGAGACATACAAAAACAAGCATATGTACTGATAGTGGATCAATCACTATCAGTACTATCTGTACTACCTCCAGGAATGAAAGACTAATAAACATCTCCCTTCTAGATATTTATATTATGCCTAAATGGGACATTATGCTCGTATATTATGTACACAAGAAGTTTGATATTGTGTTTACTTATAGTAAAGTTGTGTGTTGGCCACTCCAGATTTTTTATATTGACTTAGAAATTTTTTGAGTTAATCGACTGGAATAGAATTAAAGTTTAGAGTTTTAATTAAACAATTTCAAATGATTTAGTGACTTAATATACAATCAGGCACCATGATGCTTTTCATGGTGTGATGAATTAATTAAATTAATTAAAATGCTCTAAAGGATTAATTAAAATGCTCTAATTAGGTATATTGCTGCTTGAACAAAACTTTATATTAGATGTAGACTTTCTTGTTTATGAATCTTATTACCTTTAGGTTATATTGAATTTAGAGTAATGGACTCCTTAGTTTTATATTAAAAAACAGATACTAATTCGAATCTGATTCTTCGTTGATTCAATGATACTAACTTTTTTTTTTCTTATCTTACAAGTTTCTGATATTTAGAAGTCTTTGAGGGAAAGCTTTGGCTTAAATTTTCAATGTAGAAGAAGGTCAGATGAACTTTATTAAATGTAGGAGATCTATAGGAACAAAAGCTATTTCTCCTGTAAGAGATTATTACGTGACACGAAATCGTCACATTTTCTTTACAGTAAAAAAAAAATGATATTACTGATGTTGTAATACCAAGGATATTCCATGCATCAATTGTGTGATATACAGAAAAAAGCACGTATAATGATAACTAGTTCAATCACTATCTGTACTACCTCCAGGAATGAAAGACTAATAAACATCTCCCATTTAAATATTTATATTATGTCTAAATGGGATATTATATCATTGTAGGGTAAAAATCTAATGAAATGGTCTCCACATATACAAATTTTAATGATATAAACAACGCGTTTCGAACACGTAGTGTTCTTCCTCAGGCATTAACTAAAAAATGCAATGACACCAGAGAGTTATCTATAGTACAAAGTAAAAAGTACAAAAATTAATATAAAATAAAATAAGGCAGAAAGTACGAACCTAATTTTACCCTACAATGAGTAAATACCACATAATAACTGATTGCACTACAGTAGGGACATTATATACCCAAGAAGTTTGATATTATATTTACTTATAGTAAAGTTGAATATAGGCCACTCCAAATTTTTTAAGTGAATCGACTAAAATAAAATGAATGTTAGGGGTTTAATAAAAAAAAAATTGAACTGATAATGACTTAATATGAGATGTAAGAAGAATAAAATTCTCACTCTTATAACATCAACGCCAATCAAACATAAAATTTCTTATGCTTTCTATGGTATTATGGATTTGTCTAACAAATACTGTCATCAATCTATATGTTGCACCATTCAACAAACTTTAATATCAAATGTAGATTTTCTTATGTTTATGAATCACATGCTTTTTTTTAAAATTGAAGTAAAAGGAATGGGCTCTTTCGTTCTCAGAAGAGGTAATATGTTGTTGACAAACATCTAGTTTTTACTATTCAAGTCTAATAGTTCATATTTATTCTTTTAACAATTTCAAGCTTCCAGCTATAAAAGTTTTAAATTATACTGAAAAACCAACTTTGAATTCGATTTGAGTATACCTAACTGGTTAATTACTGATATTTTGTTCCCAATATATATTCACAGCAACCTTATATCAGGGTACACAAAAAAAAAGTTAAAACTTACTCAAAATAAATTGGATTTTTATAATTTTTGACAAAGTGAAAGAAATCTATTTTATAAAAAACACTAGCATGTCATAAAATTCCAAGTATAATATTTTTTTTAAAGGTGGAAATGCAAAAACCTAATTCAAAATTGAAAACATTCTTTGAAAAATTTTCTGAATAATCAGATTATTTGCTTGCATCAAATAGAATTTAGTATCTGATAAACGATGTAAGATTCGTGATTTTTATCGAAATAAAACACTTCAATTTTGAGTAAAGAACGTTAAAAAAAATGTAAACTTTAATAAAATTTAAATTTTCGTAATAATATGACGTTCTTATGTGACCACAACTACAATATCGAACAAAAAAATTGTCTGTGTAATTATTTAAGTGACTAGAAGTTATATTCATTATTAGAACGAGACTTAGTAACAACTAATTGAAATGATAAATAAGATGTCATTTCTTCTAGACATATACATACAGCCGGAGTTTATGAAACTTATCCTATCCCATTAATAATTTAAGTTATTACTAAATGATTTATCAATAGGTTTAAGCAACAATATTTTACTTCACTCTTAGTAAAATGTAGTGGTAATGATAAAATTTGATTGATTTTACATCTTGATGTGTTCTATAGACATTTCTAAAATTGTATTGATGATATCTGAGTGCATGTGGGTGAGATTAATTCTTGCAACTTCGATACAAAATTATGAAATTCCTGATACAAATAATTCTTTATCAGGAGAATAGTTTTTGTTAATGTCGAATCATGACAAAGGTGTTTTATGATTATTTATACCAAAACACAAACTATTCTTTCCCATTCTTTTGTAGACAATAAAAAATTGCCATTTTGCACATAACATCATCACAATATTAAGTTCAATACAAGGCAAATTTTGTTTTAGATATTAAGAAGACAAAGAAAGTCAAATAACATCTTCTTTCTTCCTTATTACTTTCATAATCACAGATTCTTACAAAGTCAAATAATAATAACCTTTACTCTATATACAAAACAAAATCATGAAGAATCAAATCAACGTTCAAAGTAAAATTAAAAAAAATGTGAAGGTGATTTCATTCATTAACCATATTAAATGTCTAAATACGTTAAAATAAAAATGAGTGCATATTACATTTGACTGCCTTCCAAGCACTCAATGAACGGGTAATATGACATCCTTCCCTTAATCATTAATATAATTAATAAGTAAATTTAGATGAGTAATTTTAACTAATTAATACAAAGGATTATGCTGCAGAAATAATCTCACCAAGTGAATGACTATAAACGGAAATATTTTCCAAAGTATAATTTGTACACAACTTAAAAATACTGAAGTATTTTTGCCAAGAATGCTCTGGCATTGCTATAAGTAAATATTTTATTAAATTCATAAATAATCAATTTAATTAACTGATTATTCTAATGTGACTGTCTTCATTATTCAAATTATAAAGAGAATATATAAGTAATTATAGAATTAGGAAAAATATTTGCAATTCGTCATTGGAGGTCTCCACTCCCAAATAGAGGAATCTTTAAACGTTCAAAATAAGTTGCAATGCTAGTGACCTCGCTTGTAGGAGAAACAATAACAGTTCATATTTAAATTCATTTATTCTAATGAGCCTATAAGTGCTTTACTGGTTGTAATGAAAAGGTAATCAATCAATAGTTAAAGTCGTGGAAAAAATCTGGAGTGGCCATTGTTAAACAATGTTCAACAAATTAATTGTGTCAACACCCATTACAAAAATAAAATATCTTTTATTATTTCAAAATTACAAGCGCAGTACGGCATTCAATACTTTTCAATAACATAAGAAAGTTACACCTTGTTAATTTACACTGAATGTTTATATTATCTCATTTCTACGACATCTAAGTCGTTATATACTTCATACATGCAATATACAATGCTTAACAATGAATTATTTATGAAGAATAAATATGTACATCTGTAACATGATATCTATCAAAAAGGTTTTGCTTAATTAATGCTAGTGAATTATAAGAAGTATAACTTTCATATTTATTTGAATAACCTAATCGTAATATTATTTTTTCAGTCATATTAAATTACAGTAATTGTTATATTAAATTAATCAAGTGAAAATATCTCAATTCACAATATATTTCCGATTAAAATGGGTCTAATCTTTATATAAAATATTCTGAACCAAATATATTGATAAAAGATTATTGTTGATAAAAGAAAACTTCTACTTCATAAATAATCCAGAATTAGCATTTTATATCTTTTATAGCATTATAATTAATGCACAAGATTGTATTTGAACAAAAAGATACAACATTTGTTAACTAAAAAGAATGCTCATTTAAAAATCACTTCTTCATATTCATTAAAAGTAATGATTAAGTAACTATCCAGTTATTTTCATATGCCATTAATATGAAACTATTTAAGTACTTATTAAAGTGTACAAATAAGCTGAGATAAAAATTGTACTTACTATTTGAAGTTATAACAGTATAAAGTTCAAGTTGAGTGAATAAACTTCTAAAATATTAAAGCTTAAAGGCACTCCCGAAAGCGTAACACCAAAATGGAGAACAATGCCGACAGTTTTGTTTTATACAAGGTTTCTAAAAGTTAAAAAAAATTGGTCTGGTCTATACCAAACTATACGATAGTTAAATGTATTATCAAAATCATGAATAATAAATTTAACTAAATTTATTTTGCTAGTTGTGATGAAAAGGTAATCAATATTTAAAGTTGTGGAAAAAATCTAGAGTGGCCATTATTAAGCAATGTTCAACACTATTAATTTTGTTAATACTTACTTCAAAAATTTAATATCTTTCTTATTTTAAACTTCATTGGCAGTACGGACTTCACTACTTATCAGTAACAGAAGAGTTACACTTTCTTAATTTGCAATGAATGTTAAATTAATATTATCTCATTTTTAGAACATATGAGTATAATATATAAGTCGTAGGGTATATAAGTCGTAATATGCTACATATATGCAATATACAATGTTTAATACTGTATGATTTATGAAGTATAAATATGTACATCTGTAACATAAGTATCAAAAATCTTTTGTTTAATTAATGCTACTAAATTGTAAGAAGTATAATTTTCATAATTCATTTGAATAGCCTAATGGAAATATTATTTCTTCATTCATCTTAAATTACAGTAATTGGTATATAAAATAAATTAATTAAAAGTATCATAAGTAATTTAGTATAACTACCTTAATTTACAACATATTTCTACTTAAAATAGGTCTAATTTTCAAGTAAAATATTCAGTAACAAATATGTACTGTTAAAAGTAGATAATTATACTTCATAAGTAATCCATAATTAGCATTTTAAATCTTTTAACATTGTGATTATTTTATAATATTTTATTTCAGCAAAAAGATACAAAATGTGTTAACCAAAAAGAATGCTAAATAAATATCAACCGTCATATTGATTGGAAGCATTAAGTAATTCTCGAATTATTTCCAAATGACAATAATATTAAACTATATAAGTATTTATTATACTGCACAAATAAGTCGAAACAGAAATCGTACTTACTGTTTGAAGTCATCATTGTATGAAATATCAAGTTGAGTGAATAATTTCTAAATTATTAGAACTTTATTTAAAGGCACTTAAATAGTTCTTACTTAGTGTTACGAAAGCGTAACACTTTACTAGAGCATAAAGGCGATGGTTTTTTTCTATTTACATCTTTCTTAAAGTAAAATGTATTTCATATGGAAGTTGATTTGTTTAAATGTAGTCTATACTCATGATTAAAAGTATTATAAGTGACGTTGCAACTATTCATTAGCTAGAGGTCGTAATATCCCCCCTCTGCTAGTCTTGATGATCCGTCAATTCGAGACTCCAGAACGTCTTGAAAATATATATTTTTATGGAATTACAATCAAGGATTAATTTTAGACTGCTATCATTGGTCCCAGACTTAAATCTTTTTAAAGTACTTTTTTTTTTTTTTGTTATGTTTTCCTCACGGGTAGTAACCCTACCATTAGGGAGTTTATTTTTGTTAACCTGTTCCCATTTGATTACAGGTTTTCTCATTCAGTGTTATTGAACTGCATATATGTAGTTATTGGTATATAATTCATCAATTGGTAGGTTGTTTATAAAACCATGTTACACTACGCTGCAATTGCCACATTAAATTAAATCAGTTTTTATTTTTATTTCATTTTACTATTTTCCCATGATTTAGCTTTAAATTTTGATGTGGCAGATAGATCAATAAATATTCATTAATTAATCATTCGTTTTCGAAATTGAAATCGATCTATTACAATTTCTACAATATATTTAATAGGCCGGTCCATCTACGACTCTTATCCAAACAACTCCCTTCCTGGCACAGTCGGAAATTCCAGCTGCTTCTGCTTACAGAAAGTCTTGTCAGTTTTTAAGTCTATCATTTTTTCAAATTACTCTGTGAATTAGCTCAGGCTCAGGCGACATACCCTTTCTCTAGTTCTTGTAGTCTGATCGTGACGTCACCAATGGTACCTGACCTCATGTCACGTGACGTCAGTGCCATGTACGACGTCACATGTTCTTATCAGACTACAAGAGGTGTTAATATTAGATTTTTTTAGTATAATCTGTATAACATTTTGTCTAAAAAGATTTTGATGACTTTAGATTATATATTATATTTAAGCTTTATATATGAGATGATACAAGAGTTATCAAGAAAATTTTATGATAGAGAAAGGGAACACTGCTTTAAAATGGCTCAGCGCGTTCGGCGGCTAGGGTTAAGGTTATCTCTCTTTGAACTTGGAAGGATCTAGCGGACATCATGGAGAATACACCTGAAAGTGATGTTGGTAGTATAGAATGTTTTCGAAACTTTACTGCTCCAGAAGTTTTTATTCAAGGGATTGCTGGAACAGTTGATCAGCAAGATGTCGAATGTATTATTAGGGCTCAGAAGCAAATGTAAACGCATTTTTTATTGTAATATTTCAATTCAGGTAACACTTACTAATGATTTTTTTTCAGGCTTCAACGATTTGAAAAAACTAATGAAATGCTCTCAAATTGTAATACACTTTGCATAACACGATTGAAAACTGCATCTGTTGAATTCAAAAAGCATACTCATTTATTAATTGAAATGAGGAAAGACTTGGATAATGTGTTCAAAAGAATTCAAACATTAAAATCTAAGTTGCTAGCTCAACATCCAGAAGGCTTCCAAAGTAAACCCAGTCAGTATTATTCATGTTATGTTATGATTTTCATATAATGCATTTGTTACAAGTGTTTCTCATTCATGCTTAAGAAAAAGAAGTGGATGTTAAAGAACCAGTTGCAGCTTCCACCGATACAAAACCAACTTCAATACCAGAAGCTCAGACATCATCTGATTCTAAAAAAATAAAAGGTATTAATTTTTACTGGATGATTTGTTTAATAACTAATTGGTATTTTAGTTCTGATACATTTTAAGTGTGATCAATTTTTATTTTAACTATGCCATTTATTAAAATAGTAATTGCTGTTAAGACTTAGCTAGAAGATTTAAAGATTTCCTAAAAATATGAATGTTGATTATCCTTCATATGGAAATGCTTTGAAAATCTCCTTTTTACCATGCCATTTTTACTCCTGTTGATCATACTTCCTAGAAACCGTAGAGCTTTGCTCTTAGATGAATAGACGTACGTTTATTGGGTTATAACTTTTAATTTTAATTCCCTTCGTTATGTCCAGGGATGACTCAAGTATTAAAGCTCACAATAAAATGTTTATAAATTTTAGATAAAAACAATTATATAACTTTTAAGTTTATATTTTAAAGTATTAATAAATGTTCTTATCAGTAATTAAACCCTGAAAAGTTATCAACTTGTTTTTATTGTGGCTATAATATGTCAAACAGTTTGTACACAAACTCCTTATATCCAGAAATACAAATAACAAAATTTCACAATCTTTCGGTCAAAAAAGAAACAAACATGAATTACTCCATATATGTGTTTAAAAGTATTTTTTTTTTCAATTTTTGTTACTCGTCATTACAATGTGATGTGAAATGATCTGAACACTGCTAGGGTATAACTTTCCCCTAAGAATAATTTTAACTGCTAAAATAAAATTGGCTGTTTCCAAACTCTACCATTTTTTATTTTCTTGGATCAACACCTTAAAAATTGAGTGTTTCTCATTCTTTTATGTTCACCATGCCATCTTTAATTTTGATGTAATCATGAAGATGCCATAAAGACGAAATGTTGGCATAGATTTTGAAACGCTGTATCAATAGCCAATACTCATAAGAAGAATAAAAATATTCCTTAAAATTCCTGAGTTTCCTGATAACCGTACAACCTACTAGAGATAAGTAGACACTAAAGGTAATGACATTTACGATTAATATGTTATAGCATATAGAATTGCCAAATTTCCATTATTATAGTGTACCTTCCGTTGTTAGAATGAGCAGTATTTTAAATATTTTGAAATGTCAGCAATATATATAATGTAAACTATATACTAGATATATTATTTGCAAAGTAATTTTTGAAAAATTAGGATGGAGCAATTGTTGCATAAATTGCATAGTATGTTAACTATAGTAAATTTGACTAATTAATCGTGCTTTTTTTTTAATGAATTCATTGTACCAGTTTAAATTTTCCATTTTTGTAGTTTAATTCCTTTCATTGACATATGTATACATAATAGTGTGCTTTCATAATTATGTATATAAAATTGTGTCTTAAGTTGAATTATATTATGTATACATATAATATTCTTGATCTACTGTAAAATAATTACACTTGTTCAATATGACTGCAGTTTGTTTAGTTCGAATGTCTTAAGAAGTGTCACGTAGTAGTCCCATCCTTGTAAATGTAAGATATCTGATCTTATGTGAGCTCCCTTTGACTTTTGCTTGGTCTTATCAGTTAATTGGTTTCCCAAAACATGCTCCGCCATTTCCCCTCCTCCCTATTATTTTGTTCACTATCATAGCAAGCTTTGGAGGATTTGTTAGTATCTTTACTAGTTTTCGCAGATTTTTTTGGTTGAGCAGGCATAGATGGAAACAGAACAATAATTAACAGTATTTGTTCAGGTAATAAACTGTGAATTACTTTTCTGTCTATGAAAGCCGATAGTGTGACATTGGGTAATTTTGGAAAGAGCATGACTTCATCAAAGCAATAAGGACGGACTGATTTGGAATTATAAAGGAAGTCCCCACAAACCAGATGTTATTGAAAAAAACAAAGTGTTTTAAACAGTCAGTGTTCGATGGATAAGTTTACCTGAAGAATACTATGTCTTCAATAAAACTTGTTTGTGTGGAGACTCCATCAAAATTCTAAAAAATGTTCATTAATTCTTATTTTCTCAATTGATCAATTTTTAATATGTAGTACTTTGAGATTATGACCAGTATTTACATTTACATCTTTTGAAGTTTCTTCTCTGTTTTGGAATTTTCTGTATCCAAAATATATCTTCTCTGCATTATTAGAGTTTGATGCAGAAACTAAGTGCTCATGTTACACTATCCATTTGAGGCTTTAGTTTAGGTCTCTGCTGCAGTCACCAAGAATTGATGCGATTGTTTTCATTTGATGTTTTAGTTTATGTATTAACTATAGCAATCAAGCCATTATTGTTCATCTAGAAACTAAGTGCTCATGTTACACTATCCATTTGAGGCTTTAGTTTAGGTCTCTGCTGCAGTCACCAAGAATTGATGCGATTGTTTTCATTTGATGTTTTAGTTTATGTATTAACTATAACAATCCAGCAATTATTGTTCATCTAGGACAGTGTTTCCGAACCTTTTCAAGTGGGAATCAGTATTTTGTGAGTGCCATTTTTTTTTTCAAAACTAAACTTTTATGTGAACTGAACGGATTTTTAAATAGTTGCAAAAGGTAAGTAAGACTCAAATATAATCCAAATAATCGTTTAATGAAATTATATTTTTGTCTATAGTAGATAGATATGTTATTAAAAGTTATAGTTTTTTTGTGCCTAATTAATGAAATATTGGAGGTAGCACATTATACGAATGGCATTTCTGAAGACATTTAATTGACTAAACCAGTCTGAAGTCAAACCATTTTTTTTCTGTATCATTAATATATATGATTATTATATAGATTAATGCAATGTATAACTACTCACCATCTGTGTGAGCCTGTAGGAACTTTGATTACCAAAGACATTGTAGAGAGGGTAGAAACCTTGGAAGCCCATTTTACTTGACAAATCATGTTGTTTGTACCTTTAATTATGATCCATCTGTTTATTAACAATGTGTATAAATTTATTAAAATTACATTTGTCATTTTTCAGAAGAAAAGAAGACAAGAGAAGATAATAGTTCTTCAAGTGACAGTGATATTCAAGAATCATCTGGTAATTCTGGTGATAGTACTTAAAAATGAAAAAAGCCTTCAACGAAAGACGGAAGCTCCTACAAGGACTTCAAGATACTTCAACCTGAAAGATATCGTACCTTCTACAAAAGTAGACGCAAGTCTTATTTACATGTCATTCCTCATATCAAATTATGTATTTTAGGCCTCCTATTTCTATTATTAGGCGATATAATTTATGAATGGCCCAAAAGTATATATCTAGTGACTTTACTTATACAATTGTTTTGCTATATTTACAATCTCGTGAATGCTCAAACTGGCTTTTGAAGGAAACTCAAAACTGTTGAAAACCCAAAATGTTCAGATTAAACCCTTTTAATTCACCACAGTATCAGGATTTTTATCAAAAATCCTTATCTTCAAAAAAGATTTACATTTGTGTTAAATTTAATGAATGTGGTGAATTAGTCATTATGTCTAATATATTGTTGGAGGAGCGAGTTGTCATTAAACTTACTTTTTTTTCCTACCGGCAAATAATGAGATGTCTCTCTCGGTTGGAAGAACAGTTCACCAAAATATTGATTCCCACTTGAAAAAGGTTCAGAAACACTGTCCTAGATGGACAGTAATTGCTTGATTCTTATAGTTAATTCATAAACTGAATCAAATGAATGGAGTAGCATCAGCACTAGGTTTCTGCAGCAGATTCCTTGAAGTTGGAGGTTACTGGCACATTAAGGAACTTGTTGGAGTAATTGTTACTATTCATAGCATTATGAAAGAAAATTGGTTGACCTGTTCGCAGTTTACTCAACAGGGTGACACCTAGCTGGCTTGTTAGCTTGGTATGGTAAAAGGACTGTCACGCGACCTGACAATTTGAATGGAGCTATATCAGACAAAATGATGTCAATAAGGTCGGGTTATTCATTAGAGATTTACTAATGTTCCCCTCACACAACTGCAATCTACACTCTGTGCATCTATTGTCTCGTAGCGTACCAGCATCGAGACCACCAGCTAATGGATCTCGAGGACTGCTTGAATATCGACCAGTACCACAATGAAGGAGATCATGCTCCTTACAGAAGGGCATCTCTACTGATCAATTCGTCACCAAATAACCAAAAGTGGTTAATTCTGAGGTAAAAAGGAAAAACAAACAAAAGTCTCCACACAAATGAAGTTTTATCCAACAGCAACAACGCGTTTCGAACACTTTGTGTTCATCAGGAAGACACTAATACAAATTATATCTAATCAGTTACAAAATTAGAGTGAAATAATAAAATTCAATTAAGAGAATTCAAGACATATCCAAGGATGTGGTGCTGACGGGTTGGCCCAGTGAAAACAACAAATAGGGAATAGATCCGCTGCGAAAGAGGAGGGATAAGGCATTTAGGAAATAAGGTGACAAAGGTGTCGGGTATGCTTGAAAAGCGTTAACTGAAATTCAGAAGGCCAGAAACACTAATTTAGAGGAAAGAAACTTTTTTTTTTAATTTATCTTTGTGATTCTAGGAACAGTTTAAGAAATTTCGAACACCCTGGAATTCGATCATTAAGACATAGAGAGGCAGAAAGATTATTAAGGATTGAAGGCTTTGTTTATTTGGAAAGCTTCCAAACTACAAATTTCTTAAAACTTTCTATTCGCATGTAGGATGGTAAGGTTCAAGTTTGGGTCAAAGCTGTGATTTTGTGTGACAAGGTGTTTTGCAAAATGTGAAAAAAATTCATTATTCTTATTGTCATTTTTCCTTTGCAAATATTCATTAAAATGTTCACGGGTTCTCTTTTCAAAGGAGCTCACAGTCATACCAATGTAAAAACATTGATAATTGTTACAGGACAACTTATAAACTCCACTCAATGAACTGGGATAAAAATCCGATTTAAGATTAACAAGGATTTTAAATAACCATTTGTTTTGTAACTGACTCTAAAATTAAATTTTCTTAATATATTAGCAATTTTTAACGAGGAGGTTCCCACATAAGGTAGGGTAATCCAGGAATTTGGGAGGGATTCTAAGCAGTTTTGGGGAAAAATAGTGTTTAAAAGAGTTCTTCTTTCTTTTTTATATAACAGCTTGTTTATTAACTGTATAGAATAACCGTTATTTATTGCAATGGTTTTTATTGTGTCTATTTCTTTTACGCGGTTTTCTTTAGATAAAGGTGTAGTAAGCAAATGATGTATCATTGAATGGAACGCACTTAATTTGTATGGCATGGGATGAAAGGAGGAGGCGTGTATGACAGAGTCCGTGAAAGTGGGTTTTCGAAAAATGTTGAAATTCAAGGAGTTTTTATGGCAAGTTATTTTTTCACATTCCATAGTCACGGATTGCACAACTAATGATTTTAAAAGTGGTTAGGTTACAATAATGACCCCAGTTTTGTTAGAGGAGGACTACTAACTATTCGCTGCTTTAAATTGCACTTTCTTTGTTCCTAATTCAATTTGGATGTACCATTATTACTGCTAGTTTGGCACCGATACCTGTAGTGAAAGACCCTCCGTTAAGACCATTCATATTCATTCTTCAGTTACTGTGTCAGTTGGAAACTCATGTTGCTTCTTCAGATGCTGACAAATCACAAAGTATGATTCAGGAGGTTTCAGAATGGGTCCACATACTTAAAGAATTAAATAATCTTGCTCTTGTTGAAGAGATATTTTTGACCAGGTGGTCAGAAGGATCGGTAAGTTTAAAAGACAACTTTGGCGCTTCTTTGAACAGCTAGTTTTACATGTGTAATGATAAATTTCTGTTCACGCGTTCATATTCTGGCGATTTGCCAAGGCATTCTTCATTATACTTAAGCATATAACAAAAAAATACACTGTATTAGAAAGTAAACAACTGTACATACTTTTGGGCCATCCATTATTAAAATATTGACTGTGTTCGTTACCATTTTACTGAAAACAATTTCTGTTTTATATTTTGTTTTAGAATTAATATTTAATTTATTATGTACAATCAGAGCCAAATTAAGGTATTAGAGAATTCATGGATTAACAAAATATTAGGCCTCTCTCATCAGATGATCCCCAAAAGAGACTTATATGAAAATTCAAGCGGTCTTTCTGACCGCCTTGTTTTTAATACGGAACAACTGAATCGGATAAGCAAATTGCAATCCAGTGAAATTTTTTTTTTAAATAATATTTTGTCTCACGTTCTGTGTTGATAAAAAGAGGATTCCCGATGTATCATACCTTTGCTTGTAGTGGCATGTTAAACTTTTCTTTAAAACCTTTTAAAGTTTAGTTAGTATAAAGAGGGGGGGGGGGGGGGAGGATTTACCCAGTTCGTCCTAAAGGAAACTTAAAGGTTTGGTGCAGGTGCGTTAGAGTAAAAGCTACTTTATATCCAAACTAATCGTTCTATATTATTCATTAATAATGTTGCCTTTTAATTTATGAATTAAATCTATAATGTCATTAAAATGGTTGCCTAAAATTTAACCTGGTAATGGACTTTAACTACTTGAAAAGGGCTTTTAACGCCGAATTAACCCTATAGGGAAGTTATTCCGTAGTAAACGGAATTTAGAGGGAACCGTAGTTTTTTTTTCTTTCTTTTTTTGAGATGCCTGAGGGGAGGGACTGACGAAGTGATTCCTGATGATGCTGATTCCTCAAGGGAATATTGCACCTCCCATTGTTCCGAATATTCCCAAACCTTGTCAGATGAATCCCGAGTCTCTTAAGAAACTAGAGCAACCCGGCAAGTTCTTTTTTATTCTTAAAAAAGAATCAGTTTTTATTAGATCTTTTGCCCTATTCAAAGAATGAACCTTAACTTAGGATAAACATTTTTATCACTTACATACTTTACATAGTTCGTAATACTATCATGCATACTTAAACTTAATACGATATTATTTTTACGCATAACTTTCTTTAATGCTTAAAGCAAGTTAAACCATTTAGATAAAAAAAAAGTGAAATGGTAAACTATTGTTAATAACGAACCCATATTAAATTACAATAATTGTCTTTAATATCAATCTGAAGACAATAATATAATTTCTGGTCCCTGGATGTTTCCAATTGAACAAAGCATGTGAAAATATTAGAAGTTGATCATAAGGAAAACCTATCTGCGGCACCCATTACCAATTAAAGTCAAAATGCAAACAAACAGGTTATAAAGCAAACCTTATCTATTATGATTTTTTTCGTTTGGGAGCACCTATAACCCCAACTCTGATTTTAAACAAAATTTTGACAAATCTTTCCGGGGATACCTAACAATTTTCCAAATTTTCATGACGATTGGATGTATGGTTTTTGAATCTATCGAGTACAGGCAGACACACATTCATTTTTATATGTATAGATTATTATAATCCATATCTTAATCAGTTCTTGGACTAAGAACTAAATTTTATTGGTATTTTTTTTTGCCCCATGGTTTCTCACTATAAATGACTTCATTGTCACTTCTTCTCCATCTGGCTTCATGAGGATTAGTTTCCCTCTTTGATGAATATAGATTTTTGTTTCTGTACTTGTTAGTGGGATGATACCGGTTCTTCCATCCGAAAGATTTACACATCAAGCAGTGTTCTTACTTCTAAAAAAACTCTGTCTTCTTCTCTACGGCACACTTGTTTAGTCTAACTGACGTTACTATATCGTTAGACTTAATATCGGCTTAGTGTTGCCACACATAAAAAATATGTTACATTCACCCCTCCCTGAGGAAAGGTTCAAATGTGAGACTGCCAGTTGGATAGAATGGCAAACACATTTTATAAGAATAAGGGATGGAATCTCGGCCCTCAGTTGTGCATGAACACCCTTATTTATGCCAATCATCACACTCACATTATCTGTTCCGATTGCGGCAGGATTCTTCAAACTCAGTTTATGAACTGTGTACATTCTTGATAGCTATAACAATGTGTTCAGCATCACATTGGCTGTAAGTTCAGTAGGTTGACACAATCATTGGTATTTTTTTTCCCCATGGTTTCATGGGACATGCTGTAATAAATTATAGACATACCTAGTAGTGATGTATGCACAGTTATACATATAAGGCAAACAGGGAAATCTAGTAGTAAATCTGGCAATCAGTTCCTTGTTATTCTTAAGAATACTCTTTAATTTTTTATTAAATGAAGTATTACACTTCTCTGTGGGATTGGAATTCAACACTTCATAGGCAGTAGCATCAGACAACAAATTTTCCATTTTTGGAATATAATCTGGCTTATCCATTAATACTTTGGCTCCATACAGATTACATATTTCTAATATATCTGTGGACTCATCTATTAGAATACTATATCTGCCATCACCAATATCTTGTCTTAGGTCTGTTTTAAAAAGCTCACACAGAGTATTTCTTATTATATGGCTACATATAGTTCGATGCATTTTCATTTCAGACACTGGTTTGTTTCTAGGGAAATTTCTTTTACATGAATCAACTAAATGGTCACAATTTAGAAATAGCTAAGTGGCAAAATATAAAATGTGGAAATAGACGCTTCCAGCTCTGATGTTTTGGAGTTTTTATCAGTCATAAATGAATCAAGAGTCCTGGTAGTGAATAGACAAGCTTTCAAATCAGGGCTGACAATGACAATTTAAAGAAAAACCCAGATTACCCTCCAAAAAAAACCCAGATAAGAGTAAAAAAAAACAGCCAAATAAATATGAATTAATATAAAAAATAATGTCATAAATTAAGTAAAATCTATTAAATTAGTTTACTTACGTGCTGATAAATGGTGAAAAAACAAAAACAATAATAGATTACTTACTTTTTTATATCCTGATAAAAACAATCTTGGCACTTATAGGTCTTCATCATCTGAGACTTGGCTAATGTTAATTAATGTACTGTCTTCTTTATTTTTCTTTATTCTTGTTTAATATCTTGTATTCACAGCACCATTTTCAAGATCTTTTTTTAATTCTACTCCAGGGTTCTAATTAAAACATTGCGAATTACTTCTCTTAATATGTTGCTTTGCTAATAATCTGCCTCTAACTGTACTTGCTTTTAGAAAATTGGAATTCCTTGTTTTTACGCAATTTACTTGAGAAAATATTCTTTCAACACATGCTGATGAATGAGGCAAAACACATAAAGTTGTCATGAAGCAAGAAAGTAAACCATATTTTGGTCTATCTAGTCCATCTTTAATTTGTCTTAATTCATACCAGAATTGTGGTACAGTGTTTGTGGAAGTGTTTAATTCATTTCTCATAAGACAAAAACTCCTCCACTGCTCATCAAGTTCATTGAATTTCGTGTCTGGTACAATAGAAGTAAAGTGAATAGTAAGTGGTATTATTGAAGAGAAATTATCTGTCACCTTAATATTTGGGTCTAAAATTCTTAGTTGTGCTATTACTCCATTCTCATCAAAATCAAACCTCTTTCTTATTTCCACTGACAACTCTTGCAGAAATTTCACGCAATCCTTTTTAAATCTACAAAGGGTGCTTTCACTATCTAGTGGCTCATTGCGTAACTGCGCCGTTGCATTTCCGCCAAGATAAACATCCTTCCAACTCACTATATTGCTATCTTTCATATTTTAATAATATGAAACAGAAGTTCTAAATAGTACTTTATAATTATTTATGCTTGATATTATTTGACAATACACATATTTTAGCAAAAAAACCCAGATTGTTATAATTTCTTAAAATAAAAACCCAGCATTGGCAGCCCTGTTTCAAATGTTTCTTGCTCTTAGAATGCTGCTTCAAATCTTGATGTTTTGACTTGATATCACATTTACAGAACTTGCATAACACCTTAGGTGCATCAGCGGACATGGGTACTATCCAAGATTTTAAAGAGTCTTCCATTAGCCACTGTTTTAGAAATTTCTCGTTATATTGGACATCCAAATTATACGAAAATAATCTTAATTTAGATTAAAATAATTCAAGTTGGCAACACTGAAATTGGGAAATAGCTGGATCCTTGTGATAAAAAGACAAAGGATCCGCTAGATAAGGACAGATATCCGATACCTTCAGCCAATAACAAGGCAGAGTCGAAAGATAAAAAATCCTACTTGTTCTTTCAAAAACTGAACAAGCAAATAATCCGTGCATTACATTTGCGCAAATCTAGCTTACATTTGCGCAAAAAAACAATTACATTTGCGCAAAAAAAACCTTACATTTGCGCAAAAAAATATTTACATTTGCGCAATCAGATGGGGATTAAAGTAAAAAAAAAATGGAAAAAAAGTATCTTCTTTATTACAAAAACGTTAAAGTGATGATTTCAAACAATTGTACTTTATTACAAAAAAGTTAAAATGATGATTTAAAAAAAATGTTAATAATTGATAAAAATACTTAAGGAAAATACTTAAATCCTATAGTTTTTATGAATTGACGACGATCTATATCACCTGCCATAAACTTTGTGTGCTTTTGCATTAAATCAAGAATTTTCTCTTTCTCACTTCGGCGCAGTGTTGCTTGAGTGCCTAAACCTCTACATTTAATATAAGTAGTAGTCTGTATTTTAAGGAGTACATCTAAGAAAATGAATATGGATGGATGGGCATTGTAAAATTGTTCATTGTAATGAGCATGAAATGATTCTGGTCCATTTGTGGTCCTTCTTGCATCAGCTGACGGAACGGAGGCCCATAAAATGGGAGGATATACAGATTCTGGTGTAAGGTAATAATCTACCATATAGTCGGCAAAAGCAATACATCGCTGATCATCTGGAATAAATGACATGATATCGGTGACAAAGCAGTCACCAACATCATCAGCAGCTAAGAAAGGTATACCAAAAAAGTGTGTTAGCCATATTCCTATTTCTGATGACTTGTCCTTAAACACGGAACTCAATCCTAGCTTTTGGATTTTCCGCCACCATGCTTGGCCGAGATGAAATCTTCAACATTGAATGGTTGAATCGGGAAATATTCTTCGTACAGTATTATGCATTGCCATTTCGAAATCAACATGGATTAATTCAGGTTTAAATTGTAAATTCTTGTCTTCGCACAACTTACACAGGATGCTCATAAAGGTCACATACGTATTCTCCGACTTTGAAGGTAGCAATGCATATACAAGAGGTATATAATGTCCATTTTTGAAACCGTGTATGGTATATAGTTGTTCAAAAAATTTGGGACAACATTTAAATGTTCCATCAATGAAAATTTCATTCACAATTTTACACAATACTTCAAGGTTGGATAAGCATGAAAATATAATTATGCCACTTTCAGCATCATTTGATAAGCAAAAGAGTTCTGACTTGGATGTTTCTATTAAAATTTTTTTGATACTTTCATGTACATCTGCTCTGCTCTTGGGTAGCGTTGGGTATTTTTTCCGACGTTCTCTGTAAATTGCCATCGATAAACTCTTAAGGTCCGTAGTGGTGAGAGTATCTTCTTGCACATTTTGTATTTCGGTTCGTAATACCTTTGAGGGCCTGGCACAAATGTCTTCACAAGCTTTTCTTTTCGCGGCGCAGCGCACAGTTTTCCTTTCAATTTTTCTTTGATCACTGTCATGATTATGTTCATTTTTCCCGCTGATGACAACGGTGCAATCACTGTCAGTTTTCACACTGGCTTTGCATGATTTCACTGTACATCTCCAAGTAATGTCGTTGGTTTTTTTCATTTGGATTGAGACACGGAAACTAAATCCTTCATACAATAAACTTTTCTTTCCGCGGTTGGTTTCTGTAATTTTTAACTCCATCCTGATGGCTTAAGTTGGTAACTAAAGAATGTGAAGTCTGAAAAGCTATAGAATTACAAAGAGTATCATGTTACTGCTTAACTGCTTGTTAATAACGAGGTTAACAATCATTCATGCCAAACCGTTGGTGATAAGGAATAAGTTGACTGACTACCTGTTAACATATTTAAGCCTATTCTTCCCTTGCGCAATTGTTATAAAAATCATGCGCAAACGTAACAAAAAAATTTGCGCAAATGTAAGGTACCTCAATCTGAAAATTTGCGCAATTGTAATGCGCCCCAAATAATACGTATATTTAAGATGATTATTCTGGATGTTTTATTATGTTCAATCCAATTCAAATTTATTTTATTCAATGCACATAAATAGATATAATCTAATGAAATAATTTTGTTTTCATGATATTCATAGAACCTCAATATCCATATGTAAATTAAATAACTTTGCAATTTTCTGTCTTGAGTTAAGAAATTGCCCCCTTTGAGAATGTCTGGACTAGGACATGTAGTCCCACAAGCGGCTAATGCTTTATATTCGTTAATTTACTAACAAAATTTATAACCACATACCAGAAGCTCGTGAGGAACTATATCATGTTCTATTGTAGATATAAATCTAAATCGAATCAAATTTTTTAGATGGTTTCCCAGTTTTTAGTCATTTGATTTGTGTAACGTTTTCAGTCCGGCTCTTATTTACATTTATATTTTCATTTTCATCTTCTCATTTTATTTCTGAACTGAATTATTTCGACGGATTCTAAGTATCCATTATCACTGTTGAAATTCGGTTCAGATTCTGATTCCGATGGTATGCCTTTATATACAGTACTATTAATCTTATCATCTTCTATTACCTCTTGTATTTCATCATTCATTTTTAAATTACCTACACTTCTGAAGCGAATATTAAAATTGAATGTTTTTTAAAGTTTTACCAATGTTTCCGAAAGTCTTTCCTAGAAATGGTAGTGAAACCTAGTTTTTCTTAACTGGATCCTAGTAGTTTTCAGGGACAAAATCATGAATTCTTTCCTATATAGCATTTTATCTGTTATTTTTACTGAATACTTTTTGTTTTTGGCAATAAGTTTAATAATATTCATTTCTATGCCTCGGTTTTGTAATATAGGATGGAAAAAAGAAGCATGAATAACAGAATCTGTAAAGGTAGGTTTTCGAAAGATGTTAAAACGTTAAAAGGTTGTCATCTTGTGTTATGATTAAATGTACGAGGGTAAGTCAAAAAGTTCCAGAAAAAATTTAATATACCCTTTATTTAAGGAATTTTAACATCATTTTTCTACATATCTACCATCTAACTCTATACACTTCTCAAGGCGCTGTTTCCACCTCTGCAACCCTTCTTTGTAGAAATTTTGGGCCTTTCCATTAAACCATGTTGAAACTGCATGTTTAGCAGCGTCCAGAGATTCAAACCGGACTCCTCTTAAATGTTCCTTGAGTTTTGGGAACAGGAAAAAATCTGAAGGAGCAAGATCAGGACTATAGGGAGGATATGGAAGACTTTCCCACCTAAATTCCCGTAGGACTTCTCTTGCAACCCTTGATGAATGTGCTGGAGCGTTATCATGATGGAACAAAATTCTGCGGTGCAACTTCCCTCAACGTTTTTTAGCCAATGCAGTCTTCAGTTTTTGCAAAACACCTTTGTAGTAGTTCCCGGTGATTGTTTTTTCCTTCAAGGAAATCGATCAAAATCACTCCTCTGGAGTCCCAAAACGCTGTTGCCATACCCTTCTGGGCAGATCTTGCCACTTTGAACTTCACTGGTGCAGCTGAACCTCTTGGTAACCATTGCTTTGATTGAATTTTACTTTCTGGGTCATATTGATGGATCCAAGTTTCATCCCCAGTAACAATCCGGTCAAAAAACTCTGATTCATTCGATTCAATCTTCATTAAAACTGCAAGGGAAAGTTCAGCTCTTTGACGCAGTTGGTCTTCGCGCAACGCTTTTGGGACCCAACGTGCTGAAAGTTTACTCAAACCAAGATTTTCATTTAAAATTGAAAATGCTGAACCATGGGAGATCCCAGTTTCATTAGCTATCATATCGATAGTAATCCGACGATCTTCATCCACTAGATTCTGCACCAAAGCAACAGTTCTTCCATTTTTTGCAGTCGATGGTCTTCCCTCTCTTGGGTTGTCTTTGAGGTCATCCCGACCATCCTTAAATCGCTTTATGCAATCATAAACAACTGATTTAGATGGAGAAGAATCCCCATAAACTTGTTGCAAAGCTTCAATAATTTTTCCTGGTTTCCAATCAAGCTTAGTCAGGAACTTGATGTTAGTTGTCATCTCAAAATTTTTATTTTCCATGGGTTCAAAAAGTAACTTTTTTTAAGCAGATGTTAACACCACGACAAGAAAAGGAGGTAACAAGTCTATATGATTCACTACATCACAGATAATTGTTTACCAAGTATTTGGGTTGTTTCATTCCTTTGTAAATACACCATTCAACAATTTTCCTGGAACTTTTTGACTTACCCTCGTATATGATTAAATTTCTTTTTATTTTTCATTTCCATAGTAAACCCAATTTGAGGGTTGAGACTGTTGATTAAGTTTAAAAAATGTTTCAGATGTCTCTGCATTCTATTTAAAACAACAAAAACATCGTGAAGATAACACCACCATATTAAAACTAATGTATTGAGTGGGTTTTATGAAGAAAAGAGTCGTCTTTCGAAGGAACGCAAAACAAAGTCAGCAATAAGAGGACGTTAGAACCCATAGGTAGGCCAATATTGTTCTACTTTAAAAAATTTGTTGTTAAGTTGGAAATCGTTATTTTCTACACTTAGATTACAGAGGTCAGGAGTTCCTTTTGGATGTTAGGATCAGTGATGAATTAGGATATGGTTTTTGTAATTTCTTGTACTAGTTCGAAGAATAGAACCTGTACTGTTGGGTTTCTTGGATCAAGGTCGCGAACCTGACGACCTGCATAATTAGATATTAACGCCTCCTTGAGTTTGAAAACGTCATCTTTGTATTCCAGCACCATTAGGACTTCCGTATTTTGGTGAACCTAGTGGCTGGATTTCACGCCTCTGTCTTGTCCTGATGGCATTCCTACTACAGCCGCCTATGACAGGCGGTAGCCACTGTTATTGTTTCTAGCTGGCTCTTGGCCCTCCAGGTTCTTGCCGGATTTTAATACATCTGTGTCTTCTACCTGTAGAGTACTATGTTTGTGACTCGTAGACATCTTACCACCTTTTGTACGTACCCAGGCTCCCTCATTGAAGCCCTGATCTCTCGAGAGATTAGTTCATTCAATACAAGTTCTAGAGTTTTTCTTTGGATGTTCCCTCATAGCCAACATCTCCTCTCTGACTGCCTTGAGTGAGGATGTCTTGTTTCATTGAGTTTATGGCTGTACGTACTTCATTTCTTACTGCTTCTAGTGTTTTTTATGTTTTCCTCAAGGGTAGTTACCCTACCATGAGGGATTTTATTTTTGTAACCTGTTCCCATTTTTAAGGTTGTTCTGTAAGATCTTCTTTCTTAACAGGTAGGAGAAAAAAAGGAGGCACAAAGTAAACCACATTGAGTGTGTAAGAAGGTTATGAAGAGGTATTTAGTTACTGTTTTTGCCGGTAGTTTGAATAATTGACCAATTAAAATGAATGATTGCAGTGGAATATTGATATGCGCAAATGACATCGACTGACTCCAATATTAATAGTAGATATCGGTACCCACCCGTCTGTCTCCCGCCTGTCACAACTGTTAGTCAGCCACCTTGTTTGATTTATTGGCATGTACCTCGGCCTTTCGACCACACCATGCAATAAAGCAGACCAGGCTGATGTTTTTTACGTGGAGCCCTTTTGCCACACTGGGCAGAGATGACTGTTCCCAAAGGAAAACAGAAGACTCATCCCAGTGTGCCCAAGGTGGACCTCGCGGAGGCGGGCTACCACGACCTACATCACTAAAAAAAAAGGACTAACAAGTAGTCTAGTATGACTAAAATTGTACAAAACTAGTGTCCCTAGGGGTACTAGAATATTCCCCCTAGGACGAGCTTAAGACTAAGGTAGTAAAACTAATATGAAGAGATACGTTACAGAAAGTACGTACCTGGTCCAAGAGGTACTTGACCATATTCCCTCAAGGATATAAGTTACGAAATAACATTAAAAAGACAAGGAACATATAAATAAACAAGCATAGACGCGGACAGTATATAGGTAAAATAAAAAACTATATAATTTAAGACTAAGACTAAGATTCCTAGGGGTACTGTGATATTCCCCCTAGGGCAGACTTAAAACTAAAATAAATAAATAAATAAAAAAACAACTTAGACTAAGATCCCTAGGGGTACAGGGATATTCCCCCTAGGGCTGGCTCAGAACTAAATTAAATACTATTAAATTAAATTATGGGGCAGAGCCCCATACTTTTTTCTTTTTCCCTATCTCATATATGTATTTAAGGAAGTGTCTCGTTCTGTCTTTGTTCGATAAGTAATTTATTATCCGTGTATCGTTGTCAGTTTCCATTAGCATTATGTGCCTTGCATCTGCGTACATTGCGCAAGAGAATAGCACGTGTTCCGCAGTTTCTGGCACATATCCACAGGGACATAACGGGCTATTAATGATTTTAAATCTCCATAGGTAATGTCTAAAGTCACCGTGTCCCGACAACATTTGCGTTAGCCAATGACCACCTGGGAAGTTACGGACACTTAATCGCTCTCTTATGTCGGGAAAGAGGGTCCTAGTCCACTCTCCCGGACCGCCTTCGTCCCACCTCCCCTGCCATGCGCTGAGGGCCCACTCTTTCAATTCCGTCATTCTGTCAGTTATTTCTGTAGATCTGTAATTAATCCAAACTGGGTTCATACCTTTTGATAGGTAGACCTTTTCGGCTTTATATTTTAATAAAATGTCTATAGGTATTTTACCCGTAATAACCTGTACTGCCCTAAGACTAATTGTTTTGTATGCTTTGCTTACTTGAATTAGGACTTTCCTTTGGGCGGAGAGCAAGTCCCTCATATGTTTGGTTTTTGTTCTTCTGGCCCAGAATGATGCGCCGTGGCAGACTATGGATTCAAAAATTGCACTATACATGATGGAGCATCCCTTGTAACCTACTCCCCAGGTGGCTTTAGATATTCGCGCCGTTGTCATGTATTTTTTGTTTGCCTTGGCTATTATTTCTCTGCAGTGGGTGGTAACCGATAGTCTTCATCAATGTGGATTCCAAGGTATTTAACCGTTTTGCTGATCCTCATTCTGAGGCCGTCATAATATATCCTTGGAAGGCTATTTTCGTTAAGTCTGCCCTTCAGGAACATGGCGCAGCATTTGTGCATGGCGAGGTCTACTTTAGTGTACTCACACCATGTCCTTACCAGGAGCAAGGCTTGGTTACTGATCTCTTCCACTTCTCTTCTTGAGTTGGCTTGGACTAATATTACTAGGTCGTCGACATATGCAATCGGTCGAATCTCCTCCAACATCAAGGCCACCAGGAGTGTCTCGAAGGCCACGGACCAAAGAGCCGGTCCTAAAACTGATCCCTGCGGGCAACCCCGATTAGCCCCGCACCTAACTACTCCTGTCCCGACCTCCGCCATAGCCACCCTATCTTCGAAGAAAGAGCGGAGTATGACCTTGATGTTGGGCGACAGCCTAGAAGTGTATATCTCTTTGAGCACCGCCGGTCTCCATACCTGGTCGAATGCTCCCCTGATGTCAAGAAAAAGTCCAACTACATACTTAGCCTCTGAGGTGTCCACCACCCGACCAATATCTAAGAGGGCGTCGTCCACTGATAGTCCTTTTTTCGATCCAAATTGCTGACCAGTGGATATACTATCTAAGAGGGGGGTAAGGTCGCGTAAGATTAGGAATTCCAATCCCTTACTCAAGGATGCCATGAGGCAAATGGGTCTATAGGATTCAACTTGAGTTGGGTCCCTGTCACCGCCTTTCTTAATTAGGGCCAATAATGCTATTTTCCACGCCTTCGGGAAGTAGCCGAGTGCGTAGCAGTCATTTTATATTTGTAACAGGGCTTTACCTATAGTTGGCCAGGCGTGTTTAAGGATAATTGGGCCCAGGCGATCTGGGCCGGGGGCCTTATGATTTCCTTGTCTTTTAATGGCCAGCTCTGCGTCCTCTAGTGTCCAGTGACTCCTATCGTTGTTTAGTTCGATGTCTTGGTCCAATTCCCTTCTTGCTTGTGACTGTTGAGCAGTTTCATTTTCCTGATTGTCTTCAGGGAAGCAATGGTTCATTATTGCCTCCAACCTTTCCCTGGGACTAATCAATTTCCTTGGGCCTACGCAGATATTAGACGCAGCCATCTCAATGGATATCTTGTCAACAACCACCTTGTATGGTATATCCCACAGGTCATTATTTTCGTTGACAAAATTAATCCATGATTGTCTTTTTGCCTTTCTACAAAGGGCGTGGAAGTTTTTCTTTTCCGATATATATCTGCTATATAACCTCGCACTCTCCCGGTCTCTGCATCTTTGGAAGATTCTACGGAGCTTGGCAACTTTTGCTTTTATTTCTGTCAGTTCTGGAGTCCACCAGTGGACGACGCGCTGCCTACTCTTCTTCCACCCATTAGTTCTAGCAGCCGTTAAAAAGATCAGATCTGTAAGTACCTGTATTTTATAATCGATTTCTTCAGGTGAGATTGAATTAATTTCAAAGGTCAAGGTCCGTTCCTGGAATTCGTGTTTTAAGAGATTCTTGAACCAGTCCCAGTTGACTCCTCTGGTTCTGATCTGTCTGGTAAGGGGGTCAGGTCTATTACCGGAGTTGTACTTGAAAGTTATGAGGTGATGGTCACTAATCGGGGTGGAGCTATCCACTGACCAATCCGAGATTTGGGTGTAAGTTCTGGTCGTAACTGCAGTTATGTCGATGTATGACTGGCCGGCGTGACGACTATATGTTGGACCTCTGCTTGGGTCGTTGATAATGGTAAGGTTATTGTGATTCAGGAAGTCCATTGTCCGTTCTCCATCTCTTGTGGTTCGTAAGGAGCCCCAGGCTGTATGGTGGGCATTAAAGTCGCCCATCAGGATAATTTCCCAGCCTTTCAGGTCTTTGATAACTCTATCTAATGCTGGAAGGGCTTCTATGGTTTTGGCGGAGTAGTTCTTGTAGTATGAGATAAGGGCGACTCTCACTCCCAAGCCTGAGACTGTACAGGCTGCTATGTTTCTGTCCCCCGTGGCAACTGTTACCACGTCGAAACGCTTGGTAGTGTCGATTATAGCTGATAGGGGCTTCTCCATTCCCTGGATGATTCTATTGGAACAGCCAAAGCCTAAACTCTCTCCTCTCTATAATTCCAAGGTTCTTGGATGGCTATAAAGTCTATTTCTCTTTCGTAGGAACACTTAATAAGTTGATCTACTGCATCTATTGACTTGTTGGTGTTAATCTGAGCAAGTCTAATCATACTGGGCCTGTCTTTTTTTTAGCATTTCTTTTTCGTATTTTTTCACTGGACATGCTTTGTCAAGGGCTGTATGACCTTGCCAGGGCAATTCCCTCCTTTGACAATTAATGCAGGAGGTCGAATCCTTGTTTGTACATTCCCTGGAATCGTGGTCAAGTGTGCAGTAGCCACACTTGGGATTGGTCTGTCTACATTTGGGAGCTACGTGGCCAAATCTCAGACAGCGGAAACATTGGCTTCTTTCTTGGTATTTAGAAACCGAACAATACTGCCAATCTATCCTTATTTTCTTTTTCCGTAGCATTGTCTCGTACGTTACTTTATTTACCTCGCTGACATGAATTTTTTGTTCCTATAAGGGATCTTAAATAGGGGGATGATGCAGCATTCTCCTGTTTCCACTTCGTTATTGTTCTTAGCGATTTGATCGGTGAATTCCGAGAAGGAAATATCTGCCGGAACCGATCTTACTTGTATCCGAGGTTTTGTCGGATTAGCGATTCTGACGTCGAGTCTCTCATCAGCTTTGCTAAGGGCTTCTTTTAGTTTTGTCGCCCCTACTGCCGTCTCGGTGATGATGACGACTTTACTCCCGTTGTCTGCCGTTCTGAAAGAGTTAACTTGGACTCCTAACTCAGTCGGTCTGATAGTATTTTTAACCGTCTTCTCGATAGCGAGAATATTTGAATCTTCCTTCTTCGTTACTAGTACTATATTTTCTCTAGGAGCCAAGTTAATGTATCTTAGTTTGTTACTTAAATTTTTATTTTGATCGACGACAATTGTCTGCTTGTCTTCATATGTTTTTTCATTGCTATTTGTTCTTCTTATGTTTGCTCTTCTTCTTTTTTTCAACAAGGCGCCAAGGACCTTCATCTGGCTCATTAGGTTCTGTGACCTCTACTACTGGCAATATATCTTTTTTCATTGCCTCCATCTTTATTCTGCCAGCCGGTACAGAGGAGGGAATACCGGTTTTCGCCTTATTCGCGTAAGTTTCCCCCGTGCCCGGTCCGTCTGAGGGGCGGCCCGACTTGCCATTTTACTAGTAAAGTCCTCATTTGATGCCTCTTGACTTCGTCCCTTGTTAGCACTCCATTTGCTAATTTCGGCCCTAACCGAGCGAAGGACATCTTCCTTGAAGTCCCTAAGAAAGGACTTCAAGTCTTCAGCCGATCGTCCCCCGGATCCCAATGGACTGCCACTCTCCACCGGACGGCCTCTGATAACTGCAACTTCCTCTTTCACCGCGGCCAGGATGTCGGTCTTAAGCTCAGATAGGGCAAAGCCCATCTCTTCCCTTACCTTAGCGATTGTCCTGTGTTCATAGTCCATGAGAGGTGGACCACCACGGAAGGTCTCAAAGTTAGATTTAACAGATCCAGTTAGGGCCCTTAACTCGTCAGCCACCTTTGCAACGTCCCTGTGTGCCGTCTTTAAATCGCCGATCACTTCAGGCTGGGCAGTTCCCCCAGGAGTGAGGGACTCGATTCCTTTACTTAGCTTCCCGATTACGGTAAATGCTTTATCGAGTCTGCTATACATCCTCCCGATATTTATGTCGAATTCTAAAATACGACGACAACAGTCGTTCTCGTCGTCAATCGAACCTTGGGGGGAGAGCTGGAGCTTGCCCCTTTTTTGCCCGTCCGAAGAAGTCAGGCTCTCCCGACCACGCTTCTTGCAGTCCGGGGTCCTCAAGAGGTCATCATAATAGGACTCAATCGCAGGTGACACAGCAAACTCTTCGATGCGTTCCGAGCCACTAGTCCCGGGATCCATATCAACCAGGGACGTTGACCGTCTGCGCAATTCGCTCGTAGTAGCCGAGGTACCCCCCGCGACTACACTCGTGTCGGCCGACACGCGCTTTTTTGCCGAGGATGGCGCTGATCTAGGCTTGCCGATGCTGGAGAACTTCACAAACCGGCCGTCCGGACCCTTTGGTCTAGGTAGGGGTCCAGCCGCCTTAGGACTGGTACGCAACGTACCCTTAACCGGACTATCATTCGTGCTAAGAGTCGGGGAAACCCCCGACTGGGATTGTGAAGACTGCTTCACGTTAAGTTTAGTAGTTTTTGATAAAGATTTCATTAAGAAAAGAAAACCCACGACCGCAGAGGGCTATCCGATCCGGGCATGCCCAAACTGACGAGGAAATCCGCCAGTCTCCGAGTTCCCCCGGAGGACCGGAATACACCCCCGGTGGGGGGAGAAACAACCCCCGTGGGGGTCCCAGGCCTGTACTCACCAAAGGCTTTCGGGGCTCCCCAGTGACGATACTGGGGTACCCTCTGCGGCGCCTGCCAGGCGGGGGACCCCTGTGGGTAGACGGTCGCCAGCCCGACCGGCCCTTAGATGAATCAATTTCAAATGGCCCGGCCGGGTACTGTGCCCACACCCACAGGGGCCAGCTCGTTCAAACCAAATCCATTCCGTTGATCCGAAAGAAAATCCCAAAACAGCCTACGTGCGTAACCCTGCACATGGGGCCCTTACATGGTACTATCAGCCGGGCCAGCTGAACCAAGGTTTTTTAAAGAGGTGTTACTCCTCTATCACTCCCCCTTGTTCCTGGCTTGTGACAGGCAGAGCCTGGTTCCTCGAAAGGACCAGGTTGGCGGGGTTGTTAGTCAGCCACCATCTTGAACCCTATTGTACATTTCAACACTCAAAAAAAACAACCGGCGTGTCAAAAACTCAACCTACTATAGCCTGCAGTATAACTCCATTTCGGTAGAAATGTAGAATAGGGCACCAGGTGTAAAATGGCGGGTTGAAATAAATCCGGCATATTTAAATTTAAATGGAACAATAGTGATTATTTTATATTTCACTTTTATTAATTTAATTATTTATGGATAATGGAATGTCTGGATCAAGAGTTTATTGTTATATTCATGCCATTGGAAGTGAATGAATACTAACTCCTATGTGTATCTTGCTTACTGTATCACTTGTACATTACTCCCTTGTAAGCTTCTTTGACTGTAAGGTTCGTTTCAACGGTTGCATCAGTCCAATTTTATCTTATATGTACTGCATCAGCAAATTTATTGATAATTTTAATATTTATTGAATAAATATATACAATAAATTTGGCTGAAAAATTATTAAATTTATCCTGAAGTACAACTGATGTACCAGTTCAGTTTATCTCTTACAGTAAACTAGTAGTTGTATGGAATGCTAGTCAATAGCTTAGGTCAATGTATCTACAAAAGCACAAAATCATCAGGTGTCTACAACTGAAAAATGAGATCTTTCATGTGAAAAGTTAAAAAGAACTATGATTGGCTTGTAAAACCAATTGAGTTGAGTTGTGTGTTGAGTTGAGTAATTAGAAATGTTTTGAGCTGCTTGTGCAAGCATATAATTTTGCCGTTAACTGCAGGATTGTAAGTAGCTGTTTTGACGTACTGTATTTCTAACCATTCCATGGTGAGACATATGACGGAGAGACAGTAAGGCTGGCTGTCTTAAATTGGGTGACAAGTAAGGTCAGCCATGGCCTGAAGAATTCACAACGATAGAGTAACACCAGATGTGAAGACCATGGGTAGTCGTCGAAAAGATAGTTGATATATAAGTTGAATTTGACAAATGTTCTTGATCTGCAGATTGGGTTCTTATAATATCATGAAATAACGATGTGGATAGCAGTTCCAAACTTGATATTCTCGCAGAAATTAGCTAGAATGTTATCTTTCCCAGGGAGCTAGTTATCGACAGTGAACTGACAACAAAGTCAAAGTTTATTTCAGAAAATGTATTTTTCCTTTAAAGTTTCCAATGAAGTCATGTAAATGAGCAACAGGGTGCTTATCTGGCTTGGTACTAGCATTGAGTATCCGAGTCTCTACAGAGACGCCCTGAGCCACTATTGATTTGACACTAGTCTAGTTAGCCGAACTCTGTTGGTCGACTAATTCTTAGTGGTGTTATTGAAATATGATTGGTTGTTTGAAAGGTACAAAAATTATTTAGAGTCTGACAAAAACAAAAAAGATAAAAATTACGTAAAATAGTTTGTGTGACATCAGCAATGGTGAATTTCCTGTTAAAGTTTCTCTTCAAACTAATACTTGATTGCAATATACATTCACCTTAAGTCTTGACAATCAGTTGAATTATTGTTGGATACCTTTTAACTTTTAGCTTAAGAGGAATTACTGAAATGTTCCAGTAACATTTACCCCAGGGTAAATTAAAAATGTTAATTTGGAGTCTGGCTTGGGAATAGGAGGAATAGCGACTTGGTACATATCTGTAGTCCTCCGTTGCCACGTGATATAAGCCTAGCTGTTTTCTGATTGAAGGAGCCATGAAACATGAACAACTACAGAGCTACAAATGCTCACTTTAAACATAAATTAATAGCTAATTCTATTACACTGTTATAACAAACATAAAAGGAACAATTAATTACCTTTGGCATTGTCAAAGAATCCGTGCCTAAAAGATAGTTGTTCTGCTGTCAAGACGTCACCTTCTGCTGAGTATGTTGTCATCTTTACAACACTTTGTATGGGCTCAATATTCTAAAATTCATGACGACATGAATTTAAAATTAATTTCTTAAATGACGACAAATATAAAGTCGTTATTTAACCCTACGACTACTTTTTTTTTTACAAGAAAATTAATTTATTTCAATTTATATTTGTTGAGAATGTCAAATAGAGGGTGTTTACTCAATATCACATGGCTGGGATGAAAGGGGGGTACGGGGGGGGGGACTTATTGTCCCTGTGGTATTATCAGTTGGGATATATCGTCCCGTTGGTAGGATCAGGCGGGACCTATTGTCCCATTGGTACTATAAAAATTATACGTCACTAAAATTTTGAAAAAATGCTTTATTGAAATAATGTTATTATAATATGCATGAGAATCATCATTATACAAATAAAAATGTTTTTATTACCCATAATAAAAAAAATTAATAATTAATACATAATAAAATTAATAAAAAAAATTAATTACGTAGAATCAAGCAGAAATCAGGTAGAAAGTCATGGATGGTGGTAGGGGGTGAAACATTTGCTGCAGCGTGGAACTTTGCACATAGTGCATGAGGTTCTCGTCCTTTTTTCTATTTTGCTCTGGGCGCATCTGATGCATCTTCTTCTAGATGAACCATCAACTGGCATGTGATCCCCGACGTTGAGCATTAATTTAGCTATTTTCGACGGCCTTCCACGACAGAGTTTCCTTTTCACTTGGGAATTATTCTTCCCTGTGGCCATCATTTGCTCAGCCAATGGTACAAGAAACTGGAGGAGTTTTGTTTTTTTCTTTGTTGCTTCTTGATGAAGTATCCAGGCATTGATTACTGCTAACATCAACGCCCTATAGAAAACTTTACGCCACCACTTCTTTGATTTCCTGTCGAAATCATAAATGGTTACTTTTTGGTCTGAGAGATCAACTCCTCCCATGTACGTATTGTAAAACGAAATGAGAGAAGGACAAGATACAGTCAACTTACTCCCATCTTTTTGTTTTCGAGTCGTCTCGCTGATATTTTGTCAGTCTTTGACTCTGACTGAAAATAAAGACGCAGAGCTTCATATTGTTCAAGAATTGCTGATATTACCTTTTCTCGAGAAAGCCAACGTGTTTGAGCTAGCTTTGGTATTTTATGGCATGCCAATACAGTAGCTTCCTGAATAAGAGCAAAATCTCGCTGCCTTTTACCACTACGCGAAAAATATGAGGTTATATCTTTTAAAAATGACTCTAAATATGATGGAAGTACAGATACAGCATGGCTTGAACAAAGAGCAAAGGAATGACAGACGCAGCCCATGATAAACACAGAAGGTAGATCGTCTTTAAGTAATTTCTGAAGCCCATTTTTACACCCATCATCGATGAACAATTGTCACTTCCAAATCCAACAATATTATCAAACGGGATATTTTTTTCATGCAGCATAGATTTTACAGCAGCATAAAGGCCAGCCGCTGTTCCATTTTCAACTTCAATAGTATCAAGTAGTGCATCTACAACATTTAAATTTTTTTCATCGAAATGTCGTACAACAGCTGCAACAATTTGACAAACAGAAATATCTGTACTTTAATCTATTATAATAGAAAATTTGTTCTTTTTACAGATATCAGTTATGTTAAACTTAACTAATTGCATTGATATGCAATTCCATCTTGAATTACATAAGATAGTTTTGTTCTTTTCATGGATATAGTACTTGCAATGGTGCTGTCAGGAAATGCTTTTTTACATATTTCAAAAAAATGATCAGCATTAGCAAATGGTATATTATGCTCAGCAAAATATCCAGCAAAAAGGAGCTCACTCCTTAGCAGTTTGTTCACTCATTGTTGATGTTTTTTTAGTCATAAATTGTGAAATATTAATGGTGGACTTACTTTGTTTGAAATTAGTTTGATGGTTAGCTGCATTCATGTGTTTATTGAGCATACTTTTGTTAGCTTTTTTCAGAGTAACTTTACAGCATTTGCAATAACTAGCTATCATTTTTATCTTGTTCCAGCCACTCACTGTAATTTGGGTCGCTTAACCACTCACTTTTAAATGACTGAGCATACCACTTCCTTTTCTTGCTTTGATTTTCCGAATTATCGCCCATTATAACGAAAAAAAAATTAAATATAAGAGAACTATGAATACAACACTGCACACACGACACGTCACAAACACACTGTCACGTTCAACTGGAGAGCGGGGACGCGTGTACCAAACTTATACGAATGTTAGACCGATATGAAACAAGAACTGAACAAAGACAATAAAATATTATAATAATATGAAACAGAAGTTCTAAATAGTACTTAATAATTATTTATGCTTGATATTATTTGATATACACATATTTTAGCTAAAAAACCCAGATTGTTATAATTTCTTAAAATAAAAACCCAGATATAAGCCAAAAAACCCAGATCTGGGGGGAAAACCCCAGCATTGGCAGCACTGATTTAAACGTTCCCTATATGTATATGTAAGCCAGATAATGAAGTCACTCTACTAAGTGCCACATATAACATTGACTTTTATGAATGGTTACAGCTTCAGCTGATACGACCGGAAACTGTTGCCTTGTTATTTGGTGCTGTAGTTTATATGAAACTGTTAAAGTAGTAGTTGATTTCATAATGGGACTTAATTTTTCTGAAATGCATTCTCTGAGATTAATATCTTTGAATACTGATCTAGCTTTGTGGCCAATGGAATGGGAATTAAAATCAATCCACAATATGCTTACTTCTTTCCTATTGTCAAAAGTTAAATGCCTCAAAACGCCACAAGCACCGTTCAGTAAGCCATCCTCAACATTTACATTTGTACAAATTATGTAGAGTAGAGTAATCTACATGTTTGAGTAGAGTAACTTTGCAGTTTGATCAAATCATGAGATCAAATTCCTCTAGTTTTAATCCTCTACTGTCAGTCTGACTGTCAAACCAAGATTTTGAGCGGCTATTTGTATCGGCTGCTATCACAAGAGGGCGCTCTTTGGTGAAGTGGATCACTCTCTGAAGACTTCCTAGGTCTGCTTCTATGGCTTTGAGTTTATCCATGTATATGATAACCATAAAGAATTTAAAGCCTCCATTATTTACTTCCACTAGGACGGTATCCTCGATTGAGTGCTGACTAATTAAAAATACGAGATGTGGCTATTAAATAACAGGACTGACGATGTAAAAAAATTTTATTTTCATTTTATACATAATTACTTATTATCACCTTCAATATACACCCCTTCTCTATCCCTGCAACGTTCCATGCGAATTTTCCATTGTTGGAAACAGTGCTGGAAGTCATCTTCTGTCAACTCTTTCAGGAACCCTTGCCGCTTTCTCTTTTACAGCTTCTACGGACTCAAATCTCGTACTTTTCAATGCAGATTTCACCTTAGGGAACAGATAGAAGTTATGGTGCTAGGTCCGATGAGTAAGGTGGATGTTCTAACACTAGGATCATGTTCTTGGCCAGGAACCGCTTGACAGATAACGAGGAATGAGCTAGCGCATTATTTTGGAGTTTGAAATGAAATTTAACAATTCGTTGTTCTATTATTACGCTAACCATTTTCCGGCAAAACCAAATAACAACACTAACGTAAATGAAGGTTATGACTAAACGATGTTGTTTACACAAACGAGATCAACTGCATTTTGAAGAGGAAGTCTCAAACTAAACAGCTGTTGGTCAATGGCGGTTGGCGCATGCACACGTGTCCGCTGTAAGCGTCAGTCCCGTTATTTAATAGCCACACCTCGTACATCTATTTCCGGTTGGCGAACTGTTATAGCTGCTCTTTTTTTCCTTATACTGGCGCTGATAATACGATATTTTCGTGGCCAACCTAGTTTAAAGTTGATGTTGTATGGTTCAATATCTATTTAAACATTTTTTCTTTCCATTATCTCATTTCCTGCGTGTGTATTTTTTCTGCTGTGTTGTAAATTAATTTGAATGCACCCCTAGGCTATTCCTGACTTCCATTAAAACTTTCTTAGGAAGGTTGGTTGCCATAGTCAATGAAGTTTCTTTTCCTATCTAGCAGCATCTGATAATATGGACAACTTCTACTTGAGACAGAGTGATTTGTATCAAATTTAGAAGCCATTTTATTGTACCTGTTATAGTTTGTGCAGTTGATGCATGATGCTATACTATTGTCTTTTGAACAAGCTTCGAGCCTATGATTTTTAGAGCAGTGTGGACAAGTGGGTTCATTATCTTTGTGTTCACAATTATTAGAGTGGTGGTGAAAGCGGTAACAGTGGTAGCACTGTAATAAAGAAATATAATCTTCGCATCTGCAGAAATTCCACATTAGCTTTACAGAGCATTCTAGAGCTAGATCTATTTTTCTCAGAACTGGATCCACTTCTAATACCATCTGTCTCTTGTTATTTCTTTTACTTGTCCAAATTTTCACTAATGATATCTGAGATTTATCCGTTATTATTTCTTTATTTTGTTCCTTTAAGGTTTCTATTGCATTTTCTTCTGTTATTTCTTCTGGGATATTGTGAACTATTATCCTTGGTAACATTTTATCTTGTTGTTTCGCAGTCATCGATGATCCACAAGTTTTTATTTATTTCGTCACAGAGTAGTTTAACATTCCTTTCTGAGTGTGATTCTATCAGTACTCCTCCTTTATTAATATTAATAATTTTGTAGATGCCCAACTGCAGGCTAACAGGATCGATGTTTTTCTTGAGCCACGAGATTAGTTACTCTACAACCCCACAATTGGTGTTTGGAATTGAAGTCTCCTCTACAAATAAATTTGGGTCCTAGATTTTTAAAGAGTTTGGAAAATTCATGCTGGGTTATGGGTTTGTTAGGAGGGCAGTATATAGAAGAAATGTTAAAATTGTAAGGATAAGATTCTAAAGATATTGTACAGACTTGCATAGATGGTGTAGATAAAGAGGGGAGAACATGGTGTTTGAGAGGTTTTCGAACGAGTACAGCTACTCCACCATGAGCAGTGTTGTCAGGGTGATCAGTTCGGTATGTGATGTAGTCTGTTATTCGTAGATATGATCTTGATGTAAAGTGAGTTTCTGTCAGTAAAGCGATGTCAATTCTTCTGTCGTGTAACACAATGTCAAGTTCCTGTCGATTTTGATTAATTAAGTCCATTAGCATTCCACAGAAGGATAGCAATTGATTGTTTAGTAGGTTTGGAATTCATTTAGAGGTGATAGTGGGAACAAGATTAGTTAATACTGAAGTAAGGAGGGTGATGAGGGGAGTGATAGTTGATTTGAGGTCACTTAACACTAGGAGGACCGGAGTTTTAAACTACCTTCAAGGACCATGAGCCGTCAATTGACGGCATGTAATTTATAACAATAGATGGGGCATAAACAAGATTATGAACATTTTAAATGTGTGTGAAATTCGTAAAACAATACTGTACCCTTATTTCCATAACATCAACATTCGAGATTCATGAAATTTGTAAATAAAAGAAACAAAAATTAGATGTTACTGCGAAGCACATACATATAGAGGGGCTTCAAAATTCAACAATAACGAATAACATGAGAACAAAAGTAAATTAAATAAAATTGTTACTACACAGCATATAATTTAATATCTGCATATTATACTGATTACTATAACTACGCATACCTTGTAAGAGAGCAACAAATTTATTTTGAAGAGCAGGATGCACAATAATGTTGAGCGTGAGTACCGCATATGTGTCGCTGACAGGCAGTGCAGATATTTGTTGTTCTATTCTTGCACTTTACGAAGCAGCATGTTAGACGTGGTTGTTTGCTTGTAGGTCCACTTCTTTCCGCTACACAACGTACTTTAGAAGGAGGTGCATCCAACGCATATTCATTTGCATAAACATTGCAAGGCATGCTGTCAGTCAACTCTTCACACACCCTCTGGATAAAGTTTCTTCGGCTTATATTTTCTTTGGAAACAAGCCTGTATAATATATGGCTGTTGATCAAAGCTGAGTCGTTCATATTATAAAATACATGCATTGGCCACCGTCTACTGGAAGCTTTGACTGAATACATTCTTGTCATTTGATCAAAGACATCCACTGCTACTTTATTCTTATTATAGAATAAAACAGTTTCAGGCTTTTTCTTCGGATTTCCTTCTGTGGATATCGGTACATCAGGATGCAACGTGCTTAGAATAAGCACATTCTTTGATTTTTTGCACTGGTACGAAGTAAGTGTAGTTACAGCGTTGTTTCTGCCTTTACATTTCATCACGGTCGTGTCATGAAGAGCTTTAGTCTTTTTACATTCAACGGGAATTTCCCTGCGATTGTTGCGTAGAGTACCTACAATACTGCACTTTCTGTCAGCAAGACGGTGAGCGAGATCTAATGACGTGAAGTAGTTATCACATGTAACATTGTAACCTTTGTTGAACAATGGTGCAAGCAATTGTAATACTACGTTACAAGAGACACTTACGTCTGCCTTCCTACTGTTATCTTTTCCAAGATAGGGAAATCCGTTGAACAAGTATTTATTCTCCACATCCACAAGTAACCAAAATTTGATTCCGAACTTATCTGGCTTATTCGCCATATATTGTATAAATTTGCACCGAGATTTACAAGGTAGCAGTTGTTCATCAACTGTGAGGCTGACGTCTGGAATATAAGCTTTTTGACAATTATCAATAAAAGGTGTCCATATTTCAGTTGCTAAGCAAAACTTATCTGTGAGGATTCGTGTTTTTCTTTCATTCTTCATATCAAAACGTAGATATTTCATAATTTCAGTAAACCTGTTTCTACTCATGGTTTTGTGAAACAAAGGGCAGCCCCATGATTTATCCCACATACTTTTCAAAGGTAGGTTTCGTCCACCAATTACTCCTCGACAGATGACGAGTCCTACATATTTATCGAGCTCATCCAGCGTAACGTTCCAATTTTTATCTCCAGTATTTCGTTGCGCCTCAGCATTAGTGCACTTTTGGATATGTCTTAGCATCGGCTCATCAAATAGTAATTTGAATGCAGACATGGGAGAATCTTTTTTTATATTTCTGTATGAATATGACGTTGGTCCTGGACGAATTCTCACTACATTTTGAGTCTGCAAACGACCTCTGACTATTTCTGAAGTAGCGGACCATTTCCAGGATGTTCCATCTTTACTTTTTATTACGGGATCATCAACAACTACCTCACTACTGCTTCCAGTCACTGCTTCTTCACCCGTTTCACTTGCTCCTTCTGAGTCAGATGATGACGTGTTCACATGTCCAGCGGGTGGAATAAAGTCATCCTCGTCTCCTTTTGCGTAGTTAGCATCAGATTCATCAGACGCAATATCTTGAAGGCACTGAATTTCCTGCCATATTTCATTATCATTCAGTAATTTCTTACTCGACATGGCTACACAAATATGATGAAATAATGAGTTTTGTATGTAATTATTTCTGCAATAAACACAACAGAAATGATATATTCTTTATAATTAACTTGTTTACAACAAAATTATGCAATGAACACACTATAGCACAATTATCCTGTAGCGAGAATGCTCACCACCACTCACACCCGCGTTACCAGAGCTACTGCCGTCAATTGACGGTTGGTCTTTCTAGGTAGTTCTTATCTGTTTACCATCAATTAGTCATGCTGGTGTGCTCATATTTCGTCATGGTCGACATCTGACTAAAAAAATAAAAGCAAGTGAGCAGCAAATCTACAGGGCTATCAAGGGAAAAGATATCATAAATTAAATTGTAAACAGCCGTCAATTGACGGGTCCGGTCCTTCTAGTGTTAAGAATGATGTGAGGAGAGTTGTGAAGTCTTGTGAGGGTGAAGGAGGAGGGATGAAGGTGGTTGCCTTTTGAGGTAGTTGTTGTTCCTGCTGTGACGCTGGCGTAGCTGATGTTCTTCTTGACTATACTGGCAGGTTTTGAAGAATTATTTACTATTTTGAGGAGTTCGGTTGAGACATTATTATTCCTGGTCTTCTTTTGTAAATTCTTACGTATTTCGCAGCCCCTGTAACTGGCCGGATGTGAACCCTCACATAAAGCACATTTAGCGGGTTCATCGATAGCTTTCTGGCAATCCTCTGACCTATGAAATCCTGCACATTTCACAAAACGGGGAACCAGATTGCAGTAGGTCTTAGTGTGCCCATAGCGCTGACATCTCTTGCACTGCACTATTTCTCTTCTCCTATAGGGCTCTTCGACAATAACTTTGCAGTGAAAGAGTTCGTTTAAATCAAAAATATCTTTATTATTATCTTTTGGTTCTAAATCTATAAAGAATAAAGAAGTAGGTTGTTTTGTTGCACCATGAAGAACATTGGTAACATGTCTTGCATTGTGACCCTTTTGTCTAAGTTCTTCTTTAATTACATCACTTGGTATTGAGTGGTGTATGTTTCTTATAACCACTCTAAACGCTTTGTCCTGTTTGAGTTGGAAGGTGTGAAAAGGAACATTATGTTCCCTGAAATAGCTGTTGAGTTTGCGATATCCTCTGCTTCCTTCGGGTAGATTGCGACATCACTACCCCTAGATTTACATGAGGAACTCCCATTACCAATCAGGCCAGTAAGTGTATTGTGTGGTCAGTTAAGTTGGTTACTGACTTTAGGAATATTGGAGGTGGTGGAGGTAGTTTTGGTTTTGGCTCTTGGTTTGTGACATCACCAGATAACACAGAAAACTTATTATTTGACAGAAAGGATGGTACTGGTGAGGAAAACTGGATGTCAGTTCTACTGGAGGATGGCTGTCTTACAGTGGATAACTGTCCAGTGTCAAAAACAGCCCGATTTGGTGAATAAGTAGACATTCTTTTTATATTTGACGGAGAACGTTGTTTACTTCGGCTTCGTCTCTTTTTAATTATTCACAGGTGGACAGTAAATGGCCTTCTATTGGTATCTCTTGTTTAAGTTAGGACCTTTTTTAATCTTATTAAAAGTCTTTTTCACTTATTTTTTGGCACTTAATATCGGAACAAAATTTAATGTTTATCACACAAGCACTTGCTACAGCTGACTCAGTCTTTTGTGGACGAGTATCCAGTCAACTCAATAGAGGTAGAGAGAGAAAGGTAGAGAGCTGAGCGGCTCTGGCGGTCAAAGGACCCACAGTTATACGGCCCTCATAAATGTCACCATTCACTTAACAAGGGGCAATCTCCAATGCCAACGAACCGGGCATTCGACAACCCCCAATAAACGACAGTACACAACACTAAACAGCGAAGGGCTAGGGTATGGAAAGATACGCAGCACTGGAAACACAGATCCTTAACCGACCCAAGCACACGGCCTTAATCGCCAATCTATTCAATTAATTTTACTTAGCTCTGATACTCATTACTTGCAATTTGCTATCACTAGGGACTAAATACTTCATTACAAAATCCAAGTGTATCTTTTACGGTTGCAGCACATTATTGACAGAGAAGAGGCTGATATTTTTCAAAGTTGCAATGTTATTGGGAAGCCTCTGTTGCAATTGTTTGAAAAGTGTAACAAGAACCTTTGGTACGTTTTTCTCATACCAATTTCTTCAGATTTTGTTATAAGTTTTTTCTGCAGTTAAGACTTTCAATGTTTTTTTTCGAATCGGTAGCCCAGGTTTGGTTTGAAAAATATCCAAAATATTCTTCAAAGTTGTCAACGAAATTTAGATACGATTTGATAACATAAGATATCAACTTATGAGAGAGTAGGTAAGAGTTGATCGATGTTCTTATTGTTGAAGCTGGCGTCGTTATTGTATCTCTTACAAGATATTTATAATTCCTCTAGTTATTTATATCTTTGAGACTCCAAGAAAATCCCTTGCCGACCCCCGGGTAAATAATAAATAATAAACCCCGGTTACCCCGATCCCTTGGTAACCCCTGTTCTAAACCATCTCATGTAGCGCTATTTCCAGGGGTGGGGAACCTTTTTGCGCATGAAGGCCGTATTACAATTCATCATCCCTTTTGAAGGCCGCATAAAATTTTTTTTAAGTTATTTTATCCCTTAAGTAATTTATTAGTAATCTAATATACAAGACAGGTGTATAGAAATCGAAAGCATAATATTTTCAAATATTTTTATTTAAGTAAGTACTTTTTCTACAAGTAATATGTAAATGAATAATATCGAAAACATAATTTTCAAATATTTCATTTATGTAAGAAGTTTTAAAGTAATAAGTAAATGAATAATATCGAAAGCATGACATTTTTAAATTATTTTAATTAAGAAAAAAGGTTCTTTGTATTAAAAAAACAAGTAAAGGAATCTTATCAAAAGATAGCATATAAACATCGAGAATATAACATTTTCAAATATTCAATATACAGTAGGCAAGCAAGTGCATTTTTATAGAAATTAATGACTTCTTTGAGTTTGTTTCTTTTGAGACAGCATTTTGATATCAGGCTCTAACGTAGTGGTTCTTAGTCTCAATTGGTCCTCCAAGTGCTCGTCTGTCAACTGTGTTCTCAGTGAATTCTTGATTTGTGCTAAGTACGAAAATGTGGATTCACAACAGTATGTTGAAGAAAAACAGGAAATCAGTCGTCGTGCATGTTCACGAAGACGAGGATATTCTATTGCGTTTTTCCAAATGTCAATGGGATTTTCTCTCTTGTCAAACAGAGACTTCAGGATATTATCCTCAGACATTTCAATGAGCTCCATTTGTAGCTCTTCAGGAGCCTCTGACACATCAACTAAGTGAGGTTGAAAAGCAAGTTTCAGAGTGATGTTATGCTTTTCAAAATCACTGAATCTTTTATTGTATTCTTCAATCAATGTGCCTAAAACCGACTCATATTCTTCAAAATTTCCACAGACATCTTCATTTTCACCCATTACCTTTGTAAGCTGGGGAAAGTGTTCTTCTGAAAGTTTCGATTGAGCCAAAAGGGACTTCAAATACAAGAGTTTCTTTCTAAATGCTTGAATTTTTTGCCACATATCATAAATACATTTATTTCTGCCTTGCAATGAAACGTTTAACTCATTTTGTTTTGACATCACATCACATAAAAAGGCAACATCTCTGTAAAAATTTGGATCTGATAAATCACAGTACTTGCTGTTTTCTTTGAAAAAGTCAATAATTTGCCTTCGTAAAGACAAAATTTTGACCAATACTTTCCCTTGCGACAACCAGCGTACTTTTGAGTGATATGGCAAATCTACACTGATTACTTCGTCATCCATCATCAGCATGTTTCGAAACTGACGATGCTTTGAGGCATTCACTCGAATATAGTTAACAATGCTTATAACCTTTTGCAAAGTGTCATTTAAAGTTACAGATTTTGCACAGAGATTTTGCTGGTGCAAAATACAATGAAAAGAAATCAATACATTTGGCTCTTGGATTTCTCTCTTAAGATGTCCAATAAATCCTTCAGTTTTAGCCATCATAGCTGGAGCACCATCAGTGCACACACTTACCAAATTAGTAAAATTTAATCCTATTTTATGACATTGCTCTTTGAAGTTGTTCAAAATATCTATCCCCCGTGTCCTTCCTTTAAGGGTGCCTAAAGCAAGCAGTTCTTCATATAACTGAAAATCATCTGTTATAGCACGAATAAAATACAATACTTGTGCTGAATCAGTGGAATCTGTTGATTCATCCAAAGCTACTGAGTAATATATATTCTCTTTTTTTATTACATTTTTCAATTGTTCTGTTACATTGCAGGCCAATTCATGCTGTCGATCTGTGTTTGTCCTTCTTGAAAGAGGCACCTCTTTATACTTATTAACTTTAACGGATCTATACATCCTACCACTTCTAAAATACATTCCTTTATGAGTTCTGCATCGCTGAATGGCTTACCTTTTTTTCCAAGCAAATATGCAACTTTATAGCTTGCTTCTGTCATAGCATTCTCTTGATGTAACACAGACTGGAGAAATTGTCTTTGCTTCTGTTTTCCATCTTTCAGTTTCTGCAGTGCTATCTTTCGAGGCTCACCCTCTAATTTGGTATATTTATTGTCTTTATGAAGAGCATAGTGTTGCTGTGCATTGAATTTCTTAACCGTTACAATTGCAGTATCACAAAGCAAGCAAGACATTTTGCCTCCAGTATTCACTAAAAAATACTGGAGTTCCCATTCTTCATTAAAGATCCTGTTTTCTTCTTTCAAAGTCCGTTTTAACTTTTTTGACATAATTATGGGTAAAAAAAGAAATGTATATTCTGAAAAGCAATAAAAAAAAAAGTTAATAATGAATTAGGCCAGCAGTGCACTGACCCAGACAAAACAGTCTTAGACAAGACATCAAGAAACCTGCATCCAAAACCATGTTGTTGTTGTTAATTAATTATTATTATTATTATTATAATGAGCCAGTAGTATAGCGGATGACACAGTCCACCTACTGGGATGGGCATAAGGTTCGTTTCACGTTATGTTGCTTTGCCGTTTGCATATACCTCCAGTAGCTACTGGCTCAGTCCCCACCAAGTGTTGTTACTTGGATTATAAAGTTAGTGTCTGGTAAAGCACTGTAAAACGGTAAAACGTTGAATGAAACCTCTTTATAAAAAGGGGTAAGGCCAATAACTAATAACAAATTAACACTCCAGCGCTGCCAGGTTTTAAGTAGAGATCCGGACAGTACTGGCATTAAGACGCCACCCAAGCCCTATCCAGGACTGCTTGTGGATTTAATCACAAAAAGATTTATCGTTCGAGAAGAGGGGTAAGGGAACCCCTTACCTTTTAAAACACAATTAAAAAGCGAAAATTACCAAAATAATTATTATAATTATTATTATTATAACAACAACAATATAGATTAGTTATATTTTTTTCTGTGAATAGTATTATTGTTTATCATTACCTAATTGTTGCTGAAACAATGTCAAATATCGATGGTTTCCAATCTCACAAAATGACAATTGCTGAATTCATGGCCAAGATTTCAAGAACATGGTTTCAGATTCTGATTGATTGTGTCTTATCTAAAGACCATTTCGTCTAGAACAGTGTACAGCCGGCATAACATAGCAAGAATACGATCACTGTATCTCTTATTAAATCACAACGATAAAAAACAAGTCTGTAAAATTAATGCATGCAGTTGCAGATGTACTTTTTCAAATAAGGGTATAACTAACTCAGTCTCACAAAACAAGTCGGTATGAAGTAAGCCACAACAACACAGTTACTGAGTAGAGTACGTAGTTATTCGGAGTAGCACAGACCACAGTGAGGAAGCGGGCGAGACAGGAACTATAGGAGAGGGAATGCTCACTTCCCATTGGACGCGGCGGCAAACGTTCCCCATGCACTAGCGCCGCCGCCGGTCGGTTCCTAGAACTACTGTGTACGCTATGGTGGCAAGGCAGGCGCGAGTCCACGGCACTTTCTTTTTGCGATATTTATCTCTATAGTAAAATATTGTCAAAAAATCAAATGGATTATTCTAAAAGAAATATATATCAAGAGGCCACAGAAGGCCGCACCTGATGGTCCAGAAGGCCGCACCTGATGGTCCAGAAGGCCGCAGGTTCCCCATCCCTGGCTATTTCTGTTATTCTTATAAGCAGTTACCCCTCAACCTTATTCTGGCTCTGATTTTTTGCTTGACATTTCTTGAAACATAATATATTTTAAATATTATCATAAACATAATACATACTTGTGTTTTAGTCACATAAAAGGCATTTATGTGACTATTACATAAATGCCTTTTCCTGTTTGACTTCTTATCTCTTTGTCTGTAATCATACATAAGCAGGTGTCAGTTATAATTTAAAAGTAATTATATTTTTATAGTAATTCTTTTATATATCTTCAGTTTGCAACTATTGTTTAATCTAGATCAATATATTATATAATAATGTATAATTATAGTAGCGAAGAAACATGAAAAGTCTGTCAAAGTCGTTCTATCGCTCAATCTGGAACACGTGGTTGACTCACATTTAGATAATTGGTTCTCAATCTTTTCGTATTCTGAAGGTTTTGAGCAAGTTAAACATCGTTGGCTTAGCGCCACTATAAATATATAAAATAACTCATAGCACTCACCAATGTATGATTTCAAGTGATTATGACTGTTTTATACTACAATATTTTTTTGTCAATATTCAAGTTGAATTGAAGTCTCCAGATTATGGATTCTCCATCAGATGGTTTCTATATTCATTCTTTGTTTCAAAAGCAAGAGAATAATTTTTAAGCTGATAGTTCGTCAGGTAAATTCACTGACAGTTTCATATATAAAAAAGTAATTTCTAAAAATTTTGTCGTTTAATATAATACAAAACTTCGTAGTTCAGTTTCATTAATTTTTACTTTACTATAAGAAAAGTATAGTGATCGTGGAAAAATTCGATCTCGAGATTTTAACGGAATTATATGTTTTGAGGTCGCAGAAGTCGTTTTATGATGTTTTTGCAATGATGTCTGTGGGTGTGTTAGCATTGCTTGTTACCACGCTACTGTCCAGAATCTTTGATGGATCAAGTTGATAGTTTACACAAAAGTGTAAAATTATGTAGATGATCCCTATTGTTTGGGAAGAATTATTCATGACGGGAAAATCACTTTTTTTGCCAAAAACCGGTTTTTAGAAAACATTTTTTTCTCCTAAACTGCTAACTCTAGAGTTTTTGACATTTTGGCATTATCTTTGAGGTTACAAATGCAATAAAAGAAAAATATATTCAGAATTTTACAACAACGGGAAGTATTTTTTTTTTCAATAAAATGTAAAAATTTTGACTTACAATTCAATCACAAAGCTTGTGAGAGCAATACAAGCCATAACGTTTGACGATTCAAAATAAAACTATGCCTGAGAAAATAGAGCATCAATTAGAGAATGATATGAGATGGGATAATTTTTTTCAAAATTACATTCGTCAAAGGGGCGTTACAGTACGATTTCTGTTTTCAAAAACTGTTTTTTTTTTGACGCTAAACGGTTCATTAAAAAATCATGAAAATTGATCCAAAAATGGAACAAAAAATTAGCAATTTATAAAAAAAAATCATGAAATTTCAATTGCGGCAAAGAGCGATAAAGCTATAAAAACTGTTTGTTTATCCTAGACTAAGGGATTACCTGCTATACTTGTCGAATTTTTGATAATTTTTTTACATTTGTTTACATTGACTTAGAATCTTTTTCAGTGAAGTCACCGATATAATATAATGTTTAGAGGTACAATGAACATTTTTAAATGATTTAACGACTTATATGTGATGTAAGAAGAATAAAATTTGAATATGTAAAAAATCAACAACAATAGAGCATATTAAACATATAATTTCTGATTCTTTTTATGGTATGATGGGTTTGTCTAACAAAATGTTATAATCAATCTATATGTTACACCATTCTACAAAGGTTAATATCAGATGCTGATTTTTTTACGTTATGAATAACATTATTGTTGGGTAATCTTGAAGTTTTTGGAATGAACTTTTTCATCCTACAGAAGGGCTTCTATGTTTTTGTCTAATTTCCAGTATTTTCACTGTTCTAGTCAATAGTTCATCCCATAATTTTTAAAAATTTCAAGCTTCCAGCTTTGAAATTAAAAATTATACAGAGAAGTCGGCTTTGAACTATATTTAAGAATGCAGAAGTGGCTAATTACCAATATATTTTTTCTCAATACACATTTATAGCAAAATTATAACAGGGGAAAAAATAACATTCTCTCAGAGTAAATTGGTTTTTTTATGATTTTTGACTAAGGGAAAGAAAAGAGAGTTTTTAAAAAACTCTCTGCCATAAAATTCCCAGTATAATAATTTGATAAAAGATCAAAAATGCAGAACATTATTTACAATTAACAAAAATTTTTTAAAAAATAATAAATGAAATTATCCTACATCTCAAATTAAAAATTATCTGAAAACGACATTTTTCTTACATTTTTTTGACATATCAGACAAAAACTTTGTAATGTTTTTAAAATACTTGAAATATTTTCAAGTTCTAAATGGGAAAATTTGTCTTAAGTATTAAATGTAGAAGGAGGTCAGATAAACTATGTAAGATCTCTACGGGCAAAAGCAAATTTTCACTTTGTCTTTTCATAATATTATTACTGCAGTAGTTATACAATTGATTGTACATATATCCATTAATTGCGTGACATACAAAAAAGGCTTATCTATTGATAAGTTGATCAATCACTATCTGTACTATCTCAAGAATGAAAGACTAATACTTCTTTAATTAATTAATAAGAATTTATTATAATTAATTAATTAATAAACTTCTCCCATTTAGACGATTATATTATGCTTAAATGAGACATTATATATTATATAACCAAGAAGTTTGATATTAAGTTTACTTATAGTAAAGTTGAGTGTAGGCTACTCCCGATTTTTCTTCAGTTCATTGGTTCATTATTTTATTGTAATTTTTTCAAAATTGATCTTATTAAAACTCGAATACATAAATAGTATTTTATATAGAGCTCCTCATGGAGCACTTTAACATTCCCTGATTAGTATTAAGCCCAATGGAACGTATTGGGAAATATCCTGCTATAATAATTATTGCAACTGGAATCAGCAAAAAAAAAAAATTCGAAATATTGAGAGGTTAATATTCATGAAAATTAGTACCATTTTTTTAATGTAATCATAATTATTTCAACTACTCTATGCTCTAGCTAGAGAAATGATTCTCAACCTTTTTTCCGTTATGGCATACTTTTAATAATTTAAAAACTTGGTGGCACTCTAACAATTAGATGAATTAAAAAAAAACTATTTAATTAACTGTTATATCTATAATACGATATATTTTGTAAAAATGGCAGACGATAATAGTTGTCAATAAAGTAAAATAGCATTACAAAGTAAATAAAATGTTTATTTTATGATAAATTACAAACTACATTTAATGCTAAATTTGAGGTTGGTGTTTTTTGACTTCATTTATATTTGGGTGTAAAAACGATAACGCACGCTACACTCATTTTATGATCTAGAACCGAGATCAATATTTCGTTCTGCTTTCTATATTTCTTCTCGATGCCTACCTAGGCAGCAAAATGCATTCTGCTTTCTATATTTCTTCTCGATGCCTACCTAGGCAGCAAAATGCATTCTTCCAAAGTCTCCTCTGCGATTTATTACTGTATGTATCCGTAAAATTTGGCGGCACATTGGTTGAGTATCACTGTTCTACAGTATCAGAAGTAATGTTTAATAGTTACTGTTAAGATGTACAGGTTAGAAACATATCCTGCAGATAAGACAGTTCATCTTTGTTTCTAATTCCATATTATTAATTTATATTAACTTATTATTTTTTTAAATTGATGTATAAACAGATGTTACCTTATAATATTATTTTGTTAATATTGTTATTGTTTGTTTATTTGTTATATTGTCATTTTATTTACTTCGAATATAATGGAAATATTTAAAATGTGTTTATGAATAAATTATAACACTGAGTGTTTATTCCATTCTTTTCCTGTTCAGCCCTCATCAACTCAAGATGATATCAAGGAATGTTATAAATTACCTTTGTAAAACAAAGATTTTCAACTGTTTTGATATCATTTCAACAATGGGTCACTTTTCTATGTTTGTGGGGTACCATGGGCGATTTTTACCTGAACTTTTCAGCTGGATTAGGATATCACGTTCAAATATATAAGACAAATCATTTAATTCAACTCATTCTTTAATTCAGACCTTTAAAACTTAAATAATAATTATTTATCTATTATTGTAATAAATATATTATTAAATATATTTTGCATCAATAGCATTCCCAAAATGAAGGACCAACCAGTGATAATGGTGAAAAACGGAAATTATTAATATGCACATGCAACGCAGATTTATGTTTCTTGCTATCTGTGAATCACCTATGTGCAACTCAAACTCAAATTTCGTTTATTTCTTTTTGTTTTTCAGTGCTCACAATTATAGGTTTTCACCTTTTACTGTTGTGCTAGGGGCAGAAAATATGACTCATTTATTATTTGGCACCCACTTTAGTAATGGGTCATTACACTTTACCAGGTTGTTTATATATTGTGAGTCCTCACTTAAGTTTATTTAGAGTAGGGATCTTTAACGAGTACCTGACATTTTACAGGCTCAAGCTATGACATCCCTTTGTTCAGAATTAACACCATCACAATTCTAAGTCGCCCACAGATTCATAATGGTAGGTGCGGTGCATGTCGAGAGTTCTGGATGTGATATTCAGTCAGTTTCTTTACAAAGCACCTCCGACCTTATCTGTAACCACAACATCCACCCTTGATCACATATCAGCTTACATTACTCAAACAACACTTATACTACTTCAGATACTGTACCCTCATCATTACACTAATTAGTGTAATATATTTTGTACAAGCGGTGCATACGCCTATTACATTTTTGTACAACTAGTACACCTGATTAGTATAATCTGTACGTGGGCTAGCTTAGTTCATAAAGGACTTTTAACTATTAGGTTTAATAGAGACAAGCATCTGTCGGTTATTTAACGATAGGTTATAATGCATTGAAAGCTTTTGTGAGATTAAAACATTGAAAACATATTGTAAATCTAACAGAAGACTGTCGTGAAGCTTTATTATTTGTAAACTTAACCCTAAGTCCGGCCCTGCCGGACAGGCTCGCAGCCAGTAAGAGGGCTTATGCGCAAGGAGGGATATGAGTGAATCACCTGCGGAGATTCCTCGGTTCACCCTAGACGTCTTCTGCTCCCGGAAGGTAAGAAAAATCGGTGGTGCTGTAATATATATACGTCAGAAAAGACTTGAATCCATCTGGTGTAACAGTCTATGAAGGTTATAGAATCCATTCCCAAGAGGAAGTGGTCCAGGGAAGTCACTTATAACGTTATAATATTCCTTAATGCTTTTAGTAAATAAAAAGAATATTTTCTTATAAAAATTTTAAACATTCATTGTGGGGACGTGAAGGTGGAATTGATATATAACAGTTTTAATACGTCTATAACATAATTTATTTTGAGTTTTAATATTTTTGTGGAGAGCTCACCTACCTATTTAAATGATATCACACAATATCTACAATACGATGTATTTTTATACAATACATTGTTAAACAAGCCTACACAGTATAGAGAAAAATATATACATGGAGGGATCAGTACATATGAGAGTAAAACATTAATGATCAATGGCGAAAAACCCGAAAAGCTTGCGAGCCTTGCAAAGAAGTTGAGAGAATAGACAAAGGAGAATCAAATTAAAAGACACCTGGTCCTCACTGCCCTCGAGTCAGTGTTGCTGGCACACTTTAATATAAATTATTTTTTACAAATAGAAAACATTTGAAGTCACATTGAGAATTAGGTTAATATTTATGTCTTTAATTTTTAATTTAAAAATTCCTAATATTTTGAGTAATAAAATAAGTAAGCATTCTTGAAGAATACTAGATACAATGATTAGTGAAAGAGTTCATTTTTAAAAATAGAACATAACATGTGTAGAAATTATGATGGTATACATCATAAAAAATGATAATGGCATAAATTTTGAAACAACAAATTTAAAGTAGTATGCGAGCTTATCATATAGAGAATCAATCCATTTCTGACAAATTAGTTTTTGAGTCACTCTTAGAACTATACTTCTATTTATAGATGGATGTAAGAATATATTCTACAAACAAAGATAATTCAAATTCTAATTAACATATCCTTATTTTTCCTATTTGGAGAATGTTTCATATTCATGTCTGTTTTCTTTGCCGTTCAATTTAGTAATACGACTCAGCATATTCAATTTTACTTATGCATTAATCCAAATATTTACCGATCAATAATATTAAAAATGACCTTTAAAACTTCCATTATATATATTTAAAAAAATCTGGAGTGACCTACACTCTACTTTACTATAAGTAACTCAATGTCAAATTTCTTGAGTATATAAAACATAACGTATCATTTAAGCATAACATAAATATCTAAATGGGATATAATTATTAGCATTGCATTCGTGAGGTAGTACAGATAGTGATTGAAGGACATATCAATTTATAAGCTTATTTTTGTACATCACAAATAATTTATTATTTGCAAATAATTTCATTAGTATAACTACAGCAGTAATATAATTTTTGAAAAACCAATGTGAACATTTCTTGAAACGAAATATTATCCTACAAGAAAACATGACTATTGTTCAAATAGCCAGTAGATTTCTTACATCGTTTACTTAACATCCTTCTACATTGAATATTAATGTAAAATTTTCAAATTTAAAACAGTAAAATACCCTTTTTTTCTCTGAAAAACATCTTAAACAGCGAAGAAAATGTTGTTTTAAAGTGATTTGTTAATTAAAGATGTACGATAATTACAGTTATTAATCTCTAAACGAAAGATTTATATTTTGAATTATCTTTTACATTTTTGGTTTTTAACAGAATTATTATACTGTGAATTTTATGGCTTCTTAGTATTTAATAAGATCTTTTTCCTTCCCCTTTGTCAAATAACATATATACCATTTTTTTTTTAATGAGTGTTATCATTTATCTGCACAATATTATTCTTCTTACATCTCTTATAAGTCAATAATATATTTTCATTTTTCCATTAGAAACATCAATTTTATCTCAGTGGATTCGCTCAAAAAATTTCTAAGTCAATGTAAACAATGTAAAAAAATACAAAAAATTCGACAAGTATAGCAGGTGATCTCTTAGTCTAGGATAAACAAAGAGTTTTTATATCGTTATTGCTCTTTTCCGTAATTGAAACTTCATGATTTTTTTTTATGAATTGCTAATTTTTTGTTCCATTTTTGGTCAAATTTTCATAATTTTTTAACGAGCCGTTTAGCGTCAAAAAAACATTTTCTGAAAACACAAATCGTACTCTAACGCCCCTTTAGCGAATGTAATTTTAGAAAAAAATATCTCAACTCATTGTCCAATAATGTTCTATTTATAGGCATAGTTTCATTCTTGTCCGTCAAACAGTATGGCTTGTATCGCTCTCACAAGGTTTGAGATTGATTTATAAGTCAAAATTTGTACATTTTATTGAAAAAAAAATATTTCCTGTTGATATAAAATTTTGAATATATTTTTCGTTTGTTCCATTTGTAACCTCAAAGATAATGTCAAAATCTCAAAACTCTAGGGTTAGTAGTTTAGGAGAAATAAATGTTTTAAAAAAAACGGTTTTTGGCAAAAAAAGTGACTTTCCCATCATGCATAATTCTTCCCAAACAATAGGGATCTTCGTCTAAATGGGGCCCATTTTTGTGTAAAATATCAACTTGATCCATCAAAGATTCTGGACCGTAGCGTGGTAACAAGCAATGCTAACACACCCACCCACCCACCCACCCACCCACACACACACAGACATCATCGTAAAAACTTCATAAAACGACTTCTGGTACCTCAAAACATGTAATTCCGTCAAAATCTCGAGATCGAATTTTTTCACGATCACTATACTTTACTTATAGTAAAGTAATTATCTAAGATGCATTAAAAAACTTGTACTGTTGTTTATAATAATATTTGATGACAATGATAACAAATAAAATATCTTGAAAGTATATATAAATTAGCTTTTGATCATTAATGATTTGTTTTTTTTTGCTAATATATTTATAAAAATTAACCAAAACTAGCTTTAATTATTCATTAAACAGTCTATAGGAGGTATCCAAAAGCCTCTTATGAAATAGTATCCAAATAAAAATCAAATCGAATGAGATAACCAGAAACGCTTTATAGTATTCAATAATAATGAGGAATGCAGAGTAATTAGAAGCCACTCTTTATAGAATAGATTCGAAGAAAATAAGGATTATTTATTAGTGATGTAGTATTATTAGATCTGCTTAGTTTATCCAGAGTTGCAAGAAATATTGATAAACATTCTTTGACTGGTTATTGTCTTATTATAAATAAACAGTTACAATTAAATGTCTTAAGAAAAAATGTCTCCGAAAAGTTCGTTAAATTTGACGGATAAATTCGTCAAAATAACAGTATAAACTATTTCTTTGTAATTCTCATATTAATTAGGTGGGTTTGAAATTACGACAATTTGTAATAATATAACTAAATTCTTAGTTAACGAAGAATTATTTTGTAGTCTTGAATACTTCTAATATTAAAAAACCTTCTTCTGAACCGTGTCTCTACTTCTCTATTTGATTACTGCAATAACTTTATTCCAAAATAATTTATACTTTAATTTTAATTATGATTTGTATTATTAACAATGTTGGTGTTGTTGTATTAAAGCTATACTATTCAATTTTTCATTAAAATGATTAATGTAAAGTTATAAGTTAACTTTAACTAATTGATTAGATAACAGAGATAACTGCTTTTTCTCTTTTTCTTCTCAAGGTTTTTTCAGTTACTGTTATCTGTCTGCACGAACTTGTTATTCTGCAAAAGTACTTATATAATTAATTGTCATCATTTGTCAAAGAAAAAGTACACTGATACTGTTTTAATTTGATAGAACTCGCAATGAAAATATTTCTTAATATTGATTTAGTAAACATAGCTTTTGTTAGTTGCAGATAGATTCAAGCAATCAATGCAATGCGAATCAGAATTGATGGTCTTCCATATGAATATTGTGGATTATATTATATGAATTTTCTTCATTTTCAATAATCATGGTTAGGAAAAAATACTACCAGTTTTTGATCAACTGACATAGATTATACAAGAAATACCTTCATAAAACAAATGCAAAAATGAAACCCTTTCAATTTAACAAATATTTACTTGTTATTTTTCTGGCCTATTAGAGAGAAAGAAAGCTCTCATTCATAAGTCACAATATGGTAAAATTGTTAACTTGTGATGCTCTACTTCTATGAAGAATCACTCGGATATGTATTAAATGAGCAAAGGCCTATTTTATTTATCTATTTAAACGAAGCAAATATATTGGGGAAAGTATTAAGTCACCACACAAAAAAGTTTATTATACAAAACTAAACAACGCGTTTCGAACACTTGATGTCTTCTTCAGATTACATCTGCTCTGCTGGGGTGGTTATACGGTGGGTAAGATCAAGCGAGTCCTTGCAGAGCAGATGTAACCTGAAGAAAAACATCAAGTGTCCGAAACGCGTTGTTTAGTTTTGTATAATAAACTTTTTTGTGTGGAAACTTAATACTTTCCTCAATATGAGTAAATACCACACCATACAGATAATAACGGTCAATGAAAGCAAATATATTTACTGATTAATTACAGTTGACTGTTATACAACAATTATTTTAATGAGTAGATAAATTTTGCTAAACATAATCTTAAGGGCAAGAAATGATACTAGTAAATAATAAATGTTGAATTGTGTTTTAAGAGCACCAGTCAATCTGGCTCCCAAAACTAATCTTTAAGATTTCTACTCTTTAGCAATGCATGAGTGATATAATGATGTATTCCCCTGTTTAAAATACGTTCAAAGTAGTCTATACTATAAACGCTTTCAAATTCTGAAATACTATATCAGTTAAGATATCGGTATTTAAAATTCTGTTTTCATATTCTTGATTAATGGGAAGGAAATGTTATATCAGCCAACAAAAAATAGGACAAGTTAACTGTTTTTAATTACATTAAATAAACGTATTTACATTTTGACAACTAAGAAATCTTTCTTAGAATATTAGAAGAAAATATTTTTGATCAGCCAGTACAAATAATAAAGGTAATATATTTAGTTGTGCAATTCCAAAATTAAATTAAAATATAAAAATAAAATTAAATTTAGAATAGTTTTCATACAAACAAATGGTGGTTAGCTTTACTATAAGAGGGCATTGATCATTTAAATTATTATTCTTTTTTCTGGTAAGTATAAACATTTATCTTTAATAAGTAGTTGGATGTGGTTAGTAGAATTTAGAAGTTAAAATTAGTAGTAATTAATTATTCTACTAACCACATCTAACTACTTATTAAAGATAAATTTTTATACTTACCAGAAAAACAATAATAATTTAAATGATCAATGGCTTCTTATAGTAAAGATAAAACTATTTACTACATTATTTTACAATTATTTTACTATTATTATCATTTTACTATTTTATCACATTGTAAAATGATCCCTGTCACATGTGAAGATAATAATTTAATTAAATTTATTAATCATGATTTTGATAATACATTTAATTCTAGTACAGTTAGAGCATAAACCAAACCAATTTTTTTTTAAAGAAATAACTAAAAAATATTTTTTTAACTTTAAGAAACCTTAAACAAAACTGTCGGCATTATTCTCCAGTTTGGTGTTAACGCTTTCGGGAGTGCCTTTAAGTTTTAATAATTTAGAAGTTATTCAATCAAATTATAATTATAACTTCAAATAGTAGGTACAATTTTTGTCTCAGCTTATTTTTGCAGTAGAATAAGTACTTAAATAGTTTAATATTAATAGACTATCAAAATAACTGGATGATAACTTAATGATTACTTCTACTGAATATTACGAGTTGATTTTTAAATAAGCATTCTTTTTAGTTAACACATTTCGCTACAATAAAATCTTGTGAATTAAACATAACGTTAAAAAAGATTTAAAATGCTTATTACAGATTATTTACAAAGTATAATTATTCCCTTTACCTATTAACAGTATATATTATGGTTCACAATATTTTATATAAAAATTAGACCTATTTTAATTAGAAATATTTTGTGAAATATTGATTCATTTTATACAATTACTTTAATTTAAGATGAATGAAGAAATATTTCCATTGGGTTATTCAAATGGATTATGAAAGATACTTTTTATAATTTAGTAGCATTAATTAAACAAAATATTTTTTATATTTTGTTGAATACCATATTTCAGTTGTAGATATTTATACTTCATATATAATATAGTATTAATCATTGGATATTGCATAAATGAAGCATATAATGAATGACCTATATATCCCAGAAATGAGATAAATTAATTAAACATTTGCCGTGAATTAAGAGGGTGAAATTTTTTTAAGTTATTGAATTTCATACTATGATTTAATTTAAAATAAGAAGGGTATTTTACTTTTGTAATGGGTATTGACGAAATTATTTGTTGAACATTGTTTAATAATGGCCACTCTAGCTTAATAAAAATCAAGCTTTTTTTCTGCAACTTTAGATAATGATTACCTTTTCATCATAACTGGTAAAATGCTTCTAGGCACATTAGAATAAATGAATTGAAATATGAACTGTTATTAGTGCTCCCATAAGCGAAGTCTCTGGTATTATAACTTATTTTTGAAGGATTAAAAACTGCAAATTTTTCCCCAAATTCTATAATTACTTATATATTCACTTTATTATTTGAATAACGAATACAGTCACATTAGAATAATGAATTAATTATATTTATTAATTATGAGTTTGACAATATATTTACTCGCAGTTTGTTGAGTGTAAACTGCTTCAATTTTTTTGTGTTTTGTACAAATTATAATTTTTACAATGTTTCTGTTTATAGCCATTAATTTAGCGTGATTATTTTTATAATATAATCCTTTATATTCAGTAGGCAAAAATTACTCGTCTAAATGTACGTACTTACTAAATATATTAACGATTAAGGGAAGGATGGCATATTGCCCTTTTATATAGTTCATCGAAGGCAGTCAAATGTATAAAAGACAGACATTGTTTATTTTAATATATTTAAAGATATTATATGTTAAATCAACGAAATAACACTTCACATTTTGTTTAATGTTGCTTTGAGCGTTGATTCTTGTGATTTTGTTTTGTATATAAAGCAAAGGTATTATTATTTGACATTCTAAGAATCTGTAATTCTGGTAATCACAGAATGAAGTTATTTGTCTTTCTTTGCCTTCCTCCCATCTAAACAAAATTTGCTTTATATTGAACTTAATATTGTGATGTGTTATGTGCAAAATGATAATTTTTTATTTTCTCGAAAGAAATGGGAAACAATAGTTTGTTTTATGTTTTGGCATAAATTACCATAAAACACCTTTATCATGATTCCACACTAAAAAAAATAAGCAGTTATGCTCCGGACGAGGAATTATTTATATCAGGAATTTCATAATTTTGTATTAAACTTGGAAGTATTCTCACCAACGTACACTTAGATATCATCAAAACAATATCGAGATGGCTTCAGAGCAAATCGAGACGTTTCAATTTCATCGATCGAAATTTCAAAATCAATTTTTTCATTAAAAAGATTACTTTACTTTTACTATAGTAAAATGTTGTTGCCTAAACCTGTTGTTAAATCATTAATAACTAAGTTCAGAATATACTTTTAAAGAAAGTTATATTTCAAATGTAATCCCTCATTCTGGTAAACCATATAGCAATAAGCTCAAAAGTTATCACTGAAGAGGGTAAAAAGAAAACTTCCAAATAAAATAACTAGCAAGGAAATTTCAATTTTTCTCACTGTTTTAAAGCTTTGTTAAAATCTAAACGCATAGATTGTTTTATACTATTGCTGTTGAAGCATTTAAGAAATTCGTTTGATCCTATAACAATGTAAAACCAGTCATCGTGGGTTGATTGGTTCTATCCTCTGTTCTAGGACTGCATAAATGAAGTTTTGGATTCTATAAAGCTCAACCTTTCTGCGACTGCTCTTCGTCAAAGATACATGGTGGAAAATGCATTATGGCTTTATGCTAAGGTAATGTTATCTTACCTATAATTTCTCTTTGTTCACAGATAAGGTCATCTGATATTTTATATCATCACTAGTCTTTGTGTACTTAGTTAAGATTTATGGTGATATGTCTATTATATGCAATAAATTAAAAGTTAAATGAGAGTTAATTTCCTTTTTAATTTTCATTAACTTAATTATTTCCTTTTGATTCACCGATACCAAGCAAACCTAAAATAAGCCTTATCTTATCTTGTATTTAATTTTTTTTCGTTTGTCTGTCTGTTATCTATGCATTCCGAGGTCCTTTAACCAATCTCAATGAAACTTGGTATGTAGTCTTATATTGACCAAATGATTGGTTTTATAACAAAATCTAAGGTCTTTCAACCATCTTGGGAGGAGAAATGATATTACCGAATTTATTTATGTAGTTTTGCACTTTCTGAATGAAAATTAAGAGAAACACAATGAGAGGATAATGGTTATCCAAGCTACAGAAGGAAAAAATCTGAAGATGAAGGTTTACAGGTCAAAATAAGTAACTTTGAAATAGACAACAGATTGGTAGTTCATTATTCACCTTTGCTCTTGAAAATCTTCTATTGCCATCTTAATGTATAATGAGTATAAAAGGCTTGTATTCTGTAGCCACAGAATCATTTATTTTTAGTCTGTTGGCTGTTTAACACTTACCTGAAGTTTGAAATTGTATTGTACAGTGTTTAAAAGTTATTGTTAGTACATATGGCATTATGCCACCTAAAAAGAGAATAAAGGTTACTTTTATTTTGTTCTGATTATCTTTGTTGTATAATAAATGTGTAGAATTCTGAAGAACTTAAGCGTTTTTCATGTCAAAATAGTAGATGATAATGATGATGAAGGTAGCATGCATCTATTTCTATGTTAGTCTCCTATATATGATTGGTTTTGGTGGTAGAAAATATTTATGGGTTATCAAAAATTGTAATATATTATTTTAATATAATATAGCGCAAGAATATGTGCTATTTTTTCCTGTCTACTTATCTTGTATTGATGTTTTACTCGTGTCTTTAAAGATTTCCCAGGTTGACCAATATAAATCTTATGGCAATTTATTTATTTATTTATTTATTATATTCTGATAAAATTTATTTTTGTCATATAATAAACATAAAATTTATTTATGTAATTTTGCACTTTCTGAATGAAAATTAAGAGAAACTCAATTAGGGGACGATGGTTATCCAAGCTGTAGAAGGAGAAAACCTGAAGATGGAGGTTTCCAGGCCAAAATAAGTAACTTTGAAATAGATAACAGATTGGTAGTTCCTTTATCACCTTTGCTCTTGAAAATCTTCAATTGCCATCTTAATGTTGAATTTTGTAACTTAGTGAAATTTATCAAATATGTCTGCAAGTATGTGAACAAAGGATCAGATGCTGCAATGTATGGTCTCAAGAAAATTCTAGAGATGTGGTACACAATATCAACAAGGCAGATATGTGAGCAGCAATGAAGCTTTCTGGAGATTTTTTGGATTCCTTATACATGAAAGGTTTCCAGCCATTCAACAGTTGGCAGTATATTTAAAAGACATACAAGTGATTTATTTCAACCCTGAAAATGCTACTGAAAGAGCAAATGAGCCTCCTAAGGACACAACACTTACAGGATTTTTCAAATTGTGTCAAAAAGATCCTTTTGCAAAGAATCTTTTATAGCACCAGGTTTCCTCTTATTATATTTGGTCGAATTATGAATGGAAAAGGAGAAAGAGAGGGGCTTCAGTTAATGGATGCCCAGAAATAAGGTACGATAGTTCAGTTGGCCGTATATACACTGTACATCGAAATGATCAAGAACGATTCTATCTAAGAATATTGTTGCATGAAGTAAAAGGACGGAACAGTTAGGTATACTAGCAGATGATTTACAGTGGCATGAAGCTTAATCTACGACTTCAACCTCACAGTCTGCTAGGAGATTAAGAGCTCTTTTTGCAATTATTATACAGTGTTGTGAAGCAAGCAATCCACTAGATTTGTGGAACAAATTCAAAAATGATTTCTCAGAGGATATTTTGCATCAGACAAAACAGATGTTCCCTGAGGCACAATATTCTGATGTAATCTATAACAAGTCTTTGATGGATATTGGGGATAGGATCATGGAAATAGGAGGAGAGCAGCTAACTGTTTATGCCCTGCCCAAAACCAGAAAAAGAAAGCATTACAACAGAGATCATAAGACAAACAGTATATTTTAGCAGGGAGAATCTTTCCTCTATGACCAAATATTTACTTGAAAGTCAAAGAAAAGTGTATGAGGAAATAATTGACTCAGTAAGGTACAAAAAAGGAGGACTATTTTTCATTGATGCTCCTGGAAGAACTGGAAAAACATTTGTTACTTCATTATTGCTGGCTAAAGTACGACAACAACTTATTGCACTAGCTGTTGCATCATCTGGAATAGCAGCCACTGTTTTACTAGGTGGGCGGACTACTCAGCTTCAAACTGCCGCTTGATTTGAGTTCAAATGATAGAACAATCTGTAACATTAGCAAAAGTTCAGGTACTGCACAAGTCTTAAGATAATATGCATTGATAGTATGGGATGAATGCACTATGGCACACAAAAGAACACTTGAAGCCATTGATAGAACTCTTAGGGACATAAAGAATAATGATATGCCATTGGGTGGAAGAACAGTAGTCTTATCAGGTGATTTCAGGCAACACTTCCGGTAATCCCTAAAGGTACAAAGGCTGGTGAAATCAGAGCATGCTTCAAACAATCAACAATGGCAGCAGAATAAGATAAAAACTTTAAAGTTGACCAAAAACATGCGAGTTGAAAAGAGCACTGATCCATTATTAAAACAATTCGCTGATAGATTGCTTTAATTAGGAGAAGGAAAAGTTCCAGCTGTTGACAAGGATGATAGTATTAATATCTCTCCTGTCCTGTCCTCTCTCCAGATTAATTTGCATCCCTGTAAATTCTATCTCTGATCTAATTGATAAGGTTTTTCCAAATATCAATATCCATTATTCAAATCACAAATGGCTTCAAGAAAGAGCAATTTTGGCACCAAGAAATTTATACAGTCAATTCAATAAATTTTGAACTTTCAAAAAGAATTCCTGAAACTTGTATAACTTCAAATCTAAAGACACTGTAATTGAACAGTCTGAAGCTGTTAATTACCCAGTAGAGTTTCTGAACTCTCTTGAACCATTAGGTCTTCGACCACATAAATTGGAATTGGAAATTGAAAGACCTATAATGTTATTAAGAAGTCTGGATGAAAACTAAAATCTGAAGTCCTAAACTTTGTAATGGCACAAGACTTTTGAAAAGAATGATGCCTCATATCATTGAAGCAACTATTTTAACTGGGTATGGTAAAGGAACAAATGTGTTCATTCTAAGAATTCCATTGAGTCCCTCTGATGTTCCTGTTAGATTCAAAAGAGTACAATTTCCAGTGAAGCTTAGTTTTGTAATGTCTATAAATAAATCTCAAGAACAAAACCTTCCAGTTGCTGGACTACAATTGGAAAATCCATTCACATGGTCAACTATATGTTGGATGTTCTAGAGTAGGAAACCCAAATAATCTTTTTATTTTTGCACCAGAAGGAAAAACTAAGAATATTGTTTATAAGGAGGTGTTGACTTACAATGGTGTATTTACATTGTGAATTCATTAAATTTTGAATTTCAGAATATCATTTTTCTTTAGATTTTAGAAAATGTTTGTTAAGAATAACTCATTTATGTATATTTAGAATTTTGTTTGATGTTGTTTGATTCAAATTTTCTAAAGTTCTTTATCAATCTATTCTCAGATTATCTTCCTTCCATAATTCTTTTGTAAAACTTCTGTTTAATTAGAATTTGTTCATAATTTATTTCAGAAAAATAAACATGAAAACTTTGATATAGATGTTTTCATTTATTTTGAAATTGTGGGGCAATGCCGGGTATTTCTGACAGTTGACATAAAAAAAATATTTTTTTTTATTTTTTTGAACTGAACTAGTCAAGGATTTCTCATCGTGAAAGAAACATAGCTAAAAATGTGCTGTCATTGTGCTAAGGTCATATTAACAATTTCTCTTATAATGCCATTTGTAGTCTTATAATACCAGTAGTCTTTGTGTATATTGTTAAGATTTCTGATGTTGTTTCTATTAAATGGAAATCGAAAGTTATATGGGAGTTAATTTTCTTTTTTTTTTCTATTTTGTTAATTACTTCTTATTGATTCAGCGATATCAAACAAACCTAAAATAAGTGTTATTTTCATAGAATTTAATTTTAAAAAAGTTCATATTAAAACTTAAGTGTTATTAATTACATATTGAAATAAATCGCTTGGGAATGAACTGACTGACTAGATTGCTTAGTGGGTATAAACAGAATTATGACCCCGGCAACCATTGGAAGAGAGCATCCAAATAGAAGGAAATAATATAATTTTAATATTCAGCTCTGACAAATTATGTTTTGGTTAAAATGCAGTATCGGTGGATCCTTGATAACTGCCAGTTGTCAACTGTCGATAATTCTTGTACAATAATATATTGATGATAATATATTGAGCGTCTTGAAGTTAATATGTTGATTCCATTTGAATATTACTTCATGGTATAAACACTTTTTCGATGAAAATACGATCCGAAATGGACAAATACAGTTCAATGTACATAAAGAAACATAGGGAAATTAAAAACACACACTTACAGTCTCCAATTTTTGGTTGAACCGTCTTCAGGAGAGATAAGAGAGGGAAACCAAGCGCACTGGTACAGTCTCTGTACCAGTCGCTTAGTTTCCCTCTCTTATCTCTCCTGAAGACGGTTCAACCAAAAATTAGAGACTGTAAGTGTGTGTTTTTAATTTCTCTATGTTTCTTTATGTACATTAATGGTATAAAATATCTTTCTTTCATTTTTGGTTACTTAACATGTATTTTATACGTTTGTACTTATAAGTATAAGTAAACTTGTATTCTTTGTGTACTTTAAAAAATTTGTAAAATCCCGGCATTTAATTGAATAATTTATCAGAAAACATCATTTATTGCAATCACGTGTTTTGATTTTTAAATCAAAAGTTAGCTTAATATCTAAATGTTTAAAATATGTTTTAAGGTTCCAACAAAAAGATATTGTCCATTTCATTTAAAATAATTATAATATTCATACCTATACAAGAACAATTTTCTTTAAATATAATTATTTTAATGTGCTAAATCAAGAAACTAAAATTATGAATGTCTAACATTAAGTTCAAAATTTAACTTTACCCCCAGTTGCACAAAATAATGTTAATCATAATTTAGCTGTATTAATGACTGATTTAATCTTTAGGGTTGGTTTCATAAATGAGCCAGTTAAATATTTATGCTCATAATATAAATCTTTGAAAAAATGTAAATAAAATTATCCTACATATGAACTAGAGACTATATTTTTTGAAAACATTGTAAGACTCATATCTAAAGAATAAAAAAAGTTGTTTAGTTCATATCAATGCAATATTAAAGTAATTAATTGTGCTCTTCGTACCTTCGTCAGTTATTATTCCTACAACCATACTATGAAGTGTTCTGAGGATACAAAATATACATACATAAATGGTTTTTAAAGTATTATAATGTTTTCATTAACTTATAAACATGTTATATTAATGAAAATGTTATTAAAGATTATATAAATTATTATTATTACAGCTTCATTATTACATTTATCATACAGAATATAAACGAAAATATATTAAGCATTTTAATTTTTGCTATTCATTTCCTTGCTTAATTAATGAAATTCTTACTCATTGATATTTTTAAATAGTGATAGTAATCAATTAACTTGAGATTTAGGGAATAGATTCATTGATGTCGGACACGACTATATACGATAAAACAGCGATATAAAGTACACATTCATGATTTAATCAGATAAGGAATAAATGAAAGAAATGTTCAAATTTTAAAGCAATAAGAAGGTACTTTTTTCAGTAAAATGTAAAAATCTTGATTTAAGATTGAATGTGAAAGGTTTAGAGGAGACAAAAATCATTATATTGCAAACCAGTTGGATATTTTTTTACTTTTAGTAAAGTTGAATATAGGTTATTCTAGATTTGTTACAATGGTATACTGTCTGTTACTATTTATTAAAAATAAAATAAAACCTTATGATATGTAGTGCAACAAATTAAATAATGCCAATAAAACGAAGGTACCCTTATCTGTTGTAATAATAGGAAATTTAATATCTCTAATCACGTATTTATATTTTACATTATTTTAGTAATTAATAATAAATAAAAAGATGGCCTTTAATATGGAGGTTATCAAATTAAATAATGCCAGTAAAAAAATTACTCTTGTCAATATATAAATATTGTGAAAAGAGAGTTTTAAAATAGTTGAATTCAATACAACTTAAGTATCATAGGTCTCTATTTGGTGTATAAATAATTATTATCCAACCAGAATATAATAGCTTCATTTCACGGCAACAGTACATAATGCGCATGTCTTTCTCTATGCTTATGTTCATTTCAACCAATCAGAGCTCTATATTTGTCCAAGTAATTTCATTTTTAATTGCGTCTGTGCGGCGTCCATTTTATTTGTAACAGTTTGAAATGAATTCAAATGTTTTATTGTAAAATTTAGTTTAATATACATGTTTTAAATTAGATTTTACGTTGATTGGATGACAATGCAAGAATAATGAATTATTGAACGTCATTAATTACGGTCAGTGGACATAATACAGCTTAATTTTCTTTTCAATATTGCAAGTTAATTATTTCTTTTTTAGACCATCTACGCTTACTTTGTTATATTTTTAACACTATTACAGCTCACCAGGAAAACAGAATATTTAATTACCACCATATTTATTATTCAATAAATCACCTTGTGAGGTTTTGTGGGAACATCAAATTTATTTAACTGAATCAAAATGGTTTTTCTATACAGTATTCAAAAAACATTTTTTAATATCTTTGAAAGCAATTATTTATACCTATTAGTTATACAGTATTACTTAGCAATTGTATTAGTAAGACTTATTTTTCAAAATTTTCCTTAGTAATTTTTGTCCCTAAACGTTTTCTTTTATTTTTTTCTCTTCTCTTCTCTATTGTTATATTCAAATTTATTTAGTTTTAAAAAGCTATTTTAGTTTTGCCTAATTGATGTTTTATTAAAAAAATTCTTCTACCTTTGTATCAATTAATTAATTATTCTACTTTTTACTTTACTAAAGCAAAGTGTGTAGTGATCGTGGACAAATTTGATCTCGAGATTTTGACGGATTTACATGTTTTGATTTCCAAAAAATCGTTTTATGACTTTTTTTTTCATAATGTCTTTATATATGTAGATGGCTGTGTATTTAAAAGGTTGTGTACACACTACAGTCCACAATCTTTGATAGAGCAAATTAATATTTTACTCGAAAATGGCATTATAGTGTGGATGAACCCTATTAATTATTAGATGAGACCCTTAGTTTAATAATTCTAATAACATGACAGATTCATCATGTTTTCACGATTCTTATAACTAATTAAATGATTACAGTCATTTAAACGGATAATACATATTGATTTAAATGTGAATAATTCAAAACATGAGTTGTGGTTAACGATTTGATATTATTTTCACTTATATTTTTTCAATATACGATTGCATATATGCTACTCCAGACTTTTTTTAAATATTTAATAGATTTAAGAGAACAGTTTATTCATTTGTGAACTCATAATGAAAATATTGTAAAAGAGCTTCTATTAAATTTCGTTCTGGCATTAATTCTTTAATACTGAATCCTAAACGAAATATAATCATTGACACATGTAAAATTAACATTCTTTCAATACAATAAATTATTAATTTTAAATTAGGATAAATGCACCATTCATCATTTCATTTTCATTGTATATTTTATTGAAAATCTATTACCCATATAATGCTCTTCGTATCCATTTGAGAAGATGCTTATTTTATTATCTGAAAATCCTTTCATCTAATAAAAATAATTTCTTTAGTTGTTAAGGAACACATGAATAATTCACTGAGGGCATTAACTTATTAGAATTCTAATTCTTTCATAAACAAACTAGTATTCCTTCGTAACTTGATCGTTCAATTGTTGCTAATAATTACATTCCGTACAATATTATTAGATAGATGTATATTATCTATACATTAGATAGATAATATTATATAGATGTTCACTATATACATAGATTTGATTGTACAATAATCACAAACGTTATTTTGATGGTTTAAAATTTTAGATATGTGGTTATTTAAAAAGGATTCATACCTTTCCCTATTTAAATAAGTGCCATTGATTTTACTGTTTTGGGAAGACAAATCTATATACATAAAATACAAAGTTTTATGTTTATATTAAATCTTAATATATATATATTAATTAAGAATATTTTAAACTATTTAATATGACATGTCTGGCTGTCTGCTATAGAAATAAAACTGGAAACATTTAGATATAAAGAAACATATTGTTCTTATATAACTTTTTTCGAGAGAACTAACTACGGTATTTTTTTTAAAAAACAAAATGTTATTATTTATTACATAACATACGCAGTTGACGTATCCATAATAATAGCGACGCAGGGTATATTAAATCTGATTTTGCCTTCCATTCACAGTCTTGAATGCATTATCTCTTCTTCGTCCCTTCTACTCTCTTCCTGATGACGAACTTCGGTTCGAAATATTGATCCACTAAGTGTTCTCAACCTTTATGTGTTGTTTTTTTCAGATATATATATATATATATATATATATATATATATTTCAGGGTACAAATCCTCAAACAAATCCCCGAGTCTAATTCCCATGTCACCCTTAGAGCTTCCGAAGAGGCATTCATATGCCTCCTTGGGGCTCGTTCTCCTCCTGGTCTCAACCTGTACCGTTAATTATTTTTTATTTTATTATTATTTTTTTATTATTATTATTTTTTTATTATTATTATTTATTTATTATTATTATTATTATTATTTCGTATTTTATATATTTTTTATCTTGTTTTCTAAATAAATATTGGAGGGATTTCTATTTTTCCTCTCCTCGTGGGCAGCATTGCGGTGGTTCCACGAGTTACTCTGGAGGCCAGTAGCAGTTTGCTTCTCAACGCGAGTACTTCGCACTTCTTCCCGATGACGACAGATGTCGAAATATCGAAGTGAGTTCTGTAGTGTCTTTCTGTGTTCTTTTCTATGTGTTAAAGTGTATATGCATATGTATATATCCAACATGCATATATATATATATATATATATCTATTTTTGTAAAATTTGGAAGCAGTCCTTCATTTAAGCATATTTCGTTGAACAACTGACCGTATTTCACTGATGTCATTTTCTTCACCAGTTTTTCAAGGTTTCTGAATACCTTCTTCTTTTCTTCATCCAAACGTTGGAGAATGTTAATTAAGTGGGAACCGACATGTTTCCCACTTCATTAACATTCTCCAACGTTTGGATGAAGGAAAGAAGAAGGTATTCAGAAACCTTGAAAAACTGGTGAAGAAAATGACATCAGTGAAATACGGTCAGTTGTTCAACAATATATATATATCATAACTTGTATTCACTTGCTCTCTGACGACGTGAAAGCGAAAGGCCTTAGAGCGACTATATTCTTTAATTTGTGGTGAGTTACCTGAATATATATATATATATATATATATATACTGAACATTGTAAACAGGAAAACGATCCAAAAGGACAACAAACGTTTCACGATGAATCACGAACACAGAACCAAGGAACAAACAGACTTACTGTCTCTAATTTTCGGTTGAACCGTCATCAGGAGAGTTGAGATAGGGACACCAAGCGCACTTGTGAAGCGACGGTTGGAGACCAACCGTTGGTTGACGGTTCAACCAAAAATTAGAGACAGTAAGTCTGTTTGTTCCTTAGTTCTGTGTTTGTGATTCATCGTGAAACGTGTATACATAGTAACAGGTTGTATCATGTAAAGAAAAGTTTAATGATTATCATTAATTTATACAAATATCAAAGAAATATTTTGAACTATTTAACAGTTGTGTTTATTAATAGAAATATTTCTCCCTTCAATACTATTTTATAGTATACTTATATTGAATATATACATTTTGTAATAGTATACTTTATTTTTATGGACACGCGATCAAGATTTCCTTACGTCTGCAGTGTACTCAAGGATGACCTAACTTAAAACAAGGGGAATATGAAAGTTATACTCAAACTTAAGCCTTGTATTTGACTATGAACCACAACACATTCTGTTTAATAACATAGTTTAATGCAGTGATTCCTTGGCAGGGATAGAAGTTGTAACTGTTAGGGGCTCAAGCTTGACTGCTTGGAGTTCGCAAATCACTATTGGTTAACAGGCAGAAAATCATGATTTATAGAGGTATAAATATTTAATTTGTTACAAAATAATGATATAATTTAATTTTAATAGAAAAGAAATTTAGAGGAAACTCTCTGAACTGTTAGGTTTTATGAGTGACTTATAATAGAGGCTTTAATATCAATATAATTGTTTTGAAGTATGGGAAGAGAGGTAAACTTCCTTTTGCCCTGTAGTTCTGAAATTCTTTTTACTTTAAATAGGTATGAGCATTGTTTTAGAGTAGTAAGTACTCCAGCATATGTTAGCTTATTCATGTGACTTATTAATACAAACTTAGTGGTACACTTTAGAGATTGACAATAGTACCGTAAGGAGTCAGTTGCCTCAAGTGCTATATATCTTCGTTACGGCACTGATTAACAATTAGTATGCATTGTTATAAAAAAGTAACAGAATTATTTGATTATAGCTAGTCAGAACCATGACTAACAAAGAGTTCACATTTAGTTACATTACCATTACCATATATGTTACATCATTAACATGTGTTTACTTTTGCAGGTACAGACGAAAGGATACCTGTACACAGGTTAGTGAGCATGTTATGTGTTTATTGCATGCAATCATTGCAGGTTTATGTGTTTTTGCTTATACGCCATAATTATACTAGTAACCAACATTGCTCGAGTTTTCATTATGTTGTTTGCTATAAGGGATGTTTATATTGAAAAAGAGTGAAAGACCATTAGAAATTAAGCAGACATTCCAACGTCGTGCACTGTTTAAAACCCTGTTACTTCCACTGTTCTTCCCAGACTGATCGTGATCTGTTAGGTCTCTAGAACAGTGATTCTTAAAGGGTGTCTATAAGATTTCTAGGTGTCCCAGAGTGATCAGAATAATGTAACTAGGATCATGTTTTTTATTCAATAAGACAATATTATTGTATAATTGCCATCACTTTGGGGTATTGTAAGTAAAAAAAGTACTTACCACACCTCACCTTACGCATTATATCTCCTTTTTTGAACGCATTATTATTATAATGAGTGATAAGTAACAGCGATTTTCTTCTAAAGAAGAGCTAGTAATGCTCAGCGAATTTGTTTTACCGATGGCGAGGTGACATTTGTCCTTCACTCTGAGCAAAAATTCTATAGTTGGTAACAACACTACTCCTTAGTCAAGACAGGTGAGACATCAAACACGTTCAATGTATTGAAAAAGAAATGCGAGTTCCTCCCTATCGTTATCAACCATAGCCTCAAACACCGAAGAAGACGCACAGTCTCATCAAGGTCATCTCCTCTGAGCATAAACAAACTGAAAGTAAGTTTCGCTTTCAATATTTTTAATGATTATTTTTTTCATATGATATTTGACTTAATTAAAACATTTTTCAATGATTTGTATACAGTGTTGTATACCATCAGCCATTTTTAGACTTAAAGGCTCCCCAACTTCAAACAGTTTCAGAACCATTACTCTAGAAACATGACAACAGCTACAAAGCATGAGCTGCTATTGAAATCAATGATACTGTAACAAAAGAGTGCATCTTGAATGGAGACTAGTAATGAGACCTTTATCATTGGGAGAAGGACTTCGTTGAGGTACTTCAAGTCTACTGCCTTATGTATCTGAAATGCACATGGAAGGTATTTAAATATCAAATATTATATCTCAAGTCTACTGTGTAATTTAATTTAATGTGTGAAGGGTACAAAAGGTGTCGAATTATATGAAAAAAAATCTGGAATATAATTTCGAATCTACAGTGTTATGTAATTTAAATGGTGAAAGTTAGAAAAGGTGTTGAATAATAGATATGTTACTTCAGGTTTCTTTTCTAGTGTAACTAATATGGTTTGGTAGAAGAAACCCTCTAAATTGTTGAAATCTTATATTTATATTCTAATTTGAAATCTACATAGTGAAGTAACTTATAGTTGTTGTATAGAAATTTTTTTATGATCTTTAAATCTATAATTGTACCCTCCCTTGTGAGATATATGGTTTTGGGGGATGGACACACTTTTTAGATGTCTAAAGATGTATGATTATCTTCTTATTGTAATTCTACTATGTAGGAAACTTATTATTGTTGAATGCAAAGGTCTTTTATGTTCATTAAATATTCTATCTAATGTATATGAATCTAACTATTATTCTATCTAATAATATATTCTAACTGTATATTCTATCTAACTATTGTGTAAGGTAGAATAGAATATGTGTTTTATGCCATTTAACTTTATAATTCCATTGCTGTTTTTAAACTACTTTCCCATGTAACTATTGGGGGGTGGAAAAGTCTTTCAGTTGTATGAAGAGGTGTTCATTACAGTTTATTTTTTAGATTCTCCTGTGCGAGGTAAGTTATAGTTCTTGTATACAATAGGTGTTTATTACCGTTTAATTTATATTTACATAAGTATTACGATTCTTTTAAAGTTTTGGCCATAGAAACTGTTTTGAGCTGTATGAAGATAGATGTATTACATTCTTATTTTAAATATATTGTGTGAGGTAACTCATAACTGTTGAATAGAATAGCTTTTTTATGACCTTTAAATATATCTTTCATAGATGTTTCTATTCTACTTCCAAATTAACTCAAATTCTAAAGAAATGGAAACTATATCCAGGGTTCTAAAGGGATATTGTTTAATTCTTATTTTCAATTCCCTTTTCTGAGGTAACTTATAATTCTATAATAAGACAACTGATTTATTATCATTAATTATATATTCACATATCTATTTCTATTCTCCTCTCCCATGTAACAGACATGGTTTTTGGGGTAGAAAACTTTTATGTTGTTCGAATAGGGAATATTGAATTCTTATATTAATTTAGTGTGAGATAACTTATAGTTGTTGAACAACTTTGCATGTGTTCTATGATCTACAAATGAATATTTACAGAAATACTTCAGTCCTACCCTATCAAGTAAATTATATGGTTTTAGGGGTAGAAATGGTTTTGAGGTATATAAAGACTTATGTTTTTATTCTTATTTTAGTTATACTGTATGCATTAACTTCTACTTCTTGAGTAAGTGTATGTTCTATGAGCCATAAATCAATATATTCAGCAACCTTTCAATCTTCCCCTTCTGTGTATATTATATTCTTTTAGGACGCAGTGCTATAATCACAGATTGACATTAGGAATCAGTGATATTATATGGTCTTGGGGGTAGAAATGCTCTTCAGGTGAGTCAAGACTTTTGAGTATATATTTATTTGCATTGAACTTTATGTATTAGCTTTTACTTCTTGCATTCGTATGTGTTTTATTGTCTTTAATTTTATATTTAGATTGCTATTTCTATTCCACTCTCCAGTGTAACATACATGGTTTTTGGGGTAGAAAACTTTTATGTTGTTCGAATAGGGAATAAGTTTGTGTTTTATGATCCATAGATCAATATTGACAGTAACATTTCAATCTTACCCTTCTATGTATATTATATGGCTTTAGGATGCAGTGCTATATAATCACCCGTGATTCTACAGTGTTATCTCATTTATAGGAAAGTAGGCCACACGACATAAAATGGTTAGGAGGTATTGTATGGCAGTTCTGATTTAGAATCACAGTTAAGAATACCTGATCGTTTTAATTGATATAAAGCCCTGGGACATTTCTCAGTTTGAACCAGAGAAATTATACTTTCTCAAAACTGCAATCTACTAGAACTATTTTTCATTAAAAAAATAGTACATCATGGCATTTAGAAAACCTGATTTTTGAAAATTTGATGATGATTCATTTGTAGTTATTCTCAATAAATCAATTGCAATCATTGGTTTGCTAGTGTTCAATTCTAAGTGAATATTGCTATAGGTTTTAATGATCTTGATAGCAAGTGTAGCTTACACAAACAAGAAACCAAATCCAGTAATCAATTGCTTTTGACGATGGGAACCAGACGGATTAGAAACCAGAACAGGAAAACCAGAAATCGGTCTAGCTCTACTGCCAATCTGCGAGGTACGGCGGCTAATATTACTAACCTATTAACTGTGTTTAATTTTAAGATACTTCTCCCGTGATTCAACTATTTTATATAATATTTTATAGGGACTTTTAACGAGTACCTGACATCATACAGGCTCGGGACTAGAAACCAGAAGAAGAAATCAGAAACTGGTCGAGCTCTCCAGCCAGTGTACGAGGTATGCGGCCTAATATTACTAACATCAGTGCAAATAACCCATGAACTGTGTTTAATTTTAAGATTCTTCTCCCGTGATGTAACAAACTTAAAATTTTATAGCAACCGTTAACGAGTACCTGACATCAAACAGGCTCGGGACCGACGGTTTAACATCCTCTCTGACGGATGATGTGCTTAGATTTTTTCACCTTCTGTGTGAATAAATCGAGGGCCATAATGAGTATAGAAAGCCGTATCTACCAGTCCTGAGGAAAGCATGCGAGTCATTGGCCTACCCTGCCCCCTGTCATGACATACTATTGCCCAAAAACTATAATATCGCCCACACTGTAAGAGCTAACTTTATGTGTAATATCGATTTGATTCCTCAAACTGTGTGACTTTAACGAGTGTTCAGACATACATTTTTCGATGCACATTTTTCGATGGACATTTTTCGTTGGATAATGAACTGCTTCCTCATCACTAATCACTCTCGTTACTGACTTGTAAGTTCTTTCCTCGGCATGATATAGCGTAAGAACTTGTTTCGTAATTTTTCCTGCTTGTTCATATTAAGGGTTGAGAATTGCTCGTTCACAAAACTATTTATTCTTAATAGATAATACATCCTCAACTCTGGGAAACACCTTTTCAATGATGTCAAATACGCAATATATTCATATGCTCAAATGAAATTAAAATCAACTGACAATACCTACTTGCTACACCTGTGTATTTTCAAAATAAACATGTCTAGAAGTTAGCAAAATACAGCTTAAAGCCCCATAACTTCGCTTCTGCACTGAATTATCAATCTATTTAGAGCCTATATTTTAAGTTAGACATACACAAGTCTACTATAAAAGTTTCAGCTAGATATGTCTTATGGTGGCTGAGTTTACTTGTGACTAATTTTGAGGACTAACCGACAAACCGACAGAAATTTTTCTAAGTGTGGATTCGGTTTCTCCAATGTATGAAACGTAAAGAAAACTTGAAATGAGTCAGTAAATGAGTCAGTTCTAAGCAATGTACAGACAAAATCATTCTTTTATTTATATAGATTACTCGTGAAAACACAAAGTTCAAATTTTGTTGAACACTTTGAAAAAGATCAAAATATATCTTTTCTCAGGAAAAAAGTATTGCCCAAGCAGAAGTTTTAAACATGTGAAATATCACTATAATTTCATAATGTTTATGATGATAAACCCTAAACTATACTTGCGGAAATATCACCATCATTTCAAATTTTGTAACTGTTATTTTTTTCAATATTTCGTATATTTCGTCCTGAGTTAAAAGAGTTTGAGAAACACTTGTTTAAATTGTCTATATGTTACAAATTGATTCCCTAAAACGAATGAATACATAGAATAGGTTGAAAATATGACTGACCTCTTTTTAGGTTTAGTGTTTCATATAGGAATGTAAATATATGAACTAAATGAAAGAGACAAACGGATACGGATCTTAATAATTGGACAGAAAAAACCAGTCCAATCTGTCTTCAGAAAAAATGAACAAGCAAAAACATAAATAATTAAAAAGAAAGAGATCGTCACAGACTTCTTTTTTATATATATATATACATAAAAAGATTTCACATAAACTAAACACGTGAAATAACAATCAATGATCAAACCACAATAAGAAATGGGATAACAAGTCTAAGATATTTCAACCGTAACAAGCGGTTTTCGTCAGAGTCAAAAACCCAACTGAATGGCTGAATGGCCTCAGTTGGGTTTTTGACTCTGACAAAGACGGCTTGTTACGGTTGAAAGATCTTAGTCTTGTTTTCCCATTTCTTATTGTGGTTTGGTCATTGATATATATATATATATATACATATATTAGTTGTGATTTGTGAACTAATAGGACATCGATAACAACAACATAGGGCTGCGATAGTAGTGATTTATGGTGTATAAGAAAGTTTATGGAGTGGCCTGACAGCCATTCACGTGCTCCTGTTGTCAGTGTCGATCACTGCTGCCCAGTCATCCATCATTCTAAACGATAAATAATAACAGCAACAGAACTAGTTCACGACTAAATTGCTTCGCGATTTCAGTCGCATGGTGTTTAACAAACTACCAGAGACGTTCTATATTAAGCTAGATAAATTGATGTAGGCTAAACAATTCTTTTATTAACCATACAACTCTCGATTACTTTCCTGCATTGTCTCGAGAAATATTTGAACTTATCTCATCATTCCGTGAGCTTTCTGATTATGCAATGTAGAAGTGTTTACCGTTGATCCATTTGTGAGGAATATTCTTTTGAATATTAATTTCAAGGTCACCCTTAGTGTGGAGTAAAATGTTTTGACTTTGGATTCTTGCCTGTGAGAAGGGCGTGGGGCAGCACAAAAAAAAATCCATTTTTCTAGTCTTTCTGTTGTCCTCTCTGTAATGTGGATGGCACTCAATGTAAAATATTCTCCTACCCTCTGAGAGAGACCTTGTCACTTTGGCCTTCTCACGGGTTGCACTATTACATGTTTGAACCAACAATATGTCTTTTAAGTAATTCGTTGTTAACAAACTTCTTTGGGTTGAACAATTGAAAATGGAATGTTTTAAAGTCCGCACCCAAATTAAGATGTGGAAACACTCAACTACCGACTAACGTGTGGAAGTGACAAACTTCATGACATTTCTGTGTCGAATAACTGAAGTTGAATGTTTGTCCGCATCCAAATGAGGATGTGACGGCAACACCTACCGACGGAATTTCTTGATCACTCTCTGATCCAATGGGTGTTCAGAGAGCATAATCTTGAACCTCCTCAGAGAGGTACTTTTCAACTTCATGCAATTCTCTCATAAATTACAATTACGAAATTATTACATTTGGAGTTGTCAATATAACTTGACATCCAAATTATATTGGGATATCCCTGAAAATTCTTCTGTCCCAATTAAACTGGTTTTACTATTTCGCCTTAAACACTTTTCATAGCACTGTTTCACAATATTGTACTCCTTTTAAGTCAATTTGACATTCATTACGATCGAATAGTAAATATGTTACCAATTCAATCCTCAAAAAAGTCTCATTGATATTTAACAAAAGATTTTTTTTATATCAGTTTCATTTGTTTCTTATTAAAGACCTCTCATAACCACTAGTTGCTTACAAATAGTTAAAACAAAGAAAACCATAAACACAGGTAAACAACATTTAACCACATTTTTAAGCTGCCCCAATCCATTGAACGCCTGGCTCTGGATTAAACAAATCTTTGGTTCTGCTGCTATTGTATTCTATTCAATGAAATTCCATTGGGCAGTACTTAAATTAGTACAATATTGAGAAAAAAAATTAAACATATTTCATGTGTTTTTATTTTGTTTCATATATGGTGTATAAGTTTTACCGTAATAAGAATGATAGAATCAAATATTTACTAATGGATAACACAATTAACCCCATAATCGGCTACCAAAAACTGTTTCATTCACCAGTTACCAGATGGCGTAAAAGTCGTATACACATTTTCATTCGTACAGAGTCAACTAGATAGCACTAGCTGCGCACATTCAAATTAACTGTGTCATTTCATAACACTATAAAAATACGCTGTCTTATTTTGTACGTCTTCCTCATATCACAGAAATTTTTGGAGTTGATCGTAATTGTCATGAGTGGTATAGATAATGAACAAATTCCGAAACAGTCTGGAAATCAGACCATCAGGCTTCTGCCACAGTTTGGACAGATCTCCGAAGAGTCCTGGTTAGCGGGAGGTAGAGCATAGGATAAATTAATTAAATATTTATATATAAATATAAATAATGATAAAAGTATCGACCGTGGAATAGAAACAAAACTAAAGTTTATCGGGACTTGGTCAGTTCTTCAGGTTCATGAACCTTAGATCATGAAGATCTTTCAACCGTAACAAGCGGTCTTCGTCAGAGTCAAAAACCCAAATGAAACACTAGATGCAGAAAACATCTGGTGAGGACTTGAGAAGAGTGGGAGGGAAGAGTGGTATTTTAAAAGGGTGAAAGCGCAGGGACAGCTAGCGGATAGTTTTTTACTCTTTCTTACTGTACTCTTTTGTTTCCCCCAAACATCCCTTTCTGTACATTAGTCCTTTCCTGCGCTTTCCACTCTTCTCAACCCATCACCAGATGTTTTCTGCATCTTAGTGTTTCAGTTGCGTTTTTGACTCTGACGGAGACACCTGGTTACGGTTGAAAGATCTTAGTCTTGTTTTCCCATTTTCATACTGTGGTTCGATCATTGATTGTTATTTCACGTGTTTATGTGAAATTTTTTTATAAATATATATATATATATATATATATATATATTTATATATATATAAATTAAATAGAAGCAAGTGTTAATTAAAAACAAAACAAAGGTAGTATTAGGATAAATGTAAAATTAAAATGTATAAATGAATTATATAAAAGTAATTTATAAAATTTGAGCAAAAGTAATATATAAATGTAGAATTAGGACAAATGTATAATTAAAATACATAAATGAAACTATTGTGCTTATATTAGATAGTGTTATATTTTATTGTACTATAAGCTAGAATAATAGATTGCATACAGATGTTAATTTTAGTTCAAATACTGAACTTAATAGTTTTAATGATTGTAATTTCACAATACCAGCTATTGCAGGGCGGTAAGATTGAATCCGGTGCACTAAGGTGTATATCTAGGCACAACTTGTTTTATCGTAGCTCCATGAAGTATGTACTTTTGTCAATAAAGTTATATTCATTCATTCATTCATTCAATAATAACACAAACATCTGTATTGATAGCAGTAATATTTACTTCATTTTAGCCATTTAAAAAAAATTATTAAGAAAATATTCCTTTTTTGAGAAATAAAATAGATCTTTTATATAAGAAAAATGGGTGAAAACAAAGTTTTATCCCTTAATTCTATATCAAAAAGAAACACTGTTTATTCTGAAACCGCATTAAACATAACTTATCTGTTTTCTTATACCGAAACATATAGACTTTCACCTTTTAGTGATGTCCTAGGGGTAGAAATTGTGGCTTATTTATTATTGGGCACCCTTTTTATAAATTAAGATTCCCAACTTTTTGCCTAACTCAAGTGTATTTTGAGTTGGAATCTTTAACGCGAACCTGTCATGATACAGGATCCGGACTGACGATGTGCTCAGATTTTTTCACCTGCGGGCGAATAAATCGAAACCAGTGTGAGAATTGAACCCAAAAACTACCAATCAAAAAGCGGGCACGCAACCCACTGGACTACTCTGGCCCCATTCATTACTCATAGTATTATGAGTAATGAGTAATACCCATTCATTATTCAGTTTCAGTTTTTTGTGAACCGTGATGAGCAGCTCTAAGTTAAAGATAATATTACAGTGATAGCTGGTGTGTATCATGAACTATTAAGTTCATTAAGAACCATTAGTTAGAGTTCTTAACTCTGACGAAGATCGCTTGTTACGTTTGAAAGAGTCTTTTCTTTTTTCATATCTTATTGTGGTTTGATTATGGATTGTTATTTCACGTGTTTTTAGTGTGATCTTGTTTTATATATATATAGTTTTATTGAAAGTAATGCCTAATTAGAGTTTTACACTTTTTCTTATTAGTTTTTCTAGTCTTCTCATACTTGACTTCCATGGGTCTGGAACTAAAAACATAAGTTCACCATAATTTTTATTATTGTATACCAACATGTTTCGGTCATCGTTGACCATTTTCAAGGTTAATAGATATATAAAGTTTCATACCAAACGTAAAATTAATAATCTAAAAGTGAATAACAATTCCAAACCCATGGAAGTCAAGTATGAGAAGACTAGAAAAACTAATAAGAAAAAGTGTAAAACTCCAATTAGGCATTACTTTTAATATATATATATATGTCAATTTTGGTAGCAGGCCTTCCTGTAATCATACATTCTTAAAAATATACCCATAATTCACAGATTATGGTTATAATTCATATATATATACACTTTTACAATCCAATATATACCAATCGTTCCAAAACGATCAAATAAAGTTCAGTATAGATAAAGAGACATATATATATTAAAAACAAACACTTACGGTCTCTAATTTTTAGTTTGAATCGTCATCAGGATAGATAAGAGAGGGAAGTCAAGCGCACTGGCGCAGAGAGTCTCCAGCAATTGGTTGGGCCTCCAACCAGGTCCCCACTAGTGGGTTTGGTTTTCCTCTCTTATATATCCTGATGACGGTTTAAACCGAATATTACAGACTGTAAGTGTGTGTTTTTAATTGATACATGTTTCTTTATCTATATTGAATATATATATATATGTATGATCAGACTAATTCGAAAGTTACTCTGAGAGCTTCAGAAGAAGCACTTATTAGTCTTCTGGGCGGTAGATCGGCTCCTGGGCTTAACCTCAATCGTTGATTTTTTTTTTTTTTTTTTTAAGTTGTCAGCTTTTAATTTTATTTTAGTTACATGTTTTCATTTTTTTAATTTTTATTTGGCTTTTATCTCTTTATCTTCCCTGTCTACCTTTCCTCCGAAAGTTGGCTACACTGTTTGAGTGCTTCAGTTCGAACGCCAAGTCAGTCGTTATCAACCTTTGGAGCGATTCACTTCTTTTCCTGAAGACGAGGACATCGAAATATAGTAGTGAGTTCAGTGGTTTCCGTTCTATGTGTTCTTTTTTAAATTCTAGTTTATATATATATATATTTATATATATATATTTTGTTAAATAACGCCCCATATTTGGCTTGTATCTGCTTCTTACATAATTTCTCCAGTTTCCGGATTCCTTCCTCGTATCTTCATTAAAACTATAAAGCCTAATCACCAATGTTGTTAGTCGACATGTTTCGAATATACCACATTCATCATTAGGACAATAATGAGAATAATAGTAGGATAAAGAAATGAGAATAAAGACAGAAACCATGTTAAATTACAAATATTAGAAGCATTAATTTTTCAAAAAAAGCAGCCAGCCATAAATATACAACTCAATAATTCTTGTCGAATTTTAAAACTATTTTCGAACAGGCCAAACCAGATTAGCCAGGTAGTAGGTGAGTCCAACCACCCTGCCTTAATCCCCCATAATACCCTGTGACCCAGGGCGATGTCCTGTGAACATTCCAATAGTAGTCCACCTCTATTATATATATATATATATATAAACTAACAATCCCACTATTATTCTCATTATTGTCCTGAAGATGGATGTGGTACATTCGAAACATGTCGACTAACAACATTGGTGATAAGCTTTATAGTTTTATTGAAGAGACGAGGAAGGAATCCCGGAAACTGGAGAAATTGTGTAAGAAACAGATACAAGCCAAATATGGGGCGTTATTTAACAATATATGTTTCAATGAAGGACTGCTTCCAACTTTTATATATATATATATATTATATAGATATATATCTAATAATTTGAAACAAATAACAAAGCCTCAGTAAAAACTGAGGTTTGTTAATAAATAACTTAATAGACCAACCGCGAAAATATAGAGCGTTGATTAAAATCTATTGTCTCTAACAGTGGCTTAGAAGGTGCACTTGATCTCCTCTCTTTTCTTTCCTAATGTCCTCCAATAATAACCTCCAGTGTACCTACAAAATCTATTTCAATCACATATTTCATTTTAATTCGTTCATTATTACTTCATATTTTTACTTTACTATAAGTAAAGTATAGTGATCGTGAAAAAATTCGATCTCGAGATTTTGACGGAATTACATGTTTTGAGGTTCCAGAAGTCGTTTTATGAAGTTTTTACGATGATGTCTGTGTGTGTGTGGGTGGGTGGGTGGGTGGGTGGGTGGGTGAGTGTGTTAGCATTGCTTGTTACCACGGTACGGTCCAGAATCTTTGATAGATCAAGTTGATATTTTACACAAAAATGGACCCCATAAGACGAAGATCCCTATTGTTTGGGAAGAATTATGCATGACGGGAAAGTCACTTTTTTTGCCAAAAACCGTTTTTTAGAAAACATTTTTTTCTCCTAAACTGATAACCCTAGAGTTTTGAAATTTTGACATTATCTTTAAAGTTACAAATGGAACAAACGAAAAATAAATTCAGAATTTTAAAACAACGGGAAATATTTTTTTTTTTAATAAAAAGTACAAATTTTGACTTATAATTCCATCTCAAACCTTGTGAGAGCGATACAAGCCATACTGTTTGACGGACAAGAATGAAACCATGCCTATAGATAGAACATTATGTGTAGAATGGATTGAGATATTTTTTTTCAAAATTACATTCGCTAATGTGGCGTTACAGTACGATTTCTGATTTCAGAAAATGTTTTTTTGACGCTAAACGGCTCATTAAAAATAATGAAAATTTGACCAAAAATGGAATAAAAAATTAGCAATTCATAAAAAAAAAATTATGAAGTTTCACTTATGGGAAAGAGCAATATCGCTATAAAAACTGTTTGTTTATCTTAGACTAAGAGATCACCTGCTATACTTGTCGAATTTTTTATATTTTTTTACATTGTTTACATTGACTTCGAAATTTTTTGAGCGAATCCACTGAGATAAAATTGATATTAATAAAGGAATAATTTAAATTGTTTATTGACTTATATGAGATGTAAGAGGAATAATATTGTGCAGGAAAATAATAACACTCTCTGTGAAAAAATTCGTATATATGTTATTTGACAAGGGGAAGGAAAATGATCTTATTAAATACTACGAAGCCATAAAATTCCCAGTATAATAATTCTGTTAAAAACCAAAAATGTAAAAGATAATTCAAAATTGAAATCTTTCGTTTAGAGATTAATACATGTAATTATCGTACATCTTTAATTATAAATCATATTAAAACAGCATTTGCTTCGCTGTTTATGATGTTTTTCAGAGAAAAAAAGGGTATTTTCTTGTTTTAAATTTTAAAATTTTACTTTAATATTCAATGTAGAAGGATGTCAAGTAAACGATGTAAGGAATCCACTCGCTTTTTGAACAAAAGCCATGTTCTCATGTAGGAGAATATTTCGTATCAAGAAATGTTCACTTCGGTTTTTCAAAAATGTTATTACTGCTGTAGTTATACTAATGAAATTATTTGTATCAGCTGTGTGATGTACCAAAATAAGCTTATATATTGATATGTCCATCAATCACTATCTGTACTAAGGAATGAAAGACTAATAATCATATCCCATTTAGATGTTTACGTTATGCTTAAATGAAACGTTATGTGTTATATACTCAAGAAATTTGATATTAAGTTACTTATAGTAAAGTTGAGTGTAGGCCACTCCAGATTTTTTTTTTTTTTTGAAGGGTTGTAAATGAATACAGCGTTATTGACTTTCTTTAGTTTATTCAGAAGTTAAAATATATTTTGTAAGTTTTTTTCATCTAAAATTAAGAAAAAAAAAGACTTTATTTTAAGAAAGTTGCACAAATTCTTCTCTGTACCACTCGCTCACCAACTTAGTCTGTCAGGACAACTTCCATTATATTTCTCAGCAAGTTTGGCATAACAGTTTATTTTGTATATTTGTTAGTATTAACGGCTTACATACATAAAGACATTGACTTTTATATAAATAAATAACATTTTTATGTACCTATAAAAACAAAGTAGTTATTTTACTACTTTTTACTAATCTATTTTATTTTTACTTCTATAATTATAAAACTTGTCAATGCACAAGTTTTATAAAAATACTCATTTGTTTTCAAAATTATAATCGAACACAGTAAAAGAAATGGTAATAAATATGTTCATGTGTTTTTGCATACGACAAAAAACTAAGAATTTTGGATTGTTATAAAATGGGATAATTAAAGGAAGCCAAGATAGCGAAAGCTGTCTGAAGATAGACAGTGTAGCTGATTTATTTTTCGTTAAGTGCTTTCACGGGGAAACATTGCTTTGAGAAGCGCGGCGCTTATACAATAATGTTATAAAGGTTATATTTAATATTGATCTTGGTGATAATATATTTACCCTGACTCAGCTAGGGTTTGACGTTTCATGAAGTTAACCTTGAAATGTGGGCCACGGCCAATATAGCAAACCTTGGAATTACTTTATCCTTGCTAAGTTCTAATGACTTTCAGGAACTTTTCCGCTTATTAATACTATTTAAAGAGCAATTGAAATAAACTTTCGTATATTTTCAAAAAATAAATCAGAAGTCATATTGATAAAATCTTAGTATTTTCGCATCTAAGCTAGACCCTAAAAGAGGAGAGTACATTACTTCCTTATTAATATTGGAACTATAATATACCGTCTTACCTCGTACACTTCTGCTGAAGCTCTCGGACCGGTTTCGGGTGTCACCCATCTTCAACAAGAAGATACTTCTTTCTTGTTGAAGATGGGTGACACCCGAAACCGGTCTGAGAGCTTCAGCAGCAGTGTACGAGGTAAGACGGTATATTATAGTTCCAGTATTAATAATACTAACCTCTGTAGTAATGACGAAATGTATGAACATTACTTCCTGTTAGTAGTGTTACTTTAACTCACTCTCTTTATAATGTATGGAGGTATTTAGTGGTATGAAAGACAGTAAAACGTTTAATATAGTAACCGCGCGCAGTTAATAACCAAATATGGGCTTCTTCGGAGCTTTGCGTATGTTCATGTGCAACACTTAAGTTGTTGAATATATTCATTAGTAGTGCAACCCGTAATTGTGTGTTATTTACTCGTACTGGGGTAATTGGATAACACAAAGTATATTATAAAAGAAGTGTCAACGATCGCCGGTCGTCTGAACTCTACTGCTTTCATTGGAAGTTTACCTGATGATGATTAGGTTAAGTAAGGTATATTAGGAATAAAGGCATATAACACTCACTACTATATTTCGACTAGGGTCGTCATCAGGTAGAAGTAATCATGCGAGCAACCGCTGCGGCTATCTGGCTAACTATATATGTTATCTTGACGGCTAAATAAGTCTCTCTCTCTCTCTCTCTCTCTCTCTCTCTCTATATATATATATATATATATATATATATATATATATATATATATCTTCCCTTCCTCTCCCCTCCCCTCTTCCTCTTCCCTTCTTCTTCCTGACGACGAACTTCAGTTCGAAATATCGACCCAGTAAGTTTTCTCGCTTCTTCTATTTGTTGTCTTTTTCCATTTATATATATATAGTTCAATATAGATAAAGAAACAGAGAAATCAAAAGAACACACTTACGGTCTCTAATTTTCGGTTTGAACCGTCTTCAGAAACCAAGCGCACTGTTTTCAACGAAAAAGTATATATATATATATATATATGAATTAAACAACCACAATAAACAAATATATATTAGATACAATGCTCTAAGGCCTTTCATTACATCATCATAGAGCTAAATGAACTAAACAAAAAATATAATAACAAGTTAACTTGGTTGATTGAAGTCTCAGGATCTTTGAAGGTAATTGAAGGAGTCTTGATCTGCTTACTTATTTCTTTTATCAATATTTCATCCAGTTTGTAAAGTCTCTGACTATTGTTCATCAATATTTATATTTATATTGTCTTTATTAGTTGTGTACAAACTGGATAGTATTTGCAAGCAAATACAAGGGACTAATTATTATCTCTTTTGATTAAGGTCAGGTGCGTATGTTCATGTGCAACACTTAAGTTGTTGAATATATTCATTAGTAGTGCAACCCGTAATTGTGTGTTATTTACTCGTACTGGGGTAATTGGATAACACAAGTATATTATAAAAGAAGTGTCAACGATCGCCGGTCGTCTGAACTCTACTGCTTTCATTGGAAGTTTACCTGATGATGAACACAAAGTGCTTGAAATGCGTAGTTCGTAAAAAAACAAACTTTTGTGTGGGACTTTGTATTACCCATTTACCTCCAGTATTGAATATACTTAATGAAGAAGTATTCAAGATATCGTTTTAGGCACTTGAAAGGTTGTTAGCCGTATTTCTGTTTTTATAACAATCTGTTTTACCTCGTACGTTTTTTTCTCACTTTAGAGTGTTTATAGGTCAAAGACTTGTTTTTGCGTAGAGCTTTCCTTTTGAAGGATCTCACTGTTTGAATGGAAAAGCAAATCAGTCAGCCATTGGCTATATGGAAATCCAAAGCAAGGCTGAATAACTGAGCAAAGCTGGTGACTTCCAGTCGTAATAGTGGAAGTGGTTACGTCAGTCGCAAGGTCGTCAATGCACTCGGTGTTTCAGTCAAACTCTGAAGTCAGTGCAGGCACCATGGGTCCGACACAGCCGACCACTCCCGTATGTAGCTCATACCCAACTCTCTCACTCATGTCTTCTTTTACCACAACAATATCCAACTTACTTTAAACGTCTCCTTATGTACTGCTAGATATAAATCTAGTCCTATATATAATCATAAATAAAATGCGATCCAGCAGGACAGATTGCACTTAAAACTTAAACTGTGACACATAGAAGGAAACAGAAACATCTTATGTGACATATAAGAAACATAACCGCCGTAACGGTCGAAATATTGAAAATTGAGTCTTTGTTATATTTCTTTCTTTGTGTAACAGTTTATTGTAAGTATATCATATATATATATATATATATATATATATATATATATATATATGAATAATAATCAAAATAACACTTGATATAATAGATGGATTAATTTACCACAATGAAAACAATTTTTTAAAACAATGCTCTAAGGCCTTTCGTTAACACATCTTCGGAGAGCAAGTGAACTAAAAAAACAATAAATACTTGTTAACTTGGCTGATTGAAATTTCCAGAATTGATGGCAACCCTGAATGTGTTTAATAATGAAGTCTTCATCTGTTTAATTATCCCGTTAATCAAAACTTCATCTAATTTGTAGAGTCCTAGGCTATTGTTCATCAACCTCTCATAAAAGTTCTTTATGAGCGCACTTTCTACAATATTTCTTCTTCTTTCTGAAGACACGTATATTAATTCATTTGCTTCATTCCAATTAATCACATGATTACTGTCTCTTATGTGAATGAACAAGGCACTCTTTTCGTCCTCTCTTCTGATGGAGTATTTGTGCTGTTTTATCCTTGTAAAAAAAGGAAAGGCCTTAGAGCATTGTTTTAAAAAATTGTTTTCATTGTGGTTATAATATATATATATTATATATATATATATATATAACAATTAAAATAAGCAGTGACACATAAACAGAAACACAACAAAGACTCACTTTTCAATATTTCGACCGTAATGGCGGTCGTCCTCAGGAGAAGAAGTGAATTGACGGAGGGACGACAGTCAACTCATATATGTATATATATGTTGGTGACAACACTGTTGTTCTCCAACCGTCGCTTCACAAGTGCGCTTGGTGTCCCTATCTCAACTCTCCTGATGACGGTTCAACCGGAAATTAGAGTCAGTAAGTCCGTTTGTTCCTTAGTTCTGTTTTTGTGATTCATCGTGAAACGTATGTATAAATACATATATGAGTTGGATTTCGTCTTCTCGCCACTCAACTTTCTTTCCTGAGGACTACTATTAACGGTCGAAATATTGAACGTGAGTTGTAGTATCTGTTTTTCATTCGTGCTTCTCAAAGTTTATAGTGTATATATATCAACTTCCAAACTACAATAAGAAATAAGAAAAAGGACTAAAATCTTTCAACCGTATCAAGCGGTCTTCGTCAGAGTCAAATCCCAGAGGATTCTTGAGTCTGACGAAAACAGCTTGTTATGATTAAAAAGATCGCAGTCTTTTTTCTCCTTTCATATTGTGGTTTGGACGTTGATTATTATTTCAACTGTTTATTGCGAAATCTTGTTGTATATATATTACATTTTATATAATATATTGTATGTATATATATATGTATATGTATATATAAAACGATTTCACATTAACACGTGAAATCTTTTTATTGATGAAGTCTTGTTTTTCCCATTTCTTATTGTGGTTTGATCATTGATATGTGTATATATATATATAAAACAAGATTTCTCAATGAATATATGAAATAAAAATCAACGTCCAAACCACAATAAGAAACTGGAAAAAAGGTATTAGTCTTTTTTTCCGATTTCTTACTCTGGTTTGGTTGTTCATTTATACATATTAGTATAAGTAGGCAGCAGGTCTTCTTGGAGACAGATGGCATTAAAATATGCAGCAGCCTCTACATTAACAACCCTTTTGCTGACAGCCTCTATTTTCCTCACTATTATCCGTTGTACTAGAGGTAATTTTCAAATATAATGGGCCAGAGACTTGTGAACACACAAGCAAAACTACTGCGAAAAACTAAACAACTATATTAAAATAACAAAACACTAAAAAAAATAAGGTTTCGACCATACATTGGACATCTTCAGGTTAAAACTATGTATAATATCTATAGCGAGTTAATATAAGAATCTTTAAAACTAAACAAAACAAGTATAACAAAAAATAAAACGGGAGAGAATACGGTACATGACAGCAAAGCAAATGATACTAGGTTATAGCAGGGTTGTACGAACATTCAGGTTAAACCCTCAATTGTTGCCAACCCTACTAGATTCATGATCTCTAACAAATTTGTAACTGTTTTCAAACGTGATGCTGCTTGGTATACATTAAGTTAATCATTTTGGTTGATAAGGCTGGGATTAATATCTTTAATGTGTAGGGCTTCCAAGATGGCTAATCGATCCTTGTCATTGTTCTATTAAAGTGCTACAGTTCCTTCGACTAACATGCCTCTTGTGAGCCTGATACCATGGGCCTCCTCGGTATGTTTCTTGGGGGCTCCTGTCGAGAGATGCATGGTCAAACGTCTTGAGAGCTTCGTTGCAGTCATCCCAATGTACCTAGAATTGAGGGTTGCGCAGTAAGTACCCTGTTGAGTATGAGTACCGGAATATTAGGTGACTGCGTTGAAGCTCTGAGGTGTCGACTTTTGGTTTATTAGAAATCACAAGGACACTGGTCTTCTTATTTTTATAATATATTCTAAGCTGCAATCTATCAGTTTTGTTAGTGGGTTTGACGTCTTTTATTAATTTGTGGAGGGCTCTTTCGTCTTGTTTATATTCGCTATGTATTATGTATGCACGATAGTAGAGTGTAAGGGGCTCAGCCTTTGTATCACCTCAGGGTGAAATGTATTAACAAGTTGATAGAGTTGCTATGGGCTCTCCACTAGGGGTCTTGTTTGCTAACTTATATATGGGGTGTGTGGAGAAAGCAGTATCCAGAGGACAAAAAACTGTCCTCTAGACAGTCTAGTCGAAGGTTTTGTCCGTTTAAGATTGTTGTTCCTTTAAATAATAAAATTTCATTTTCTAAGTAAAAAAATTCTTACTTCTGTAAGTTATATTCTTTTATTTATCTCTAAATACTTCTGCTTATAATATTCATAAGTTGTAACAATTAATTTTCATATATATCAGAGTTTGATTTTTGAACCTAGAAAATTTGACCGAATCCCGATAAACTATAGTTTTGTTTCTATTCCACGGTCGATACTTTTATCAATATTTTTATATATATTTATATATATATCACTTAATAAAACGAAACACGATCCAAACTGGACACAATACGAGTTCAAAATTCAAGAAGAACTCGTTTTACACAGAGTAAGGAAACACAAGACAAGGTTAGGGAACACAAGAAAACAGAGTAGACTAGCCGTTGCGTTTACAACGTGCTTGGTCTCCCTTTCTCTTTTCTCCTAAAGACGGATTACGCGAATATTTGAGTTTGTAAGTGTGTTTCCTTACTCTGTGTGTTACTCTTCTTGAATATAATTATTTTTCTTCATAATTATATATATATACATATGTGTGTGTGTGTGTGGTGGTTTGACATATATATATGTCATTGTACACACACATACACACACACACATATTTATATATATATATGAAGAAAAAAATTATATTCATATATGACTAATTATTATAATAGTCATATTAACAATTGTCATATATAACAATTAACAATTGTTAATTAACAAATCCTGTCCAAGTTATGGATGAATTAACAGCTCCTGTCCAAGCAATATGATGATTTTCATTGTTTATATGCAAGAATAAGGCACAACCTTTTTCCTTTCTACTTACGTTGCGTTCATATTTATGTTACGTCACGTTACGTTATATTACGTTTATATTGGTCAAACTGGTGAATATTTAAAGACACATGTAAAACAACCCCGATGCAACGGTGTTAGTTTAGTTCAGTGTTATCTAAACCTACAATGATTATATTAAACTATGTACAACTTAAATGAATAGTCCATAACATTATACACATTTTTACTTTACTATAAGTAAAGTATAGTGATCGTGAAAAAATTCGATCTCGAGATTTTGACGGAATTACATGTTTTGAGGTCCCAGAAGTCGTTTTATGAAGTTTTTACGATGATGTCTGTGTGTGTGTGGGTGGGTAGGTGGGTGGGTGCGTGGGTGGGTGCGTGTGTTAGCATTGCTTGTTACCACGCTACGGTCCAGAATCTTTGATGGATCAAGTTGATATTTTACACAAAAATGGGCCCATTTAGACGAAGATCCCTATTGTTTGGGAAGAATTATGCATGATGGGAAAGTCACTTTTTTTGCCAAAAACCGATTTTTTTAAAACATTTATTTCTCCTAAACTACTAAACCCTAGAGTTTTGAGATTTTGACATTATCTTTGAGGTTACAAATGGAACAAACGAAAAATATATTCAAAATTTTATATCAACAGGAAATTTTTTTTTTTCAATAAAATGTACAAATTTGACTTATAAATCAATCTCAAACCTTGTGAGAGCGATACAAGCCATACTGTTTGACGGACAAGAATGAACTATGCCTATAAATGGAACATTATATGGACAATGAGTTGAGATATTTTTTTCTAAAATTACATTCGCTAAAGGGGCGTTAGAGTACGATTTGTGTTTTCAGAAAATGTTTTTTTGACGCTAAACGGCTCGTTAAAAAATTATGAAAATTTTGACCAAAATGGAACAAAAAATTAGCAATTCACAAAAAAAAATCATGAAGTTTCAATTACGGAAAAGAGCAATAACGATATAAAAACTCTTTGTTTATCTAGACTAAGAGATCACCTGCTATACTTGTCGAATTTTTTGTATTTTTACTTTACTATAAGTAAAGTATAGTGATCGTGAAAAATTCGATCTCGAGATTTTGACGGAATTACATGTTTGAGGTCCCAGAAGTCGTTTTATGAAGTTTTTACGATGATGTCTGTGTGTGTGGGGGGGTGGGTGGGTGGGTGGGTGGGTGCGTGGGTGGGTGAGTGTGTTAGCATTGCTTGTTACCACGCTACGGTCCAGAATCTTTGATGGATCAAGTTGATATTTTACACAAAAATGGGCCCCATCTAGACGAAGATCCCTATTGTTTGGGAAGAATTATGCATGATGGGAAAGTCACTTTTTTTGCCAAAAACCGTTTTTTTTAAAACATTTATTTCTCCTAAACTGATAACCCTAGAGTTTTGAAATTATGACATTATCTTTGAAGTTACAAATGCAACAAACGAAAAATATATTCAGAATTATAAAACAACAGAAAATAATTTTTTCTCAATAAAATGTACAAATTTTGACTTATAATTCAATCTCAAACCTTGTGAGAGCGATACAAGCCATACTGTTTGACGGACAAGAATGAAACTATGCCTATAAATAGAACATTATGTGTAGAATGAGTTGAGAATTTTTTTTCAAAATTACATTCGCTTAATGGGGCGTTACCAGTACGATTTCTGTTTTCAAAAATGTTTTTTTGACGCTAAACGGCTGATTAAAAAATAATGAAAATTTGACCGAAAATGGAACAAAAAATTAGCAATTCATAAAAAAAAAAAATCATGATGTTTCAATTATGGGAAAGAGCAATAACGATATAAAAACTGTTTGTTTATCTTAGACTAAGAGATCACCTGCTATACTTGTCGAATTTTTTGTATTTTTTTACATTGTTTACATTGACTTAGAAATTTTTTGAGCGAATCCACTGAGATAAAATTGATGTTTCTAATGGAAAAATGAAAATATATTAATTGACTTATAAAAATGTAAGAGGAATAATATTGTGCAGGTAAATGATAACACTCATTAAAAAAAAAATTCGTATATATGTTAATTTGACAAAGGGGAAGGAAAATGATCTTATTAAATACTAAGAAGCCATAAAATTCCCAGTATAATAATTCTGTTAAAAAACCAAAAATGTAAATGATAATTCAAAATAAAATCTTTCGTTTAGAGATTAATAACTGTAATTATCGTACATCTTTAATTAACAAATCACCTTTAAAACAACATTTTCTTCGCTGTTTAAGAAGTTTTTCAGAGAAAAAAGAGTATTTTACTGTTTCAAATTTGAAAATTTTACATTAATATTCAATGTAGAAGGATGTCAAGTAAACGATGTAAGAAATCTACTGGCTATTTGAACAAAAGCCCCATGTTCTCTTGTAAATACTATTTCGTTTCAAGAAATGTTCACTTTGGTTTTTCAAAAATTTTAATTACTGCTGTAGTTATACTAATGAAATTATTTGCAAATAATAAATTATTTGGTGATGTAACAAAAATAAGCTTAAAATTGATATGTCCTTCAATCACTATCTGTACTACCTCAGGAATGACAGGCTAATAATTATATCCCATTTAGATGTTTACGTTATGCTTAAATTAGACGTTATTTTTATATACTCAAGAAATTTACATTAAGTTACTTATAGTAAAGTAGAGTGTAGGCCACTCCAGATTTTTTTACATTGTTTACATTGACTTAGAAATTTTTTGAGCGAATCCACTGAGATAAAATTGTGTTTCTAATGGAAAAAAGAAAATATATTATTGACTTATAAGAGATGTAAGAAATAATATTGTGCAGGTAAATGATAACACTCCTTAAAAAAAAAAATCGTATATATGTTATTTGACAAAGGGGAAGGAAAATGATCTTATTAAATACTAAGAAGCCATAAAATTCCCAGTATAATAATTTCGTTAAAAACCAAAAATGTAAAAATAATTCAAAATATAAATCTTTCGTTTAGAGATTAATAACTGTAATTATCGTACACCTTTAATTAACAAATCACTTTAAAAAAATTTTCTTCGCTGTTTAAGATGTTTTTCAGAGAAAAAAATGGTATTTTAACTGTTTTAAAATTTGAAAATGTTACATTTAATATTCAATGTAGAAGGATGTTAAAAACGATGTAAGAAATCTACTGGCTATTTGGAAACAATAGCCATTTCTCTTGTAGGATAATATTTCGTTTCAAGAAATGTTCACATTGGTTTTTCAAAAATGATATTACTGCTGTAGTTATACTAATGAAATTAATTTGCAAATAATAAATTTTTGTGATGTACAAAAATAAGCTTATAAATTGATATGTCCTTCAATCACTATCTGTACTACCTCACGAATGCAATGCTAATAATTATATCCCATTTAGATATTTATGTTATGCTTAAATGATACGTTATGTTTTATATACTCAAGAAATTTGACATTGAGTTACTTATAGTAAAGTAGAGTGTAGGCCACTCCAGATTTTTATTACTCAATAGACAATCTAGATGTGTACCTGAAATTTAACCTGAGGCAGAAGGCTACAATTAGATTTCACTGCTATCTTTTGTCTTCTATCATAGGTCTAGCCTATCGTTTCAAATGTCCCTATCGGGGTGAGTTTGTGCCAGTGGTGGATCTGCTGGGACCGACCTTCTTGGTTCTACGTTATAAATTAATTCTGAATAAAGTTTGAGTGTCTTGGTGAATCCTGCTGTCTGGTTATTCATATTTGGTTTCAAGGTTTCTACTACCTGTATTGGAATGTGATGATTTTTATAGTACAGAATGTCGGTATTTTCCACCAGCATTTCAGGAATGAGTTTTATTCGAGTGAGTAATAGTGGAGTCATGCAGTGGTAGTCCCACAAGGGAACACACGTAGGCCAAGCCAAGCCCTTTGTGATACCACACAATGAAGATTGATTCTACAGTGGGAGTCATAAATTTTGCCTAACTCAAATGTATTTAGAGTAGGGATCTTTAACGAGTACCTGACATCGTACAGGCTCGGGACTGACGGTTTAACGTCCTTCTCCGAGGGACGACGTCCTCAGATTTATTCACCTCCCGCGTGAATAAATCGAGGGCCAGATGAGGATTGAAGCCTGGTCCTATCAGTTCAGAGGTGAGCACGTAACCACTGAGCTAGCCTGGTGTTTTATTGTTTGACGCTGGACCAAACCCTTTATATATAAATATATATAATTTGGCAAGTAGCGTAATTAAGGTACCTCCGAGTATCGATCGGCTTTAAGAAATCATATTTGGAAAATTGATAATTGTTCAAGATAACAACAACGCTAAGAAGAGAAATATTTAGAATATTATGGGTGAAAGTAACAGAGGAGAAGACATTTCTGGAACTATTGTCTAACTTAGGGTTACTATGATACCCAAAAGAAGAAGATGTCGTCCATGTAACAGTTGTGAAATAGAGGAAGTAATTGAATTCTGGCAAGGAAACTAGTCATTAAATTTAGCGATGAATAAATTAGCGAAGGAAGGGGTTATAATTGTACCCATAGCAGTCGCTCTGATTTAGAGCCATTAACGTCCTTCAAACAAAAAGGCATTACAGATAAGGAAAAAGTCTGCCAGTGAAACAAGGATATGTTAAGTAGTATTGAAAAAGGATTAATTATTCTGATCATTTCTGAGCCCAAAAATATATATAAATACATAGTAATCGGTACCTTCTTTTTTCTTGCCTTGTTTGCTCTCTGATTAAATAAAATGAAAGGCCTCAGAGCATTTATTTCTTTTGTTTTTCTTTTTCCATGTGGTTTAAACTTCATTGATTGCATCACGTCTTTCATTGTGATTTTTCTGCAAATTTATATAGTATGTATACAATTTTAAATATACATTAAACAAACAAACAAATATATATATGTTTGTAAATTGTGATAGTAATCCTTCCTGTGAGCATATATTATTGTAAATATTGCCATAATTTTGCAGACATTTCCTTATTGTTAAGATTTTGTCTTCTTGAATAACATTTTTGTTATTGAATCTAAACTAAATAACATACTTCCTACTTTCAACGTGTTTCAACTCTTTCCTAGTCTCCGTTGAAGGTCGTTTGAGGCAGTGGTGCAAGTGCTAAGCCAGGGGTTGGCAACCTGCGGCTCCGAGTGGCTTGGAAAAATAAACAAGGCCGTCATTAATAATCCTTCTGCCTCTCTATGCCTTAATGATCAAATTCCAGGGTGTCCGAAATTTCTTAAGCTGTTCCTAGAATCACAAAGAATAAATTAAAAAATAAATTAAAAAAAAAAAAGTTTATTTCCTCTAAATTATTGGTTCTGGCCTTCTCTATTTCAGTTAACGGCTTTCAAGCATACCCGAAACCTTTCACCTTATCTCCTATATGCCTGCCTATCCTCTTTCGCAAGGGATCAGTTTCATACTTTTAGTTGTTTTCACTTGACCAACCCGTCAGTACCACTTCCTTGGGTATGTCTTGAATTCTCTTAATTGAACTTTTATTTTTTATTATTTCACTCTAATTTTTGTAACTAATTAGATTTAATTTGTATTATAGTGTCTTCCTAATGATGAACACAAAGTGTTCGAAACGCATTGAATAAAACTTCATTTGTGTGGAGACTTTTGTTGGTTTATCCATTTTACCTCAGAAATTACTTTAAAAAAGTATTTATCTGCACTTTATTTGTGTTAGTTATTGTTTTAGTTCTAAATTGGAAGATCTTTATGTGATCTTCCCTGTGACTATGTGACCCCTGTGCTAAGTAGCTCATTTGTTATAATTGGCAGGAAGAGAGGAATGAGTAGGAGTTGGCGGGCAGTGGCTGACGTAATCTGTGGTGGGAGAAGGGAAAACGGGTACTTGATAAGAACGAATCCGATTCGACTACTTTGTATGCGTATCGGATACTTTGGTATTGGAACAGGGTATTCGACTACATCGATACCTGGCTTTATTCGAAGTCTTCGTATTCGATTCGCCCATCTCTAGTCCTCGTTAGTATCAGTTCCAGTGAGACTCTAATAGATTTATTTTCTCGTCTTTTTTTCTTGTTTCTACCAGTTTTCACCAACTTTTTTTTCTACTTTTCATTATTGCACACTACATACTTTTCGAGAATGCTATCAAAGATATATAGAGATAAAGTGACTTCAAATCTGTAGATATTTTGTTATAAAAAACGAAAATATGTTTTTCAAAAGTTTTAAATTTACAACAATGCATATAAAGTGTCATTCCGTCAAAAGATCTAGAAATCACATTTGTCTATGATTACAATTACTTTATTTTTTAAAATTAAAAAAAAATAGCAGGTGAAACAAGTAGTAGGAAACGGACAAGTGGTGGGCGATGATAGGACGCAGGGTTGGCAAGTGCCTGTAGGATGCTGGGACGTATTTCGGTCTGTAGTTGGCGGCGGTACGCCATCGCGGCCACGCTAGGAGGAAGTCTTCTTACCGGAGCAGTCGTTTTTCCTTTTGGCCATTCCAGATGCATTTCAGAATCACCTAAGGTAATTCAGTTGGTTTTTTATTTTTTTCTATCGAAAGAATTTTATTTCTTCTATTATTTAGCGTTTTGATTTGGATGGTTTGGAATATTGAGGTTTTACACCTTGTAGGAGACGAATCAATTCTAATGTCATTTTTTCAAATCGACATCTGGTTGATATTTTTAAAAGGATTTCTACAATCATTTTATAAATTAACCACCTTACATAGATAGTATGTCTTACGTACGTAGATGTATATAAATTTTGGTAGCAGTCCTTCCTGTATACACACATGAAAATTAGACCATATTTAGCTAAAAATTGCTATTGCATAAGTTTCTCGAGTTTCATAAGTTTTTCGAAGAAACTAGATAAACTTATAAAAAGCAAGTTTCATCTAAATATGGTCTAATTTTCAACAATGCGTACGTAGATATAGTAAACTAACTAGTAAAGCGGTAGATTTTTACAAATATTCTACTTCCAACCTCTACTGAAAGAATAATGAAACTTAATTACTTGTAAGTTAAGTTCAGCTAGACTGAGTTGAATTCCACAGTGTTATTGTATTATAGTGGGTTCATTTCATCGAAATCGGAAGGCAGCGTAAATTAGTGGTAAGATCTTAATCCCGAGTAGGAGTCGAACCTGACCCGGTCGGACCCAAAATGTTATATTTACGTTCGGGTTGGGTCTGGCCCGGGCTTCTCTCTCGCTAACTATTAATATATATTATGTATACTAAAACTATGTATGAATATTAAACTAAGGAATGCTTTTTATAAAGTAATTTACATAGAACAGGTGATCGAGGTTTGCTGGGTTGGCGGAGAATAAACTCCAGTACATATATACCCGATCGGGCTCGAGCCGTGTCGGGCTTTAATACCCGCGGGCCTTGGTCGGGTTGGGCTAGATTTTTAGGGCCGATCTTAACCTCTACGGTAAATATGAACATGAAATATGACTCAGCTAACTAATAAATAAAAGATATTATTCATTCTATACAGAGAAACTATTAATGCACTACGTGCTAAAAAAAAAAAAATGAAAATATACTCTAGACTGAATATGAAAAGTGACGTAATGCCATTTAAAGTAACGTTAAATAATAGTCTAAATGAAAGGTAGCCACATGAGATGGTCTGCTCAGCGCATTTAGGGCAAGTGAACTAAAATAAGACTCATGATATAAACAAAATATCACTAATAGATCTAATTAGACAACAGATAGTATTTACAGTGGTGAACGTATCGATGGTTGTTAAATTGTCCCAATATACATCAAAGTTCTTTTATTCGACCACGTACGTTTTACAACATCTTACTTTATCGAGTATTAAAATTAAAATTATAGTAATCCGTCTTACCTCGTACCCTTACCTTTGTCTGCTTTAGTGGCTAACGCGTTGGCTTTTTGGTAATGAAAAAATGCATGAATTTACTTTATCCAGGTTTGGGCCATTATGAAACACTTTGTTTTGTATAAACACTTTAAGTCAACGACTGTAGTTCTAGACATCTTCAGGACTACATCGATGTATATTATGCATCTAAGCATCAATATGTATTGACGTATTCCTGAAGATCTCTAGAACTATAGACAAAACAGGCCTAAGGTTTTTTTTCATAATAATTATTCACTGGACGAAACCTTGTTTATACATAAAAATAAGGAATTCTATTTATCAATCTATTGAATGAATATTTTTTTGGTGTAATAATCGATTTTAATAACTCACAATTTTAAAAATGTATTTTTTATGTTAAGGTTTAAACGTTTATAAATATTATTAGACGTTAGTTTTTTGTTAACTTATGACTTAAAGTTATCAGAAAATAACTTTGAAGTGTGATCAAACCACAATATGAAATGGGAAAACAAGACTAAGATCTTTCAACCGTAACAAGTGGTCTACGTCAGAGTCAAAAACCCGACTGACGAAGACCGCTTGTTACGGTTAAAAGATCTTAGTCTTGTTTCCCACTACATATTGTTTTGACTGTTATTTCACGTGTTTATGTGAAAATCTTTATATATATATATATATATATATACATTCGCAAACTTCTTTATGTGCTATACTGAAAACCAGGTACTACAAATAAATAAACCCACGTTGTATTGCCGCTATGTAGACGACTGCTTGGTTGTCATTAATTCTACAGAAGAGCTGCTGGCACTAAAAATTGCATTCCAAAAATTGTCTGGACTGAACTTCACTCATGAGGAAGGTGAAGAAGGTCAAATCAACTTCCTGGACGTGCACATCGATGGCCGTAAATCAAGTTATATCACATCTGTATATCAAAAGCCAACGGACCAAGGAATTTATATTAACGAAAAAAGTGAGTGCCCCGAACCCTACAAATTAGGAACAATTCATGCTCTAGTACTTAGGACATACAAGACCTCTTCATCATGGCAGTTGTTTCATGAAAGAATCTCTCAACTAAGGCAAACATTTATCAATAACGGCTATAGCAACACCTCTTTTGATAAAGTAGTTAACGCCTACCTCAAAACCCGGTCCAACAATGCTAATCAAACAATCGACCGAAGTAGCACAGTCCATAAGGTGTACTATAAGAATCAATACACAGAGGCGTATAAAGAAGACGAGAGAGTGTTGAAACAAATTATACGCAGGAATGTTAAATGTAATAACGAAAATGAACGTCTTCAAGTCCATATTTATTATAAAAGTAGAACCACCGCTAACCTGATAATGAAAAATAGCCCTGATGCAGTCATCCCGGAGATGCAAAAGGCCAATGTCATATACGAATATAACTGCAATATCGGAGATTGTGAGCTCCTAGACAATTCAAAATATATCGGTATGACATCGACCACACTCTCACGACGACTGACAATGCACTTGCAAGCAGGAGCCATCGCTAGACACACCTCCGAGGAACATGGAAGAAAACTCACTCGCCAGGACCTTGTTCAAAACACCATCATTTTAAAGAAAATTAATGATCCAGCCAGACTGCAAATATATGAAGCCATGAAAATCATGAAGCACAACCCATTAATTAATCGTCAACACACGGGGGTTTCACGCACACTGCAGCTACTAGGTGACCAACCACCAGCTACTCGCCAAGCCGACACTCAGTCACCGCCCAGTATTCAGACCAGCAACACCTAAGATACGAGTATGTATATGAGACAAAATGTCGTAGGAAGAATCAGAATGAAGAAAAATAAGCTCTGAGACCTCCTAGATTATAGGAACTTAGAAAAACTAAGTATTACATTACATATTATTTTACAAAGAAAAATAGTCTGTGGATTTCACAACAACTGTAGTTTGAATGAACACGTGACACTGTTCACTTCAGTGAATTATATTTTGTAAATTATTTTACAAAGAAAAATAATTTGTAATGTAATACTTACATTTTTCTGTTTCAAAATTTATACTTCTACCTATGAAGAAGGTTTTAAATAAAAAACCGAAACGTTGGCAATGAGAGTTTAATTTGAACCTGAAGAACTGACCGAGTCCCAATAAACTTAGTTTTGTTTTTATTCCACGGTCGATACTTTTATATATATATATATATATATATATATATATATATATATATATGTGTGTGTGTGTGTGTGTAAATTGGAAAAACTGTGCCAATATACAACTGGTAATTACAATATTAACCTAAATCAAGTAAACACCTATTATAACGGTATCGACACTTAAATAGAAAGAAACGAATATGATATAGACAAAAAAATCCAAATTGTTTGTGTTTCTCTGTCGTATATTTTATTGAGAGGCTTTATTATTCCCCATTCTGTTAACGATACTGTTCTCCTTAGACGGACTACGATACATTAGGTTTTCCCCAATCTCAATCTCTGTTTGTCTTTGGCCTCACGGAGGGTTATCTTATCTTCTGTGGAACCCCTCTATGACTTATAAAACCTTATTATATCTATGTAAATTTTTGAAATATAATATTTGTTTGTGGGTAAATAAAAAAATATGTAAAAAGTGAAAAAAATTCATTACAGTTCTAACCAAGATTCCATATATAAATATTCTTATTATAAGCAACAACAAAAAAAATTCACATTAGCATTTTACAATTAAAGTTAATTGTAAAAAAAAAATAAATGCCATTAAATCATTAAAAAAAGAGAAATGTTACATTTAATAGTACTATATTATTATGGTAGACTATTGCAAACATTATAGTTGATGTGATAATTGTTTTGAGTATTTTAACGGTGCTTGTTACGTTATTGATGACATAACGTTTTCGTTATAAATATAAATATATAATTACAAACGCTAAGGCATTTGTAACCTTCTGATATGTAAACAAAGAGAATACATTTACGGGTATGAGATCAGTTCCTCTAATTTCAAATTAATAAGGCAATTAAAGTTTAATTTAAAACTGGAGAATCTGACCGTAACCTGATACTTCTGTTATCTTTATTTAAATTCCAATATATTTTGAACCTGGAATATTGACCGAATCCCGATTACATAATACATCTATTCTACATACGGTTGATATTTTATTGAATTTAATATTAAACATATGATCTACCGTCTTACCTCGTACATTACTGCCGTAGCTGTCGGACCGGTTTCGGGTGTCACCCATAACACTTCTTCAACACGAACTGATCTAATGAATCCTACCTATCTGTTTATATAGCCTACCTACTATCCCAATGCTGCCTAGATTTTATTAGTTACTTAATTTACCACCACTTTATTTTTATTTATTTTATTATTATATTATGTAGTTATTATTATTTAGTCTAATTCTTTTCCTATTATTTTCGTCTTTGTCATGTCTGTCAAGTCTTCGTTTTATTTTTTTTAAGGGTTTAAATAGTGTGTCGCTTTGATGATTTACTTGTTCGTTTATTAGATTACCCGATTCTTTATGTTTAAAGAATCGACAGCTACCGCAGTAATGTACGAGGTAAGACGGTATATGTTTAATATTAATAATACTAACCTCTGTGGTAATGATGAAATGCATGAATTTTATTGAATTTAACTGATTAGTTGTGCAATCTGTAATTGTGTGGTATTTACCCATACCACACAATTGTAAATTAAACTTTTTGTTTGTGAGTAAATAAAAAAACAATTAACAATGGTTTTCTTGACCCAATATTTATATGGTGTAATTTTTTTTTTTTGAGGATTGAGGTCTAATGATTTGAAACTAGTCCTTTTGTCGACGTTTCGACATATATTTATGTCATCTTCAGGGCTTTTAAATGGATTGTAAAAACAATTTACAATTGTAAATGGGTATACAAAGTTTCTATACAAAGGTTCTAAATTCATATGCACTAAAATGTATCTTACAAATTCAATATTACTGGGGTAATGGATAATACAAAATGTCCACATAAAAGAAGTTTTTTTTTATTCAAACTACGCTTTTCAAACACTTCGCGTTCATGGTCAGATAATCTTCTACAATACAAATAACAAATTAAAAGTTACATTGTGTTATAATCGTTTATAATTCCGGTTTATTTTTCTAACTTTTCATTTGTAATTTGTATTATAGAAGTTTACCTGACGATGAACACGAAGTGTTTGAAACGCGTAGTTTGAATAAAAAAAACTTCTTTTATGTGGACATTTTGTATTATCCATTACCCCAGTAATATTGAATTTGTAAGATACATTTTAGTGCATATGAATTTAGAACCTAGAAAATTGACCGAATGGTCCCAATTACATAAAACACCTATAGCAATAATTATATATTAGTACAGTTATTCGTTGGATGGACCTTTCACTGCATACCATGGACCTCCAAATTACTCTATTTCAGTCATTGACCCCCATTAAGTGTCTGTGGATCCAAAGATGCTGTAAAAGGCATCGCTAAACTCCCGCATTAGATACTATATAGCTGTAGCGATTTCGTATTTATTTATATTGGCAATAAAAAAATAAACTATCTACACCGATGAACTCGTTTCAAATACGTAGTGCAATAGCTTCTGGTCAAAAAACAACTCTTCGATACAAGTTTTTACTTCACTATAAGTATTACTAAAGTGTCACTATTTTGAAAAAAATCTATTACGAAATATCTACCGTTTTAATTTGTTTAGGACCCTAAATTAAATTTTTCATGTTGATTATGTCGTCTGTATGTGTAAAGGTCTGTGGGTTGGTGTGTATCCAAAAGTATGTGGGCACATTACAGGCGTAGTGTGCTTACATGCCTTTCAGATATCCAATTTATATACGAGTATTTATTTACTAGCAAACGTACCCATCTTTCACAATATCAAAAATGACATTATACTTGGTATTCCAAAATATCATTAGAAATTATAGAATAGTAGAAAATACTATTATTAGTATTGTGTTAAACAAATGTCTCTGTATACACGACATTAGTTGTCTGTCCTTATGGTTCATGGAAGAAGAAAGAGTTGGAACCTCTGACTCTTGAGCATTCAACCCACAGTGGGACCATGTGATAAAAACTTGGTCTCGCTCACTTCAATTCCTGCGGTAGACAGAGTTTCCCCTTGCTACTTAGTTATGGTCATTGCGAAACAAACTCTGACGGGACTTTGCAATCGTTTGAACAGAAACAGATATACATCAATTCTCCAAATGATTTATTACTGAACTCCATACAAGTAATCGAAGATATAATTCCAAACTATAAAACTACACAATAAATTGTCCAACGTTTCAGTCGTCATAGACCATCTTCAGGGATATAAGATTTTATCTAATTAATAAATTAAATAAAGAACAAACACTATCAAAAAGTTATTATACATATTCTAAATACTAACTAGTACATCGCCATATTAAGGAATTAACAACATGGAGAGGACTCGGAGGTTACTCGGTCGTGGGGGTTACAGAGTCTTGGAGGTTCCACAATCTCAGGTTTTCCAGTTAGATTCCTATAGTTACTTAAGTTCACTAAACCACTATGAGCTTGTCACTGAATCAGGGTTATTGCTTTGATGGTTTCCTGCGTGTAGCTTTAAAATTCTGATGAAACTCGTTGTCTGGTTGTTGAGGTTGGGTTTATACTCTCTTATACACAGGTCTTCTAAAATTTGCAGTCTACTATAGTATTTTTCCTGGTATAAAATTTCAATATTGTCGTTTAATTTTTCTCTGCTCAGTTTGAGGGTATGTGTGTTATGGAAATGATCTTTTGGTGCGCCGGCAGCAAGGTGCCTAGTTCATTGTTTAAATGAACTTCTGCTCCCAAAATATACTAATATATATATATATATATATATTTAACAAAATTGTCTCATTAGAAGGTTAGATTATAGTAAATTTTGTTAATTAATGTTTTAGTTAAACAGCCAACTTTAGAATATTAAAACATGTGGCATCTATCTTGCACTAGTATGCTATGAAAAAAAAAAAGCTATTATGATGGTTATTGTAGAAGAGACGATACATTGCAAGAAAGATGAAACTATACATTGTAATACGAGTAGACTTCTCTTCTTGTCAGATTTAGATACATTAACTTTTAAAAACCAGCCAGTTTATTTATTAACTCAAGGTTTTGTGAAAAATATCTTAATGATAAGCTTTTTATTAAGATTAGTTTAAGTTAAAAGACGTTTATTTCATTTATTGTTAGCATACAATTAACTTTCCAGCTGTTGTTGAAAAGATCCTATCATTTCTTCTTGAACCTCGTGGATTTCTTAGAGCAGAATATGACAAATCAACCCTAATTTGAGTGTAGAAATCAGTTCATTTGTTTAACAGACTGACAGAACTATATCAACAGATTTAGTTTTCTCCTATTATCTCGGTAATTCAATAATGACATTATAGTTAGGTTAGCGTTATCAGCTTGTTGCACAACAAGTGGCAATGTAAGAATGTAATCATTTTACGGTTTTTTTTTCTTTCCATGTAGTCATGTGACCGTTACATAAGTAATATGGAATGTGTGTGTGTTACAAATAAAGTAAATTTGTATCATACTTCAAATAAAATCTACTCAGATATATTGTTAACCTTTCTGCAGGCTGTTCTGTTCAACTCATCCCCAATGTTCTGTAATAATACTGTATTTTTAGGTATAATTTCATTAAGATCCTTATGGAATGTATTATTCTGACAAGTTGTCAGATTGAAACACAATTAGTTAAATTTCACCCCAGGGATTATACATCTGTCTACTTTCATTAAGGTCTATCAAACAGTACGATTTGTAGCGCCGTTGAAAAATGTTACGTACACACCCATCCATAACAAGATTTCACAATAAACACGTGCAATAAAAATCAACGGCCAAACCACACTAAGAAATCAGAAAGGTTGAAATATCTTAGTCCTTTTTCTGATTTTGTTTTCATTATCACTACACTAATCAAAAAAATAACAGTTGTACATAAAATAAAAAAAAACATAAGTGATATCTTTTGAAAATATTCAGTCTAATTCTTTACTTTTCCTTCAATATGACAATCCTGGATATGATATGAAATAAAATTAGTTTACAGACCTGCAGGTATATTTCCATTTATCATAAATTGAATAAGCCGGATCTGGAACACGTTCAATTATTCTACCTCTTAGTCATTCCAATAACCTTGATCGTAGACGATTTGTTGAGTTAGGCTCTTCTATAATTCATATGAAGCAGCTGCCAATAATATTCATTGAGTTTATAGGGTGGGTACTATGTATATATAAAATATGGTAAAGGAATTAGATGTATGAGTGACATTCAGTAATTAAATCAGTAATTAAAGAGACAGTTTGATTTTGAAAATAAACTGTGCGTATTTTTACAAAATGAAACTATATTTCCAAGAAAATAAAACTTTATGGCACATTGTTATTGCAAAGAATATTAAAATACCTTAACTCTCCACAAAGGTAAGGATTTGGTTCCAAATCTTATCCACCTCCCTGGAGAAGGATAGCCTTTAATTGATTTTCATTGACACGTAAAGAAAACATCTATTTTACGGCAAACTACCTCAATATATACTGATTGATTGATATTTAAAACCCACGATTTCTCGATGCATATTTAATAGTAATACATCAAAGAAAATAAAACAAGGTTAACTTATTATTTTATAAGAAATCAATGATCAAACCACAATAAGAAATGGGAAAACAAGACTAAGATCTTTCAACCGTAACAACCGTTCTTCGTCAGAGTCAAAAACCCAACTGAGTTAAAATTAAAATACCTTAACTCTCCACAAAGGTAAGGGTTTGGTTCCAAAACTGAGTTGGGTTTTTGACTCTGACGAAGACCGCTTGTTACGGTTGAAAGATCTTAGTCTTGTTTTCCCATTTCTTATTGTGGTTTGATCATTGATTGTTATTTCACGTGTTTATGTGAAAGCTTTTTTATTTATAAGAAATATATGTTAATAGTACTGTTTACAGGTATATTGGTAAATATACTGAAAAAAATATAATTTTAAATATAAAAACTCATGTAATGGTTTAATATACCATAAATATTAAATGATACAAAACATTAGTGATTTTGACACCTCACAATTACAACTTCATTATTAATATTCATTAATTTTCTTAATTCTGTCATAAATCTGAGCATGGCGTCCCTCGGAGAGAAAGTTGATACGTCGGTCCCGATCCTGTACGATATCAGGTACTTGTTAAAATCCCTACTCTAAGTACATTTGAGTTAACCAACAATTTTAGGATTCAATAATACAGAATCAACAGGTAATGTGGCTCACCTATTACTAAGATGAGTACAAAATAATAATTGAGCCACAATTTCCGCCCCTAGAACAACACTAAAAAGAGGTGAAACCTTTATAAGTGTTGGGCGATGGAAAACAAATCAAACCTTGAGTTTGACCGCCTTATATTAATTAGGGTATCACTGAAATATCCACCTTACAAGAATTTCACCTTATTGAAGACTTAGGTGTAATTTAAATTGGAGAACATAGTAGTTTTTATATTGAATTACAGGTTCGGTTAACCAGATTTTGATTAGTGCCATATTTCAAGGAATGGTTTAGGCGCGTTAATCTGAGGTTTGAAAGCAGAACTTTTTTGTGCCCATAGTGGCTGTTAGATATCTTTTATCTATTTTCATTGGAAATACAGATATTCGATTTAAAAAGTGAATACATATCTCATCTGTCTCCGACTGTTATTCGCTATTGCCTCATCAGCAAATAAGATAACCTCTTTTGCATTATGAGTCATTATTGACCATTCGAATACAAGGAAAATTATATTTTTCCCCACTTGAAGTTGTTTACTCTGTAGATGAGAAATTGAAATCAATAAATACACTTCAATAGCTTTTTATACCACGCAAGTTTTATTTCACAACAAATGGATGCCTTTTTTTTAAGCTATAATAATCAAGTAATATCTTCCGTCTGATGTGGTCATTGATAACAGAATTGTAATATTATTTTTGATGAACAAATCTTGCAACATCGTAAAATTGTGTGCTTTACAACGGTGAAAGCGTAAACTTGTCTAACCTTTTGGTGACACATTTCAAACCTTTTTTGAAACCTCTTGTTCAAAAGTGAGATAGTGAATGGTGACAACTAGTTTATTTTTTCACAAGTTGGCATCACGAGTAGGTTGTCCTACCCCCCCCCCCCTCACCTTATTCATTAATATGATTAACTTGTTCGCAAAGATAAGTTGTCGCCAATTGTGTCCATGTTTTTGACTTTTGACTACTTCTTCACGTACGATATTAAATGCTTGTGAATCAAGTTGTCATTCAATAATATGACAAACTGATTTCCTACTGAAGGGTAATTCGCTGCTCGTCCTCTGTATAGGACAATATGGATAGGTTGTTCAATCAGTTGTATTCGCTAAGGGACTCGGGTCACGAACGCCAACACTCTTAGATTGGGGTCAAGCTGTTCACTGGGTCAAACTCAACAGACGCAGAACGACCTTGCTGCTTTGTTAGAACTCCATTCCGCCATTAGTGGTAATTGTTGTTTGAGAATGGCTCTGATAGTAGTCAAAGCTTTATTATTTTAGGCCTGTCTCGGCCAGTTAAAATATAAAATATGATTTATGTCCTTAAAATGGATGCTAATATAGCCAAGTGCATCATAAGTATACGAATAACTGGCGACTAAACTACTACGGTCTTCTATTTAAAGACGTCCCTATGATGCTATGTTCGTGGTCGTGTTGTAGTGTGCTGTATCCTGAATCAAGAGCACACACAATATGAAAACCAGAGTTCGAGAAATGTTCCCAAAAAAATGAGTTACCTATTCGTGAAAGTAGTGGTACCGTAACAACTTATTAATACCCTGAAGATAACCTTTTTAGTATATACTGATAACTACACAACCATTGTGAATCCCCCAGTTCAGTTATGTACGTAAAGTAAGAAGTTTAAATCATCCTTGAGTTCGAATCATTCCCGCCATAAGTACAACAACAAAATTATCCAACAGAGTGGTGGGACCATTCGTGTCCCGTAGTTCGAATGTATTTTAAGTGCATTCAGGTGATACACGAGATCAAAAGATCCTGCTTGGTCTATCCGCCGTAGTCATTGATCAGTTGATCATTAGGACAACCCTCTTTCAGACAGACAGGTTCTGTGAAGCGGCTTGTTACAGAGGGGCACTTGAGTATCAGGTGATCAACCCTTATCATGTGCCGCTAAGTGTAGACGTTGTCTTATCTACAGTTTGTATGTTATTTGGCGTACTCGGCCTCTCAGCTGCTCGTCAATATGTATGTATGCAGCTTGAAAGAGTAAGTCTGTGATTTAGAATTTAGAAGTCTGTGTTTGAGTTGGTTTTGGTGCAAATGAGTTTCCTGGGTCATTCTACTGAGTAGCCATGGATGTGCTTTGGTGGGGACTAAGTTAGAAGGCTTTTTAAGCACATACAAGGCTAAGTTGCCGTGAGGGCAACCGTCTCCTAAGCACAGACACTTACAGAATGCCCAAGAGCTGGTTCTCAGAGGGTACTCCAGTCATGGGTAACCTATTATACCCGTATCGGAGGTATAACGCAATGACAGAGACGAAAATTGTAAAATTAAAATTTTGTCCCTCGCAATGGCAAGAGTGAACATGGCTTTCATGTACAGACAACACACTAGATCAAAGATTGGTCTTTTGTGATACCACGTAATGAATATTCTACATTGGGAGCCCTAAATTTTGTCTAAATCAGTGTATTTATATTAGGGATCTTTAACGACTTCATGACATCCTAAAGACTCGAGACCAACGGCTTAACGTACTCTTTAAGGGACGACATGCTCACATTTTTTCTCACGTGAATAAATCGAGAGCCCGAGTGGGTATCGAACCCCAGATCTACCAGTTCAGAGGCCAGCACTGAAGCCACTGGGCTGCCCTGGCCACTACTCGTAAACTTAAGTTCATTGCTATCCATGATGAATTAAATGTTACAGTCATGATCAATGGTGATCTGAAAATACTTAGTTGCCGTATAAAAACCTTTCTACTTTTAGTTCTACTGGCATCACTTTAACAGACCATACTCTCAGTGTTTTAGCTGCAAATAAATGAAAATTCAAGCTCTATGTGAAGTTCTACATTTAAGACTGTAACAAAAAGGATATCAATTTGACAGGAAAATGTTATGATTGCTTACATTTTGATTGACCAATTGGTCATGAAAGCTCTTACCAATCAAGTTATATATATATATATATATATATGAAGATTTCACATAAATATGTGAAATAACAATGAATGATCAAACCACAATATGAAGTGGGAAAACAAGACTAAGATCTTTCAACCGTAATAAGCAGTCTTTGTCAGAGTCTGACGAAGACCGCTTGTTACGATTGAAAGATCTTAGTCTTGTTTTCCCATTTCATATTGTGGTTTGATAATATTATATATATATATATATATATATATATATATAAACAAAACTAAAGTTTCTCGGGACTCGGTCAGTTCTTCTGGTTCAAATTAAACTCACATTGCCAACGTTTCGGTTTTTATTTAAAACCTTTTTCATATGCAGAAGTATAAATTTTGAAACAGAAAAACTAAGTATTACATTACAAATTATTTTACAAAGAAAAATAGTCTATGGATTTCAACAACAACTGTATTTTGAATGAACACGTGACACTGAACTCTCTTATATATATATATAAACGATGAAAAAACGAATCGAAACGGTCAGTTAAAATGCAGTATAGACAAAGAAACAGACTAATTAAAACCACACACCTACAGTCTATAAATTTTGGTTTGGACCGTTATCAGGAGAGATAAAAGAAGGAAATCAAGCGCACTGGTACAGACACGGTTGGGGATCATCTCCATTCATCTCTGCTACAGTGTGCTTTGTTTCCCTCTCTTATCTCTCCTGATGATGGTTCAAAACAGAACATTAGAGACTATAACTGCATCTTTTAATTCATATATTTTTTGTCGTCTATACTGAACTTTATATATAAATTTATTTCCTTTTATATGAAAAGTATGTTTATAATATGAACAGATTCTTTCAGTATCACTTTACTCCATTAGTGAAATCAACACTTTTATGTCATTTAACAATTGTCAAAAAATATTTCTTTCTAAATTCATTAGTATAACCTTTAATATTGTATTTCATAATTATACTTTTTTTATTTGATACACTTTTAATAACTGAGCGTATCTAAGAGTATAAACAAAAAAATAAACCCATAATCATAACCGTTTCCTTACACACTTTTAGTAAGGAAACACTTTTAACAAAACATTTAGTCGCAAATAATCACCAGTTGATCCAGATAGAAGCATAGACATACTAATTTAAAAAGTAAGTTCTGGATTCAAAAAATCATTATAAATTCTTTTTTTGTCTCAATGAACAAAGTTCTAATTGTACAATATTCCTCTGGGAGTTTCTGTAAAATGTTTAGTATCATATTCCCTTATATGCTTTCTCCTTTCATCCTTTGGTATTTATTATGTTTTCCACTTGCCTTTACTGTTAGTTAGAACGCATGGGTTATAAAAGGATTTAGCGAAATTTACCTGCTTTCCATAAGGCAACACTTATCCACTATTCTACTATCTCCCACCTACCCCTTCTACGTCCAAACACATTCATCCTCCAGCCCTTTCTACTATTTGCGAGGAAATATTTAAATTCTTATTGATTCTTTATATTTGTAATTACTTAACTGTCAGTCCGGTGGCGTGGTAGCTCAGTGGCAACGCACTCGCCTCTGAACTGGTATGTCCGGGGTTTAATACCGACTTTGGCCCTCCATTTATTCACATGGGTAGTGAATAAATCTGAGCACATCGCCCTCGGAGCGGCGTTAAGCCGTACGATGTACGATGTCAAGTTCTCGTTAAAGATCCGTACTCTACAGACATTTGAGTTAGGAAAAATGTAGGACTCCCAATGTACATAGAATCAGTATTCTTTGTGGAGTATCACAAGTGGCCAATGTTGTTATAGGTCGAAGTGTGTTCCCTGGGTCACTTCAACCTAACCTAAATCTGAGTGATCTCTGGTGTATTTTTAGATATAACCTGAGGTTGTTTTCGTTAAAGATTTGTACAAACTTTTATTATAGTTTCCCAAATTGATTAAATTTTGTTCATCTTTGGCTAAATATTAAAAAATATTTATTATTTTACGTCATTCCGTTGAGGACAAGGTTTAAAGGTATCTGCGAAAACTATGACAGCTCTTGTAGGAGTCTGGGAGGAATACGGAAGAACCGTTTGACAGACAGGGTTAGAGATTAGTAAAAGCGAGAGAATATACATGTATACAATAAGGAGAGAGAATAGTAATAGCCGTAACGAAAGTTGCCTTAGGTGAGGATACTTTCGAAGTACCTAAGTAGTATTATTACTAGTAAAAATGAATTTGGGAGGAAATAAAAGCGCGTATGACTAACGGCAAGATATGCTTCTACGGTCTTCAAAAATTTTACTCCACTATAGTTCTCTATAAGATAGTACTAAAGTCAATAGTTACTTATGTGAGAGACTTTAATGGCAAATGCTCATGAAAACGCGCTAAGTATATCGAAAAGGAGAATTTTAAGAAAACTATTTGAACCAGTTAAACATGTCGACAGGTAGAAAACTAAGGGCAACCAGGAGCTGGAAGATTTGTTCACGGATCAACATCTGGTTGGTCATATTATAAAAGGACACCTGAAATAGTGGGGACATCTGGAAAGGATGGAAGGATGTCGAATGGTAAAAAAAATTCTATAACGGCTACCCTGGAGGAGCAGGAAAAGGAGATGGCCCAGAATGAAGTTGAATGTTGTGAAGGGCTGGAGATCACTAGGATTAGAAGACGGAAGAGAAAGGGCGGCAGGATAGGTCAGGAGTGGTTAGAAGTTGTCAAGGAGTATAAGACGTTACAAGGTCTATAGTACCATAAAATATAATAATAACTATAACAATAAAAAAATTATAATATCCTATATTTTGTGACTTTCGTTTCTATTTGAAGAATATGTTTTTTTAAAAAAAAATGTTAACAATATAAAATAGAATTAATATCGTCAGATAATATCATAAACTATAGTATTACAATATATACGCTTAATAAACTTTAAATGATATCCCATGAAAATATTTGAAACCACCGTACTAAAAGAAAAGTTATTTAAAACATTGCCAACGATTTGAATGTCACTAGAGCAAAGGGGCAAGTTGAAGATAGGTCCAGACACGTGTTACGTCACAGTGACGTCATATCGATTGGACTGCCCCCCGGCGGAGCCAATAAGAAGCCAGAACACTCACCACTCCCACAGTGTGGTATTTTCATTCAGTGAGACAAGATTTCGGTCGTACTGTACCCTTGATTCAACATGGGTGTAATCGGTGATAATGCCGCGTTGGATAGTCGTTTTCAACAACCCAGTCCAAAAGTAAGTCTTTCTTTTAAATAGTTAATCCTTTTTATTATCTGTTCAAAGCTATCAGCATAAAAATCAAACTTTCAAGTTGTATTAAGTTTGTTTTTAAAAGTAAAACGAATACATACTAAATTAAAGGTACTCATAAATATTCCAATCTAACAATGCTTCAAAATAACTACCTTATACTTCAAGTTACTTTAATTTCGGAACTGAAATAATTTAGTGTTTCATGAGCTATTTGATGCACAGTACATGATTATCTAGATGTACTATATTCTTTGAACAGGTTTTCTGTTGGTACTAAACAATACCAAATTGTTTAAAACTAAATACAATTGGTTTAAACCCAATACTTTCGATGTGATATAATATTTAATGATTGTTATTATTAGTGAATTAATTTCGGTTTGGGCTTTCCTCAGTTGTATTTGATAACCACGTGGCCAGGCTGTTCTGTGCCATTGATTAATGTTTGTAAAAACGTAGTTCAACACGGATGTTCCTTTTATGTACTAAAATTGAATTAACTTGTCACTATGAATTATAAATTAATTTATTTAACTTAAATACTTCTGTTATTTACATAGAGGTGATTGTTAAACTAAATTAATTTACAATTGTTGAAGTAAATACGGTTTATTTGATTGCCCATAAATCAGACTGAAAAATTAATCAGATGGTAACTGTTTTTGAATAATTAGCATGAACTTTAATTTTATTCTTGAGTAAAAGAAATGATTGGCTAAAAAAAAGCTGTTATTTCAATATTAAGCAATAAGAACAAAAGAGTGATTGTAAACAACAGTTGATTTAAAGGTACAAACTTTCCGCGTATGTAACAATAAAACAAAAGCATCATAATAACAATATCATAACAAATAAAGCATCAGAAAAGATTAAATATATACTCGGATAATCGAAAGGTTGTTGATAAAGTCTCTAATTGACATGGGCTTAGTGATTTCACAATGACAGTAGTAGGTCGGTGACCTTGAACTGCTGATTACACAGGTGCATTACTTTGCGCGGGAAGATTTGTTGGCCAACATTTTGGAACATTGCCGTGTCATGCTTTTCACCACAAGCATGCATACCTGAGAAAGAACACTACACCTTAAAACTGGCTCTCTTGCCACTAAAATTGTGTTGATGTAGAGTTATTGAATATGATTTTTATGTGTGGGTAAATACCACTTAGTTACAAATCATTGTTAAAATGATAGATGACTATAACAAAGTAGTGTTTTTCGTACCTATAACCAAATAATTCTCATGTGACATAAATAACCATTAGCTCCCTTTCCAAGGTAAAACTAATTTCCTTTTGTTTCATTTTTTGAAATAGATGTGTACTTAACAACTCTGATTGTAAAATAACCTTTTGTATGTATGTGTTGTTCTCAATAATTTAGTTCTCTATGTAGGTTGTAGATTGTTTTGGTAAATTTATTATAGTTGTTACCCTAATTTTAGCCCTGAAGATGATGTGCAAATATATCGGAACGTTGGTCTAGGAAGGAGTTTATTTTCTTGTATATGACTTAGCCACAAAAACAACACCTACCCCATACAATAGAATAGAATAGGTCAAGAACAATTTTTTGAGAATATATAAATATAGCATAGATAGAGGCATAGACCGTAAGTAGTTTCTTCCTCTAAAACAAGCCTTGAAAATGTCAAAACAATGTTTGGCGAATCGTCGGCGTGTAAACAGGAATGTAATTTCTTTAGACCAAAACTCCTCAAAATACCAATGTTTGAACTTTAAAAGTCAGTGGTCGAGAAGTTATATCAATAAGTATAAACATAAATATAAATAATATAAAATGGTTATGTTTTCTTATCTCAACAACTTATATTGAACACTATTTTTCTTTATCGAGGTTTGGTCCAGTGTCACAAAATAAAACACCTTTAAGTCAACGTTTCGTCTATATTTGTAGACATCTTCAGGTCTATATCAATACGGAAATTAATTAAAATAACATGCAAAATTTTGAGTTACATTGTTTATATGAATATACATTGGTATTTTTTTGGTATTGATATATTGTAATAGAAAAATTACAAAAAATAATACCAAGGTAATAATGTATATTCATCCAAATAATGTAAATCAAATTATTCATGTTATTGTAGTTAATTTCTATATTGATTTAGTCCTCAAGATGTCTACAAATATAGATGAAACGTTGGCTTAAAGGTGTTTTATTTTGTGACACTGGACCAAACCTCGATAAAGAAAAATGTATTTAATATAAATATATAATATAAATAAAAAAAATATTTATTTATTTGTTAATTCTAGGAGTGTTATTTTGTATAATAACAAGATTTTTTTTGTTTTGATTTCATAACTGTTTTGAAAAGAACGGCTTTACTTTAAATTATAAGTACCAGAAAAACTTATGTAACAAGACGGAAGGAAAATGAAACACTTCACAACTACTGATGCAGATATCGAAGAGTGATGGGTAATCATGAGAAACCCTACAAAATCGTGATATTATTAAAAAAGACGTGAAAGACTGCATTGAAACCTAAGAGTAGATAGATTTGTAGAAACTAGACTCCAATATTGAAAAACCAAGCAGATGAAGGAAAAAAAGTAGCATGAAAGATTGTAGAGAGCACTATGTGTGGTGAATAAGAAAGATATTGAATCAAGGATATCAAGTAGACATTTCGTGTTAAATAGAGAGCAGGGCAAGATCACGAAAAGCCGTTATACTCGTACACTGCAAGGCCATGGGCCCAAAGACATTACTATAACCGAAACTTTAGGAATGTTTAAACTTAAACTAACTGTATACAGAACAATCATAACGAACAGACAAACAACACCCTTAAAGCCATCTTAAACAATTAAAACTGGGCAAAAGATAAACTTGACAAAATTTAAAAAGTATCAAGGTTACATTATATAAAATAATTCAAAAATTAAACGGTACGTTAGAACAAAATATCAACGATTAGAATAAAAGAACACGTAGAAACAACACACAACTGACTTCAAATTTCGACCTTGTCGTCATGAGGAGAAGATGAGTCTGCTCGGCAACTCTTGATAGAGTTGCTGTTTGCCAGCCGAGCAGAACTCATTTTCTTCTCCTCTTTTTCCTTCTACGTGTTTTTTTCATTCTAATCGTTTGATATTATAACTCTAATTATTAAAGTTATTATTAATTAATTTGATATTATAAAGTTTAATAATTAATAACTTAACAAACATTTTATTTTTTTTTCATTGTCCACCAGTATAGAGGCTTAAAGGTTGTTAGTTTAGGCTTTACAAGGGATGACGGTATGGCTCATTCAATATTCGACTCTCATTTAAACCACACTTTACCAGAGGCACCAATGGAACCAAGTGTCACCCATACAACTGCTATCACGACGCAACCGTAGTTACCTCGGTAATCTAGCGGGTTCTAGTGTGTCAACATGTCTATGACCCGGTCGATGGTGTAACTTTAAAACTAGTTGGTAACCTATTTAAGCAACCTATTTAAAATTAGGTTAGTTATTACGAAATATTGGTTATCTGGTCTATGAAAAAAAATGTACTGTTGCCAAATTAAAAAACAATTATCACTGAATTTCCTCAATGACAAAAAACAATATTTTAATTTTTCAGTTGGTTCTTGATAATAGACATGTTCTGAAAGAGGAAAACTAGAATGGAGAATTACAATTGGTTTTAAGTTTTTTTTGGAACTCCAAACAACCATATATAACATTTATCTGTTTTTTAGGAATGCAGCAAAACTGCAGGTTAGACATTTAAAAAGTAAAATCTCGATAGTTAAATTCTACCTTTTGAAATTATAAGTAGGTGATAAGACTTGTTAATGATTTTATCGATAAGAAGCCACTTTCATACTTCATATTTAATATTTCATATGATTTGAAAAGTTAGTTTCTAGAGTATTTTTTTTTGTTTTTTTTTATGAATATTTTCAATCACTTATGAAATTACTATTGCATTTCAAAATATAAGGGTTTACCACAGTCCTAAAATTAGTTTTTTTGCGGGAGTGTAGGGTTGGGGTAAAAATGTGTAATTTTTATGTTTTCAGTTGTTTATTGGGAAATATTGGTAATCTGGACAAAGAAAAAAATAAAATCCACTGTTGCGAAATTAAAAGGCAATTAGTACTGAATTTCATCAGTTGCAAAAAGCAAATGCTTGTGAATTTCGAGACGTCTGATCTCTACGGGAAGAAGTTGATTTGTTCGAGCGATAAATTGTGAGGTATTTCCTCTGATGTTTGCATCACAGTTATAACTAATGATCAGATTCTCAGTGTGGGTGACCCTTCAAAGCTTGAATCAGCAGTGCTGAAATTTTAATATCGTTGTTTTATTTCATTCTGTTTGATGCCTCCTCGAATAGGGCCTCGTTTCCATTGTTCCGTTGCCACAACTCTGCTCTTCGCTAGTTGTAGGCTAGAGGGCCCTCGCACTACTGCTGAGTTATTGTGCTAGTATTTTTAGGAAGGTCAGTGATTATTGTCAACTAGTATAGGGGTTGCCATGTCAAAAATGGTACCTGCTGCTTCCAGAAAGGTGGCCGACTCTTGCGTACAGATCAAACACATTAGCCTTTGACCTGAAGGGAAGGCCTCACTTAGATGAATACCGGTTTTAAACTCTGTCTACCAACTAATGGACCTTACCCTGTGCTAAGCGTTGAGGGTGTAACTGCCTTTGTATACAATTAATCTCCCGAAAAGATACTGCTCGCACAGCGACTCTCTAGGGAGTATAAGATTCCTGGGTAAGGAACCACAGCCACCAAGAATCTAAAACCTACGGCTAGGCTTACTGAACCCCAAAGGAATCCCGTATGAGGACTACTTCCGTACAATTGTCTTCAAAGGTGGTTATGAGGAGAAGAAGGCCTGCCTCACAAGTGGTTGTGAAGGTTGACTTCGTCTTGGTTGCTTTTCATTGGTTCTAAGAGATCAATGGATGTAGATGTCAAATCCTGTTGGGTATCCACATGTTTTATGTATAAAGATAAAGATGAGAACATTTCTTCTGAACAACTAAGATTCCAGTCCAGTATGTATAAATATAACATTTGGAACATGTTTAAGGAATGTCAACCGATTTCAACATTATTCCCATGCTGTATAAACAAAATTGGTCATGCGGTTATCAAGCAGGGACATCCCTAGGAATGTGTCGGGGTCTCTCCCCTACCCATTAAATATAGTATATATAATATATACCACTATATATATATATGAAAAATTAGTTATTATATTAGTTATGTATTTGTTATATTAGTTATATTTAACAATGGGTCTGTCGATTTACGGGAGTGTCAGTTGAGGTAGCTGATAGTCTGACCCCCGCAAGCACGACAGTAACCAGTGAACAGGTTATTTGACCAAGGCCACTTCCGTCTTCCCGCCGAGCCTCCACAAGCGCGGGGCCCAGGGCGGCTGCCCCGGTTCGCCTTAGTTAAGCGACGGCACTGTTCTCAGGCATACTGTTACAGGTGTCGGCTTTTCATTGAATCCTACAATGAATTACTGACAAGACATGTTACAGTGGCTAGCTAGTGTTCCTTCCTCGCATATTATTTTTTAAATTAATTATTTCTTGTCATGTTATAATAAACTAGCAAGTTACATCTCACGCCAAAAAAAACAAAAACATTTTTAAACTTGATTAGTAACTTTTGCAGAACTGAATGGAATTTATTTAAAAAAAAAATATGCCATACGAGCTCCTTTTTTTCATCGCTATAAATGTATTTAATATTATTGATTTGAATTCATTTCTTCAATACTTTCACACTTGAAAATCAGTGGTGCTAAACGTGGTCCACACGGACCCCCAGCAGTCCGCAGAGGATCACTGGGGGTCCTCGAGGAAAAATAGTATTTTGAGGGTCCATGACACGTGGTTAAGTGCCCTGTGTTAAGTTTGTATGTGTATATAAACTGACCGTTAGAACGTTGAAACATAAAAATTAAAACATAAAGCCCTGTAACAAACCAGCCAGTTCGTTAGTGTTCCAATGTTTTAAAATGATCTATTACAATTTTTTTATGCTATATAAAAACTGTTTCTTTTACAGGTTACTTCAGCGTACTTTATAAAATGTTAATGAGAAAAATTTGTTATTTAATTGTTATTTGTTATATTCTTATTTTTTATTTGTTATTTTAAAAAAAATATTTGTATTCTGACATGACATTGTAAAAACCCAACTGAGTCAGTTGGGTTTTTGACTCTGACGAAGACGGCTTGTTACGGTTGGAAGATCTTAGTCTTGTTTTCCCATTTCATATTGTGGTTTGACCATAAATATATATAACAGCTGAACAGAAATGTATCCTTTGTTTTAAAAGTATTCACTGAAATAGTATAAAAGAAGGTATTCAAAGAATTTTGAGGAAATAAGCTCACAGGTGACTGACTACACATACTGCCAAGGTTACCCTTGATCAGTAGGCTGTTTCTTTTCCTTTTCGTTTTTTTCAGGCAATTCCATTCAGTTCTTTTTTTTTCTGTTAACAGTTTCCAAAACCAATGACATAACAAGATTTATAAATTATTTTAAAAATGAATTACTGTAATTGACTATACTAATAACCGTTTCAAGAAAATTGACGTACAAAGGGAATTAAAATCATCTGCCTTTAACTTAGAACAATCAGTCAAATTGTTACTCTCATTTCATTAGGTGTTTGTGCTTTGATAATTCTGACATCCTGTTTCCATTTTTTTCATTTTTACATATAGTGTTCATGACAATTCTTTAAAAAAAACCCTCTCATTACTTCAACTGTTTATTTCCTTTCATTGTTTTACAAATTATCATTTCCAGATAAAACATTAAAGGAAAAATTATTTTTGTCTTTTAAATTTGTCTCCCTTTAAGAATCATAATTCTTAATTGTGATAAAATATACTACAACCGATGGCAATATTTTTAATATAATTTTGAAATATAACAAAGGTGGTGTAAAAAAGAAATATAAAAAAGTTTGATAATTTCTTTGTTGTTTATATATATATATATATATATATATATATATATATATATATATATATGTATATAAAAGATTTCACATAAACACGTGAAATAACAATCAATGATCAAACCACAATAAGAAAATGGGAAAACAAGACTAAGATCTTTCAACCGTAACAAGCGGTCTTCGTCAGAGTCAAAAACCCAACTGAAACACTAGATTCAGAGAACATCTGGTGAGGGGTTGAGAAGAGTGGGAGGGAAGAGTGGTATTTTAAAAGGGTGAAAGCGCAGGAAAGGACTAATGTCCAGAAAGGGATGTTTGGGGAAACAAAGGAATACAGTAAGAAAGAGTAAAAAAACCATCCGCTAGCTGTCAACCATCTTAGAAGAGGCTATTGCCCTCGTAACGAAAGTATCCAGTTTGAAGAGACCGTTACTAATGTTTATAATATTTGATTTATTAAATTTAATTAGAGACGATTCAATAATATTTCTTAACAACATTGATTTTTCATAGGTAATAAATTTAGCTCCTGTCCAATCAATATGATGATTTTCATTTTTTATATGCAAGAATAAGGCACTACTTTTTTCCTGTCTACTTACGTTGTATTGGTGTTGTTTTACACGTGTCTTTAATGATTTACCAGTTCGACCAATATAAATTTTATGGCAATTTTTGCAGGGAATTTTATAAATACCACCGGACTCCAATTAATAAAAAACTCTCCCAGCGAATTGGGATAAATTTAATTTAATTATTAAACATTTTCTCATCGGCCAGCAATTTTTATATATATATATATTCATAAATTTTGGTAGCAGTCCTTCCTTGACACACACATTATTGAAAATGACGCCAAATTTAGCTGATACCTGTTTCTTAACAAGTTTCTCAATTTTTCTAAATAACACTCTCGTTATTTCGTCTACACAATAAAGTACATCTCCTGTGGTCGACATGTTTTGAATGATCAACATTCATCATCAGGACGTGAATAAGATCTAAGGTGAATATCTGGTTTATTATATACATGGAGAAAGTATCAGGGCATCCAGAAACCCTTGCAGGTAGCGACTCAGGCCGAGAGGCAGGCCACTCACCCCACAGGATTAACGCCCACCATTTCTTAAACTTTATGGAAAACAAACCCCTTCTACTTTCTTGATTCACGTGCTGATGATGAATGTTGATCATTCAAAACATGTCGACCATAGGAGATATATATATATATATATAGGTGTGTTCTCTAATCGGGGTTCGGTCAATTTTCCAGGATAAAAAATTAAACTCTCGTTTCCAACGTTTCGGTTTTATTTAAAACCTTTTTCATAGGCAGAAGTAAGAATTTTTTAACTAAGAAAGTGAAATTTACATTATTTAAAGGAACAACAATGTAAATTTCATTTTCTTAGTTAAAAAATTCTTATTCTGCCTATGAAAAAGGTTTTAAATAAAACCGAAACGTTGGCAACGAGAGTTTAATTTTTTATCCTGGAAAATTGACCGAACCCCGATTTTAGAACACACCTATTGTATCAATCGGTCGATATATTATTGAATCTGTTATATATATATATATTTACGTTTCACGATGAATCACAAACACAGAACTAAGGAACAAACAGACTTACTGTCTCTAATTTTCGGTTGAACCATCATCAGGAGAGTTGAGATAGGGACACCAAGCGCGCCGTGAAGCGACGGTTGGAGACCAACACGCGTGCCCAGTTCAAGTGAGGTAAGAATAATTAACTAAGAATAAGAAAGTGAGCTGTGGATCCAAAGGATCCTTTGGAAAGGGTCAATAGTTCGTTTAATAAAAAAATTAAAACTATCTTAAAAAATCAACCCGAACTTATTGCTAAATTTCTATCAAAATCCCCTTCTTTGCCATATATGTACGGGTTGATCAAGACACATAAAGATAATTTACCCAATACGTTTGATTGTGAGCTCGGTTGGTTCGGCATCATATGGCTTGTCCAAATGGTTAGTAAGTGTTTTAAACCCATTAATTGGAAAAATTTCAGGCAGCCATGTTAAAAACAATGTTGATTTAATTAGAAAATTAAAAACATGAATAAAAATTATAGATTGATTAGTTTCGATGTGAAGTCCCTTTTTACCAATGTACCTGTAACTGATCTGTTGAGCTTACTCCAGGAGGAATTAATTAATTTTTCCCTTCCCCTTCCATCTACCACCATAATAGCTTAAATTAAGTTCTGTGTGGTAGATTGTCATTTTCAGTTTGAAAATAATTATTATATACAAAAATTTGGGCTTGCAATGGGTAACTGCTTATCCCCCCTCCTAAGTAATTTATACATGGAGTTCTTTGAAAGTAAAATGTTAAGCTCAATATTGCCTACATATGTTAAATGGTGTAGATATGTTGACGATATACTTTGCATCTGTCCTAATTCTATGAATAAGGATGATTTCCTAATAAAATTGAATTCATTAGTGCCGACAATCAAATTCACAATGGAAGAAGAAGTAAGTGGTAATTTGCCCTTCTTAGATGTCCTGATCCATAGGTTACCTAAAGAGTTACGTTTTAGTGTATGTAGAAAACCTACGAATGTACTTCTATATGTTCATTTTTATTCTTCCCATCCAAAAAATGGTAAAATTTCTTTTTTTAGAAATATGTTTTTGAGGGCGTTAAGAGTGTGTTCTCCTGAATTTCTTAATGAAGAGATTAACAACATTAGATCAATTTCCTTATCATTAAAATACCCGTCCTCTTATATCGATTTAGCTTTGAAGGCTGCTAAAAAAAACTTTCTCTAATACTTCAACAGAGCCCCGTTCATTGTCAAATTCTATAGTTTTGCCATATCATTGCCATCATGAGTCATTGGACCCTCTTCCAAGACTAGCCAAACAACTTGATTTTAATATAGTGTTTTCTAATCGTAATAACGTGGGCAATATGATAATAAAAAACTCTCCCATGAAACTGGAGTCCGGTGGTATTTATAAAATTCCGTGCAAGAATTGCCATAAACTTTATATTGGTCAAACTGGTAAATCATTAAAGACATGTATAAAACAATACCAATACAACGTAAGCACGAGTAGACAAGAAAAAAGTAGCGCCTTATTCTTGCATAAAAACAATGAAAATCATCATATTGATTTGACAGGAGCTCAAATTATTAGCTATGAAAAATGGATGTTTTTTAAGAAATACTACTGAATCGTCTCTAATTAAATTTCATAGATCAAATATTATAAGCATTAGTATCGGTTTCTTCAAACTTTATACTTTCGTTACGAGGGCAATACCCACTTATAAGAGGGTTGACAACTAGCGGATAGTTTTTTACACATTCTTACTGTACTTCTTTTTTTCCCCAAACATCCCTTTCTGGACATTAGTCCTTTCCTGCGCTTTCACCCTTTTAAAATACCACTCTCCAAGTCCTCGTCATCAGGAAGATATCGAAATATAGTAGTGAGTTGTGTTTCATTTCTGTGTGTTCTTTGTGTCAATATATTACACCACCATAATGCAATTATCAAAGAATAACTTTGAACAAGATAATGTTAATACGATAATTCGCTTTATAAAAACGTCTGTAATGCCAAAAACAAAGTTTTGCTTTTACTTTGAAAATTATATATATGATATGTTTTCAATAATAATTCAAACACATTCAAATAAACCTTGTAAAATGTATGGGAAACTAATTGGTATAATTAATATGGATGATATATTGGAAGTAATTACATGATACATTGGCTAAGTGCACGATTTAGTCAAAAAATAAATAAATGCTGTACAGAAGAAACAGTTATTCACTTACAAAGAAGCCATTATTAGTCTAATTAGAAATAATCTGTTCAAATCTATATTAATCAGTGTGATATATATAAGACAGACACCCATTGAGGTTAGAAAAAAATATTAAAAACCTTATCCCGTATTAAACAGCCTCACGACCATTCGATATCGTACGCATAGGCAATATGATAATAGAAAATCGCAAGTTTGTTGGGTTGTGAAAAACCCAACCAGTTGAGTTTTTGACTCTGACGAAGACCCCTTGTTACGGTTGAAAGATGTTAGTCTTGTTTTCCCATTTCATACTGTGGTTTGATCATTAATATATATATATATATATATATATATATATATATATAAAATTGATAAAAGTATCGACCGTGGAATAGAAACAAAACTAAAGTTTATATATATAACCCAATTAAATGAAACGGTTCAACGAATTAAATAAAAGAGTAATGAACGATTTGCTTAAAGAGGAATTCCATGTATAGTTTATTTAGATGAGAAATAGCTTTCATTACAAGTCTACAAGAATATATTAAAAGTCTTGGAATGTATTGGAATGTAACATGTATTGGAAAAATTAGCCAATTCAAATTTTAAAATACAAATTAGACAAAACAGAATTTGTAAGGAGTAGTTTACTTCTTTGGAGTTAAATAGTAGCTTAGCTACACACGGTGATCGGCCTAATCCAGATTAAATTAAACAATACCCGATTTGGAAAACACATAAAATAAATTAAAAGGTTTTTAGTATTATTGCATGATAGAAAATTTATAAAAGCCGACGACCAAATTCTTATGAAAAAAAAACACAAAAATACATATTAATAATGTAAACTATCTAAATAGTTTCACTGCATGAAAAAATGTTTTATTCACTGAATCCATTCACAATATGGAGATTCTTGCAAACAATTTAATTTAACAACGGTGATACGGCAGTGGCTTACGGCAATGGGACATCAAATCAATCTGAAGTACATTTAGCAACCATAAAAAGGAATTACTTGCCGTAAAATAGGGTAGTAAACTATTTCCGTCTCTATGTTCACGAAATTTAATTTTTATTCAATCACAAACATTGCAGTGGTTCTTTAACATAAAAGATGCCAATTCTTTACGGCTGATATTTTTTTCTAACCTCAATGGGTGTCTGTCTTATATATATCACACTGATTAATATAGATTTGAACAGATTATTTCTAATTAGACTAATAATGGCTTCTTTGTAAGTGAATAACTGTTTCTTCTGTACAGCATTTATTTATTTTTTGACTAAATCGTGCACTTAGCCAATGTATCATGTAATTATTTCCAATATATCATCCATATTAATTATACCAATTAGTTTCCCATACATTTTACAAGGTTTATTTGAATGTGTTTGAATTATTATTGAAAACATATCATATATATAATTTTCAAAGTAAAAGCAAAACTTTGTTTTTGGCATTACAGACGTTTTTATAAAGCGAATTATCGTATTAACATTATCTTGTTCAAAGTTATTCTTTGATAATTGCATTATGGTGGTGTAATATATTGACACAAAGAACACAAAGAAATGAAACACAACTCACTACTATATTTCGATATCTTCCTGATGACGAGGACTTGGAGAGTGGTATTTTAAAAGGGTGAAAGCGCAGGAAAGGACTAATGTCCAGAAAGGGATGTTTGGGGAAAAAAAGAAGTACAGTAAGAATGTGTAAAAAACTATCCGCTAGTTGTCAACCCTCTTATAAGTGGGGTATTGCCCTCGTAAAATTTGAATTGGCTAATTTTTCCAATACATTCCAAGACTTTTAATATATTCTTGTAGACTTGTAATGAAAGCTATTTCTCATCTAAATAAACTATACATGGAATTCCTCTTTAAGCAAATCGTTCATTACTCTTTGGAATGCTCCTCTCGCGTGAATAAATCGAAGGCCAGAGTGGGTATTGAACCCCGAACTAACAGTCTCGAGGTGAGCACGCCGTCATGTATTTCTCTGATTTCTTTGATTAATGAATATTTTATAATCAGATGAAGAAGTCTCTATATCTAAATACGTGATCAATAAGCTAGCGAGTCTTATGGTGGAGGAAATCACAGATTCAAGGAATTCGTTTTTTATTATGAGAAAAAGGTTGACAGTTTTTATGTTTCTACGGTGAATTTTTTTCACCTATGCTTATTCTTTTAGAAGCTTAGAAGAGCTTTTGGCCTTTTCATAGGGCGAATATAATCTCTTTCATGGACGAATCATGCAGTAAAGCGGTTTTCTCATTTTAAAATCATGGGAGAACTGCATTACTTACTAGGGGACATGGAAATACAGAGTGTCATTAAAAAAAATATCAAAGCCTTAGTGATTTCAACAGAATGAGTTAAGATTAGAAAACTAAATACATTTGAATGGAGTAGAACTCAACACATATATTTTTGTTTTAATAATTCAAAAAAATTGGATTCGAAAATATTTTAGTCAGATGTGTGACGAGATAACAGAATATCAGAGAAGATAGCAGAAAACTCTGAATGTTTAACTGCTTCAAGTATTTTGTAAGAGAGTAAAGACTGTAAAGATTGTCATAATGTCTCCAAGAAAGTGGAAAGTATTGGTTGAAGGATGTTTCCTTGATGCTGAGAGATCTGTAACTGATTCGTTTTGTTCACTTCACGCTTCTTTTTGTCAACAGAAATACTGTGGTTGTTTTTTTTTTTATCATTAAATCTTTGTTATCTTGATAGAATAAATGCTCTAGTCTTTCTAAACTCCCGGTTTGTTGCTTGTTTGAAATAACCAAATTTTAATAGACTTTCACCCCTTTATAAGGAGTGTAAAAGGATTGTACAAGGGGTAGAAAGTGTTATTGGTTATTTGGTTCCCATTTTAGTTGAAGGCGAACTACATTAGTGCGATCTACTATACCCCCCCCCCCCCTCTTACCCAAAAGTTAAATAACATCGTGTTTGTCTCTTTGTCTCTGGACTGGTTGATCCGGGGTTTAATACCCACTCTGGTTCTCGATTTATTCACGCGGGAGGTGAATAAATCTGAGCATGTCGTTCCTACGGTCGAAACCGAGCTTTCACGATGTCAGGTACTCGACGAATAAGAACTGCATCCAAGTTGTGCAGAATAAATCTGCCTGCTTTATAGCTAAGGCTCCATGGCATGCCAGAAATTTCGATATTTAACATGATTTGACTTAGGGATCAATTGATTGCTACATTAGTCGAGTTGCCAACAATGAAGAGAAACAACTGCCCACCCATCCAAATCTCCACGACCACGAAAACGACTCCTTTCCCTGACAGACTGACGTCCCCAGTATTGGCAATGCTTAGAAACCTAAACAAAAACAGCAGGATGAGAATTTGGCAGTAGTTGGCCTCTGGTCCGGAACTGCTAATTATGACGTGCATTGTTGTATATGGAAATATTCGTTGATCGTTACTACTCGTTAAAGATCTCTACTCTAAATACACTTCGTTTAGGCAAAATTGAAGAATCCCATTTAGAATAGAATGTTAATTCTGTGGTATAGCAAAAGACCAGTGATCGCTTTAGGTGTGTTCTCTTGTGGGACTGCCAATAAACCTGACCTAACATAACAAGGTTCAATGATACTGCTGGCCGACAGAGTGCTCTGTGGTTCTAGGCTCCTTCATCATAAGAGAACATTAGCATCAATTTTCCTAGTTTTATCTTTTTTTTTTAAAGAATCTTCATTTCAATTATTTTATCAGTTCACAGTTTCTCTGAATTCTTTGTATCTTCTTTTGTTCTGGTTGTTAAAGTTCCAAAAATAAAACACGAAAAAAAAATTGATGGTGTTGATGAAGGTAAAAAAAAGTAGAGGTTTGTTGGGAGAGTGGGCCAGTGGAGGAGAGGCGGGATCTGATCAATGAGGACACGTGGGTCTAGTCACGTGCTCGCTCTCCCTCGTCTCCCCACTGGTCTGCCTTGTCTCTGCATCCCACTGCTGACCAAAATGAAACTCTCACCCAAAATGACCAAGTGGCATCATTGCACTTATCAAACCACCTTTTCTTTATTAGCTGCGAGTGTTTTTATAGAACAATGATTTCATAAGCGAGGGTATTACGGGTAGGTACTTGAGTTAGATATTTTGATGTGAATCAAACTTTTCTTAGAATGAAAACAGTTTTATTTTACATCAAGACATCAGTACAAGGGTCAGAACCAGTCCACGACTAAGTTAACATACAAGCAATCAGAAGTCTTTATATATACGCTATCAGTGATGGTGGTGGGTTATTTTCCAGTGTAAACGTTCTCTGTTCTCTAAAATAGGAGGTTTTCAAATGACTATGGAAGTTTTCTATAACTCAAGGATCTTGAATGGACTTGATTTGAAACGATCCGCTCTCTTAAATAGGAGGCTTCCTTAAGAATAGATTGATGTATGCTTTAACTCTTGGACTATATGAGGGCTATTTCACACAAGCAAGACTGCTGAATCGTTGGTTGCACATAAAAACACGAAATCTGCTTCAGTTAAATTTTTACAACGAATTAAAAGTTTACAACCACTATCCTAATATTTGATATTAAATATGGTCATATCGTTGACTGCGGTGCGTATATTTAACCCATTTACGTTTGTAAGAAAACAAAAACTTTATCTGTTATGGGACAGTTTTATGATAACCTGAGTGTATTGATAAGAGATTGTGAGCCTTACGTAATGAGAGATCTATTAGTATGGATCTGGCGTTTGAAGAATATAGGGACATTTCTACCGTTATCTCAGTCAAATATTTGTTTAACGGCGTTGGTTCTTAGAGTTATATTGACTTCCACCTTTTACATATAATCAGGGAAAGATGCTCTCAATAGCCGTGCTCTTGGAAGTTCATCCAACTCGCCTTGAACCTATAAACTTAATATATAATGTATCCAAAGTTCTTTGACAGGCAGGGAAAGTGGATTGCTCAATAACGAATTCATTCATTCACTATTTCGTTCACATACCAAAGCAAATACCAACCCTATAAACATAGTTTTTATTGTCTTATCCATACAGAAATGTAAAAAGTAAGATTAAAACTTTGAATATTCACCCTTCTTTTATTATTAAAGGTACAGAACTGTACATTAGAATTTTTAAATTAATTTTAAGCAGTTATTGTAAATATACTTCTAAAATAGACAATATGTGAATTCATAATGAGCTTTTAAGTGTTTCCAATAAAAATTTTATGGACTATGTTTAAAGTTGTCAGTGTTATCGATAAATATCTGTATAACATGTATCATTTTAGTATATTATCTAATAGTAAAAATTTAACTATTAGTCCAAAATCAACTGAATTATTTACGATTGATGAATCAGAAAAAGAAAAGAACGCACTTAGTGTCGTGAAGTTTTTATTCACTTGAAGTATTATATAAATACGACGTAATTCGTAATTATGTAATAATATGATGTTTACTAACTTATGTGGTGTAAACAATATGCAAGTTTATTATACGTTAACGGATTATTATGTTATGTGGTCCTGTGAACTGTTTATTTGTTTCAATGCTAGTTTGTTTTCGCCTTTAATACTGTTCTAAGAAACGGGTAATATGACTAATTTGTTATCTGACACCCATTTACGTTGTAGATGAGCTCATTATCCAGTGGGATTGGCTATATTCTGTATGATATGTTTGAGACCGACAGGGGACTTCGTCGTATGATACGTCGCCATCACACAGGAAAGTGACTGCCCTTTTGTAGCATTTGTCTCTTATTGACTCCTGAAAATTTCAAAATTTTTCGTCAAATTCGAAGATACCCTATCTGGAGGGGGGGGGGGGTGTCAAGTATTATATCAAATACCAAAAACCATTCATTCAGTGGATCCTCATGCATACAAACTATCGAATGTTTCTACCCACAATAGAATCTCTTAATTAATTAATGATTTATAAGTTTTTAGGTATGCTTAAAAAACAGTAAAGATTTCTTGCTTTGCTGTAAGTAACTTACATAGCTTACAAAAAAATGGATGTTGTAAGATCTTCACGTTTTAAAATCATTTGAATTAATTTTTTATATATATATAAAAATATATATATTTATATATTATATTTTAATATATATATATTATATATATTTTTTTTATGATGGCCGAATATATGTGAGCAACTCTCGATAAAATGATTTATAAGCACCCTACAAGTTGCACCAACTAGAAAACACAAAAAAGAGACTAACATTCACAATTTTTGATCATTTCGGCTTTCTTGCCTTCTTCAGGAGAGGAGAATAAGAAAAAGAAGAAGAAACAGTGGAGTGGAAACGTGAAAGCGTCCACCGATCGACATAAAGTTATTAGACATATAGTTTTGTAGTTGTGGAAAAAACCTATCAGTTTTGACTACGAGTAGTATTGAACTATGGAAAAGGTACTTCATTGTACTTTATGGCAAAGAAAACAAGTTAGAAATTCGTTTTGGCTGATAATACTAGTAACTTAAAATTTCTCATTTGGTATTGTCTTAATACCAGGATTTCATAAAAACTAAAACTTTTAGATTCTTACTTTAAAAAGTACAACTGTTATTCCCCGCCTGTTGTTGAGCTTAATATATTTACCTTATTTTGGTCATATGTCTATAAGACATACATACATAAAACTATACATATCTAAGAAATTCATTTGTATATTAGCTTAAAAATAAATAATCTGTAACCAGTTAATATAATTTATACTTCAAGATACTTTTATATATGTAAACTTAAAACAAATAGAAAACTATTCACAGTATTTGAAATAAACTGTAGCATATAAAATGTAAAGATGTACAAATATCAATCAAATTTAGAAAAGTGTTCATTTATTATTAAATTACTTTTGTTATTGTATTTTATACTTGCTTATGCGAAAAAAAAAGATTGAAAATAAACTTAACTACTTACACTGTACAGAACCTTAATGATAATGCATCAGACGACATCTCTCATAAGTTTCATTCCATTAATTAATTTTACTGATTAATGATTCTTACTAATCATACGTATAATGTTCCATTTTTTCAATGCTATACTGATTATTATATTATCGTTATTGTTGGCGTAATCGTTTCTTTACTTTATTTTAAGCTATCGCTTTGCTTTATTTTAGCTATTTAACCATTAAACAAGCCCAGTTTTCACAAAATAGGAATAACTGCATTAAAGGATATTCTTCAATTAATTATTATTTAATGAACTAGCTAATACATTTAGTTATAGAAATGATGGGGGGCCAGGTTAGCTCAGTGGTTAACGTGCTTGCCTCTGGGCTAGTGACCGTGGTTCGATCCCCACCTGTCCCTCGATTTATTCACGCGGGAGATGAATAAATCTGAGTACGTCGTCCCTCGGAGAGGACATTAAGCTGTTGGTCCCGAGCCTGTACGATGTCAGGTATTCGGTATAGATCCCTACTAGAAATACAATTGAGTTAGGCAAAATTTAGGGCTCCCAATGTAGAATCTGTAGAATCACCCATCAATCAAAAAGTCGGTAAACGGCTGATGTATCACCCGCTAGAGGATCGGTTTAAACAATCAATAATCAAATCAATATAGTAAAGTTAATTGAATATTAGTAATAGTAAGAAGACAGCAGAGTGTGTCCTTTATAGTAAGTCTCGTGGTTGAAAGTGCTGTCAGCCATTTCCTAGATGCCTGCTCTCAATAGTTCTACTTTCCAAGGTTTTCTCTTCATTTGTTGTTGACCACGTAGAAGATGCTACCAATTGTTTATTTTTTAGCGCTTTCACAACTTTCCACTATTTTTGACTAGCATGTAAGCAGAGGGTACAAAGAAAGCTTTATCTCCTGAGGGAATCGTGAAGGATTTTTGAAGAACTTTTAAATGAAGAGTAATTTTTTAGCTTTGATGCTTAGGCATTTTTCTACTTGTAAACTATTTTCATGAAATTATCGTTCCATTGTTAATTAACTACGAAAAGTAAAAAATATATGTAAGATAGTAAATTCAGAAACAGAGTACAATTCACTCTTTACCATCTTCAGTTAGAATGATAATTATGGAGGTCCAATAGGAAACGTGCTCGCCTCTGGACTAGTAGATCCGGGGTTCAATACCCACTCTGGCCCTTGATTTATTTATGCAGGAGGTGAATTAATCTGAGCTCGTCGTCCCTAGGAGAGGACGTTAAGCCGTCGTTCCCGAGCCTGTACAATGTCAACTGCTGGTTAAAGATCCCGACTCTAAATACACGTGAGTGAAGCAAAATTTAGGACTTCAAATGTAGATGAATATTCATTCTGTGGTATCACAAAGGGCAATTTGTGACTAATGATCGGCCTATATGTGATCCCTTGTGAGAGTGCCACTGCAAACTAACCTAACCCAGTTTGACAATTACCAGGGATAGGAGTGTACATTGATATAATCAAAGACGTGCTTCATACTCCAGCTATACTACAGTAATCTGGTACATGCTGCTACTATAGGTGGTATTATCGAATATCGATGGTAGGACCATGCTAAGTTGGTTGATGTTATTATTCTCTACTCAAATATTAATATACTATCGCATACCTCCTGATTTTACATTCCACTCAGGACTTAAATATAGCATTCCACATTATTAGTCTTCATTGAATACTAAGTATACTATTCGTTAGGAAGATCAGGTTAACTCAGTAGTTAACGTACTCGCCTCTGGGGTGGTATTCCGGGGTTCGATCCCCACCTGTCCTTCCATTTATTCACGCGGGAGATGAATAAATCTGTGTACGTCGTCCCTCGGAGAGGACATTAAGCCGTTGGTCCCGAGCCTGTACGATATCAGGTACTTGTTAAAGATCCCTACTCGAAATGCACTTGAGTTGGGCAAAATTTAGGACTCCCACTGTAGAATCTGTAGAATCATCGATCAAACAAAAAGAGGGTAAACGGCTGACATTATCACCCGCAAGGGGATTGGTTTAAACAATAAAAAAAATATTATTCTTTATTGAAGCTACAAAATAATTAGTTTGAAAATTAGTTTAAACATATTAACTTTAAACGCCATCGAAAGTCTGGTCCAATAATATTGTTATTATGTAAATGACATAAATAACATACTTTTCGTTGTCTATACCTTAACTTGATTAACATTATGATTGTCTTGCTTAGTCATTACATACTCAAGGTGTTGTCGGTGCTTTGTTGCAGGTCAAAGATGTATGCAAGGACTTCTTGATGAGTGAGGATCAGTTGTTGTGTTTGATGGACAAACTAGATGACCAAATCCGGCTGGGACTCGACAACGCGACGAGGGCCCAGTCGTCTGTCAAGTGTTACAACACGTACGTGCAGGACATGCCCACGGGCAAAGGTAAGTCTCGTCTCATTCTCTGTAATCTTTCTCAAGGCATTTCTTCATGACCCCATGCTGGCATTAGTAGAAATCTTAAACAGGTAGAAATGAATTCCTGTATAAATATCTGGCACATGTCTCTGTGTTTCCCTTGTAGATAAGGCTAAATTACATCCAATTTTAATGAAAATGATCCTATTTGTGTAAATTTTACTCTAGCTCAAGTTCTGTGGTAACGAAAAATTGATGAAAATTGGAAAATAAAGTTCATTTAAAATTTAGAAATCTTTAATTTTTTTTAGAATTATAAAATTTAAAAGAATAAAATAGTTTGTTTTTGGCAGGCTAAAATTTTTGATCGCTAAAATTACGCTATTCCCTGTACGCTATTAATAAACCAAATCAATAATGTTCAGTATGTTTTGATATTAATTACGTTTGTTGATGACTCTATGTTCTGCAAAAGTTGCAATGAATCAAATACGTAAAAAATTGATAACAACGTATTCTAATATTTTGCTATAATTGAAAATATTTAAAAACAGATGGCTTTAGTGAAAATCAGAAAGCAAATGAATTTAGTGAAAATAAGAAATTGTATGGTTCCTTACAAATGTTATCTACACGTTTTCAGTCGAGTTATTTTTTCTTCTATGATACTATCTAAGAAGCCGAAATCATCACAAAAAAAAACTATAGAAATGTAAAATTGGCATTTGCCATTTGTTTACATTTTCGCATTCATGTGACAAGATGTTGCAAATATTTTATCGAGTAAATTTTTTTTAATTTTATTCACTCGATATTAAAATACCTTCGGATACATACCAGCATATAAACCTCTTAAAAAAAAAAAAAAAAAATCTAAATCAGAGGGCGCAAGACGTGTAAATCTGTTAAAATGTAGACATGGAATTTTCATTCGTCATGACCGCTACATATAACAAAGTATACAAATAAACGTTTAACTTGTGTGTGTTAGCATTGTGGCTAAATCTTAGAAACGATTTTTTTGTGGTTCGAGAGAGCTTAGATTTGACTTCGTAGAGAACAATATTTCAATTGAAGTAGTAGCGAGTATCAGTCATGATTTTCGTGTTTTCCCTAAACCCTTTCCACTTTTAAGGTATTTTAACTGTACACTGTATCTTTCCTCTATGGCATTCCTGAAATTGAAAAAAAAAATTACTCCTGAAATACGGTATTGAAAAACCAGTAAAATGTATTTCTGCAGGTTACATTACATTGTTAAACTAAATTAATTTTAATTAACAGTAATTTTTAATTATTTAAAATATACAGGTATATGCATTTTTGAATACTCCATATATGGAAAAGAATATTATAATGATAAAAGAAAAATGTTGCAGTTCTAACGTTTTTCGATGGATAATTATCGTGGCTGTTTTTGTTTGACAATCAGTCTGAAAACAATGTTGACTGGTCTTTCAAAACATGTTGCTTATAAAAGATAACGTTGTCAGTTTTTGATGACTGACCCGTTATCAAATAAATGACACGTGTTCGATCAGTCATAACAAAATTCGAAAGATCTTGGTTAATTATTATATATATATATATATATATATATATATAATATATAATATTATATATATATATATTTAACAGATTCAATAATATATCGACCGTTTGATAGAATAGGGATTTCGGCCAATTTTCTAGGATAAAAAATCAGACTCTCGTTGCCAACGTTTTGGTTTATTTAAAACCTTTTTCATAGGTCTGCAAACAAAGGATAATAAGAAATCACATATCAACATCAAACATATATACAATTGACGTTTTCATAACATCTGTCCAAGTGACATCGTAGAAATTAAGTAATTCGATCTTATGATCATTAAATCATTTGTCTGGTGGGATATAGCTTGTAGTCTAATGCTTACGTGCCATCCTAAGTGAAGCAGTATTTCTGAAACTAGAATGGTAATAAGACAAAAGACTAATTATTTTAAATACCAAGACTGAGCTACACTAAGATTTGATCCTTTGTTATATTCTTACTAAAGCTCTCTTCAGTAATTAAGTCAGTTAAGAATTCATGTGTTCAGCCATTTACTAAAGCGATATTGATCTATCATGTTCACTGGCAATGAAATATTTCTCAATCATACAATATTAAAAATTTACTAGGCATAAAAAATATTTGAAATTTTGGATATATATATTTATATTAACGAAATAAATAGAATTTTTTTTTTCAGAGAAAGGTAGCTTTCTTGCGTTGGACCTTGGAGGGACCCACTTCAGAGTGCTACTAGTAAAGCTTGATGATCAAAAGTTTAGCATGGAGTCTCAGAAGTACCCGGTGCCTCAAGAAATCATGACTGGCACTGGCGAACAGGTAATCTTTGCTGTTTATTGCATATATTAGCAAAGCCCGAATGTGAAATGGTTGATATTAAATGGATTATTGCAGATCAGTCATCACCAAACTATGGGCTTATGAATATTTATGTCAACCTCCAAACCATAATAGGAAATGAGAAATAATACTAAGATCTTTCAACCGAAACAAGCGGTCTTCGTCAGTGTCAAATCACAACTGTGATGAAGACCATTTGTTTCGGTTGAAAGATCTTGGTCTTTTTTCTCATTTCTTATTGTGGTTTGGACGTTGGTTGTTATTTCACGTGCTTATGTGAAATCTTGTTATATTAAAAGTAGAAGAATACTTTTCTTCTCAGAATTTGGTCAGGGTTAATTATTTGAAATCGCTTTTTTGTCAACGTTGGAAAAAAGGTGATTTCAAAATAGTATTAATTAGTAATTGTGGTCAAGAAAACAATACCTATATATATATTTCGTTTTATTGTTTACTGTTTACCTGATGATGGCCAATGTGGCCGAAAGCTTGTTTCCATTTAGTTCTTTAACCTAGTTTGTGTTAGTGTAGTGTCAAATATAGTTTGTTTCATTAGGTCTCTTGAAGATTGTTTTCCTATTCTTGTCATGGAATTAGGTAGATTAATTTTTGAGCTACCAGTGAATTATAAGAAAATAATAAGGCAAATAGAACATCTTTCTAAAAAGATTATTAATGCTGAAGCCGCTGTGCTTTTTAACAACACTTGTTTAAAAGAAGACTTGCTGCAGTATACACGAATATATATATATATATAAGTAGAAGAATACTTTTCTTCTCAGAATTTGGTCAGGGTTAATTATTTGATATATATATATATATATATATATATAACTTTAAATTACACAAAGCACGACACAGAAAAGAGAATACAAAGAAAACTTACAGAATTCAATATTTCGAACTGTTGTTCGTCATCAGGAGAGTAGACTAGAAGAGAGGACGAAGTGAGAGAGATCTCCCCACGTCGAAGAACGGACCGCGAATCATATATATATATACGATTTCAAAATTCAAGAAGAGTAACACACAGAGTAAATAAACACACTTACAAACTCAAATTCTCGGGTAATCCACCTTCAGGAGAAAAGAGATACGGAGCTTGGTCTCCCTTTCTCATTTCTGCTCACTATATATATAAAGTGAACTATGTATGTATATTCACTTGATAAACGGAAAGACGATCCAAACTGGACACAATAACGGTTCAAAATTGAAGGTAGGTAACACACAAAGTAAAGAAACACACTTACAAACTCAAATTTTCGGACAATCCGTCTTCAGGAGAAAAGAGAAAGGCAGGTCTCTTTCTCTTGGTCCCCCTTTCTCTTTTCTCCTCAAGGCGCATTGTCCGAAAATTTGAGTTTGTAAGTGTGTTTCTTTACTTTGTGTGCTATCTATCTTCAATTTTGAACTGTTATTGTGTCTTGTTTGGATCGTCTTTCCGTTCATCAAGTGAATATATATATGAAGAAAAATCACAGTTAAACACCTGATGCAATCAGTGAAGTCTAAACCGCAAAGAAAAAGAGAAACAAAAGAAATAATGCTCTGAGGCCTATCAATTATGTCATCAGACAGCAAACAAAGTCAGAAAAAAGGAAAAAAGTAAGTCCTTTTTTCTTACTTTGCTTGCTCTCTGATGACATAAAGTGGAATGACTCAGAGCATTTATTTCTTTTGTTTGCCTTGTGGTTTAGACTTCATATACTCGTATATATATAAAATGTGCATATATATAAATCTGAAATTAACATTATTTTGTCTGCTTGTTTATTATTCATAATTAAAATAATTAATGCCTTTATTTGCAGTTGTTCGATCACATTGCTGACTGTCTTGCAAAATTTACCAAAATGCACAACCTTAAGCAGTCGCTTCCTTTGGGCTTTACATTTTCATTCCCTCTTGAACAGAAAGGACTGCAGAAAGGTATTCTACAGAGGTGGACTAAGGGTTTCTCTTGTTCTGGAGTTGTTGGAGAAGATGTTGTGGCACTATTAAACAAATCAATCAAAAAAAGAAAGGTTAGAATATCTACAATGCATAGTATTAGATCAAGTACTCATTGTCTAAATCAGGGGTTCTCAGCCTTCCTAGCCCCTTTCACCTTTCTTGTCATTTCCCACAATGCCATTCTACCCCCCCCCCCCCTCCTTCGATCCAAGGTAGTATATACACATTTTCAACTTTACATTGATTATGTTTGTAATAGAATTTTACAAATTAAGTGCTAATTATAATTATTGATGGATATATAAAATATTAAATCAATTAAATTTTGTAATTAATAATTAAGAAGTCAAAACTTATAATAGCTTTCCTCGCTCTGTAAACTTACTGTGGTCACAATTCACCCCCTGAAAACCGGAAATTCACCTCCCTTGAGAACCCCTGGTCTAAAGAGTTATTTTTGCTGTTGTTGTTTTCACCGACTGTTAATTTTTTACTAAGAGTATTCTGCATCGATAAATTTCTAATTACTAATATTTAGTTGGAATAGGTATAACCAATACCTCAAAAATCACAGGCAAACCGGTGCGAAGACAAAATTGTGTCCCGGGGGAAAAGCATAAATCGGTACTCTCTTGCCACCGTTAAAGGAATAGTACTCATAGTGCAAGAAAGAGTTCATTGTATATATAGTGAAAAATAAGTCTGGATTTTTACTAGAAGTATAGTAATCACAAAAAAAATATCTGCAGTAAAGTGGAGTAATATAATACTGTATGTGAATGGGTGAGTATTTTTCCAAAATTTCGTAACCACCCGGCCAAGTTTGTTGTTTGACAGATCCTAATGGAATATTACGTATATTTACTTTTTATGTGGAAAAGAATCCAATAGTTTTTGAAACAGCATGGCATTTCATCGTACTTTAGTTGAAACTACTGAAAAGAAGATTACTAACTTTTTTATATTTAGTTTTAATATTTATTTTTATGTATAATTATTACTTTTTATAATTTAAATATGCATATATATTATTCATTGTTATGATTATGTTGCTCTTATATAGTACTCTAATGTTATAAATACATCCCTTCTTTTATCCAATGATATATGGTTCCATTTATACCAGTGTATACAGACCAAAGGACATTATTTGATAGATGAGGCAGGCTCATTGAATTGCATTCAATAACTTATGTTAAAAGAAATACTGCTACTGGTTTTGACTGCATAATTTTATTTTATATACAAAATGCTACATATCACTCAATATTGTTTTCAGGACATAAAGATCGATGTGGTTGCGATATTAAATGACACGACGGGAACCCTGATGTCGTGTGCTTGGAAAAACCCTCAATGCAGAGTTGGCGTCATCTTAGGTAAGCTTATGTTTTTTATTTCTAATAAGTCTGTATTACTGAATTCGTTTCTTTTTGTACTCCTTGTTGATAAGGTAAAGACATTATGTTTCATTTATAATCTCTTTATATTTACTAGGTTGTTTATTATGAAAGGTGTGTACAGGATTTCTTTTATCCCGAGAAAAAAGGGTCTTTGGTAAATTGCTAAAAGCAATTATTTTCGTCAGCTGTCCTTGCTTATCACAACCTGCAAACAAACATAGAGCACGCAGAAGAAAACCGCAACTCGCGATTTTTAGATAGTTTGTGGTGGTCCGCCTCGGTTGGCACATTTTAAGGGGGAAACATAGGAAATAAAAAAAAACATTACTACAAAAAACTAACAAAAAATCTGAAATTGTATACCAAAAAGAGTTTTATGGTCGTAATTTTTTATTTTTTGTATGGAATACTGTTTTAAAACGTATTTTTCAATGTAATATTTGCAAATCAAAAATAAATTTGTTTAAAATGTTTAAAAACAAGTTTTTAAACAAGTTGAAAGTTTATTATATTTGTTTGCTGAGCCAATTAATTTATTTAACAGGTTTTTTATGATTTGAATTGAACGTTTTTGTTTTGAAAAAATATTTGGTTTTCTTTGATGACGTCTGTCTAGCTATAGGGATATTGTAATAAGATGTAAGTCTGGGATTAATTACAGAAGTCTAAAATTAGATCATTGATTGTAATTCTGTAAAAAAAATATTTTGAGGACCTTTTGTGATTTTGAGGGTTACCGAGATTATCAAACCGGGGGGGGGGGCTAAACTTACTGCAAAAATAGTTGCTACTGCTACGTCACTGAGCTGTAACGTATGTGTGGAGAAGGCAGAGTTAACTAAAATCTCAATGATTGATATTTCAAATCAGAGAAATGGAAGCGAGTATCATTGTATTGTTTTGAGTGCAACCTGATGTCCAACGACACAAGGACCAGTAACGATGCCTGGCCTGGTGACTGCGACCGCTCTTCTCTAGAGTTAAGAAGGACTGAGTAATGCTTTAAAAACTGACTCACGGTGATAAGGCTTGTGTTTGGTTGCTGAGGTCACAAAGCTGATAACTGGCGGCATGCTCCATCTTTATCAGGAAGTCCGCTGATAACACTTTCAACTAGTTGAATACTGGTTCCTTTACATTACCTTCTTGGACTGCTCATTAATCTAAATAACTTTATTAAATAATTACTAAATAAATGTACTAATGGTGATATAAGACTTATTCTCCTTGTGTGTAATCTTAAAAAAAATGTATCATGAAAACAATATTTTTCCTGATTATTGTTGTTTAGGGAGTGTATTGAGTATCTGTCATACAGATTAAATTTTTTTAAAAAATGACCTATTAAGATATTTTCTCAAAAAATTAAAATTATTATAGATAATTTATTTAATAAACAAAACAGATTTGTTTAAAGGAAATATTAAAGAATAAAGTAGTTTTTTTTTCTTGCCGGGCGGCACATGGTAGGGTGCGGCATTTTGAATTTTCCATTTTAGTGGGTAAAAACAGAAAATAGAAAAAAAAATAAAATAAAAATTAACAAAAAATCTGAAATTTTATACCAAAATGAGTTTTTAAAAGTTGTAATTGTTTTATATTTTAAATGTGTGATACTGTTTTTTAACAGATTTTTCAACTGTCATATTACAAATTAAACATACATTTATTTTAAATTTTTCCAAAAACTAGTTTTTTAAAGGGGTTTGAAAGTTTATTATAATTAGTTGCGATTTTTTCTTATGATTTGAAGTATAAAAAAATATGTTTTTGTTTTGAAAAATTTTTTGCTTTCTTTAATGTCGTCTGTATATGTATACGAGTACTATAATAAGATGAAAGTTTGGGTCTAATAACAGCAGTCTAAAATTAGTTCCTTGATTGTGATTCCATGAAAATAAATATTTTGAAAATAAATAGGACTTTCTAGAATTTTGTAGTTAACGGATTATAATTCGCCTTTGCGAATAATTGTAAAATTATAAATTTTACAACCGCACCGGGTGGCAAAAATAGTTGCTACGTCATTGATACGATACCATGATAAAGCATATCAAGTTGATGTTTTTTCTTAGAGCTCTTTGGCACATAACAAAGGGAATCAACTGAATCCTCTTTGAATGAAGATCATAAAACGATATGACTGTGCTTCGAGGATGCGGGACTCCACGAATTATATCAACAAGATACTAGAAGTCTACAAAAACTGGTGTTCACTCGGTGAAATAGGTTGCCAAGGAAAACAAGAGATTTCAACTGAGCTGGTTGTTGCTTTGCAGTTGTCATATGTAGTTGGACTGCTCAGCCGTCACAGTTTTTAACTAGCTAGGCCTTTTAAGTAAAATTTCTGGGTGAAGGTTCATTAGGGTTTGTAGGATGAATATTAAAAATAAAGAAATGAAAAAAGGAAAAGGGATTAAAAAAAAGAGCAGAAGTGAAAGAATCACAGTATAGAGTTAAAAAAGATAAAGGAGAAGAAAGTGAGAACATCCAATCCCAGGCCTGAAATGCAGGCCTGAGGCTCTCGTGTACCGGCCCAAGGGTCTAACATCAGCCAAGAAAGTCGATCATTAGGCTTCATATTAGCTCACCTACCAGTGTGAAAACAGGTCACTCCATTTAGTAACTTAAGTCGTTGCTGCCCCTCAGTTGGGAAAGAAAAGGTTTTGAAAAGACAGACGTTAACCGAAAAAAAAAGTTCGGAAGCGACTGATGGGAAAAAATATTCCCAAAGCAGTGTACGATTGAGAGGACTCAGCTCCTATGGTTGCCAACCGAAGAAGGGTGAAAGAAGCGCACCCACAGGGCCATTCTTAGCTCTTTCCATGTGGGAAAACCACCCGGCTGGTGAAACTCACCAGGACACCACACTAATCTGTCTGTCAGTGTAATGACTTATTATTTACTGGTCCTTTACTATTACCAAATTATTTCCTAAACAGTAAGTGACTCTCCGTTGTCCATCTCCATGAACTGGATATAGTAGATAAACACCTGGTATATGAATTTATGGCCTGTCAATGTAGTGTATGAATCTAGCTGTTGTACTTAGATAGATTAGTTTTATAACTTACAATGTTAAATCAATCTCTCATACTGAATATTTTGATTATGGGATTTAAATAAAATACCTAGATGGAGTAGGCTCGTTGGGACTTGGGTCCGCACTACCACCCGAGTGCTCTTAAACTGTCGGTACTGCAGTGACAAGAGTCAAACCCGTGAGTAACTTCTTTGAGTCGTCGGTATTGATGAAATATTCACAGTAGCCGTGATTCTAGACTCAGTAATGTTAGACTCACACTGTTGGTCTCCAACCGTCGCTTCACAAGTGCGCTTGGTGTCCCTATCTCAACTCTCCTGATGACGGTTCAACCGAAAATTAGAGACAGTAAGTCTGTTTGTTTCTTAGTTCTGTGTTTGTGATTCATCGTGACACGTTTGTTGTCCTTTTGGATCGTTTTCCTGTTTACAATATATATATTGGGTACTTCGACTACAATTTCATGTATTTAGAAGTAATTTTGTTTTAGGGTTACTCCTTTAGCTTTTTGAATTTGTTGCGGAAATCGGGTGGACACACATTGGTGGCACTCCGTAACTATATTTAATCTTTATGACGACAGAAAGTCACGTGGTCATTGCCGTATTAGTCGTCTTTGGGGGTTTGTACTAGTTGGGAAAGATTTTGGGCAAGTGGGTTTGAATGAGTTAAGATTTTACTGTGGAATCATTTGTAGCGGTCTTACGTAATATATTAAAGCAAAGTATGTGCCAATTAAAAAGTCCTAATTTTTGTGCCATGAAATCAAGAATACAAAAGTTTGTTAGTGTAGTCGTTATATAGAGAGCAATAATCTAAAATCACTTTTATTAAATTTGTGATCTATAGCAAATGTTCAACTATGCTGATACAAATGTTATTCTAATTGTTTCTGTAGGAACTGGATCAAACGCCTGTTACGTGGAAAAGGCTGAAAATGTCATTGGATTCGATGGAGATAAGAACAAACCTGAAGTACTGATCAACACGGAATGGGGAGCTTTCGGTGATAACGGTGAAGTTAATTTCCTTCAGACAGTCTATGATGTTGAAGTGGATAACAATTCTCTCAACAGAGGCAAACAAATGTTAGTATGATATATCTTGATGTTCCTCAAGAATTCTAATATTTATAATTGTCTCAAAATATATTTTACATAGTTAGTGTTGTCCATATAATTCACATATTATCATTCTGTTTGCTGGCAGAATCAAAAATTAAGTTCCGAAGACATAAGTATCACATCGATGAGTGTTATGTTCTGTAGCTAACCTTTTAAGTAACCTCTTTACTGGTACATTACTGTTTACTACATGCATATATCAAGAAACTGTAATTTAGTTTATATCATTCCTGGGAGGTCACTTAAACTCTTCAAGATGTGAATTTAACTTCAAAGATTTTTTTTTTTTTGAATAATTTGGTTGCACTTGCCATTATCTGGGTCCTAGGGATCATTGAAACTCTCCAAGAGAGATGTAAAACCTCTCTTTTTGAGTAGGTAAACAGGCATACATATATCATTATTGTCTGACCCTTGGGGGACACTGAAACTCTCCAAGAGAAAAATGTTTTACACCGTGCAGCATTCATCTAGGAGGAAGTCTATGTTCTAGCCATACCTTATTAAAGAAATATAAAGCTGTTTATTTTAATCAAGGTTTCTAACACCCTATTTATATTAAAGGATCCAAATTTAATAAAACATCGTTTTGAAATAATGTCAGTATTCTGTAAACATTCCAAAACTGAAATGTTTTCAGAAATTCTCAAGTATATATTCATCTTCATGCAACCTGTTTACCATTAGTTGATGTATTTTATTTTAAAATTGTAAAATATATTTATTTAAATATTGTTTTGATAAAATTTCTGTAAAAATTATCATTTGTTTAGATTTATGTTACTGATTTCTTTTTCTTTTTGTTTTATATTCATATTTTAACTGATAATCGTATTCCTTGTAAAAATGGCTAGGAAAGAGTACAAAGGTTGTATTTGTCATGCGGTAAAGTGTATCCATATGCATATTTATTTTTTTGTTTGTTTCTGAACTCTTAATAGTTTAGCATGTTGGATTTCATTATACTAAAATCATTCATTACCTTGACTATTGACTGTTCTGTTGTTGTAGTTTCGAGAAGATGATTTCTGGAATGTACCTTGGAGAAATCGTTAGGTTAGTTTTGCTCAAGCTGACACAAGATAGAATCTTGTTCAAAGGAAAATGCAGTGAAGCTCTTATGGAGGAGGGCTGCTTCGAAACCTGTTATATTTCGGATATTGAAAAGTCAGTAATCCTCATAAATATTACAAAGATTGTTCAATTTGATGCACTCAGATATATATGCGTTGTATTGTGTTATTGTCTGTATTACTTGACTTCAAACAACAGTTCTGAAAATTAGGTTTGGTTAGATTGCAGTGGGAACACAGTAGGCCAGGTATATATAACCTTTTATGAACTGGAGGCAGCATTATATAATTTCCAAAAGCCAGCGGGCCGCATGGTAATTTCTGTGGTATTTCGATACATACACCTACCTTATACCATGGTATATTATATGGTATGTATTATATATATATATATATATATATATATATATATATATATATATATATATATATATATAGAAAGGTCGTAAATGCAGAAGCTGCTGCACATTTTAATATTATTTGTTTACAAGAAGATCTGCTGCCCCCTTATACTAATATATATATATATATATATATAAAGATTTCACATAAACACGTGAAATAACAATCAATGATCAAACCACAATATGAAATGGGAAAACAAGACTAAGATCTTTCAACCGTAACAAGCTGTCATAGTCAAAAACCCAATTGACTTCTGGGTTCTTTCAGTCGGGTTTTTGACTCTGATGAAGACCGCTTGTTACGGTTGAAAGATCTTAGTCTTCTTTTCCCATTTCATATTGTGGTTTGATCATTGATATATATATATATTTGTAAAATTTGGAAGCAGTCCTTCTTTTAAGCATATTTCGTTGAACAGCTGACCGTATTTCGCTGATGTAATTTTCTTCACTAGTTTTTCAAGGTTTCTGAATACCTTCTTTTTTCCTTCATCCAAACGTTGGAGAATGTTAATTAAGTTATAACCGACATGTTTCGACTGGCTTCCAGTCATCTTCAGGGTGATTAATTAAACAAAGAGAAAAATTATTAGTCTTTGGAGTTGGTATTAAAACACATTATATAGTAGAAGTTTGAAGTAGCTGCTCTTGGGCCTGATTCACAAGAGCTACTGACTGAGGTGGGGTGGGGGTACTGACAGTTAACGGTTTTTTCATCCAATCAGGCGCGTATAGTTTAAGCACTCTCTCGCTACTACCCGTCTGAATATTTATTGTAGGTTTATTCTGTTTAATTATTATTGCTTCTGCGATTTGCAGCCGATTGAAGTTGTTTTCTTTTCTAATTATTTTAGTTCCACTCACGAGTAGGTCTCTAGTTATTTTGGTATTATGCTTGTCCTCTGAATGTTTCTTGGGACCGCCTATAGAAAGGTGCATGGTAAGTCTTCTCGACAGTGATGTAGTTGTCATCCCAATGTATGAATCGTTGCAAGGCTCACGGTCCCCGATTTGACAGGTGTATTCATACACGAGATTAGACTCCTTCAGTTGAGAATCTTTAACCTTATTGCTATTTCTCATCACTAGGCTGCTTATGGTGGGGCTCCGATAATAGGTTATTAAGGCGACCTTATCCTCGGGTGAGGTGCATTTTATATTCTTCTTAATTATATCCTTGAGTACGCGTTCGTCTATTTTGTGGTCTTCCGAATACTGATTTTCGTACTAAAGGTTATGTGTTATGTGATATATATATATATATTAACTTTAGCACATAGGACAGAACACAGAAAGACACTACAGAACTCACTTCGATATTTCGACATCCGTCGAGTAAAGATTTATATTTTGAATTATCTTTTACATTTTTGGTTTTTACCAGAATTATTATACTGGGAATTTTATGGCTTCTTAGTATTTAATAAGATCATTTTCCTTCCCCTTTGTCAAATAACATATATACGAATTTTCTTTTAATGAGTGTTATCATTTACCTGCACAATATTATTCCTCTTACATCTCTTATAAGTCAATAATATATTTTCATTTTTCCATTAGAAACATCAATTTTATCTCAGTGGATTCGCTCAAAAAATTTCTAAGTCAATGTAAACAATGTAAAAAAATACAAAAAATTCGACAAGTATAGCAGGTGATCTCTTAGTCTAGGATAAACAAAGAGTTTTTATATCGTTATTGCTCTTTTCCGTAATTGAAACTTCATGATTTTTTTTTATGAATTGCTAATTTTTTGTTCCATTTTTGGTCAAATTTTCATAATTTTTTAACGAGCCGTTTAGCGTCAAAAAAACATTTTCTGAAAACACAAATCGTACTCTAAAGACCCTTTAGCGAATGTAATTTTAGAAAAAAATATCTCAACTCATTGTCCATATAATGTTCTATTTATAGGCATAGTTTCATTCTTGTCCGTCAAACAGTATGGCTTGTATCGCTCTCACAAGGTTTGAGATTGATTTATAAGTCAAAATTTGTACATTTTATTGAAAAAAAAATATTTCCTGTTGATATAAAATTTTGAATATATTTTTCGTTTGTTCCATTTGTAACCTCAAAGATAATGTCAAAATCTCAAAACTCTAGGGTTATTAGTTTAGGAGAAATAAATGTTTTAAAAAAAACGGTTTTTGGCAAAAAAAGTGACTTTCCCATCATGCATAATTCTTCCCAAACAATAGGGATCTTCGTCTAAATGGGGCCCATTTTTGTGTAAAATATCAACTTGATTCATCAAAGATTCTGGACCGTAGCGTGGTAACAAGCAATGCTAACACACGCACCCACCCACCCACCCACCCACACACACACAGACATCATCATAAAAACTTCATAAAACGACTTCTGGGACCTCAAAACATGTAATTCCGTCAAAATCTCGAGATCGAATTCTTTCACGATCACTATACTTTACTTATAGTAAAGTAATAATAATTAACGGTGGATGTTAAGGCCAGGAGGAGAGCGAGCCTCAAGGAGGCATATGAATGCCTCTTCGGAAGCTCTATGGGTGACATGGAAATTAGACTCGGGGATTTGTTTGAGGATTTGTACCCTGAAACATTCATTGAAACGGAGGTCATGGGAATTAGCATGGATAGCTATGGGTAAGTCACTGCGCTGAAAAACAGACGCCCTGTGATTGTTCATACGCAGGCTCAGCTTGATTGAAGCCAAGCCAACGTAAAAAGCATCACATCGAGTACACTCCAAACGGTAAACGCAGTTACAGGATGTGCAAGATGTATCAGAAGGAACAGGATAGGAGTTGTTACTGAGAGGGGAAGTAAAGTAAGGACTGGATAGGGGACAGGTTTGGCAGTTATGGCGTTCACATCGCTGCATCCCTCTGCTAGCGCAGGGGCTGTTGGAAATATGGGAGAAAATGGATTTAAGGTTGGAAGGTCTACGGTAAGAAAAAGTAGGGGGCTGACTGAAAATAGGAGAAGTAGACGTGTATATATATATATATATATATAGTTTTTTTACTTTTTCTTACTGTACTCCTTTGTTTCCCGAAACATCCCTTTCTGGACATTAGTCCTTTCCTGCGCTTTCACCCTTTTAAAATACCACTCTTCCCCCCCACTCTTCTCAACTCCTCACCAGATGTTTTCTGCATCTAGTGTTCAGTTGGGTTTTTGACTCTGACGAAGACCGCTTGTTACGGTTGAAAGATTTTAGTCTTGTTTTCCCATTTCTTATTGTGGTTTGATCATATATATATATATATATATATATATATATATATATATATATATATAAAGATTTCACATAAACACGTGAAATAACAATCAATGATCAAACCACAATAAGAAATGGGAAAACAAGACTAAGATCTTTCAACCGTAACAAGCGGTCTTCGTCAGAGTCAAAAACCCCACTTATTGTGGTTTATATATATATATATATATATATATATATATATATATATATAAGAGAGAGAGAGAAAGAGAGAGAGTAATACATATTGTACGCTAAATTAATGTGTCAATAATTAGTTAACTTTTTATTGTTCTGATGATGAGAATTTCCAATTTCCAAAAGATTAGTTCGTCATACAAGAAAAAACTAAAACATTTGTTGCTATGGAGCTCTCTCTCTCTCTCTCTCTCTCTCTCTCATGTTGTAATTTCCTTCCAAAAGTCTGGGTGGGTTTTTGTTAATAAGCAAAAAGCAAATGAATTTTTAATATTAAGATAGAATTTCACTCCCATTGTAACCCCTGCTCTATAGGGTTTCTCAGATTTCATATTTAATCGTAAAATTTAAAGTTCATGCATGGATTGCACTACTAAAAGCAAACTGACAATAGATTGGCACATTTTCAACTTTGCCAAACTTTGTACTAAAGTTATTCATTTAAATACTCATGATTAGAGTGTACTAAAGATAATATTGGTCTTGTTCATTAGTACGTAGGTATCTTCGACTTGAAAACGATGACTAGTCCATTCTTCCCAATTTGCTATAAATGTGTGATTGTAAAACTCACTTGCTTGAACCCTCCCTATCCTCATGCATAATCCCCTCAATTCTTTAATGAGAGTTATGAACACGGACAGTCCTCCCTCACAATAAACTATCAAGCCTTAGTAGAATGATGTTACGAGTGCCACATGTGCCCAACCTATGTTACATACACTTCTTTTTATAAGTGCTAAATATACAATTTTATTTGTTAAAAAGAGATCCATGTTATTAAAAGGTGTTGTTACTTGCATAGGGACGAGAAGGGCTGCTTTGTTAATACGAAGAAAGTGTTGAGCGACTTGGATCTAGAATTCACAGACGAAGACTGTGCTAACGTGCGCTACGTGTGCGAGTGCGTGTCGCGACGTGCAGCGCACTTGGCAAGTGCAGGAGTTGCCACTATTCTTAACAAGATGGGTCGGGATAGCGTTTCCGTCGCAGTCGATGGTTCTCTCTACAGATTCCATCCTCATTTCCACAGAACCATGTTGATCAAGATACTTGAACTTGTCCAGCCTTCAATCAAGGTAAAGTAAAAGGGAAAACAATCAAACGCCTACTATGTGGTATAATTGCCACAAGCAAGATTTGTTGACACGTCAGTATGCACGTCACTGTATTTAGGAATCTCTTGCTTAAAGAATAAGGCTTTGATCTTCAACTAACCTTTGTTTGTTACTTCTGCATGTACCTTTTCCTATCCAACGATATTATAGACCAGGGATTCTCAAACCTTTTCTTCCATAGACCCCCTGTAGAAATTTTATTTTTTTCATAGACACCCCCCCCCCCCCCCACCTAAGGAATATATATAAATATACACATCTAATTGTGTGTGTGTGCAATGGCTACCACAGACGACTCATTTTAAAACACATAGTAATAGGAAAATGAGGGGAAATCGTAAAGAGGAAAGCAACTGGAATATCAATAATTATATCTATATTTTAAAGTCCATGGAATCCATAATTATAATAAATAAAACAAATAATATTACCGTAATAATAACTGCATATTAATGAATAACAAAACTATCAATCATTTTCATTTTTTTTATTATATGCAATTAATAAAAAAAAACCATTAATATTTTACAAAACTATAATATTAGTGTGATGGATGGGCTTGACGTTCTTGTGGTATGGTGGGGGGTTTTTAATTTCGGGATTAAACTCTCATTTCCAAACATTGGACGTATTTCATAAGTTATCAAAATATACTTTTTCATTACTCATGCTCACTTCCTCCCCAAATCTAGTTTATATTTACTTATTATTTTTATTACAATACGAATACCTTAATATTCATTTATAAATATTATTTTATTTATTATTATTAATATTATTATTTCATTTTATTTATTGATTTATTTTTATTTTTTATTTATAAATTTATTTCTTAATAAAGAGACATCCAAATACCCCCAATAGACGCCTTGGTGATCATAGACCCCCCATGAAGTCCGATAGACCCCCAGGGGGTCCACATGGACCCTTTTGAGAATAGCTGGTATAGACATTTGAGCATGACTGAATCCCGTAGAACTTGTGTCCTACTGTGTAACTAATAACAGAAAAAAGTCTTTTTATAAAACACATTTTCACGAAAACAGCGCGTTTCAAACACATAGTCTTCTTCTTCAGGTAACACATTTAAATACCAAGTATGGCAATAGTGGATTATATAATCAGTTAAAACATAATACATAAAGAAAATGAAACGAAATTTGTGATTTGAAAATAATTACTATTTCTGTAGTATCTACTTCTATTGTAGTGCAGTCACAGTTATTATGTGGTATTTACTCATTGTAATGGTCTCCACATATAAAAATTTAATCGTTAAATTTTTATATGTGGAGAAAATTTCATTAGCTTTTTACCCTACAATGAGTATGTACTTCATTAACATTAATCAATGTAAGTCATGTTAGAAAAGTAATTGAATTCTCCATGTCAAATGTTTTATATAATGTAATAAGACTATATATAATGATATATAATAAGACTATATATGTTATATACTAATATAAAATACGACTTATAAGAATGTTCTTCTTCAGCTGTTACGATGGGCGGACATTTTTTCACCAATAGCAAAGAGCACAACGTAAAATACAGTAGATATTAAAAACAGAAAGACAACACTAATATAAAAACAAAACTTGACTAACCAAATCCCTCACTTGGCTGCTAAGCCATCTCGCTTACTAGGAGACCTGTTCATATCTGTAGTTGTCGTCGTTTAGTATAAATTTACTAAATAAGAAGTATATGAATTGCATGTTATTCGATTGTATTTAATGATGTAATTTATTACATGCATGCTACTTGTTAGTTCCAGAGAGGTTAGAAAACATAATATTCTTATCACCAATTCACAAAGTAAAACACCCTTTTAGAATAATATTAATTTATTACATTACCCAATTAAACATGAACCGGAGAGGTTGTTATTGGACATTACGTTAATGGGATGGTGGGCTGAAGACAATATTTCAGCGGGATAAAATGTTCAATAAAATTTATATGATTTGGTTCAATTCAAATTAGTATCAATCGGGATGATTAATCTAATTAATTGTCTAATTGTTATTAGATAAATTAACTGAGAACACATTTTTTAATCAATCAAGACCTATCGATTACTTAGATAAAAAAAAGAAAAGAAAAAAATTGCATGTATAGGTGTAAATTCAGATTATGGCAAATAATTAATATTTTGACCGTTAGTAATTTGGTGTTAAAATAAACTATTGGGACTCTTAAAATATTTTAATTAAAGTTAATACTTCTAGAAAAATTAGACTGAACCTCCATCAATATTAACCGTTCATCGCATTCTTGATAAATTTTATGGTTGACATACCTCTGGTGGGTACAAATAAACATTTTTGTGCATGAATTTATTAAAATGTAATTTTTAGCAATTACCTGGTAATCTGGTGATGTGGATTTTCTATAACTTATATGGGTACCAAATATCAAATGAACCAAAATTTCCGCTTGAAACAGTGCTAAGTAAGTTTTCTAGTGTGGGCATTGAAAAATTAGGTATTTGTGAAGAACCTGTTCATGTTTTCTTCTTGCATTTTATGTTTTGTGTACTTGTAAGATTAAATAAAACTGAAACTTGATGGGCACGCGGTGTTATTAGTGAGTTTTTATTGTATTTTTGCATAACAGAGTGAGTAATGTTTGCAGAATGTCAGTCTGATGCTGAGTGAAGACGGTTCAGGGAGAGGAGCCGCTCTGGTGGCAGCCTCAGCGACGACTGCCAACTCCAAGAAGAAGTAATCCATCCTTTTACCAAAACTGTTGAGCCATCTCAAACAGTTGAAAAGCTTGAAGCAAACTCACCTTCAGGCACTTGCCCTGCGTTCAATACACAATAAAAACCATTACAAACACACTTTTGATACATATATATTTTATTCTTATTATTATAAAAAAAAAAAAATTAGGATAAAAGAAATCCGTTTAGAAGACTGTTGATGAAATGTTTTCCCAATGGACCTCTTGCTTTGTCATCAGGCCATGCTTATGATCCATTGTGCCTTTGACTTCCTAATAACTCTACAGTATTCCTGCATGTACATGAATCTCATTCAGAGTTCAACTCAGATTTAGCTATCGAAAAAAATTATTGCGATCTCTGAACTTTCGAAAAATCCTATTAGTTTTCTAAGTTAAGAAATAAAAAGTTCATAAATTAATGACTTTTTATCAAGTCATTTAAACAAAGTTATAGTGATTTGTACAAACAGTATTCTTTGTAATAATCTAATGAACAGAAAGACATTTTTAAGAAAAATAAATCATCTTTCCTCGTAAATTCTCCTGTCAAAAAATGTATCCATCTTCCAGAGCAAATTGAGGGTTAATTGTAGATGGATTTTGCATATATAGGTACCAAACTGAACTACAGTTAGAATTTCAGAAGTATGACTACGATCTTTTTTTTTTATAAAAAAACTGTTCTTGATCAGTGTCATTGATGATGCATCAGTTTAAAAACAAATCTTTTAAAGAAGAGAATTTGTCAGATAAGATGGTTTATTTTTTCGTATATTACTTACGACTCCTATGACACTAACAATAATAATATTTACAATCATATTTAATAGCTACCATCATATTATGCGATAGCTATATATAACGAATGACGAATACATGAAACTTGTTAATTAGTTTAATGTTTACACATATTCTGAAAGTTTATCTTTCGTTCAGTGTTGTCTATAAGATCTGTAAAGGGAATGGTTTTTCTTTGATTCCTTACTCTTCAAAACTATTATTGGTATGCAAGAAGACTAGAACAATTTGTTATGGGATTAGTTAGATTATTGTTATATTTTTTTTAATATATCTACTTAAATTTACTTAAAATTATCTGTCTCAGTTGTCTGAAAGGTTTTATTCACACTTAAGCTAAAATTTGTCAAACTATTTAGAAAGTTAGTTATCACAAAGGGGTAAAGAGGGTGTTTTTGTTTCCTTCTGTTTTAGTATATATGTTGTTGATCCCTACTATATTAGAAAAGCTAGGTTCAATTGTAGTATCTTGTGATGAGTTACTTAGAAATTCCCTCTTGTTTACTAAGTCTGCAAACCCTTTTACGTATTTACCATTGTTTTTTTCTTCTCATTTTATCCCGAAGATAACTTGAGCCAAAGTGATAGTGGATCTTGACTGTCTTCTTTTGGTGTTTTTCAGTTGTAAGTCTAATGATATATATAATCTTCCTCATAGAGCATTGACTTCCAATAGGCTCGGATCTTCTTTTCATTACAATGGATGACACATATCGAAATCTTGTTTGAGTTTTTATTTCGTTTGTTCTCCGTTTTAGTCTGTTTTTTCTACTTAAGTAAATATATGTATGTTCATATATACTTAACATAATTAAGTATTATTTTTTACTTAATATTTTAAAACGTAAAAATATTAAGTAAAATATATTTGTTAACATCGAGCTAAAAATATATTAGTTCGATAACTATTTTTCTTTTTTTATCGAAAAGAATTTTTTTTCAGCTAACATTTCGTCTATATGTAGATATCTTCAGCATTACTCCTCACTTCAATAGTTCGACCCGTTTATCTTCGTTAGGAGAGAAAGTAATATAATGGCCATTGCAGATGTATATTTCGATCTCTGTACGACTTCAATTTTTCTCCCTTCTATATTGTCATTTCTGCTGAAGACTGACTGTTGGTGAAATTATTGAGAGAATCGTGAGTATTTGTCTTCTTTCTGTGTTACTGACTTTTGAAGTTTTTGTTATATATACATAATTAACACTGGAAAAACATGTAGAAAGTTTTCAACAAATACTTCCTTTAATATTTGAACATTGGTCGTCATCAGGGAGGGATGTTCATGATTTGAGAGTCAAAGTTTACTTATAAATAATGTATAGAATAAACAATATTTATCAGGAATCAGTCAGTTTTGCAGGTTGAAATCAAACTTTCAAAACAGTTGTTTTGGTTTTATTTAAAACCTTTTTCGAAGGCTTACAATACAGATGAACAGTTGTTTATAGTATAGCGTTCTTGTTAATACAGAATATGTCAAACAATTCTATTCCTGAACTTTTTCATATCTGTAAGTTTTCTCACTTTTTAGCTCAGAATATTTGTATTTCTAGCATTCTGATGTAATTTTCCATAAGTTGATACGTATCTATATATTGTTGGTTGTTATATGATGTCTTATACTTCTTTTGTTTTGTAAGCATATAAAAAAGTATTTAATAAATAAAACCAGAACGTATGCATTGAACGTTTCATTTGAATCTGAAAAACTGACTAATTTCGGATACAAATATTTTTCATTCTATTCCATATGAAACTGTTTCTTACAATTATAACCTCATGATTAATGAAGTAGTCTTTATGTATATATTGTTGAAGTACTTAACGGGCTCCCTTAACGTATGCCTCATTATTTTTGTTTAGATTTCTGCAGTTATTAATTTTCTTATATTTATTTATTAAAGGATATAAATTCCTATTTTAGAATTAATATAATTAATTTAACAATCATTGTTACTGGCAGAGTTGTTTCAATTATTATTTACTTCATAGATTTACAAAAATTAATCTGTTGTCTACTTAAGAGGATTACTTACTTTTTACTACTTAGTTCGAGCTTCCAAAGCTCTCCACTTCGATGGCTCGGTGTCTCCGGTATAGGTCGGCAGCTATTTGCCAGAATTTGGTGTTGGTCAGGATTCTTTTCATAATGGCCTCATCTCCTAGGTTCTTCTTTAGCACTTCTCGCTCGCGCAGGAAATGCGAGCACTGGAGAAGAATATGTTCTAGACTTAACTACTTAAGAGAAGTAATTTACATAAATGAAGGGTTAAACTAATAAAGGATTAGTTCGTAGAATTGATTTATAAATAACCGATATTTTTAAATGTTTGAAACTATTGGGTTAAATGAATTATTTAAGATTGATTATAAATTTGGTTGACTTGATACTTAAGAATTATTAGTTTGTAATAATATGCAATTGATGAGGCATGATTTTTAAGAGTTGATTAAACTGCATTACCTTTTTTTCTACCTTGGTTAGAAGAATGTAACATAGTTATAAATCTTATCAACTTAATTCAATCTTTATTTAAACAGAAAAATATACTGTTATCTGTTGTCAAACAAAAAATATATAGTAAATACGATTTTAATTTCTATACAAAATACTGTTAACCGCTTTTACTTTGCATGAAGAGATTAATAAACCGAATATTACCATGTATGCTGGTGTTGGAGTCATTTGAACAGGTTTCGTGCTTTGCCCTTTTTCAAGTACTGATCTAGATCAATGAGGGCCTTTTCTAGTTTTTCTGATCAGGTTTTACTGAAATATCCATACAGAGGGAAACTAGAATACTTCAGGCCTACTTAGGCATTTGGAGGAGGGGATTGGAGTTGGAGTTTTGCTTAGAAAACTATTTAAGAAAAATAGTTTTTCCCAAAATGGTCATTTTCACTTTTACAGAATAACTGGACACAGATCTTAAGTTGAGGTTATAATAAAAATAAACTAACATCTGTATTTGATTAATTCCATAGGTTTTTCAATTCATAGTTACTTTCTATGAATAACAGTAGCTATATGTTATTCTATGAATACACAGTAGCCCTTATGATAGTTTCATATGGGGTCCAAAAACCTTTTGTATAGATTCCTCAAGACATACATAGTGCAGCTGAATCATCCTGATTTGACCAATCCTTCAGTATATTTGACAGGTTATATTCTCAAAATCAGGATATTGAGGAAAGTGGAAAGAATAGTATCTCACCAGCACAATTTTTTCTTCTCAAGGTTCTTCTTAGCTATCTATGGATCCTAGACCTTAGCGCCTTCAGGCCTAATAAATGCTTCAACACTAAAGCCGATAGCTGAAATGTCGTATACTATTGACTTATAATTGTATAAAATATTTATAATTCATTTTAGTATAGAAAAATTAAACATTCTTGTTTTTGAAATATTCCCCAAAAAAAGTGATAAATCCCTTAATTTATTGTTTTGGATGTAAAAAATAAAAATTTAAAGGAATTGTACTACTTATAGTACTCAGCTCCTCGGGGTCGCTTTTTGAGAATAATTTACAAAAAATTAAATACATTATATGGGTGATATAATTAGATCATCAACGACTAATATAATCTGTAATTATTTTATCATCATTATGATATATCATATTATATTAGTAATCCATACTAGTGTATACATTCTGCCATCCATGTAAACAACCTCAGGACACAGCCTTAAACACATGCATTTTTTTACTAACAGTTAATAGTAGTAAATTTAATTTATTTATATAAGATCAGCCTATTTCTAGCTATGTTACCAATTATATTAGTTTGTTGAGGAACCATTGTCTTATTTTTATTCCTTATAATATGAAGTTTAAGTACTACTTAAAGGAAATTGCTATTGAAAATTTAGATGTATAATAGGGATCTGAATTTTAGAACAGGGGAGAAAGGAGAATTCAAAATTAGATGTGAAGTGAAATAAATGATAATATTTATTATACAAATAAATTATTATAATCAAAATTTATAACCAAGTTTATCTTGCTGCTAACATAATTTTGAAGCACATTATATGTTGCAATTTGTATTAAATATGTATGAAGTTCAATACATTAATATAATTGTTACTAATAAACATAAGTAATGTGTTTGTAAAAGACTTAGTCGTGTGTTTTATATATATATATATAGGTGTGTTCTCTAATCGGGATTCGGTCAATTTTCTAGGATAAAAATCAAACTCTCGTTGCCAACGTTTCGGTTTTATTTAAAAGCTTTTTCATAGGCCTACAAACAAAGGATAATAAGAAATCACAATAGAACATATACACAATATGAAAAAGGATTGTTACAATTTATGAATATTACAAGCAGAAGTATTTCAGAGATACATAAAACAATATTACTTAAGAAGTAAGAAATTTTTAACTAAGAAAATGAAATTTACATTATTATTTATCCTAGAAAATTGACCGAATCCCGATTAGATGTAACCTATTCTATCAGACGGTTGATATATTATTGAACCTGCTCTGTATATATATATATATATATAATTAAAGTTACAGCTAGAGAACACAAGAAAAAGGACGAACACTCACGAATCTCGATTATTTCGGCGTCTTGCCGTCTTCAGGAGAGTAGAAAGAAAGAAAATAAAATAAAAGGAGAAAGAATGAAGGAACGGAGACGTAAATGCGTCCACTGGCCGATGTAAACTGGCGCGATACAATGACACGCAGTGCAGCCACCTTACCAACGTGAACCAGTGTAGGCTGTGAGTTAAAAAAATTATAAAAGTGATATTTAAGTAAAAGGGAGGAGAAAAGTAAAAAAGAGAAAGGAAAGGAAAAAACATAAAACTAACTAAAATTAAACGAGAAAAAAAAATAAATAAATGAATAAATAAATAAAAATAAAATAAAAAAATCATCTGATTAAATTTAGACCAGGGGAATTTCTTGCACCCAATAACCAAATGAAGGCTTCCTCAGAAGCCCTTAGAGTGGTCTGGGTGTCATCATTTGAGAGTTTTCTTAATATTTTAACCCTGAAGCAATCGTTGAAGGGAAGGTTATGGAGATTGGCGTGGGTGGCAACAGGCAGCTGCTTGCGTTGACCAACGGATGACCTGTGACCATTCATACGGAGCGTAAATGACGTGGAAGTCAGGCCCACGTAGAATGAGTCACATTGTGTGCAGTCCAGACGATAAACACAATTGCTGGAAGTGCAAGAACTAGCAAAGGAGAGAGGGTATGAATGGTTGTTCACTGTCGAAATGAAATGGCTGTCAGGATTGATGATGGGACAGGTGAGGCATTTCCTTCTGCCACATTGCTTTGTGCCAAAAGTGTCAGGTGCAGGCCTGGAGCGTTTAAAACTTCTACGGGAGAAGATATTGCCCAGAGTGGGGGGTCGTCTAAAGGAAATCCGGGGTGATTTGGTGAAAATATTGGAAGTGGTCGGAGAGGATGACAGGAGAGGGAAGAGTTCCTTGATGACTAAGCGTAACTTATTAATTGTGGGAAAGTATGTGGTGGTGAGGAAGGGGCTATTATTATCGGAAATGCAATTATTTCGAGGTGTATGAATGATTCCAGCCGGGATGATACGCTTGTCAAGAAGATGTTGGGGGTAGCCACGTTCAAGAAATATATATATGACATATGTAGATTTTTATGTTGTTCTATATATATATATATTTATTATATATATAGGGTTTCCTGCCGTTGTGTTTCCGGCGTGCTTGGTCACCCATTCTCTTTTCTCCTGAAGACGGATCATCCGAAAATTTGAGTTTGTAAGTGTGTCTCTTTCTCTGTGTGTTGCTTTTCTTCGTTTTTGAGCTGATTTGCGTCCAGTTTGGATCAAATTTTGAGTGATATATATATATATATATATATAAACGTAGAAAACTTTTTGACAACGTAGAAAAATACTGTCATAGACTGGCAAGAAGAGCATTGATAAAGACTCAAAATATGTAACTGAGTCAACTCAGTTTTTATTTTCATGAAATAAAAAAATACAGCCTAACCTTTAGAAAGAAATGAGGTCTAAAATATTTCGATTAATATAACAAATGCTTGTTAAGGTTCAAGTGAGGAAAAAATTAAATATATGCTCTGAGACCTTCTGCTTCATGTCATCAGAGAGTATCGGTGTTGCTCACAGCTCTCTGGGTGCCAAATTATTTCCGTGTACATGAAAGTCGGATCCTTTATTCTTATTTTTATCCTTTTGGTTTTCCCTTCATTAATTGCATAACGTCTCAGTGATTATTATATGTACAATCGCGCCCAGGGTAACTGTCCTCGTTAGTGAATTTTTTTTATTATTCTTTATGGTCATAAATAAATTATTTATTCCATTTGAAGAATTAAAACTAATAGTGTGTAGTATTATTTTTTCTGATCGTAAAATATTATTCTGACAATAAATCTCTTATTAAAAAATAAATCTTTGAAAAATATCAAGAGTTTATTATTGAAGGGATGCGATTAGAATTCGAAGTCGATAAAAATAACTGGAAGGACATTATCAGATTTAGGAAGTGAGTGAGTTATTGATCATGTACCAAGGTTACTTATGTATATTTATACTTCATTGTATTTATGTATTTCCAAGTTTGTATAAATGCAGTATATTTGTAGATATCGTTTTTAATTAAATGAAAACAATAACTATGTTTACTGATGTAAATTTCAATTATTGTTTATCTTTGTAATGAGAGGTATATATTTTTCTATAAGCAGTTACATTTTATGCATACCAATATATATATATAAATAAAACTATTTTTGTTGTGTAATTTAATAAGCCTTTCGTTGAATTATCTGTTTTTGCCCTTTGCTATGTCACATTTATATTGTGTTATTCAAGGCCGTTGAGAAGTCTGAAGTCGCAGCTGCTGTAAGTGGGAACATTTTACTACATCAGGGGTAGGCAGGTTAGCTGGAGGACTGCATTGATATCATCAGTTAATAAACATCAAATTTAATGTTTGAAAAATGTAATAAAAATATTAAATTTAATAAAAACAACATAAAAAAATCAAGTTACTAAGGCTTTATTCGGGAAAGTATAAATCTTAATTTTATTATTGAATGAGACAAATGCGTCCTCTCACAGTTCTTAACTATTATTTTGAAGTCTGGAGTGAGGTTGCTTGTTGAAATGCTCTTTACTGCCTGCAAATTTTGGTCTATTACGAACATCTGTTAATTTTCATATATGAAAAGCTTTGTTGTGGAGCCAAAAATGCAGAACATTTTTGCAGCATATCTTTGTGACTATGACTGGAACTTTTTCCCAAGATAAGAAGTTATCAAATTCAATCAGCGTTCGACATTATAATTTTGTTGCTTGAAGTCTTGTGCATAGAAAGTTGTAATATCAGAACAGGTCGCGAACCACACACGTCTCGACATTCCGCAGGTTGCCTAGGCCTGTACTAGATGGATCCACTACCTAGAGCAGGGGTTCTTAACCTTCGAATGATTCCAGACTCCCAATGGATTGTCCAATATGGTACCATACCCCCTTCACTTGACTGTTGAAATAATTATTACCAATCCTATTATTTGCCAGTATGTCTTCCAAATATGTCAGTACCTTGAATATCAGGTGAGGTTGAATCCATATAAGGTGTACTTTAGATATGGATTGCGAGGAATAGAACATGAAAAAATCATAAGCATTGATCATTTTTTTTACATTTATAGTGAAAACAAAATTAAAGTTACAGTCCATTTTTATTGTACAAAAGAAGAAAGAGAACATAAGTGTAAATTTTTTTTACAAAATCGACAACATAAAACATACTTTTACTAGCCTAGTGAAATATTTGCTGTTATTTTTCTGCAATCAAAACATCGAATCGTGGTACAGTTGCTGACAAAGCTACTCGCATGTCATCTGACACATCAAGTCTATTTCTCCACTTTGATTTCATATTGAATAATGCAGACAATCCTATTTCACAGAGATGGCCACAACACCCACTGCCTGTGCTGTCAGTGCTGCCAACTCTACAGATTAATCGTTAGGTCTGCAGATTTTTACTTTCATTTAAGATTGTCAGATTTTAATTACTTATAAGCATAACGACAGTGAACAAGAACATAAGCATGACTAAAAAAAAATGACCTGTGAACAATAATAGGTACAAAATAGAAGAAAATAACGAGAGATACTAAAAAAAATACCTGATTACGAGAGATCGAGTCTCATACCCCCAAGGGGTATGGATACCCCCGGTTAAGAACCCCTGACCTAGAGAGTTGTCAAGAAACATGACCATGAAACAAGAACTAACTTTGTTCTATTTAAGTGCCTGACATTGCGACTACTAACTCACCTTTATTTTATAGATGTAGCAGAATCATCATTCTGTCTTCTAGCTGCTTCCAAGGTCATATACCCGGGGAGTATTTCACAATACACATGTGTTATCTTGACGCCAGTAAACAAAATCAGCATGATGTAGGGCATCTTGTGACCTTATGTTGCACTGCCAGACACTGTTTAGTCCAAGTATAACTGGACTATACTAATACTACTCTTAGTATAGTACTAATAGTACTCTTTTACTATAGAAAAGTTTTTCTGCTAAATATTCTCGCTGCTTCAATTTGTGTTCAGAGAGGCTACCGTAACCTCTTTATGTAGGTTATAATAAAATTCATGTTGATACTTAACATACAGTTGTTATTTGATATTCAAGCAACAAAATTACTTCACAATTATGTTTATACTTTATATTAGTATTTATCGGGGTTTCAAAACCAGTTAAGATTTTTTACTAATTTAATTGAGCATTTTTCAGGGCTTTTTTACTAAAAAGGACAATAATTTAGAATTCTACTTCTGTTCACTTGTCCAATTTGTTTAGGTCTTAATTTTATTAAAATATCAGTTTCCAAAGTTTAGAAATAAAGCTTTTGGTTTAAAATAAAAGTAAGTTAATAATCAATTATTAATTGAAAAAACTTAATAGTTTTGGAAATTAAATATAACAGGGTGCAAAACTATATACATTTTTTACTTTACAAATAAAGCATAGTGATCGAGAAAAAATTCGATCTCGAGATTTTTGACGGAATTACATGTTTTGAGGTCCGAGAAGTCGTTTTATGAACTTTTTTCGATGATGTCTGTTTATGTGTGGGTTAGTGAGAATGTATACAAAGTTTGTGGAGACGCCACGGTCCACAATCTTTGATGGATTAAGTTGATATTTTACACAAAAATGGACCTCAGGAAGTCACTTTTTTTTGCCAAAAACCAGTTTTAGACTACATTTTTTTTTTCCTAAACTACTAATTCCAGAGTCTTGAAATTTTGGCATTATCTTTGAGGCTACAAAAGAAACAAATGAAAAATAACCTCAGATTTTTAAAACCAAGAAAATATTTTTTTCTTCAATACAATGTAAAAATTTTAACTTATAATTCAATCTGAAATCTTGTGAGAGCGATACAAACCATACCTTTTGACGGATCAAAATGAAACTATACCTAGAAATGGAACTTTATGTGGAGGATGAGATGAGATTTTTTTTTTCAAAATTATATTTACCATGTTACAGTACATTTTGGTTTTCAGAAAATGTTTTTTTGACGCAAAACGTGAAAAAGTTAAAACATGAAAATTTTCCCAAAATGGAACAAAAAATTAGCAATTTATAAAAAAAATTCATGAAATTTCAATCACTGCAAAGAGTAATAAGCTATCAAAGCTGATTGTTTATCTTAGACTAAGGGATCACCTGCTATACCTGTCGAAATTATTGATATTACTTTACTATAAGTAAAGTATAGTGATCGTGAAAAAATTCGATCTCGAGATTTTTACGGAATTACATGTTTTGAGGTACCAGAAGTCGTTTTATGACGTTTTTACAATGATGTCTGTGTGTGTGTGGGTGGGTGGGTGAGTGTGTTAGCATTGCTTGTTACCACGCTACGGTCCAGAATCTTTGATGGATCAAGTTGATATTTTACACAAAAATGGGCCTCATAAGGACGAAGATCCCTATTGTTTGGGAAGAATTATGCATGATAGGAAAGTCACTTTTTTTGCCAAAAACCGTTTTTTTTAAAACATTTATTTCTCCTAAACTAATAACCCTAGAGTTTTGAGATTTTGACATTATCTTTGAGGTTACAAATGGAACAAACGAAAAATATATTCAAAATTTTATATCAACAGGAAATATTTTTTTTTCAATAAAATGTAAAAATTTTGACTTATAATTCAATCTCAAACCTTGTGAGAGCGATACAAGCCATACTGTTTGACGGACAAGAATGAAAGTATGCCTACAAATAGAACATTATATGGAAAATGAGTTAAGATATTTTTTTCTAAAATTACATTCGCTAAAGGGGCGTTACAGTACGATTTGTGTTTTCAGAAAATGTTTTTTTGACGCTAAACGGCTCGTTAAAAAATAATGAAAATTTGACCAAAAAGGGAACAAAAAATTAGCAATTCATAAAAAAAAATCATGAAGTTTCAATTACGGGAAAGAGCAATAACGATATAAAAACTCTTTGTTTATCCTAGACCAGGCATGGGCAACTGTTTGTCACCTGCGGGTCGCACTTTACTATTTTCGAGTGGGCGAGGGCCGCATGATGATACACATATGCAAGAAATATTACTTTTCCAGACATACTTTTTTTTTCACTTTGTTTTTATTTGTTTTACTGTCGCAGGCCTGATTTTCTTTTTTTTTCCATTATTTTACTTTCTTTATTTCTTTATAAATGTTCAAATGACATAAATTCTCTCATTATTCTTTTATAAATTCTCCATCCCTGTAGGTTTTCGAATACTTAGCAATTTTTTCTGCAACAATGTAACTGGCTTGCATAATATCATTATTCTTATTCTGTTTCTTAACAAAAAACGTTTTCTGTCCTATCAAGGCTTTTCTCAGCTTTTCAACTTTTTCTTCTCTTGGTCGACCAGTAAGATTGTGATATGAAGGATGTTTTGTCAAGTAGTCTTTTCAAATTATACTCCTTCAATACACTAATTACATCTGAACAAACGAGGCACACTGGTTTCTCTTTCCATATCACAAAAAAATAGTCTATCGTCCACTTATCTTGAAACACACGACCTTCATCAATTACCTTTCTTTTCTTCGACATACTTGGGGTTCAAATATTTCAAAAAATGTATTCTTGGCTGTGTGGATACAAGGAGAACTATGCTCTTCACGGGTTGAGAGAAATGGAATGAATGACAATAATGATTTGCTCCCTTTTATATGGAAACACAAGACAAAAAGTGAAAGCATACGGACTAATCCCCAGTAAATCTCCAAACTGACCGACAGACTATTAACTAGGATTAAGATTCTGGTTAAAAGGGGGGTAAGATAAATACCTTTTCCCAGTGGTATTTCCGCGGTTAAATTGATTTTCCAGGCCCGATAATCATCCTTGGGATAACCTTCGACTGAGAAAGGAATTTTGAAGACGAAGGCTGGGCATTTACTAATTTGAATTTTTTTGTTTTTTGTTTTTTAAGAAACCTAAAAGGCTCCGCGGGCCGCATTTCAACACGTCGCGGGCCGCATGCGGCCCGCGGGCCGCAGGTTGCCCATGCCTGTCCTAGACTAAGAGATCACCTGCTACACTTGTCGAATTTTTTGTATTTTTTTACATTCTTTACATTGACTTAGAAATTTTTTGAGCGAATCCACTGAGATAAAATTGATGTTTCTAATGGAAAAATGAAAATATATTATTGACTTATAAGAGATGTAAGAGGAATAATATTGTGCAGGTAAATGATAACACTCATTAAAAAAAAATTCGTATATATGTTATTTGACAAAGGGGAAGGAAAATGATCTTATTAAATACTAAGCAGCCATAAAATTCCCAGTATAATAATTCTGTTAAAAACAAAAAATGTAAAAGATAATTCAAAATATAAATCTTTCGTTTAGAGATTAATAACTGTAATTATCGTACATCTTTAATTAACAAATCACCTTAAAACAACATTTTCTTCGCTGTTTAAGAAGTTTTTCAGAGAAAAAAAGGGCATTTTATGTTTCAAATTTGAAAATTTTACATTAATATTCAATGTAGATGGATGTCAAGTAAACGATGTAAGAAATCTACTGGCTATTTGAACAATAGCCATGTTCTCTTGTAGGATAATATTTCGTATCAAGAAATGTTCACTTTGGTTTTTCAAAAATGTTATAACTGCTGTAGTTATACTAATGAAATTATTTGTGATGTACAAAAATAAGCTTATAAATTGATATGTCCTTCAATCACTATCTGTACTACCTCACGAATGCAATGCTAATAATTATATCCCATTTAGATATTTATGTTATGCTTAAATGATACGTTATGTTTTATATACTCAAGAAATTTGACATTGAGTTACTTATAGTAAAGTAGAGTGTAGGCCACTCCAGATTTTTTTTTTACAATTGACTTAGAAATTTTTTCAGTGATTCACTGAAATGAAATTGATGTTTATAATGCAAAAGCTATTGACTTTTGTTTACCTTTTGTTAAAAGGTGATAAATTTGTTTACATGGAAAAAACCACTGTCAATAAATATAAATTTCTGATGTTATCCATGATATGGTGGATTTGTCTCAGAAAATGTTTTAATCAATCTATATATGACACTCTTAAACAAAACTTAATATCAGTTTAAATTATTTTGTGTGTATGAATCATAGTATCTTTGGATAATATTGAAGTGCGAAGAATGCACTCTTTCCTCAAGAAAGAGGAGTTATGTTTGTTATCAAATATCCAGTTTTTACTCTTCTAGTATAATAGTTTATACGAGTATCTGTTTTTTCAAAAAAATTTTAAGCTTCCAGCTATAGTAGTTTCAAATTTTACTGTATAGCCGGCTTTGCTTTGATTTCAGTATGTAAAACTGGAAAATTACTAATATATTTTTTCTCAATATACATCCACAGCAACCTTATAACAGAGTTTACCACGCTGGAAAAAGATAGCACTCTCTCAGGGTGATTAATATATATGGTTTTTGACAAATGGAAAGAAAGTGATTTTTATTAAATACTAGAAAACCATAAAATTTCCAGTAATAATAATTCTATGAAGACCAAAAATTTAAAATATAATTCAAAATTGAAAACATTATTTGAAGAATAATAAATGTAATTATTCTACTACTTAAATGAAAAAGTATCTTAAAACGACATTTTTTCTTAGATACTTCTGATATTTTTCAGATAATATAGGAATATTTTCAAGTATTAAATTTTATACTTTGTCTTAAATATTCAATGTAGAAGGAGGTCAGATAAACTGTGTAAGAGATCCACTCGCTATTGGAACAAGAGCCATGTTCTCCTGTAAGAGATTATTTCGTAACACAAAATCTACACTTACTTTTCAAAAATCTTATTACTACTGTAGTTATACTAATGATATTATATGCATGTGGTGTGATGTACAAAAATAAGCATTTACACTGATAAGTGGATTAATCACCATCTCTACTACCTCTAGGAACGATAGACTAATACACATCTCCCATTTAGGCATTTATATGAGACATAAATAGAACATTATATATTATATACCCAAGAAGTTTGATATTATGTTCACTGTCCAATATTTGACAAATAACATAATATTTTATATTATAGTCTAGGCCTGTCCAGATTTTTTTGTAAAAAAAAAAGAATGTTTGCCAGTATGCTGTACGCCTCCCTAAACAGTTCATCCGATTGCGATGAAACTGGGAAATGGTTGGACGCAAGCCCGCGAAGGTTTCTGTGTTATTTTGTACAACGTTAGAGTAACACATAGGTCAAATATTGACCCTTTGTGATACACAATGAACACTGAGCCTATCATATTGGGAGTCCCAAATTTTGCCTAACTCAAGTGTGTTTAGAGTAGGGATTTTTAACGAGTACCTGATATCGCACAGACTCGGGACCGACGTTTTAACGCCCTCTCCCCCCCGATGTGCCTTCACCTTGTCGTGGTGGGGGGGCTTAACACGCCTGGGTGGTTATTCCCACATGGCGTGAACTAAGAAAGGCACAACTTTTGACTTGGGCGGCAGTCCACCCTTGTCTCTTCCACTGTCGTGGCACAACTCCGGCTTTACCTCCTACCTTAGGGTTCTCGATCTTGGGCTGGTGTCCGCGAGTAGAAAGTTTGCTCAGTCGCGCACTACATGCCAAACTCCTGTTTTCTTCTTCTTAATTTTCACCAAGGTTTTAAAATTCCTTTCTTTATAAATCTCATTTGACCTAAAGGTGCATTACTATATTTTTTCAATACCAATTGCTTGTTAAAGTTTCATATATGAATGATAAAATGTAATTGTATATCTGTTCAAAGAAATATGGAGATGTTTTGTAAAAGGATTGTTCATTAAATTATAAGATTTTCCTAAATGTTCTTGTTCTTCTTTACACCAAAAGAAAGGAATGACTTGATATTTTGGGTATTTTAGGAGGGTTTGTTACAATTTCAAGTGTCCCAGCCAGTTGACATCTACCAAGACCGTATGTGGGTGGCTCTATTATGTGAAATGAGTCCAATATCCCTGCTCTATTCGCATTTTAGTTAGACATTCTAGAATAACTTGATGAAATTTTCAAGATAATTCAGATTGCCTTGGGAAGGGTTTTTGTGTACAGGTAAGGTCAAGGTCAGATAAGTGAAGATGAAACTTAAGCTATTATTGTGCACTTTGCATTTTGTTATTTATCTGATAGTAATTACAAAAAATATTCTTGATTAAGTTTTAAATTAATTTTAATTTCAGCTAGCTATACTAATCATAACCAATATAGTATGTCCATAGTCATTATTTTATTCCAAATAATGAAAATGCATTACCATTTTGTAAATCAGTTTCATAATGGTTTACATAATAAATCAGCCTCCTGTGTATATTATTCAGTTAAATTTAATTTAAATAATATACTATTGTTTAGAATGAACAGTATACTAACTATGCTACTATATAAACTATTATTCAAAGGGGTAGAATAATGGGTACCGGTGTCTTTTAGTATAGTCCTATAACAATTAGTTGTTTTTTATATTGCTTTCTGGTGATATACAAGCTTTCATGCGCATAAGAAAAATAAACATTTCTTACAGAAGAAACGTTTTTATTGGGGGTATGTCACTCAGGACTACATCAATAAATCCTTAATAACGACACTGTTTATGCTTTCTACCATTCATTACAACCTGGAGACATCTTTTATTATGATTTGCTTGTAGCTGTCATGAATGATTGCAAATTAGCTGAGACTGAGAGTACTTATTATTTATAGTACTATTCCTAAAGATCACATACTAGAATATAGTTATTTTTTTTAATATAATTTTACATTGAAACAAATCAGGTATTAACATATTAGGAAATGAATTTCGAAAGGGATATAAAACACAAGGTTAATTAACAAATAAGAAGCAAATAAAAATGAACTTTATTTGATTAATTCACGTTCTATTTCTTAGCTTCCTGTTTCTTTTGGGGAGGTTTCTTCTTTGGCTTAGCCGCTCTGGCCTTCTTCTTGGCCGCCAGTCGGAGTTCAAGCCGTTTGATCCTTCTTTCCACCAAAGGACTCAAAGCCTTTCCATTTTTCTCCGCATCTTCCTTGTCCTTCAACAGCTGTCTCTTCTCAGCTCTTAAGATAGCGGCCCTCTTCGTCACAGCAGCGAATGGATTCAGCTTCAGCATGGCTCTCATATTCCTCAGAGGGTTCAATTTCTTAACTTTTCTCACGATCGTCTTACTGCAATATCAAAGTACATTCAAATCACACTGCGGTGTTCACATTTCTATGGGTATCAAATATGACAACTAAGCCATAAAATTATTTTAGTATTCAAGATAAAATAAATACAGAACAAGCATATCCCACATCAACATAAGACATGTAATTTTGCTTTCCACCTAAATACTGTGTCGTTTATTACTTTCATTATGATCATTATTCCACTTGTTTGTATCCTATCTTATCAATATTTACAGAAAATATAGACAAGATGCAAAAACCAGTTTGAAGATAATTATGATACATGCAATAAATTAGAATAGGAACTTGTCTATCGGACGACATTGCCAGAAATATGAAGTATGGACAGATGGGAAACAAGTGAAAAGAGTATCATGATGAAAGCCATGGTCTTGTCAATCAAACTTCCCGGAATTCGGTACGAAAAAATCTTATAAGGATCAATTACATTCACATGAACTACTTTTAACTATTCTATTATTGTGAAATTTACTTGGCACCCGGTAAACATAATGGAAGTTGTTGCGCCATACTTAGGATTCCCAACTATGACACTTTCGCAGGTTAGCAATGTTACATTAAATGATATCTTTTTTACACAGCGCTCTCTTGAAGGAGTACTGATTATTTATAGCAATAGTAGTATAATTAATAGTAATTATTACCAACTAATAATAATAATAATCCTTTAGAACCAATACACCTCGAAGAAGTTATTTCAGCTCCCGTCGAACCACTCTAAAAAGTTAAAACCGAAAAATACTCCACTACGAACGAGTATCCCACCATAACTTCATTCTACAATGCGATCGGTATTCTTTACGAAGTCATAAGTTTTTGCAATACAAAATAAGTAGCCTAATGGTTCATGATTCCATTAAAATATTAGCGGTAATACAACACTTACTGGTGGCATCCATGTTAATAATGAAAACGTATCGCTAAATTAAGCTATTTCTAGTATTGCCTATATCAAGGAAATACATCTAACCAATGTGTAATGAAGTTATATTCCCACAGAAGTATATTTAGAAACCACAAAGGAAAGATAAAATAGGACAGATACGGTCAGTTGCTCAAGAGGCCGATGAGAATCAGGCCCTCGGTGTAATAAAGGCATGTATGATTGTTCTATTTAAAAAATTCCATGTGTCAGAACAACCATGAGTACTCCTCCGTCAAATCCATGTTTACAAGAAAATAATGAAATAAAAAAAAAAGAAGAAATATAATAGAACATACTTTGGTGGTTTAAGGACAGATCGGATTTCATCTGACTTTAACAACCTGGACAAATCAGTATTAGTCATTTTCGGCATTGGGAGATTGTAGTTCTTCTTCAGCTTAGACTTTGTCTTCCAAGTCCCATAGAGAGCGTTCAGCTGTTGAAAGGCCGACTGAGTCCAGATGACGAATCGGCCAACATGACCTCCTGGTGCCAACTTGAGAAGATTCATTTTGGACACGTCGAGGGTCTCTACTCCAGGGATGTTTCTGAATGCCTTCCTGATTCCCTGTAACAAAACAATCATTTATGGAGTATAGTTTAAATCAGAAAAATGGTACTTTATTTCAAGTTAACTATATAGGTTTAATAATTCCTCAAACGCACAATCTCAGTACGCCTCTTATGGCTTAAACGATGTCTACAACCACACCCTAAACGAGTAGATTTAAAGCTGATACTGACTTATTCAAACAAGCAGCTTATTATATGTTTGAATAAGTCCTGATCTAAGACAGGTAATTGTTACAGATCCCTATTTTAACAAACTTGGGTGAGGTAACATTTAGGATTACCGATATACATTTAACCCAGATCCATTCGGTAATATGATGATTATCTCATGAATATAATGAATGCCAAATAACAAATGATCTACACTTCCGGCACAAGTCCATATGAAGGTCCAGGGGTAAACAAGGACAAATTAATATGGAGGGATTCATAGTTCCTACTAAATTTATATTCATCTATATATTATATACCGATAACAAGATTTCACATAAACACGTGAAATAATAATCAATGATCAAACCACAATATGGAAGGGAAAAAAGATCTTAATTCATTTTTCCAATATCATATTGTGGTTTGATCATCGATATATACACACACATATATTAATATAACAAAAAATACGAATAATGTAGCAGCTGACCGTTAGAATATTCAATCATTAGCTATACAACATCAGACACACTTTCTCCTTAGTTTTCATAATGCTCCAACATTTTAACATGTTATGTTGCTCTTTTTAATGTTCTATTCAAATTTGATGTTTTATACATTATTTGAAAAATTTTAATAAAGATACATGTTGTTAAAAATATTTTTGAATTTTTGTGCTTGAAATTAATGTTACTACTATAACTGAATTATTTTATGGTTAGATTTTACAACTTATAGGGGGGAGAAACGTTGAGAGCCCCTGATGTATATATTAATACTGTAATATATACGCAGTATAAAATTCAGTAGTCTACTATAAAACAATGCTTTCGGTATAATATCTACTCGCCAATGTCCGTGGCAATGTTCAATCCACATGTTACAATGAAATTACGGATGTTAAGCATTTAACATCGTCGTACAAGTTAACATTTAATGTACAAGTCGTACATGTTACGACTTGGATGGGAGATACCACGTATTGTGACGAATCATGAATGAGCGTCAAACACAAAGTAAAGCCGACAAGTGAAGGAGTAAGAGAAAAAACAAATCTCCACTTTACTTCTTTTGTCTACTTCCTTAAAACAAACTTCTCTTTTTAGTTATATACATTCAGATCATTACAAACTAATGACGATTCTGTTTAATTCTTAGTCTCATTAGTATACTAGAGCACGAATTAAAATAAAAAGGTTGAAGGAAATTTTTCCTTTAAAACATTAATACCAATAATTCAGAACAGCGATCAGTGAGAGAGTTCGAAATTCACAGAATAAAAATCAAGTAAACTAAGAGTCATCATTTCACTGTTCCAAATTATTTGTTAAAACTAAAATCGGGGGATTAATTTATGAAATTTAATGAAAAACAATGTCAAATTTATAAATTAGATATGCAAGTTACCTATTCCAATAGGTAATTTACTCTAATACAATATCTATACACATGTAAACTAAGTTTTGATAAATTTGAAATACCTATATACATCGCGATATTTCATGTCATGAAATTAAGAATTGCAAAGCAGAAATAAACTGGATAATGAAATAAACCTGAACAACACATTATTATATTAAATTTTTTGATGAACCATCATCAGCAGATAGAAAGTGAGGTGTCAGAAAGTATTTTACTCTATCTTATGAGAATTAGGAGTTTTTTTCTCTAGCATTTAAATACAGTTTTAATGGCACGAAAAGGGGCCAGTAATAATGGGGCTTATAGAAACGAAAAATTCCATAGTACACAGAAAAGAACAAAACACTGTTATTCATATTTCACATACTCTTCACTATCGGGAGCGATTAGTCAAGAATCATATCTTTCACTTCATCTTTTTCAGATGAATATCAGAGTTAAGTGTTGCCCTTTGTTCTGTTAATATATTAGCAAAGTGACCACATACCGAAAAGTAAAGATTTAAGTGTGTTTTAAATTATCCATGTATCTTTGGTTTTACTTTATAGTGAACTTTAGTTGTCCGTTTCGGATCGTTTTTTTTCATATTTGAAGTATACTTAAATTAACTTATAGCACAATCAATCGGACTTTTCTAAAAATAATATAGGACGAACACAGAACAGAAAAAGACTTACTGGGAACTAAATTTCAAACGGCAGTTCGTTATCAAGAGAGATTACAAGAGATCTTCTCATGTCGGCAATTTTACAGTCAAAATGGGTGCTATTCATTTTCATAATCAATAGGATTCAACATGGCAAAAGAGAACAATTTCTGGATTTCCGCAACTGATTAGTTTATGTAAGTTGTTTTAACAGCAGTGATCAGTGAGAGAGTTCAGAATCACATTGGATCAATGAATTTTGAAGTCATCATTTCACTGCCTTTCAACGTTTAAAGTTATTCAAAAATGTAATCATATATTCGGAATCCATGAAAAATTATTTGCTGTTGATTTTTTTGTTGACTGTAGGAGTCATATTTCTGCATACTGAAGTCATCATGATAACCTGATGACGGCAAGAAAGACATTTAGTCTTTTCCTGCTTGTGTAATGCATGCTATACCCCACCATCTAAACCACAGTAGGAAATTCAGGAATGGGACTAAAACCTTTGGACGATCAATCTGTGTGACTCTTGAGGTTATGTTATATAAATCATATATAACTCAAAATGTTAATCATGTGATTAACTGGAATGAAGCAAATGAATTAATATTTGTGTCTTCGGAAAGAAGAAGAAATATTGTGGAAAGTGCACTGATAAAGAACTTTTATGAGAAATTAATGAACAATAGTCCAGGACTTTATAAATTGGATGAAGTTTTGATTAGCGGAATAATTAAACAGATGAAGACTTCTTCATCTTTAAACACATTCAGGGTTACCAACAATTCTAGAAACTTCAATCAACCAGGTTGACAAGTATTTATTATTTTTTGTTCACTAGCTCTCTGACGATGTGTTGACGAAAGGCCTTAGAGCATTGTTTCCCAATTAGTTTCATTGTGGTAAATTAATCCATATTCAAAATCGTAGATTAACACAGAGAGTAAAGAAACCCTTACAAACTCAGATTTTTGGGCAATCTATCTTCAGGAGTAAAGAGAAAGGAAGACCAAGCACGTTGTAGACGCAACGGCAAGTAACGGAGTCAGTTCGACTTCGATTTTGAACTCGTATCGTATCCAGCTTGGATGCCTTTTCCGATTTTTGATCAACATATACATAATCACAGAAATAAAACAATAATGATGGAAAAATGATTTCTGACCTTTGAAGTAAAACAGTGGCTGTGTTATTTGATACGAACTTATGCGAATAATCCTCATTTCAGAATTAGTACTGCATATATACAGTATTATATATATAACAAGATTATACAATCAACACGCGAAATAAAAATAGTAAGAAATTCAGAAATGCGATTACGACCATTTGACCAAAATCTGGTCCTAGTCAGAGTCACCCTAACCCATTGGATCGTTGTTCTATTCCCGAATTTCTAGCAGGACCTCAACCAGGCAAGGAAAGACTAAATTAATTTGTCTTGAAAAATTTTTGGGGTTCATAACTAATAATAATTCATAACATAATAAATTTATGTAAGTTGTTTTATAACAGTGATCAGTGAGAGAGTTCAGAATCACAATGGATCAATGAATTTTGAAATCATCATTTCACTGCTTTTCAACGTTAAAAGTTATTCAACATTTTAAGTTCTTATACTCATTACCTAAAAGTAAAAATAGATTTTACTTTTGTGTGCACAAATTTTCGATGCATTTATTTGTAATTACTTGCAAATAAATATTCAATATATTTGTGTAATGAAATATTTAAGCTTATACTAATTTGCATTTAATATTTTACAGATAAGACATATCTGTACTCGAGTTCAAAAAAAGAAAAGTTAAATGGTTGAATATAAATATTCCGCGAAGTCCTCAGATATTATCATGAATATACTTCAACACTTATAAACCTAAACCAAATAGAAAACTATGAATTACAATACGATATTTTCTATAATGGAAGGAAAACAAATGACTAAAGAACTTGATTGACTTATTTCGAACAACCCATCAGAACATCACACCCTTTGATGACATCTATCAGGTGGTCAAAAAATTAGGTCTTTTGAAAAAAAAAATATTATATGAACAATATATACCTACATTTTTAGTTAAAGATGGTAAACAACGGTTCATTTATCTTTGCAAACGTTGGTATGACCGATTGTCTTCATGCAATCCTTGCATAAAGTAGGTTTATAGTGAGTTTGAGTTGCAAACTTGTATCTTAATTACTGCTCCAGTCCTACTGTACTGCTAACTAGAATAAGTTCTTTCTTTGAAGGTAACTCGGCTAACGGATTCAAAGGATAACAAATAACTCGAAATTTATTTCTGTTTCAGAAAATCTCATTTATCATTGTGGGATTTTCTCCAAATCGTAATGTTACATATTTCTGTTGTTATATTTCTCCACAGATAAAGTGAATAGACTCATTTTTATTTTTTTAAAAAAAGTTTGTTTCTTTGAAGTAGTACACTTATTTAATATCAACTAATAAAAAAAAACAACAAAAAGCCCATTTCACATGTAAAGGGATCGGTAAGGAAATATATAACTCCTGGATAATGTTTTAACAGCAGTGGTCAGTGAGAGAGTTCACAATCACATTGGATTTTTGAAATTTTGAAATCATCATTTCACTGCTTTAAAAAAGTTATCCGTAAAATTAAATTGGACGTCAACAAAGAAACTTACTTAGGTATGCTACTAATTAAGGTGATGAACAAACTCTCTTCAAAAACTATTTATTTACCAATTAGACTCACTAAACAAGGAGAACAATAGTCATTACATAAACAATCAGGACTTCTAACAGCAGTTAATAATACTGTTAAAAAGCAGCAGAGCCAAGAAGCTTTACCGATATAAAACTTAAAGAGCACTGAATGGAGAAGTTTGGGGGAAACGAAATACTAAGACTCCCGGCACAGAATGAAATTAGTAATGTGACTTATTCCTCACTAAAATAGATTTCAATTAACCAATGAGGAGCACATTCCAACCCAAGAAAAGTATTGTACAGAAGTAAGCTAAGATGACTGAAGTTGGAAACAAACGTAACTGACTAATGAAAATCGAAAAAACAGAATTATTTATATACATGTCTCTTATTATACTTTCCACTGAGCAAAAAATTAAGAAAATAAAATAACTTTCCAACAGTAATGATTCATACCTAATTCGAGAAGGAAGTTAGTTGATTTCACTCAGATAGATAATAAACGGAAGATTATCTATAATATCTATAATAAAAAAGCCAGTTAACTATATGAATTAAGTTTCTGCGCGGACAACGCTCCTATAAATTAATTATGAATTTATGACATTCGCTTCCTTATCTTCGCTTTTTTTTTTTGTAAATTACCTCACAGTTCGAAAAACAAAATTTTCGTCTCCAGGATACTAAAGCCGGGCTCCGACTACAAGTTACATTACATTAGTAGGTTTACTAATCAAAAACGAAATTAATATAAAGCTGCAATTAGATATCGTTGAGCTTAATAAACACTGATAGTTTCCGACTTCACAGGTTGGAACTCGTTGGACTTCACAAGTCAATTGGGATATATTAAGTACATAATTTAGGGTTGCCCAGTAATTAGCTTGCTTGATATAGATACCGTAGGTGTAGAGTTTGTACCTCAACCTGACCCTATTTTTTTTTTAATATAGTTAATGGAAAAATTATTGCGCACATCTATTGTGCACATTAAGGACCACTTACTTGGTCCTTGCTGTAGATGATAAGAGGTCCCTTACGTTGAATGCGCCTACGGTTCCTCATCTTACCTTTACCAGCCCGGAATCTCTGAGACTTGTAGACCTATAAAGGGAATTTCCATTTTACTACAAAGTTTTAAAAAAATCAAAACTCATAAAGTTTCAAGCAATATTTAATAGACTATGAATTTTTATATATTTTCCTAAAAATGACATACTCAATATAACTTTGAGTATCATTTCACTTTAATATAGTTTTATTCAATTTTGTAACAAAATAAAAACAAATTCACCAATAAGTAAAAAATTGATGACCATATAACACAATAAAACAAACCAAACTAATATATTAAAATGAAATAGCTTATCAATATATAAAATTCTCTTCATAAAAAAAACTCATAATTATTCTTAAGATTGAGATCACCGATGACACAACGGAAATACAAAGATGGTAATCGCTGACTATTATTTAAGCAAATGAATACTTCAATGGAAGTCTTAAGTAAATTAAATACATTATAATAGAACTGATAACTCAAAATATTGTAAATATTAAAGAATATGTCTCTTTTTACTTCATTAGGAGTCACATAGTAGAGATTGTATTATTTTTAAGCGGTCTTTGTCAGAGTCAAAAACCCAACTGAAACACTAGATGCAGAAAAACTCACCAGATGTTTTTCTAATGTTTAGAAACATCCCTTCTGGACATTATTCCTTTCTTACACTTTCACCCTTTTAAAATACCACTCTTCCCTCCCACTTTTCTCAACCCCTCACCAGATGTTTTCTGCATCTAGTGTTTCAGTTGGGTTTTTGACTCTGATGAAAAACGCTTGTTACGGTTGAAAGATCTTAGTCTTGTTTTCCCATTTTATATTGATCATATATATATATATATATAACAAAGATTTCACAAAAAATACGTGAAATAACAATCAATGATCAAACCACAACATGAAATGGGGAAAAAGAAGACCAAGATCTTTCAACCGTAACAAGCGATCTTCGTCAGAGTGAAAAACCCAATTGAGTTTGGGTATATACTTATTGGTGTTATAAGATTTTCTGTAGGCACTGAGAAGTTAAAGAAATGTCATTTGTACTTACCCCAAACGAATTATTGATTAATTCATTTAGAACGCCGACAAACCTTTATATAGCACACAATTGATTCAATAAGGCAATAATTTCCCTTATTGAGGACATAGGTGCATTAGAAAACAATCATAATGGAATAAAATAAAGTAATAGGATATTTCAAAACTAACATTTAGTTATTTACACCCATATAGATCAGCAGGGAGGTTTTCTTCGAGGTTAATACAATAGAACTTTGTATAGTGCTTGATTCATCAGCCTAATCATGAACACACAATCACAATATTCTAGTTGAACGTTTAATAAAATTAATGCATTATTTTAAAAATGGATAAGTTTAGAATGTTTTCAATCTTATGAAGTGCTTCATACATATGAAAAACTCACAAGTGTAACTACTAACAACTTCTGTAGGTGGTTTATCATATATAGATCACTTTTTTATTTAAAGTAAAAATTGCACAAACTGATAAACACGAAACTAAAGAATATGTGGGTAAAATAGAACAATAACGAATGCATAGCTGAAAGTTTATAAAAATATTATTATTAACAAAGCCGTATGGGTGATTCTAAATGCATTTTCGTTATTCCATTATTTTTGGAACTTTTTTGGTTGTTCCCACAAAACCAAATGTTGATTAAGATATAATCAGTTTTTCAATTTTGTATACAATGACTTGATATATACAGATGGCACAATAACCAAAGAGTGCCTAAACAAGTAAATTTTTTTAAATTGAATCACAACGGAGATTACCCATTTATATAGACTAGAATTAGTAAACATATGTCTGGTTCCTAACAAAAAAGTTGATTATTACTCAAACATAACAAAATTTTAGTACAAAATATACCTTTTGAATGTCAGACCAGGCTTTTATTTGATGAAGAAATATAAATGCTTCTTTTGTTTTCGTGTAAGATTGAATTTTGTCTGTAACAACCAAAGGTATTTCGGGGACTTCGTGAACCATATGGCCTAAAACATCACATTAGTGCAGGAATTAGAACGAAATCATTATTTAATACTAAATTATCAATTATTAAAATTATAACAAGCTACCTTTAGACATAACGAGAGCGGGAACTCCAGAAGCAGCTATAGCTGAGACAATAGCATAACGTCTTTGATTGACATTTACTCTTCTGTGCCACCTTCTCCATGGTTTGGTGGGAGCAAACATTCGACCACCTCGACACATGTTACCGAATGCTCCCTGACCTGACCTATGAGTACCTCCACCTCTTACTCTGGGAATACGGGCAACAGCACGACCAGTTCCCCATGATTCAGCACTAGTCTGATGTCCTGATATCAGTAAAAGCAATTTATTAAAGGAAACAATCCTATTACTAAATACTATCAATAATGAGTACTATCAGTACCCACCAGCTTCCTTGCTAACGCAATATGGTTGCCGTTTATTTTTTGAAATGTTCTGGTGAACAAAGTTCACAACATCAGGTCTGATAGGAGCATTAAAAACAGCTGGAAGATTTATTAAAGTTCCAGAAGCCTCATTTCCATCAGTATAAACTGTGACTTGAGGCCGTGATGACGGAGGAATCTATAACAACAATAAAATTATCTCAATTACTCTTTAAACACTGAAACTTCAAAATAATTCATTTCCCATTCTATAACTCTTCAAAAAATTGTCCTTAGTGCAGAACAACGAGGTAACATTTCTCACTTTCCTTAGGCACGTGGTAAGAAAGTGATGAATTAAAACATTTATGTATACATCACAGCCATTATAAAGACTCATTAAAACAGCAAAAGGAAAAAGCAATTTTACTTACCATTTTTCAAAAAAATGATTCCCAACAGATATTAAGTAATAACCTAAAACTCTACAAACCACGAGTACAATATGCAGCGAACACTTCACTACAGTGTTGCCAAGAATGTTTGAATTAATGTTGAAGTAACTACATATTTCCCTATAACAATTAAAATATTGTTTAAAATTAAAATTAAAACAACCAATTGTTTTAATATAATGTTAAAATCAGAAAACATAAATTAAAATTGACCTGATATGGGTAAATTTTTAAATATTGTTATATATAATGAATAATATAAAAACATTTTTTCATAAACACGTGAAATAATAATCAATGATCAAACCAAAATATGAAATGGGAAAACAAGACTAAGATCTTTCAACCGTAACAAGCATTCTTCATCAGAGTCAAAAACCCGACTGAAACACTAGATGCAGAAAACATCTGGTGAGGGGTTGAGAAGAGTGGGAGGGAAGAGTGGTATTTTAAAAGGGTGAAAGTGCAGGAAAGGACTAATATCCAGAAAGGGATGTTTGAGGAAAAAAATAAGTACTGTAAGAAAGAGTAAAAAAAACTATCCGCTTGCTGACAACCCTCTTAGAAGAGGCTATTGCATTCGTAACGAAATTATCAAGTTTGAAGAGAACGTTACTAATGTTTATAATATTTGGTCTATTAAATTTAATTAGAGACGATTCAATAGTATTTCGTAACAACATCAATTTTTCATAGGTAATAGATTTAGCTCCTGTCCAAGTAATATGATGATTTTCATTGTTTATATGCAAGAATAAGGTGCTACTTTTTTCCCGTCTACTTACGTTGTATTGGTGTTGTTTTACACGTGTCTTTAATGATTTACTTGTTTGACCAATATAAACTTTATGACAATTTTTGCACAGAATTTTATAAATACTACCGGACTCCAGTTTCCTGGGAGAGTTTTTATTATCATATGGTATTGCCCACGTTATTACGATTAAAAAACACCATATTAAAATCAAATTTACGCGCAGTCTAGAGAAACAATCCAATCACTCATGGTATGGTAAAACTTTAGAATTTGACAATGAACGGGGGTCTGTTGTAATATTAGAGAAAGTGTTTTTAGCACACTTCAAAGTTAAATCGATATAAGAGGAGGGGTATTTTAATTATAGAGCAATTGACCTAATGTTGTTAATCTCATCATTAAGAAATTCAGGAGAGCACACTCTTAACGCCCTCAAAAACATATTTCTAAAAACAGAAATTTTATTATTTTTTGGATGGGAAGAATGAAAGTGAACACATGCAAGTACAGTCGTAGGTTTTCTATATACACTAAAACGTAACTCTTTATGCAACCTATGGATCAGGACGTCTATGTACTGTGGTTTGATCATTGAATAATATATAATATATAGATGACAATGGAAAATGTTTTATTTACACTAAATCTGTTTCAAAATTAAGAATTCTTTTTTGTTAAACTAATTTTAGATGATGTATTAATTAATTATTATTATTTAGCAATTAGTATTATTAATAAGACATAAAATAATAATCATTATGAAGCAAACCATTTTATAGTTTAGATCATGTGGGTCTTGCCAATACTTAATGCCAAAATTTCATATAGTCTTTTCCGTTTTCAGAACTCTCCGATTTTATCAATTATTAGTAAATGAATCTCATACAGTCTTCATTATTATATTATAAGAAATATAATAGTTTTACACTTTGTGAAACGTGGTTTTAGGAATGATAAAACTGTTTTTCTATGAGTTTAAATTTGATTTGATATGCAAAATTATTTTGTCAAATTTTTGATGTATATACTTTTATCATTTCTGTATTTTATAGTACTTTAACTAAATTTTAAAGAACTTACATTTCTTAAAATTATTAAAGGAATTAGGTGCTTGAGAATAAAACATTATTTGATCTCAAACTGATAACATTTGCTTGATATGAACTCTTGCCCTTTTAAATGCAAATTTTATTGTTTATCTTTTAAGATTAAAAGTTTTAAATAATATTACAGAAACAAATATTACAAAGAAATAAATATTAAATAACAAATATTAAAGAGAATGAAATGAATAATGGACTTGGTACTTTCTTGTTTTCCAATAATCATTGATTTTTAAAATGTTTTAATCCGAATCTTTTGCTATTAATTTTTTTTATATTTATATATTTGGACTTTTTTAACTTTTAAACATTTACATATGTAGAAGAACATGAACTATAAAACGTCATGAATATAGCACTCTTTAAGGTATAGTTACTTATACTAATTTAGTTCATCAGTAGTCTACACAGAGGGAGTACTGAAATGTTAAAGTAATTCTCAAAAAGGTGAATTGTTATAAAACAACGTATTTTCGACTTCATTCACTTAGACACATAATTGAAACATTCAGTTTCATGCCTAGTTCATGTAGTTTCAGTATATTGATGATTATCATTAAACCCCTAACAGTAGTTTTATAATACAGATTCAGAACACAACTCTATGATATTAGATTGTTACTGTAACAGTATTATTATTTAGATAATAAACTTATTTTCCACGTTTTCATATTATTTGTACGTAATTTTATAACTAAATATAATGTTCTGTTTGATAAAAGATTTAATCAAGGACCCTATGAATGGAGCCTCACCCAATCCAGAAATATTTTTGGATCTTTTTTTTTTGTTGTTTGACAGCATCATTGATGACACATTGATGACTCACAGATAGTCTTGACAAAAAACAAAAATGACATGAAATAAGTACTTGATGGTGTCTGGTTTAATATAATATTTAATTTAGAATTATTTATTAAATTTATATTTAATATTTATATATTTAATTTAATATTCAATTTCTGCAATACTGCTTTTCAAACAGCATCAACTGGTTATATCTGAGATTGTTTACATACAAAACTGGGACGTCACATTTGTGTTAAAATAAAAATATTGGAACAATAATGCATGCTACATCGTTCTTAGCTTTATTAGAAGTGATGTACTCTTTATGTTTTATACAAGCATTCACTGAAAACCCTTCAAATTATCATTATAATTTTATTTCAAATCCTAGATATATATATCTTACTAGCCTTCTTAATGAACGGCACATAAAATAACTGAGGTTAAGGAAAATTGCTAATAAAACTAAACAATTTCGGTTTGAAATCAGTGTTGTTATTATTTTTTTCAGAAAAGGTTTCCATTAATTACCGGTTATAAACTATAATTTCCTATCTGATATTGCAATTCACCTGACAATAGTGGATACATATTATAATGTATTTTTAATATATTATTATATTATACATTAATACTGAATTGAATAAACGGTCCACACGGACTATAAAACTTTAAATTACACAAAATACGACACAGAAAAAAGAATAATACTGAATTCGCGCGCCGTCCTTCGACGTGGGGAGATCTCTCTTATTTCATCCTCTTTTGTAGCCTACTCCTGATGACACACAACAGTTCGAAATTTGAGAATTTAGTAAATGTGCTTTTTATTCTTTTTTCTGTGTCGTGTTTTGTGTTATTTAAAGTATTGTATATTAATAGTTATTTATTCTATTGTAATGAATTATTACAAACTAATATTCATATTTGTTAAAGAACTTTGTTGTGATCCGAATTACGTCTTTGTGGTGTTTAAGTCATTTCAATCAAATGGTTGGATTGATTATGGAAAACTTATTCAATGAGCACATGATACGCTGTACAGTTGTCTTTGAGTTTTGTCTTGGTTTAGGCTTTTCCGTTAGGCACTTCATGGGGGTCTAGGGGTCATGATGCGTCTCTTATAGCCTCTCTGACCCAACGCTACTCTCACCTCCTTGTGGTGGCCCTTGGACAGGGTGAGGTGGTGGTTTGCACTACCTTACTCTGACGGGGTCTAGGGGTTATGAGATGCGTCTCTTATAGCCTCTCTGACTCTACGCTACTCTCACCTCCTTGTGGTGGCTCCTGGACAGGGTGAGGTGGTGGTTTGCACTACCTTACTCTGACGGGGTCTAGGGGTTATGAGATGCGTCTCTTATAGCCTCTCTGACCCAACGCTACTCTCACCTCCTTGTGGTGGCCCTTGGACAGGGTGAGGTGGTGGTTTGCACTACCTTACTCTGACGGGGTCTAGGGGTTATGAGATGCGTCTCTTATAGCCTCTCTGACTCTACGCTACTCTCACCTCCTTGTGGTGGCCCTTGGACAGGGTGAGGTGGTGGTTTGTACTACCTTACTCTGACGGGGGTCTAGGGGTCATGATGCGTCTCTTATAGCCTCTCTGACTCTACGCTACTCTCACCTCCTTATGGTGGCCCTTGGACAGGGTGAGGTGGTGGTTTGCACTACCTTACTCTGACGGGGGTCTAGGGGTTATCATGCGTCTCTTATAGCCTCTCTGACTCTACGCTACTCTCACCTCCTTGTGGTGGCCCTTGGACAGGGTGAGGTGGTGGTTTGCACTACCTTACTCTGACGGGGTCTAGGGGTCATGATGCGTCTCTTATAGCCTCTCTGACTCTACGCTACTCTCACCTCCTTGTGGTGGCCCCTGGACAGGGTGAGGTGGTGGTTTGCACTACCTTACTCTGACGGGGGTCTAGGGGTTATGATGCGTCTCTTATAGCCTCTCTGACTCTACGCTACTCTCACCTCCTTGTGGTGGCCCTTGGACAGGGTGAGGTGGTGGTTTGCACTACCTTACTCTGACGGGGGTCTAGGGGTTATCATGCGTCTCTTATAGCCTCTCTGACTCTACGCTACTCTCACCTCCTTGTGGTGGCCCTTGGACAGGGTGAGGTGGTGGTTTGCACTACCTTACTCTGACGGGGGTCTAGGGGTCATGATGCGTCTCTTATAGCCTCTCTGACTCTACGCTACTCTCACCTCCTTGTGGTGGCCCTTGGACAGGGTGAGGTGGTGGTTTGTACTACCTTACTCTGACGGGGTCTAGGGGTTATGAGATGCGTCTCTTATAGCCTCTCTGACTCTACGCTACTCTCACCTCCTTGTGGTGGCCCCTGGACAGGGTGAGGTGGTGGTTTGTACTGCGTTACTCTGACGGGGGTCTAGGGGTCATGATGCGTCTCTTATAGCCTCTCTGACTCTACGCTACTCTCACCTCCTTGTGGTGGCCCCTGGACAGGGTGAGGTGGTGGTTTGTACTGCGTTACTCTGACGGGGGTCTAGGGGTCATGATGCGTCTCTTATAGCCTCTCTGACTCTACGCTACTCTCACCTCCTTGTGGTGGCCCCTGGACAGGGTGAGGTGGTGGTTTGTACTACCTTACTCTGACGGGGGTCTAGGGGTCATGATGCGTCTCTTATAGCCTCTCTGACTCTACGCTACTCTCACCTCCTTGTGGTGGCCCCTGGACAGGGTGAGGTGGTGGTTTGTACTACCTTACTCTGACAGGGGTCTAGGGGTCATGATGCGTCTCTTATAGCCTCTCTGACTCTACGCTACTCTCACCTCCTTGTGGTGGCCCCTGGACAGGGTGAGGTGGTGGTTTGTACTGCCTTACTCTGACGGGGGTCTAGGGGTCATGATGCGTCTCTTATAGCCTCTCTGACTCTACGCTACTCTCACCTCCTTGTGGTGGCCCCTGGACAGGGTGAGGTGGTGGTTTGTACTACCTTACTCTGACAGGGGTCTAGGGGTCATGATGCGTCTCTTATAGCCTCTCTGACTCTACGCTACTCTCACCTCCTTGTGGTGGCTCCTGGACAGGGTGAGGTGGTGGTTTGTACTGCCTTACTCTGACGGGGTCTAGGGGTCATGATGCGTCTCTTATAGCCTCTCTGACTCTACGCTACTCTCACCTCCTTGTGGTGGCCCTTGGACAGGGTGAGGTGGTGGTTTGTACTACCTTACTCTGACGGGGTCTAGGGGTCATGATGCGTCTCTTATAGCCTCTCTGACTCTACGCTACTCTCACCTCCTTGTGGTGGCCCTTTGACAGGGTCTATGGTGGTTTGTACTACCTTACTCTGACGGGGTCTAGGGGTCATGATGCGTCTCTTATAGCCTCTCTGACTCTACGCTACTCTCACCTCCTTGTGGTGGCCCCTGGACAGGGTGAGGTGGTGGTTTGCACTGCCTTACTCTGGCAGACGAGAGCAAAGCGGCCTTTTTCATTCCCCTATCTCTCATCCCTTTCTTCTCTTTGTTTCATATTCTTTTCCAATTCCTATCCTAGCCTCCTCTGCACTTCCCCTTCTTCTGTTTTGGGATTGAATTGTTCATTTCATCCTGTGGAGGGAGGAAATTTGCACCAACGTGATGATAGTGTGTTAAGCGACCTGTGCACTGGCCAGTTTAGGTGTAAGAACGAAACCTCTGGGATAACAGGCTGGTCCTGTCAGGGCCTTATACCTGATCATTCTCACCAGTCGGACATCCCCCTGTACTCGTGGGACTTTTATCAAAAAATCTTGTAAGAAGGGCGTTGGTAACAATCCTTTAGAAGCCCAAATAAGTCGTCCGAGCATTGCCAGTCCACGCTAACAAACCATAAAACTGGGGAAAGATTTATGCCTCCACACAAAAAAGTTTATTATAAAAAACTAACAACGCGTTTTGAACACTTGATATTCTTCTTCAGGTTACATCTAAAAAATATATGCATTTGTGAGCTTTAGGAACATCGGTGTGAATTAATTACTTTTTGAATACAAGGTCTATATATTCAACAATCAGATATTGTATTGAATTTTGAATACGATTGAATACAAGATCTATATATTCAACTATCAGATATTGTATTCAATTTTAATTAATTCATCCCGATGTTCCTAAAGTTCATATATGCATATATTTTTTAGATTTAACCTGAAGAAGAATGTAAGTGTTTTAAACGCGTTAGTTTTTTATGATAAACTTTTTTGTGTGGAGACATAATACTTTCCCCAAAATGAGTACGTACCGTACTATAACAGATTGCACAATTAATGAATGAAACGGTAATATTTTAGGAAACCGATCACAGATAAATATGTATAACATTTTGGAATTGCAATTTCCATACATTTACCTTAAGTATTGAATCACATTAGATATAAATTAATTCCATTCATAAGTTTTTATCAACCACTTCAATATCGATATACAGAGGTTAAGAAAAAAGACGAAATTGTAATTCATAGTTTTTAAAATTAAAGACTAATTGTAATTAAGGACCTCTACTAATCGAATAACACCTGTAACTAATTTCAACTGCACATTTAAATTTTAAACTGAAATGCATACAAATAACAACAAAATTTACTTTTAAAAAATAATTTCATTTATTCATCCAAAAAATTTTAAAATGTTTTGGCTGGCCAAGTATTTGACATATGATATGTCAAATCTATTATATCATGGTGAAGTTGAATCTACCAATGAACTATAAGCCTGCATAAAAATTGCTTCATCTGTATTTTCAATCAGTTCTCTATTTTGTTCTTTACTTCAGTTTTTCGTACTATTTAGCTCATATTTAAAAATTGATAAGAGTTATCAGTTGTTTATACTTGAGATAAAGGTTATTACAAGAGTCGTAATTTTGTAGAAGAAATACAAAAAGTAAATCTTCATGACAGTGGTGGTCCATTTCATAGTTATGGTTGGGTGCTACCCACTTTTTTTTTATAGTACATAGTTCTTGTTTTGCTCTTTACTGATACAGGATAAGGGATCTCATCACACCATTATCAGGAGATTTCGTATGAAAGGAACTAAAAGAAATTCCATTTTTTGTTCAACATAAAATGTCTAGAAGCATTCTCTAAGTTTTCTGGAAAGATACCATTTATAACACAGAAATATGGTATAGTACTAGTCAGGATCCTATAATAACATCATCAGCACTCTCTGCAAACTGCTGAGTACCATCACTAGATAACATTAAATTGACACTCGGTAGGAGGGAAAAGAAGAGGAAGGCGAAATGTCACAAGGGAAATGCCAGCCACTATGAAAAAAGCACACTCTCAGCACATCCTGAACAGAAGTAAAAGCAGCATGTCCAAATAGAATCGGTTAGCATTACATCGATTAACACCCTATCTTCAGTCAACGCCGAGGAATTAATGATTAGTTAAAAAAAAATCTAAAGAAATTCTTTTAGAATTTATAGGGTTCCATGAAATAGTTAATCTAACCTTTTGTATTGCCCAATAGAAGAAGGCGGACTATTGAGAGATAATGCAAATAACAATAACAAATCACTGATATAGAAATTTATTCATAAAAAATAGGTACAAAGGTAACATCAAAGAAAATTTACCCATTAAATATTTTTTTTTTCATACACTGTATTAATTCTTGGGAAAAATTTTTCACTTTTGTTTGTATTAAAATAACAAAAAAAAAAACAAACGAAAATCATGGTATAGTATAATTCACAACACTGAAATGAAGCATTTACAAATAGATTTGAAACAAACATAGTGGGGTCAGATGCAAGAGAGTATGGTGATAAATGTCTGACTCGCTACAAAAGTGCTTCTTCAGTAAAAGTGTTTTAAAAGTTTTTAAATTTGAAAACTCTTTTGTGCGCACGCTTACAGGAATGTCAGATTTTCCAAATGACTTAACTAAACAACATTCAACTAACACAAGCAAAAAACCATTTGCCTCTTCTAAAAAATGAAAAACAAATATCTTTTTTTTTCTTTTTTTGTTTTTGTTTTTTTTAAAACCATTTAGAAAGACATTTTACCCTTATTAAACAATTTACAATGTAATCTTTCTCTCTTTTGAAATTAAATAATAACATTGAATTGAACTTATTTTTAAAAATATGATTTCTATAGATTTTTTTGTCCAATAAAAGATGACATCCATTAAATTAATTATGTGTAGGGCACTTATGGGTTATTTTTGAATGGATAAAACCACCCGTTAAAAACCAAATACATATATTAAGAAACTTAAAGACTTACATACTGATTCTAGTATATGGGGTTTTCAGTATTTTAGTATTACCTATACACTATAACAAAATAAAAACACAGGTCCTTCTATTTTAGTAGTTATTTAATCTTTACTATTTTAATGGCTATAACATATTTTAAAACATTTTAGTATAACACGAATTAGATAAGTCATTTTACTTTTTAATTAATCTTGGCTTCATAAAGAATAGTTGTTTTGAGAAATGGTTTTCTTAATTTTTTTTTAATCGGATGGTCGTCTGCTTGGTTCACTTCTTAAATAAAGTCTCTTTTAAGTTTTATTTCTAAACGAATTATTAAATTTAATATTATTTTTATTAATACTAAGTTTGGATAATTTTATCTTATATTAATCAAGGCTTTGATATCAATTTATAGATATGAAATGCAATTTTGTATCAAGAGTGTAATTTGAATATCAGATCAGATCAGATATTTATTAAGTCTGAAATAAGATTATTATACGTGTTTGCTAATTTATTTAAAATATAATATTACTGATAACAATATCGGATTTTTGGAATTCGCTATCAATTGAAATCCATTTTAGCTTTTGATTATTGCTTTTTTACTCGCCCCCTATAGGAAGATACACAGGGTGTCAATAACGTTTGGATACATAGGGGGATTTTAATATTTTATTGATTAACTGGAAGTTCAAAATTTGACCCTTTTCTGCAACCTAAGAGTATTTGTTTGAGTGTCTGTGTTGACTTTTATTGTGCCTAAGCCTTCAGGCCATAATACTTTTTGTTTGACTGCTGATGAGAAATTGGTCAAAAAGTTTAACAAGCAGTCAATATCTTGGACAAATCTGAGGACGTTACCTCTAACTACTTCGGGTTTTGTCCTGCTTTTTTAAAGTTCTTGAACAATTTCCCAACGGCAGTAAAACAAATAGGCTGCTTATAAGGGTGTTAAAGGTCAAATTCTTTCTCAAACCTTCACCTGAAGTTAAGAATTCCAAATCTGTTCTTTCTTTCTTAAAGAGTACCATATTCATTTTAAGGAGGAAAATATTATAAATAAAATAGTGAAACCCGTAAGTACTCAGACTCTATGGGCATCCTTTATGTCAACTGTGATGTTACGCACTACCTGTCAATATTAAATACATTTGGTAAGATAGAGACTTTGTCCAATTATTTGTTCATGACTTGTTATAACTGTGTTTCCAACCAAATAAGGGTCGATCCCGTCGAACTCATAGTCCAAGAGTTGCTACATCAAAAATAGTTACCAATTCATCAGGTTACATATATTTAGTAACACAAGGTAACTAGAATTTTAGCACCTTTATTGAGGAATTTCTAGATTGCCGGTGTTTATGGGCCTTGCAATAAACATGTTTGTACCGAATCTACTCCTAAACAAGTCTGAAAAAACAAACTGAAAAAATTCTATTTTTTCCTAACAAATTTATTTTTGGCCTAGGTCTCCTACTATCAACTATGTAATTGTACTTGACGCTATAAATCAACAAAATCTCTCTGGATACATAGCATATTCTAATTTCATTCTTACTCCAACAGCTTCTTTTCTAACCCTTATCAACTATTCAGAAAAGTATCGTGCCACTTTTAAGAAGGTAGTGATTTAAAAAAGAAAAGTATATATGGACATATTCTGATACACAAGAAATCTACATGTTTTTGTATATGCTCTATAGTAAGCATACTTTGTGAACTACATACTCGTTCGTATTTTTAAATCAAATTGCTTTTAGAGACATAGAGTCATATATTTATACTAAATAAAGTCAAGCTGTAATTTCCAGTATACATAAGAAAATCGAATGTCTTTCTTCGAAGACCTGCTAAAGTAGATTCTTACATGATTCCCTCTGACATATCATAAATCATTTAAATAACTCAAAAATTAAACTATAGTTAGCATACTCTTGAGTATTTATATTGGCCTTATGGAAATAATAAGATAGGAGTGGTAAAAGCTCACGACACACCTCTCATCCTATTAAATATCTCCAGTAAAAATATAACATTTCTTTATTTCCAAACAATCTCTAAAGTCCTAATTAAGTAATTCAATATTTACATTACTTTTTAAATTAATTTTTCTTATATCTAATTAAAACCAGTTTTTTGAAGAGAACTTATTATTTTTAATGGGTATGCTCCAACATCAAGAGTTCATTTTTTCTACATAATCAAAAGTCAAATTTTGTTTAAAAAAAATGAAAAAAAGAAGTTTTTTAATCTTAAATTCAATTTTTTTTTAATACTCAAAACTGCTGAGAACCTACAAACAATGTTCTAAATTCAACCATTAATTCCTATAAATTTACAATATTGTGGTCTATTCCAAAGATAACCAATCTTCCAGATAATATGAATAATGTCTTCCATATAATTCATCACACTATTAATACGTAATTAATAATATTTATTGATCAATATTTTTAGTTTTAAGTTAGTGATTACCAGTATTAGACAGTTGCGAATTGATAATATTACAAATTTATAAAGTTGAAAAAAAAATTGAAATTATGTAGTAATTAAAATATATAATAGTATACTATTTTTTATAATAGCACATATTATAAATGCAGTGAAAACTTTAATACAGCCTTAATAAAAGAATATTTCGTGTTCTGATAGATGCCTTTGCTATTTGGAGTTCCCCAAATTAAACTGTGATACTAAACTGTAAACTGTGAAAGAGAAGTTTAATCAACCGAATATTAGTAATTATTTTATGGACCAGAATTAATTTATCTTTAAAACATAAAATCTATTACTATGACCAGATGACTAGTATCTATTTGTACCGATTTCCTTAATATAAGTAATTCTTATAGTCCAAAATTGCTTAAAAAAAAATCTAGTTCATTAGGCTAGCAATATTTTAGACAACAAAACCATTGAACGAATATTTTTAAATCAACTTTCTTCCAAACAATTTTTTGTGCTTTATTTTTCAAAAATTAAAACTAAAAGAGAAATCATTTAAAGAAGCTTATTGTGAACCAAGATGTTTAAGAAATTGGCAGCCTTTTTTTTTGTTTTTGTTTTTTTTGTTTTTTGGCTTGGTCTGCCAAAACAGAAGGGGTCTTAGTATAAAACAGTGCTTTGCCAGGATTGGTCGAGAAGGCTCTCGTGGGCCCAGGGAAAAGGCAAAACGATTCAAATCATCTAACCACAGATATGTGCTTTACACTTAACAACGATAAAGTTTTCTCAAAATTTTCTTTCAATACACGTCAACAGGAAATAAGTTTATCTATTTACATGTAAATCTTTTTTTTTCTTGTTTTATTTTTTTTTAGGATTAACACGAAAAGTGTTTGTAAAAGAATAAATTATTTACATAAAGGATTTGAGGTTTTGAAAGAAAGCAGTTTTGGTCGTAAGTTATAGTCAGAGAATGAAGATACCCTGATTACGCAAGGCCTTTCAGTTTAATCCCTCGCAGGAGACAAATGAAGCATAACATAATATAAAATGTCTTTCATTAGAACGAAGCATTAGTAACAATTTCTATAAATATATATCTTATTAAAAACAACTAATTAATTTACATAAATATTATCATTATTTCAACAACTAAAATATCTGTCACACTTAACAAAAAAAAATTAAAAAATAAAATTGAGGAAAAGATGAAATGTGAAAAAACATTTAAGTAAATTATCACAGTAAGTACAAGTGACTAGATCTCTGGACAGCACATGTTGAAAAGAGACTGCAACAAAGAGAGAAGAAGAGGGATTTAAATCATTTTTATTTCGTTTTTAGGATTTGTTAATTCGAAAAATGCAGGCACCATCATTGCTTGCAGTAAGGAAAATTAGTCTAGAAGTTAAAGACGGAGCTTCAAAGATAAGTCTTAGTCAGATACAGGAGTCCTGAAAGAGAAGAACAAAGTCTGTCTGTAGAATGGACCGGAGCAAGTCAAAGTGTGTTTCTAGATGAGATCTTTTTGAAACAAATTTTTTTTTTTTAGTTTAAAAAATTTAATTTTGAATCTATCTGACTTAGTGGAGCAGATACGAAGTATAGACGGTTAATTAGGGTTGATTAAGGTATTTCAGATACGGATTAATGTTAATGCTGAACTATAGTTGCTGAGTCCATTTTATCTTAATACGACTCTTGGGTTAAAGAAGTTTACAGTTAACACCTTAAAGATGCCACTAATCTTAAAGATCTATCAGTTAAAGACGGACCAGAGATATTGTCATACTATCAAGTTGCTGAGGAAATTCTGTACTTGTGTATGTTAAAATAATTCTGAAGTCCTTAGACTTAAGCATGGGCTTATTTTTGGACTTTTCTTCCAATGCAGTGTCTAGTTATAAGAGCATCGGATTTTCAGCACCATGTAGCCAGTGCCAATTTACCATTTAGAAGGTGGAAGAGCACTGTCTTTCGGACTACTAAGTTTGGTCCGTACAGGAGAGGCACAATCATGGTTTCCAAACACGAAAACTACGCAAGGAAACACGCTTCAATCTGGAAACTGCCGTACGCATGTCTGGGTTTAGGTCGTCATCACTGAGAGTCTCGCCTTCAGAGTGGACTTCGCGCTGTCTTCGAGGCGCCACGTCGCGGGCCAGCCCGCTCAATGGGAACCGGCTCTTGGCCGTAGGGTCGCTCAGCGCCTCGGCCACCGGCAGCTTACTCAGTCGGCTCAGTCGATCTAGAGTAGTGGTGCGCAGATTCTGCGATTTCTTTGCGTCTCTTTCTTTAAGGATAAAGCGGCCGATGGTCTGCCAGTGGGCTTGAGTTCTATAAACATTCTCATCATCCGGAAGGACTCGTAGATGCCTACCACCACCCCATTCTAGCTCCTCCATCAGGACAAACTTAGCAGGATCTTCCATTCTTCTCGCCTTAACAAGGGCTTGAGCTAATACATCCTGTGCACAAGCACTTAAAGGAACCTTAAGGATAGCATAAGGTATCTCTGGAGAAACATTATATACACAAACAAGAAATGTTTCCGCTTCTTCCCAAGTTTTGGACTCTTTAATCCTGGTTGACCTAATAGAAGTCAGCCAGGCTCTGCTGCTGGGGTCATCTCCCATTCTTTTCAATAAGAACTTTCCTTCCCCTTGCCACTGGGCTTGAGCTTGCAAAGGACATTCTTGAGGATCTAATACTCTTTGGGTGGCGGGTGCTTCTCTGTCTTTCCTATCCCATCCCTTTGATACTTCCTCAACAAGTACATAGTCGTGCTCCCGGTCAGCACTTTGCCCTGTTTTCTGTAGAGCTTGCAATATTACTTCTTGGGTTGTACTTTCTTGAGTTATTTTAAGAATAGTATAGGGTTCTTCTTGAACAACTCCGTACACCATCAAAAAGAACATTCGTCTCTTCCCTCCCATTGGTCTGGTCTTCGCACTAGCTACTGAACTCTCTTGGGTATCCGTTTGATCTAAGCTGGCCTCATTTTGTGTAACACTTTCCTCCTCCGTGCGTGAATTTATAAACAAAGTCGCTAGTTGGAGGGGTTGATTAGTAGGTGAGCGCATTCTTATGTGTCTATATCCTGGTCTTAGACACTTAAGTGGAATAACTCTTTGGCACAGAAGATGATTAGTGTTAGAGTCAAGAACGCTGAATCTTAAAAAAGCTAAATCAGTAAACATTACTTGGAAGAAAAAGGTTTCGTTCCATATTGGATTAAGGGCGTTTCTGGTAACGACTTTAGTCTTTTGCTTGTTACAGTCTGTTTGGATGCCTATTAATTCTACTTCCACGTAAACACTAGACGTTAAGTTTGACTGGCAAAGGTACTGGCCCGAAATGATATTTAAAATCATTTGCGATGAATGAAGGCCATCAAATTCCTTGTCCCATGGATTGAATCTCCGATACATCATGTGTGACCTGTCCGTCATAACGGAAGGCTTCAACACAAAACCGCATCGGCCATTCTGTTCAAACATAGCCGTATTGATGTGAAGCGGAGGGTCTTCAGTTTGATAATTCAGGGCGACCATTTGAATGCCAAAGGCCCAGAACATGACGGGATTGAAGTTAGAAGAGTCAATGCGCATACCAGCGGGATAGGTGCGGACTAACTGGGTCTCTGTGTGAGCGATCAGCGCTAAAGGCTGTTTACGACAGTACTTGCGAGCAACGTTTTCATTGAGAGATGAGCACTGGTAGCAAGGATGAGCAGGGTTGGGGCGTTGCTTGAAGCCGTGCACGTCTCCACTACTTGGACTGCCTGACCCGGCCAAGCTGGCGCCGCTTCCTTTCTTCAGCATCACGTTCGTCGCAACAGGGGCCCGCTTGCCGCGCACAGAGCTGTTAGGGCTGATCGTGTTTGGCCCCCGGAATTTGATCGCCTGTACAAAACATATAACTTTAAACATCAAACATATAAAATACAATTGAAAAAAAATCAACAAACCAAAAAGATGAAAGACTCTTTAAAAGGAAATACATTTTCTGAACATTTGATTTTATATACATGTATATTGTTACTACCACTGAGGTTATATGATTTATATTACATATAAGAAAAACCGTCATACCTCGTACGATGTTCTTGGAGTCGTTGGAGCGCTTTCAGACTTAGTCCATCTTAGTTAGTTGCAATTGAAGATGGACTACGTCCGAGAGCGCTCCAATTTTCTTATTTCTTTAAATTTATATTTAAAAACTTTTTAATAATCATACTAATCATATTTTCTTACTAAGTATTGAATATTGAAGGCTAGTGTTATTCTATGTTCATAGCAGAAACTATTTTTCATAGTCTTCACTTAAACATAAAGTTCAGCTCCTCGGTGGCTCCTTGTAGCTGACCAAAGGTCATATTGGCATAACATTTAAAACTTAGATATGAAATTTAATTTTCCAAGTTTTGGTGTCCAAATATCCCAAATGGTAAAGATAAACTTTATCAGAGGACCCACCATCGATAACAAACATCATGAATAAAAGCACTATTTCCTGTTTGAAGTTCTGAAATAAAATCTATTAAACTCAATATTATTATAAATTATTACCACTACAGACTGTTACTAGTTTCTCAGTTGAACCCAAGTACCTGGACATAAATGACGAGATCACTGAGTTCCCTGGCAATCTGAGTGCTTTGTTTCTTGTTTTTACTCGCTGGTTCTAACTCTTCGACCAAGCTCCAGTCCACTTCGGCTTGTCGGCCTGATTTAGAGGGTGTTTTCAACGTTGAATCGTGACTTGACAAAGAGTCAGTTCGTGCACAGTCAGTTCCTGGAACAAAAACTTGTTTGATATTTGACCATAACGTTTATTTCTGATAAAATGCTGCAGTCAATTTATCACATAGATGGATTATCAAACATCGTATCTTATACAAATAAAGCACAAACTTTTATCATATTTACTCACTTTTGTAAAACAAAATATATCACTGGAAATTTATATACTTTTTACGAGAAAAAAGAAGAAGAAAGTTTGACTTAATACATATATATAAAAAACGATAAGTTATTTTAACATGCTTTCGCTGGACTTTAAAAATCCTTTTCGAAGTAATAGAATGAGTATATCTCTCATTTTTATTACTAAAAAATATACCTTTATTTCTGAAAATTCCAAATATATAAAATGTAAAACTAAAAATATAGGTAAATTTCAATTTTTTTTCTTTGTGATTTTTGCAAAGGAAGAAATTAACGCTTAAAATTAAAAAAAAAATAAGTTTTTTTAATTCGAAACAATTGTAAAAAATGTCAGACTGGACTTTAGATAACAAAATAGAATTTAACGTGAGGTAAAACAGAAGTGAATACTGTGTGAATACAAAGAAATTTATTAAAAAGTGCAATAAGTTATTAGGAGGAGCAAGGGTAGCCAGGGCTTTACGCGCTCGTTTCTGTACTGGTATATCCGAAGTTCGATACCCACTATCGTCATAGATTTATTCATGCAGGAGATGACAAAATCTGAGTACATCGTCTCTCAGAGAGCCCGTTAAGTCGTCGGTCTAGAACCAGTACAATGTGAGGTATTCGTTAAAGATCCCTACTCTAAATACAATTGACTTAGGAAAAATATCAGACTCCCAATGTAGAATGTTCATTTTGTGGTTTCACAAAGGACCGATCTTTGGCCTATGTGTGTTTGGCCTAAGTAGACGTCCACTGAAACTTAACATATCTGACCTCATCAATTACTATATGACATTTAATCATTTTGGGAACATGAAATAAATTTTACATGCCACTATTTTATAGAAAGAATGCGTTTCAAAAGGAGGTGCTCTTTTTTAGGTCATGTCTGAAATGCAAATAAACCAATTATCACTTATCATCAGAAAACACTTATCACCACTATTCGTGCACTTGGTAACCCTCCGGCTGGATAAAGGTTACTAAATGACAAACAGTTGAAAAAATGTTCGATTCGAACAAATATACTAGATACGAACCGCATTTAGCTGCTGGGTTTACAAAACTGACAGGTGCTCGAATATTAGTAATGCTGATTCGGGTAGCAAAGTAGTTACTTAAAAAAACCAAGCCCGAAGGTAAGTCTATCGGCTATGAACAATAAAACACTAGCACACCGAAGATCAAATATTATCAGTGAACAATTTAAATACCAACCTGTTTCGACTGTTCCTATGCCTCTCAGTCATACCACCAAAATCAAATCAGGCCGACCAGTTTAACGTGCAGCCCTTTAGCCACTTTGGATCACCCCAAAGTGCCCGAGGTGACCATGCGGAGGCGGGCCTGCACTATACTACATCGCGCACTAGACTTACATCACGCATCAGAACCAGGTCAGCGTACTCAAATCGGGTATCAAAAACATGTAGCCTGTTACTTTCAACTTATTACCTTAAAACCAGGAGGGTATCTCTATGACACCAGTCACCCGTGGGTATCTGCCGGGAGTGGAAGCCCTCTTTTCATTTTTCCTATATCATACACTTACTCAAGGAATGCGTTTCTATACCTGCCACTGAAGGCCTTTTGATATACACTTGCTACAAACGTTCCTCTCCAGCATAAACTTCCATCTTAATAAGGCGAACCGCTCACATTCTTCCAGCACGTGCTTCACGGTCTCAGTGGCTGCTCCACACGGACACATCGGACTTTCAATTTTTTTAAACCTTTAAATACCAACCGTCGAGATTCTCGTTGTCATCGTCATCGTCATCCTCGTCGTCATCACTGAAATCATCGTTGACAGACCCTCCCGAGGTGTTGGAGATGATGCTCGAAGCACGCCCACCAGGCGCGTGGGTGGTCGGTCGTTTGGCATGACCTCGTCCCAGAGGTGGTTGTGGTTCAACGCACAGTTTCTTGTTCTTGATAAGTACCTTGTAGCGCAGTTGTGCTGGTGAAGGCAGGCAAGGTTCATCACCCAGGTCACTCTCAAACAAGAACTTCGTCACCAGCTTATCTCCAAATACACTCTAAAACAATATATATATATACCATGATAAACGAAAAACGGTCCGGCAGGACAGATAACACTTAAAATAGACTGTGTCACATAGACTGAAACATAACAAAGACTCACTTTTCAATATTTCGACTGTAATGGCGGTCAAAATATTGAAAAGTGAGTCTTTGTTATGTTTCAGTCTATGTGTTTATTTTAAGTGGTATATATATATATATATAAATTCAAAAAGGAAACTAAATAAACACACGAAATAGGTTTACACACTTACAGTCTCAAATTTTTGTTTTAATTGCTATTAGGACGGAGAGAAGAGGGACAACTGTCGAAAACCTGAGCGCTGTGTCTTCTTCCTCATTTCTTCCTAATGAAGGTTAAACGAAAATGTGAGACTTATGTTTTGTTTAGTTTTTGCAGATTTGTGTTTATTTAGTTTCCTTTTTAGAACTTTTGTTGTCCATTTTGGCACTCATGACCCTTTATTTAATGTTTCAAGATTGTATTAAGTATGAGTATAATATTAAATCATAGTAATTATGCTTAGTATGACTGTCACCAGTTCAATGAAAAATGTAACAGTTATGTATTTTTTGTCAACAATTGAGATAGTGTACCTTTATGAAGCGTAATTTTTAATTACATTCAATAGAAGGGGGAATTGCTTAGGAGGTCTACCTGAAAGATATGGGCCATTCGAGCTTGTTGCTGTAGAGAACAGTGGTTTTCAATGCTCAGAATGACAGGGTAAGGCGAAGTGACAAAAGCACTCCGATTGATGGCCTCAACAACTGCTCGGAATTGGATCTTAGTTGTGAAGGTGTGTCCGTGATAGATAAGAGGAGCACCATCGTCGCCGTCGTAGCAGTCCAGCTCTACGCACCGGCAACCTGTCAGCAGCACCTGCAACCAAACCGTTACGACTTAACTCACCAATAATATAACTTACAGCAGCAATTATTCAACGTCTCACTACTCCTAACATATCAAAGGAATTTTGCAAATAAAATTCGTACATGCATTTTGCTGTTTATGTTTTAATGATTATCGTTAAATAAACAATGCTTTAGTATACTCAAACAATTAATGTGTCATTATATCACTATTATAATGTGTTATCACTTTAATAATACATTAAAGGGTCATGTGTGGTCTAGGACTAGCGTGCTTGCCGTAATCCTGAAGATTGTAATAATGTCGTGAAGATAATGATGATGCCGTAATGATAAATCTTGTGGGTAGGTTTATGAAGATTATAGCAAAGAATAGGCAGGAAGTGTAATAATTATTTAAGATGCAGTAAGTGAGCTTGCTTATTAAGTAGAATGAAATTAATGGGGTGGTATATGAGGTTAAAGGTTATAAAAAAGAAATAGAGAGAGGGAGGCTTTACTGACAAGGGAACTAGAGATACAATATATTAAAGCGTATGGGAACCTATGGAATCAAATCAGTAGATTTTTAAATAGATAAATAATATCTAATAATCCCTAGACTTAGACTAATAAACTAGTAGAAAAAGTAAAATTTAGATGTGGAATGAGCTCCGAATAAGACTTGTGCGAAACAATACAAATAAAAAGGATGCTAAATGAGTCACATTATCGTCCCCAAAGATAGCATTAAAGGTGAAAGCATAAAAGTGTGACCTTTTAAACCAGCAAAGCTATAAACAATATATAATAATAAAGACTTACTACTTAATATGAATGGAATTCTCATTCAATACACAGCAGAATGAATTAATGCATACATCACACTTTCAAATTCAAGAAGAATCTAAAGAACTAACGACCTTTAGAAGTAAATGATCAATACATAAAAATGTACTAGTCTTGTAATCAGATTGTACAGGAAATAAATGACTCCCGTTGAATACCTTTTAAAGGAAGTCATTAAGCTATGGGGTTATATAACTGTATCGTATCGTATGATTTGTTCAGATAATTGTTATCTGTTTTAGAGGGGGTTATATATTTATTGATCAATGCAATGTTTAAACTCCTTTAATGTGGCTCGACTATAACTGAAATGGGTGCCAAATAACAAATGAACCACATTCCTCTCGATGGCAATTGAAAACAATAACAGTAGGAATATGATTTGAGTGTACATTCACCCACCCCTAGAAGTCCAGTGAAGTGGACAACCAATATGTGTGGACGATAGAAACAAACAAATAAGCACACTGATAATTCTTACACAGTAACCTTGCTGTTATCAAAGTTCCTGATGTAATATCGTACACACCCATGATGTAGAGTCCATGCCCCGATTTATATTATTTTTATTAGGGTTTCAATTGTTGATTAGAGAGGAAAAGACACACTAAGTCTTCATATACAAAAATGATTTAATCAAACGACTCGTTTCAAACACTTAGTGTTGATCGTCAGGATACATCCACAATACAAACCAAAATATGTATAAAACTTTTTAAATTGAATAGAGGAAAACAACAAAAATTTTGAATAATACATACTTATAATTATATATAATATAATAATTGTTATTATATAACAAATATAATAATATATCATTATATATTATTCAAATTTTGGTTGTTTTCCCCTATTCGATTTCATAATTTGTATGCAATTTTTGTTTGTATTGTGGATGTAACCTGAAAATGAAAAATAAGTGTTCGGAACACGTCGTTTGATAAATCATTTTTGTGTTTGAAAACCTAGTGTTTCTTTTCCTCTCTAATTATGAATAAATAGAACACAATAAGTTGATAAAATCTATTCCACGTAATATGAGTGTAATTTGTGAATGAAAGCCAACGACCTAGTTATTTTTATTTCATATTTTATTCTATTTTTCAAATCAGGAGAAAGTTATACGGTTTCCCAGATATGTTAGGTAATCTGTCACTTGAAATAAGACTGACCTGGCTGTAGAGGTCGACAGAGGACTCGCCCTTGAGCTGGTGGCCAGTTAGGTATGTATTGTGAGAGGAGGCGATGTAGTAATAGGAGAGGGGATAGTCCATGTTACGTTCATCAGGAACCACCTGTAACATAGCGAACATAAGAGAAACATTAGGCTTTGCTGATTTTGAAACTTTCAACAACTAAGGTTTATCCACTGCTGTTATCAGATAAATATCAAATACGATGCAAAAACTGGCTCCCGAGTCAGGTAGTCATTAAATTGGAGTAAACTAAAATTTAGAACTGCCTATAAAGAATCAAGTGGATAATGCCACTTGACTATGACATAAGTTTCGCGAAACATCAAATTTAAAACCTTGTGAGAAAACCAACAAATCCTTAATTATTAACACTTCTTTTTGGTCTGAACGAACAAATGCTAAGTTAGCTCAAATTCTTTCATAAGTTCCTATAAACTTTCAAAGGTCTATTTTTACCTCCTAAATATTATACTTGCTATAGGCATTACAAAACCTTGCAATGCTACTGCAGGCGTACCCACCTCCTCATACATAATACATAAATTTCTTCATCCATCTCTAACTATTCTTTCTCATTACACTTGTACACCTGCAGTCCCAACTTCGTATTCATCTTTTCTTTAATTCCTCTCTTTTCTTTTCACTCCTATGCTCTTTATTTTGTTCATATGATTATATTTACTTTAATTCAAAACATTAAACTCTCCTTCTCCTGATGAAGACGAGGTTCAAATATTGAAGTGAGTTGTGTTGTTTCTACCGTTTTTTTCTTGTGTTTACTTATACTATAAGTACACCACATTTATAGTTTATAGATATAATCTAAAGAGAGTCGCTAAGTATTTAAAACGGGTTGCTTTTTCATTAAACTTTATTTGTGTCGAGACTAGTTTCTTAAAATGAACGACTATTAACAAATACCCCACACCCTCACATCTAGAACACCAGTTAAGTTGATAATTATTAAATCTGGATGATGGAAACAAATAAATAAACACACGGTAAATTTAATACTGTAAACCCCCTCTGGTTTATCAAATTTTCAGACAGTAACATAGTATCGTACACACTCCTGATGTACAATCGATGTCCTGAATTTTTCTGTTTAAGCATAAACGAACATATGAACGTTCCATATGGCAAAAACAGGTTACAAGGTTTAAAACTTGCTTCGATTAATTTACGTTTATTACAAAGTGCATGTGAATAGAGTACCAAAAGATATTCAACATCAAATTAAAACTATAGGGGAGTTGCGATGGTCCGATCGCAAGGACACAGAATTACGCGAAATTTTTACTGACTCCTGTCTCCTGGCTTTCAGAACATGGCCTAGTGTCAGTTTTACTAACTCCCATGGGCACAACATGAGACCTTAGTCTTTATACCTATCACAGGGAGTGATTTTTTTTTTTGGCAGGCACTAAATAATGTTTTTCTAAACAACTGTGAGCTTGCATGTTACCTTCAAAATCATCATGTAAAACTAGATGATACCATAGATGACATATTTCACAATACATGTACAGATGTTTATAACATATTTTGTAAAAACAAACAAACAAACAAATATTTAATACAAATCTTGTCGATATTAACTTCAGTATGACTGCTTGCTTTACTTAATTCATTTGAACCAATATATCTCATTTATAATTTGCATTTTAGATATTACCTGAATAATAATAATAATAATAATAATAATAATAATATGGAAAAGCATTATTTATTTAATTTTTTGTTATTTCGCTTCGTTTCTATTTTATATCGTATTAAGGACATGTCTATTTAAAATGAAGTACCTTTTCACTGATGAAAGCGAAGTTCTCTTTGTCTGTAAGGTATCTGGCAAAGCCTTCGAATGACAGACAGTTCTGCGTTCTCAAGGTAGGGTCTGGTTCATGCCTCTGTAACCAACTCAGTTATGTAACACTAATACCAAATAACAATACCATCAAAAGCATATATCAAAAAAGAATATATTAATAATAAAATATAATGAGTGAAAAACAATACAAGACTTGAAACAATGCAAAAAAATCCATCCCTCATACATATGATAAAGTTAATTTTTTTTTTTAGTAACAAACCTTCTTAATGATCAATGGTTTTCAATTGTCCAAATTAACCCCCCAGAGGTCCACAGAAGATCAAAGGGAGCTCAAGAATAAAAAATATTCTGTGGTACGTAATTAATGGTCCATGCCTTTATATTTATATATCAATACACCATAACGAAATACACATAAATAAAGTAATGAGATGATCGTTAGAATATCGAAACGTCTATAAAACTTAAGACACATTATTCTCATTAGCATGTAATATTGTTGCAATATTATAATGTTTATACTTTATCCAGATTTGATTTTTTTTTACTAATATTTGTAAAATATTGTTTTCGTTTTATTTTTTTTTTGGAACTCATGTTAATATAATAGAATCTAATGTTTACAATAATCAATTTTTTTAAAAAAATTATATGTGAGTAATTAGATTTTTTAAGTTATTGGAGCCCGACAGATGATGTCGTTCAGGTGGCTCACAAATAAACAAAGGTTGAATGACCAGTGTAGCCCAGATGTATAGCTGACCCCTGGACTGATAGATTCAACATCCACTTTGGCACTCGGTTTATTTACGCGGGAGAAGAATAAAAATGAGCATGTCGTCTCTCGGAGAGGACTTTAAGCCATCGGTCTAGAGCCTGTACGATGGTAGGTACTCGTTAAAGGTCCCTACTCTAAACACATTTGGGACTCCAAAAGTAAACGTTTCACTATTTGGTACCACAAAGGGCCAATGTTCGACCTATGTGCGTTCTTTCGTGTGACTACCTCTGAAACTAAACCTTACTAAACAAAGGTTGAGAAACATTGATCTAGATCCTAGAATCCTAATGGAAATAAGGATATAATTATCTGAGCATCAAGTTTATATCAGATTGATATAACGAGGAACTAACTAAATCTATCTGTATAAGGGAGTAGGTTAATATTTTTCTAGCCTCTCAATTTAATCGGAAGGCTCCTAATATAAGAAAGCCCACCATTGGCGAGCGTCACATGGATACTTGAGTATAAGGCATACCAGATATTCTTAAATACCAACATATACAATAAACACACTGGTATTTCACTACCTGAATCAAATCCTTGATTTCCTGCTCTGTTTTCACCTCCATCTGCTTCGTTTCCAAGAACTTGCCAAAACTTGACATAGTGATCACTTGTGACTTGGAAGTATTTACTCCATGAGCACAGTTTGCCACAATACTAGAAGTGGCGATGGCATCGAAGATTTTCTTCTTTTGCAGTGAAGGTGTATTCTTGTAGTCAAACATATCCGCTGAACTATTTCTCGTCAGTAAACCTACGAAAAGCAAGCATTTTTCTTTATATTTCAATAGGAGAAATAAAACTTACTGGTAAGCATGATTAACTCTATATTAACAAAAAACTTAATATAAGAGTTAATCACATCACATGCATTTGATGCATTGAAATGATCAATGAATATCAGTTAATCAAACAGTCTGTACAAACTGACTTTAGTTTGTAGTATGATATTATGGGATATCTATATTATCAGTAGATGTAGTATGCGGGCATTACACCACTGCTGCAGACAACACAATAATTATTTACTCTAAGCTTGAAGCATCTCAGTATCTTTGCATGCTTCAAGAAATATGATAATCATGTGAGCTATTGAAAATGTGGGCATTAAAATAACCTAGAAGTAGGCGTTCACAACGACGCCTTAGTGACCATGAAAAGCAAACTTGTTTCGCAGTAAACCAAACAACTTTGACGCTTACCTATCTTCTGAGGCCTGGACGAGTGCTCAGGACTGCTTTGCAGACTTGCCTCGTTCAGGCTGCTATCTGAAACGCTGCGACATGACATGGCAAACTTATCAAACAAGTCCTTCAAGTCCTTCCTCGCCCTCAAGCTAAAAAAAATCGGTCATATCATCAACATATCGAGTTTTCTCAAATACATCCACATGTAAACACAATCATACATATAAAGTAAGATATTTAATACCAACATCATTATTAATGATTTTTTTTTCATTTTTCCAATTGTCACAAGGTTTGTAATATTTCCCAAAGATTTCAACTCTTATAATTAATATTTATCATATTCACACTTTACATTTACATTACATTTTTTTTTAATTTGATTTAATTTAATTTTGACTATTTTCTTTATTCATCCTCAGTTTCTTGTCTGTTCCTTTGTCTTTTCTTATATTTCATTCAATGTACTAATATTCTAAATAAGCCCTCTATAGTTTGTTAATTATGGTTTAATAAACCGTTTTATGTTTGTAAAGTGTTTTTGGTCCTGTCAGTATTAGTTCTTTTCCAGTAAGTTAACTGATTTCTCATATCATCCCATCTTTGTCTCTGCAAAATCAATCCTATTAAGGTTTGCATAATAGTAATTCATTTCATTATACTGTAAAGCATGAATATACACTTTTTTACTGTTTTCAATTATTGTTTTTTGCTGTTTTATAATACTTATGATTGTCTTATAAGACTACAACAGGGGTATTAATGGAGTGATTAAGCGCCTCTAATGGCCTCTAACACTCAACTCAGACTTTCGGCCTTCACGAGGCTACTTTGTTAACCTGCTATATGCAGGGACAAACGAAAGAGGAGGAGAAGGTGATCAGGGGCTGGGCCTGACCACCTTCGTTTCACATCCTTCCTAATCCCCAAATCCCCTCCTTTTATCCCAGCCCCAATCTAAGGTGTTATGCGATCCGTGCCGAAGGATGGATGATACAGGGGTTACTGTATTATGAATGGAGTCTCAAGGGTACCAGGCGACCCCCTTGAGTAAATAGCCTTACTCTGGTATGTGGTGCTCTGCCGGAGCGGAAAAAATACCACCAATAGAGCTGATTTTCCCCTGTATGATACTAAGCAGAAGGAAGTCCGGAGACCATCCTCCGGAAGCGCAGAGATTTAAAAGCGCTAACTAGTGGGAGCCAACCTCCCACAAGTGTACCTAAGCTAAGGTAACTGCTGGGGTACTTTAGTACAGAAGGGGGGAAGTATAATAGTTTTTTTTTAAAATGCAGTGTTATAGTCATCCTCAAATAATAATAAAAAAGTACAATAGAGAAAAACACTTGGTTTACTCTTAATAATGGGCAAGTTTAGGCATGAAGAAAACGTACCAGATAAGGTGGTTAATTGTTCTAATAATATTGCTAACAATTACTGTGGTATAAACAATAATCACAATAAGATTTATTTCAGAGAAATGCATGATTTCCTACTATGTTGATAAGTACTATTAATTACTGTACAAACATCAAGTCATTGAGCCAGTGTACCTGAAGGACCTGAACAGCTGCACAAAGTCACCAAAGTCCAGTTGGGTTTCATGGGTGATGGATCCATGACGTAGTTGCTTCACTTGCCAGGCAATGTCGTTTTTTAACCGCTCTCTGTAAATTAAAAACATTAATTATACACAATAATATACAGGCTAACCATTATATAAACACTGAATACTTCTAAAATCTGTAATAACATTTTTTCCCTTCAAAATCGACACTTAAAACCCAATGCCTTATACAAAGAGCAGAAGTTTGTCTGGGACTGAATATGGGCAGGTACCTGTGATGGTGGGTGGGGCTGGTCGAGTCGAGGTGGTCTGAAGAGCTGTGGGGGCTATGCTGTCGGACCTCCATGTCGCTCGAGATGGACCTGGACCTGTTAGGAGGCAGAGGTCGCCGCCCTAGGGTCTCTACCATGTCCCCAGCCTGCAACATGAACAGTAGCCTTAATACCAAACAACCATACTGCTTCAGTTAACAACACCTGTTACTGTTAATCAAACACATAACAGTAGCTACTTTGCTAAATAACAATAATAATATAAATAACAATAATGTTGGGAGTATATATACTGTTTTAAAGTTAGCAACATCTTCTGCACTGACGATTTTCCTGCTCTGGTTTACTAGTGTTCTTACTAGTTTACGGTCAATAGTAGGTATTTATCAAAGAATTCGAGAGGAACATAAATATATAGGTGGTGAGGTGCAATTATATATATACTGGTGTATCTAATGTAGTTTAATCAGTTATTATGTCGTATTTATTCACTGTAGGGTAAAAAACTAATGAAATAGTCTCCACATTTTATATATTGAGACAATTTCATTCGCTTTTTACCCTACAATACTAGTGTGTTGCTAATAGTAAGTAATCAGCCAGAAGTATGAAGTATTGTCTGAAATATGGAGGCCACCAGTGTTAAAATGTGAAAGAAAACGCTTAGATCTTCCAATAATAAATAGTCAAGGCCCTAGATTTCTTACCATAGAGATTGGAAAGCTAATTCAAACAGTCCTTCAAAGATGACGTAAAACCTGTTTTTGACTTATTGCCATGTACTTCAGTCTTTCGGTCATACCATAGATAAACACACCACGATAACTGGATAAAGTGTATTTCATGTAAAACCCATCGGCTACAAATTTTTCTCATTTCTTCTTATTTTTAACGATGAATCAATTTTTATCTCTAGTAATATATAGTGCAATATATTATTACCATTTTTAATTTTTTGTACAGTTTTATAAGATTTATACATATAACTGTAAATTATTTAAAAAAAAAGTCAAATGTTACCGGTTTTTTACCACTAAATCCCAACTCAATATTCCTCATAGTAACCTTTTTTTATTTTTTAAATGGGCTGTCATTAAATTAAGAAAATAAAATTATATTTAAATAAATGCCTGGAAACAAATTACAAACAAAACACATATCATTTGTACTGAAATGTATTCCAGTATCTTACTCAGTATTGTCAGAATTGAAGTATATTCCACTCTCTTTTTCATTCCTGGCAGTATTAAAAGTACATGATTCTCTTATTCAATATTTTCAATACAAAAGAGTATTCTATAGTGAAGTATACTGACATATTGACTGTACGAAGCATATGTATGCAACGAAGCAAAGATGTTGTATGTTGGAAGAATTCTAACTTTATGATTCAGAGCAAGGTACAATTGAAGATCAGAACAGTTGTCACTTGACAGTAATCAAGTATCTTGTTCTGCTGTTTTAACAGTGAAGCCATATGCTTTCGGATGTGCTACAAGAAAATATATCCTATTATTGATCAAACCACAAATGAAATGGGAAAACAAGACTAAGATCTTTCAACCGTAACAAGCGTTTTTCATCAGAGTCAAAAACCCAACTGAAACACTAGATGCAGAAAACATCTGGTGAGGGGTTGAGAAGAGTGGGAGGGAAGAGTGGTATTTTAAAAGCGTGAAAGCGCAGGAAAGGACAATGTCCAGAAAGAGATGTTTGAGGAAACAAAGGAGTACAGTAAGAACGAGTAAAAAAACTATTCGCTAGCTGTCAACCCTCTTAAAAGAGGCTATTGCCCTCGAAACGAAAGTATCAAGTTTGAAGAGACCGTTACTAATGTTCAGAATATTTTATCTATTAAATTTACTTAGAGACGATTCAATAATATTTCTTAACAACATTGATTTTTCATAGGTAATAAATTGAGCTCCTGTCCAATCAATATGATGTTTTTCATTGTTTATATGCAAGAATAAGGCACTTTTTTTTCCTGTCTACTTACGTTATATTGGTGTTGTTTTACACGTGTCTTTAATGATTTACCAGTTTCACCAATATAAATTTTATGGCAATTTTTGCAAGAAATTTTATCCTATTATATTATATCCTATTATATTAAACCATTATTTTTTCTGACATTACTAATTACTTTAGCATGTGTACAAACTATTCAGCTTGTACTGTTGAAGGTGCACGTACTTCAGGTTGAGAACAGATTATATAATAGTGTACAGGTAAGAGACAAATGTGCAGATTAAAACATTCAAAGAACTCAACTCTCAGACGAGTTATTTGCAGACTGTTTCAAAGTAAAAACTTTCTAGTCTCACCTTAAGAGCAGGAATGGTTCCCAGAGAAATCTTCTTTTTGAATTTGGTGGACTGTCCTCGCTTGAGAGTCCCGTTGTCTGGTGGTGACATGCCAGGAAGATGGCCAGTAGTAGCCCAGTCTCTTCCTCCAAAAACCTACAAACAGTTTGTTTTATAACAATATGCAAATATCTCTTCTCTCAAGGACTTATATTTCTTTATAAGAAATATAAAAACCACCTGTGAGATATTGATGCCATATCAAGGAAAACAAAAACAAATGTTAGTAATGTGCACAATGTAATCAGCAGTTCAAGGTCAAGGGCATACTCCTAAATTAGCTAAGACACTGTGAACGTGAGGTCTAAATGTAAGTAAATGTCTAAGTGTTTTTTCAGGTTCTAGTCTTACGGTTACCGTTATGGTCAGTGAGTCATTGAAAGAGAGTTTAGTTTAAATTGATTCATTTACCGCCTCAGCTACATATACTATGAAGGGTGTTATGGTGGGAATATTCTGAAAGGTAGGTTTTGTACGAGCAGGTTTGGAAGGGATGGGATTCCCCATTTGTTCTTAGTTTAGTTACGAATTATTCTATCTATCCCAGGCTGGCTTCCCTTTGAATATCTATATTTTTAGCATATCATGGTGCTCCAGTCAAAATACGATTGCACTTATTTTGAGGAGAGAATTGTGTCAAATCATAAGAGAAAAGGAATAAATGCTGAAAGATTTATAAAAAGACAAAATAGTCATTTACAGAAACTGATTCAAAACCATTCATTCCCACTGGATTGAATAAGTCCCATCAACTAATAACGAAAGTCCCGAAACTAACCGGTTTCAGGCGTAACTCATCTTTGAAACGCGAAACCTGAAACCGGGCGGAAAACACCAACAGCACTATACGAGGTATGACGGTTTAGTCTGTTTCTAATATTAATCATACTAACCTCAATGGTAACAACAATATGTATCAATCATAATTCTGTCAATCGCTGTAAGGACTTAAGGACTTAAATTAATCATGAAAAACTATGTTACAGAGTACTACTAACTGGTGGCAACTCGATTTGGTAATTGTTACAGTAGAGTCATTATTAGTCTTTTTAAATATGATAATACTGTAGTTGATGTAAAAATAGGAAAAAAACACAGGAAAAGCGGCAAGATTTCCGTGAAAAAAGTAATTTCTTGCCTCATTTGAAATCAGAAATATAAGTATGGCATATAAAATAGGGTGGACGCTAGAAAAGCGGACGGAAAATTTGAAAGTCTGTTGAGATAATGAATAAAATGCATGATTTTAATCATAAAATGCTTCTATTTCTAATTTCTATATTGATCCCTTTTTTATTTTTTATAGGTTTCATTTGACACCACATTTGACACATAGAAGGAAACAGCTTTCAGACTTCTAAAGGCAAGAGAGATGGTTAGAGGAGGCATCTAACCACCTCAAAGTTGCTACAACATTGTTAAAATGATGCCTTGTAATTGTTGGAAAAAAATGTGTTACAGAACTAATGATTTGGTCAGCCTTCAAGTCGGATTTTTATGTTTGAAAAGAATAATTACTTGCCTTTGAAAGTCTGAAACCTGTTTCCTATTTTCTTCCACGATAATAAAACCTAAAGCCAACCAAAAAGGGACCAAAATTGAAAGCAGTAAGCACGAATTTTATTCATGATGAAATGAAATGAAATCTGAGCTTCAAATTTTTCGCATTTGTAAAAGTTTTTCTTTGAAAAAAATACATTTTTTTTTTTACTTTTTGACAAAGTTTCCACTTTTCTAGCGACCACCCTGTATAACAGCGATTGAATCAGCCATTGACATATGGTCTTTGTTGCTAAGGCAAGCCAGTTTTGAAAATGTAGTTTCAAACGCACCGGTTGTGTTACATTTTTTTTCTATTTTTGACACTTACTCTGTTACATGTATTACCCATGAAATATAAGACAGTGATGAAGCGTTTAGACTTGCTTAGAGAGATACTGACGCGAATGGCGTCGACTATCATGGGCCCGCTGCAGTGGTCCTCATAGTAGAGCTGGAGATACTGTTCTTTGAGCCAGTACATGCGCCGGTCACTCATGTTCAGGTAGTTCTTCAGAGCACGCACCACAGAGCACAGGCCTTCATACCACAGTCTGAAATAACCAACAACTCTTGTACCACTAGTAATCATACAAACTATGCAATTGTATGGTTTGATTGGTACAAACCAGTTCTCTTAAAGAGAAAAAACAACCTTAAGCCTGATCTAACTTATTATTTACCAAGAGAAAAAACTAGTGCAATAAAATTATTATTAGAATAAAATTATTCTAACATAAAGTAAAAGTAAACTTTTTCAAATTTCCTTCAAATAACTATTTTAAATACGTATATCAGTTTTATAATTTGTTATGCCATTTATTAATAAGCTAAATTTTAGTTAAGACTTAGGCTTTCAATCAGGGCCATATCTTGCTCGAGTATGGAATTTATAGCGTCAATTATAAATAATAATTCAATAATTATTATAATTATAAAAATAAGTATAATTATAATAGTATTATAATAATAATAATGTAATATTATTATATATTTTATCTTGCATAATTTAAAATTTTCCTTTATTTTAAATTATGAATAAAATAAGGAAAATTTGTTATAGAAAAAAAGAAATAATAGGGTAAAAAATAGAGAAGTAAAAATGATATAAAATTACATTTACAAAAAACAAGGAAACCACTTCAGCATGATTTCAAACAGGCCAGTTTGTTGAAATATGGGGAAAATTTGTAGGGAACAAAGAAAGGTTCCTAAAAAATCCACTCAGAACCAGACAGTGGCAGCATTGTGATTGACAAAGGTCAGAACTACCTGCGGAAATTACCTTCTTCTATCTAATTTCCATTTCAGGTCCCAGCTTCTTCTGTACATGTTGGGTTATGTACACTGTAATTACGATTGTCAACAGCAAGAATTATGATAGACAGTAGCAAACAATTACGATTGACAGTAGCAGTACTTATGATTGGCAGCATCAAGAATTACGATTGACAGCGTCAAGAATTACGATTGACATCAAGAATTACGATTGACAGATACTGCCCACTGTGCAACAAACATGAAGAAATGGGCAGACACTTCTAAGAACATTCCCAGCCCTCACCACCTGCGGAGGATTGCCGGACCATGGATTATACTGAGCTACTAGGCTTATACTGAGCTGGTGTAACGGAAAAATAAAACATTTCAGACTACCTTGTGCTAGCTAATTCCAAAATTAATGCTTCTTAGTCTCTAACACACAGCACAACACAAGCAATTGAAAAATCTCAAAACGATAACAAGATTCGTACACTGTTAAAAATGAGAAAATGTAAACAAAGAACATTTTTACATCACTTTGAGCATTTCTGATGGTAAAACCTAAAAAAAGGGAGTTTTTAACTTTTTTTTCAACTTATATACAGAAATGTTGAAAGAAATACAAATCTACAAATCAAAATACGAAAATCAAAACGAAAAAGATTAAGTCCTAAGTTCGCCATAGACGGAAATGTTTTAGATCAATATCACGCTCCCTTATCTTTCACTATGTAGATTTCTTTTAAGGTCTTTACCGCTGGTACCAAGGCAAAGTAGATATTTTATCTTTTGTAGATAACAAGTCAAAGTAACACAGCGTTTCCTTTCAAAGAAAATGAAATTCCTTAATTTTCATTTCAGGCTTCCTTAGATATTTCATTGTACTAAATTGATCTAAATATCCATTTTATTATTTTCATGGTCAACTGATTGCAGAGCAATATTTTAATTTTAACATCGAAAACAGCATAAACTCTTAAAGAAATTATAGATTAAATTTTATAAAAATAACAAGGTTATATTTTGCTACTATTTGATTTATGACTTGAAATGATTTATATAAACAATCGTGAAATATCAACAAATGTTGAAATTGAATTGTAGAGTGTTGGCAGAAATTGTTATTGGGGAAGGGTATACTATATAAATTCCTCACGCTTCTGTTCTCTAAGATAATGGTTTAATCCTGCGAATTATCAGCGGTAACGGTAACCATGAAATCACTGGAAGGTTATATGAACCTTCAAGTTCATACTACAAAATGGTATCATGATAAGGAAATGATAACAAACTCAAGCAGAAAAAGAAAAGTAGTGCGTACTATCAATCCTAACTACAATCAATCCTCCTGAGAGGAAAATTAAGTAAAAGAAGGAGTTGGTCTAAATATATTGAAAAACAAGCAAAACAAACCAGAAACTGTTTTTACTAAAATGGGGACCACCTCAGTAAACACTTGCCACTGTCCAGAACCTTATTTCATATGTATATTAGATATGAAAGAGAAGTGTCAATTAAGCTTTTAGGTAATACATACAAACAGCTAGAACTGTGAAGAACAAAGCACCAAGATCAACGCCTATAATAACGCTTGAAGCCCAAACAAAAACAGTACTTCTAAAAAATCTTTCCGCAATTACATATGAGCGAGTGGACAGATTGAATTCATGTTTTTGGAGAAATTATGAACATGCCTATCTCAAAATAGCTATAATCTCAAGTTAAATTTGTCTCAAGCATGGATGTTAAAGCAGACACATGAAAAGACTGCAAAGGAGGGGATTTCGAGCACTTGGCAGATCAAGCTGGACTCTAAGAAGGGTGGTCCACAAAGAAATTACTTCTCTATGCTAAAATCAAATTATATCTGAAATCAGACAAAGGCTCTTCCCTGAAAGACCATTTCAATTGGTTTAAGAATATGATTGTGTTGTAATACTGATTAAATAAGTACATACTAAGATGTTAAGCACAATATAAAACAACTGACTTGCAAATTACAGGGGGAGCGAGCAAGTAGAGGGTTCTGTTGTCGCTTAGATTGGCTCCATAGACTATGGCTAGACAGGTGTCTGGAGAGTCGAGAGCAAACCGCTTCATGGTGCTGTTCAAGTCGGCCTCGCGCTCCTTGTCGCGGCAGCCCATTGAGATGTCTTTGACCAAAGAGAGCTCCAGGAAGCCTTCTTCTAGAGAGACCTCGCCTGATGTCCACTTTGCTCCTGCAACAAACCAACCGAAAACTCATTAATTAATCACAGTGAAGCCTTTAAGCCTTTTTATAGGTTAGGTTTGATTGTAGCGGCACTCTCTCAAGGGAACACACATAGTACGAACATTTCCTCTTAGTGATACCACACAAAGATGATTCTACATTGGAAGTCTTAAAAATTTCTTAACTGACATCGTACAGACTCGGGACCGACGGCTTGACCTTAACCATCGTCCGTCAGGGACGGCGTTCTCAGATTTATTCACATCCCACTTGAATAAATTGAGGGCCAAAGCGAACCCCGGACCTACCAGTTTAGAGTTGAGTACCTTGCCACTGAGCTAACCTGGCCCTGAAACCTTTTTAAAGGTTTATAAGAAAGTTACAACTTCCCCACTTTATTGAACAGAAAAAGAAAAATTAAAATAGTACTCTCCATTTTTTGAGAAACTTAGTATTTAATATTTAAATTTTGGACAAAAAAGTAACTTTTCCTGTTCTATAAAGTGATCATGAAAACAAAAAGAATTAAAATAATGCAATTTTTCATGGCGTATTGTATATATATATAATACTAGAAAAAATAGAAATTTTTTTAAATATAATTCTTAATATATCCAAGGGCTAAGGGAATCAATCTCAGGTCTCAGTGACGGAGGCAAGAGGTTACTGATTGTATTCATTAACTCAAAGAGGTACTAACGCAGCAATATAATAATTATAGATGAAAATTAAACCCAAAGAAACTAATAAATAAATAAACATATAGTCCATGATCGCAACAAAAACCTTAAAATAAAAAGATTCCACGGAAAAATGCAAACATACAATTAGAACCAAAACATGGGAATTTTAAAACTATACTAACCAAGTAGAACAAAAAATTCTGGTAGCTCTGTGATTTTTGTAAGGTGAATAATAATTGACTGTTTGTACATTTAACAATTGCTGCTTTTTCTGTAGCTACGAGTATCTCAAAATAAACCTGGCTGAAAGTGTAAAAACACTTTCTAATATAACAGTCTACTAATTTAGATTTCAATGATTGGTTAATATTTTTGGATAATAGGAAAACCTTCATTAGGATGACATCCTGGACTACCACTCATTCAGTCTTCGACTCCAGGAAATATTTTAGACTAAACACATAAAACAGATTAGAAATGATTCAACATTCATGTAAATTACATATTAACTAATATCTGCCAGATACGGATAGAGCTTGGATCCCGAGGTTTAGAATAATAATAATTAAACGTTTTTAAATTATTCACATATTACACTGTCTAACAATAAGTGTATTTTGTTTTTACTGTTAAAAGAATATTTAAAACTGAATAATAAAACAAACAGTTAATTAAATTAAATTAATCTCTCACATTTAAGTACCATGAAACTCACGACAAACTAGTATGTATTCCTGTGTGCTATGAAATCCTTAATCATCAAAGGGAACATAACTATGATAAAGACAAACAACGAGCAATAATTTTACTGTAGCTACTGCTTAAAACTTTCCCCAGTCGTTAATGTAAAACTAGAAAATTAAACTGCAGCAATTTTCTTTTGTTGTTTATACATCAGAGCATATATAACTGCAAAATGTACTTATGTATTTACATTACTGTAAATATTGTTTGTATTTATATATGAATAAATTGAGGCTTAAACTGTAATAATCACGGCTAGATCCAATATGATTTATAGTTAGAAATGGGTACAAATGAAGTATACTTTTTTCACTATCAGTTACTGATAATACTATATGTTTTATCAATTCAACATTCTTATCAATAGAGTAACCTCCAATTTGTTATAAAAGAAAATTGCAATATATGTGACTAAAAATAAATATTAAAGTAAATCCACCAAAAATCATTTATCTATACAAAAAGTTTGATTTCGTAAAGTTAGTGGTACAGATCTTTTGTGGGCTTTTTATGTTGAATAACTACACACACACACACACACACACAGATATCATCGAAAAAACTTCAAAACTTCATTAAACGACTTCTGGGACCTCAGAACATGTAATTCTGTCAAAATCTCGAGATCGATGTTTTTCACGATCACTATACTATACTTATAGTAAAGTAAAAATACCACCGATATTTTAGCTTAAAATTGATATCCATTTTGTAACATTGAACATAGAGTCCATTCCTCATCCTAAAAATTTACGCAAAGATAATACCATTCGAAAATATAAGGAAATATGCTTTTGTTCAAGCATATTAGGTTTTGTTCAAGAGTGCAACACATAGAGTATTTTGTTAGACAAATCCATCACACTATGGAAAGCATAGATATTATAGTCTTATTTGGCGTAGATTTTTAAATGTAAAATGTTATTGTCCTTACATCTCATATTAAGACATTAAATCATTTGAAGTTATTTCACTAATTTCTCTAAACATCAATTTAATTTCAGTCTATTCTGTTTTAAAAAATTTCTAAGTCAATGAGAACAATATAAATAAATGTAAACAAATCCGACAAGTATAGCAGGTGATCCCATTACTCCAGTCTGAATATTCAGTTATTATAGTTTTATTGCACTTTGCAGTAATTGAAATTTCACGATTTTTTTTTACAAATTGCTAATTATAACAAAATTATTAATTCAAAGACTTAATTATTATTATCCACCTGTCATCTGTTTTTTAATAATAAAATGAAAAACTGGAGTCGAAACTGGAAATGAAAAAAAGAATCGGATGTTTGAAAAATAGAGGAATCGGAGTCGGCCCTAAGATGTCCGACTGCACAGCCCTGGTTATAAGTACTTTATATTATTAAATTATTATGTAATGTTGATATTACATGATGGTATAGGCACAAGAGCTACTGCTTTACTGTTATCTTGAAATACTGAAATACAAAACTTCGATTATGAAACAATTTGGATAGTTGCATAACAAAGTATAAAACAATCGGCAAGGAATTTATCTCACTTATAATGGCTTTATATTACAATCAATTGGAAGAAGAAACAGAATCGATATGCAGAGAGATAACTGAGTCATAACTGTCAATGTTAATTTGTAAGACGACTGAAATATGATATCGATTATATCAGTAAGTTACTGAATGTGAATATTAATGACTACTGTTGCCTGATTCTAATTTCAGACCGTTCTTATTATTGAAGAGTAATGATCCTTTATAAATTGGAATGAATATTAAAACAGCTACATGAATTCTCGCAAATAATAATACAATGGATGTGTTTCATAATGAACTTCTAAAGTCAAAGATTCCTTAAAGATAAGTCATTAAGCTAGGGTAAGCACGTCCCATAGACGTCCACTTTCACGATTGCAAGCACATAAATTTCATTATTTTGACATATTTGGTTTAATGATTTGTAGATTTTGAAAATCCATTTTTTGAAACTTATATTCCAGTTTAAAATATATTGACACATAGTCTGTTTAAAAAAAAAAGTTAACCTTTCAATTGAATATAAAGGAAGGCAGGAGTAGATTTACTACGGCACTAATGAATTATTTGTTTATAATAAATCATTAATAACCAAAGAATTTTTTAATTACACACTTGCTTTTATTTGATACATTGATCTACATGCCCAATCAGAAGGCATTACATGTATGATAACCTACAATAATCCTCATTAATTCTTAATATATCAATAGTAGTACAACATATTTTTTTTAACATCCTTATTTAGAAATATACGACTAAGCATATTTTGCATAATAAGCATATGTGGTAAGAGTAACGCTAGTAGCTTTGAGACACCTGATGAATATAGTAGTATAACAATAATAATAATAAAAACAAGAAGAATGAACAATATAATGACAATATACTGGAATAATAATATTATGATCATCATACTAGATAATTATAATTAATTTAACATTGTAAATTAATAACAGCATGTATGTTTAGTTCGTCAAGAAATTCTGAAGCCTTTTTTCGCCAGGGAAAAGAAAAAGAAATGTTAGTTAGGACATTAAGTCTATTTCCGTCCTTGCAGTCCGATATAATTTTTTGCTAGTGGTTCTTTTTTTTGCCATTCGGTAATAAATAGAAGCGTGTTTTTCGTATTATTTAAACTGATCCCCTGGCGTATTTAAACTGACGTGATAACGTCAGCCGTTTACCGGTTTTTTGTTTGGTCGGTGATTCTACAGATCTTACATTGGGAATCCTAAATTTTGCCTAACTCAAGTGCATTTCGAGTAAGGGATCTTTAACAAATACTTGACATCGTACAAGCTTGGGACCGACGGCTTAACGTCCTCTCAGAGGGACGACATACTCAGATTTATTTACCTCCAGCGTGAATTAATCGATAGCCAGGTGGGGATAGAACCCCGGACCTACCAGCCCCGAGGCGAGAAAGTTAACCACTGAGCTAACCTGTCCCCTCAATAGAAGCGTTACTTAAAACTAATTTAGGACACCTTTGGATATATTTCCCGGCCATATGTTCTACCGTGTTTGTTTTGATTTCGATTCTACACAGGTGGCCTTTAGACAACCATGCTTGTTTACCATTCTAAAGTAGGTTGTAAATGCCTTTCGGAGCAGCATCATCCAAAATTTTAAACACAATGACTGACACATACATATAAAAACCATCTTGTTCAGATTCTTCACGCAGCCATCAACTTCCCCAAACACCTTAAGGCTCAAGAAATTTCTTCGTCCCCTAACGAATTTATCTTGATAATCGAAGCGTTTGTTTGGAAGCAGAACAGTCTCCTATAAACTCCGGTGGTATCAAATCATATTAAAGCGGATAAGGTGTCCTCACAGGACAAACTTACGTTTTGATAAGAATTACTGGCCCTTCTTCTTACAGTAGACAATTACGTTAGCATAGTAGGCCTCAGGCCTGAAACTGCTGATAATAACTTGAACCATAGTGCACGGGGATTTTCATAGGCCGTTGGCCGGTTCTGTATATTAGACACTCGTAAAACATCCCTAATGTAATAAACTTTAGTACAGCAAACGTTTACGACTCCCAATAAAGAATAACATCCTTAATGTGACTCGGCTTTCAAAAGGGTGAAAATTAACCAACGATTCATACTTTTTGCCCCTAAAAAATGAAACGGGAGGTAAAATGCTGTGAATGTGGGGGTTGGAAACACTTGCATAATATTGCTTTTGCTTTTTTTTTTTGGATAATGTTTTTTTTAACTTATATTCGTTTACATAAATATAATTAAGTTCTAGTAAGTTAAAAAAAAAGTTGAATAAGAACTGCTTTTACGTTTAATAAACCTGGCAATATCATATGAGGGCATTGCTTGTATGGCATTTTATTAATATGAATATATTGCGCGGAAAATAAGAGACTTTTGGATGTAAGTATTGTGTAAAGGTAGACAAAGAAAAGCGATTATAAACGTAAAAGGAATCTGCAAGAGAGATGCCATTAGCAGCAAAGCCTGCTCCTGACAGTCTTGTCTTAAGAGTGCTCCATACACATGGGGAAGCAAGAAATCTAATCACCGCATACCAGTTATCAGTGCAATTCAATTAGAAACTATAATCTGAGTATTCAAGGCAAAACTTTTATGATGCGTACAAAAATCAATAGTGCAAAAGTAGAAAACATTTCAATTTAATTTTCAACGTCGTAATATTATATTCATAAAACTTGACTAATTAATTTGTGCATAGTTAAAAAAAAAAAGAAATACTACCAGCCCTTTGGCTGAGTTGGAAAGGCCCTTTGCATCAGTCACACAAGCGTATATTCGATCTCTTAACTCCTGGTTGTTTACGAAGTCTATATTAAAAAAAAAAACGCCATGCATATTAAAACTCAAATATAACTTACTAAATTAGCATTTTTATATAGTTCATATACAAAGTGGCCCAAAAAAAGCGTACAGAGCACAAAACTGATATGTTTTTATAGGTCATACTTAGAGTTTTTCAAAAGTACTCTACAGTAGGCCAAATTTGTATATTAATAGATTTCATTTATGGGGGAAGTTCAAAAGTAGGTGTACAGTATCTTAAATTAGTGTTTTATAAATTTTATGTACAGGATAGTCCAATACAACGTATATACTAAATCCAAAATACCTAATAAAATTCAATTGGTATTTTATAGATTTTATATACGAGACCTCGTACATGTAGGTCAAAAAGTATGTTTACTGATTTCAAGGATTTTATATTCAGACTATTCTAAAATATCACATCTTTATATGGTTAAATTCGAGTATCATAGATTTCATATACAGGACATTCTAACACAGCATATAGATGCCTAAGTTGGTGTTTTATAGATTTCATATACACGGTTGTCTAAAACGCATATAGATGTCTAAGTTGGCGTTATAATAGATTTCATTTACAGAGTAGTTGAAAAGAACATACAGATGCCTAAGTTGGTCTATTTATAGATTTCGAATACATGGTGGTCGAAAATTATGCATAGAAATGGCTCAATTAATATGTTATAGTGATCATATACATGGATAATATTTAGTAATGTTTCTATTTTTTCAGTCTTTTGTTGCAACCACATTTTTTTATGATAATTCTCATTTTTGGTACTTTTTTTGAACACTACAACTAGTTCATACTCCCAGTGTACGCTGCTAACACCAAAATGATACCTTTCAAGGTAGTTACCTCTTAAAGAGCTCAATAAGGACGAATTTTTAGATCTGTCTAAGTCTAAATATGTAAAAGTTATAAGCGATAAATAATTTAAAAAAAAATCAAATATTCAGAATCAAATATTTTTAAAACTCTGTAGAATATTTGTGTTAATAATTATATTATTTACAAACTTAAATCGTATATATTTTTCTCTATTACGCCACGTAAGTTCATTTTACAGTTTTTAAAATCTTAAAAACCGCAGAAGTATAAAATTGCCTTTTACCGTTTGTTTGCAATTTGACATATAAGTATTGAGGTCAACAATTTAAGTATCTTCTGACTAAAAATTTTTCTGACTCTAAGAACTGATAATGCTTCACTTGTTTATACCTCATTCTATTGGCTGAATTAACAACTGTAATACTTCAATTAATTTCTCTAAATTTACAAATATAATCATTAATTCATATATAGCCTTTTTATATACCAGTATAACAAGAGTTCACAATAAACACGTGAAATAAAAATCAACGTCCAAACCTCATTTTCTGATTTCTTACTGTCGGAATTAGTAGTAATACTGTCCGTCATACCTCGTAAAGTCTCAGAAAAGCTCGACCGGTATCGGGTCCGTCCGGATCCCATCTTCAAGAGCAACTAACTGACTGTGTATTTCATTTTCCTATAACCTACCTAGTGTAGGTAGATTATAGGAAATACTAGTCAGTTAGTTGCTCTTGAAGATGGGATCCGGACGGACCCGAAACCGGTCGAGCTTTTCTGAGACTTTACGGACAGTATTACGTATATTTTCTGAGGTATGACGGACAGTATTACTTCTAATTCTAATATTACTAACTTCAGTGGAATTAACCCATTAACTATATTCTTATTGTCGTTTAGACGTTGATCTATAGTATGATTAACATTCGTTTTTATCTGGTAGTTCGATTCTGTAGTACAAATATGTTCGATTTAGCCCATATTTAACATAAATACACTAGAATAGATAAACACACGTATACTAGTATTTTAAGAAAAGACCGGTCAGTTTTTTTTTAGCTGCACAGCCAGAGTGGACTGCTAGTTTGATTTTGTTATTTTTCACGTGCGCCTCCAAGCACAGTAGCAATTACCAAATGAATGATAATTGAGAGGAAGTTTGAACAAAACAGAGAGAATGTATATATTTAATAAAAGACTGTCTCTGAGAGTCGACCACACTGGTGCATGCATTTAATTGAGGTCACACCCACTCTGCTTAGCTATCACAGGTGACACGTGTCCCTCGCTCTCACGGGTCAGTGTCATTTCATTATATCTACTACACAAAACAATCTTCTTCATTCTTTTTCAGAATGATTTCTTCAATTTAATTGCCAATCTAGGTCAAATCCTCTTCAAACAGAAATATTCATATTACAGATTACCCTCTATGCGACCGGACCTTTTATGTCATTTGTGTTGCAATACGTTAACACTAATAGTTTTACGAAAATATTCTATCATAATCAAATAAAAAATGAAAATTATCAATATAATAATATGCATATATGAAATTAAAAATGCTTGTGTGTAAATAAGTGATTGCCTGTATATTAGGAATCTGATATGCAGGATATTTAGGGTATTGATCCTACTACCAATGTAGTAGCATCTGCATAGTACATACTACATAGTAGGATATGCAGAATTATTTAGATGTTTGATGTGCACATATTGTCATATAATTGGAAATAAATTTTAAGAAATCGAATTTCTGATATCAACTGTTTGTTATATTTTAGAGAGCAAAGTGCTTGCCGTTGGCACTGAAGGTTATAGGTTCGAATCTTGGCATTACTAGATTTTTCTACGTCATCTAGAAATGCCGTTCCTCAGAGAGGACGTCAAAGCTGGCAACTCTGTACAATGTCAGGTACTGGTATAAGATTCCTGCGGTTTTAAATTGAGTGAGGCCAAATTTAAGTCTCCCGATGTAGAATCAACCCGGTAATGTGTTTCAATCATAACTTGATTGTAACCTGATCATAAGGTGATCAGGGGCTGGGCCTCACCGCTTTCGTTTCACATCTTTGCTAATCCCCAAATCCCCTCCTTTTATCCCAGCTTCAATCTAATGTGTTATGCGATCTGTGTCGAAGGATGGATGATAAAGGAGTTACTGTATTATGAACGGAGTCTCAAGGGTACCAGGCGACCCCCTTGAGTAAATAGCCTTACTCTGGTATGCGGTGCTCTACCGGAGCGGACAAAATACCACCGATAGAGCGGGTAGGCTACAGAACGACTAGTGAACAGCAATGCCATCACATAAAATCAATGTTACTAACAAGCAATAAATGAAAAAGAAAAAAACAAAGGATAGTATAAATAAAAGTCAAATGCAAGGAAAAATAAAATTAAAAAACAATATAACTAAGTACTATAGATGTAAATTTCCTCCTTTACATAATGTAAGATAAATTCTTAAGACTTAGTGTATTTTCCATATCGCTATGGTGATATTATGATGAAGTTAGTGGCTTGATTTCATGGATGAATTGATCTGTGACTTTAGTATTCCCTACTTGGCGAATTGGGCAGACGCGTTTGTTTTGCAAATCGCTGTTTATTATTTCCATGATTAATGACCACAAGCCTTGTTTATATAATGCTTTCAAGTAAGGCATGACTGTGGAGCCAGGGTAGCACAGTAGTTTGTGTTTATCTTTGGACTGGTAGATTGGAGGTTTGATACCCACTCTGGCCTTGGATTCGTTGCCATGGATAAGTCGTCGTTGCTGAGCTTGTACGATGTAAGCTATTCATTAAAGATCCCTATTCTAGATACACTTGAGTTAGGCAAAATTAGTGATTCTTAATGTAGAATGTGCTCTGTGTGGTATCGCAAACGGCAAATTATTGTTCTGTATTCTCTGATGGAGCAGCTACAGCACCTGATCTAACCTAGCCCAGGGCGTTACGCTCCTCTGCCTCATTCTAATGTATTTCCTTATGTCCAGGTACTCATATGAGAGTGAGCTTATTCTTACTGGTTACGCTACCAATTTTTGACTCATCAGTACACCAGACAGCCCTTTTCTTGAAATAAAGAATCTTACAAAATACAATAAAGTACTTTTTCTATGATAGAGTATTTCCCAAAGGAAATATTCAATATTCTCACAGAAAGGGATCTATATCTGACAAATTTCATCCGTCAAATGTTGCAATAAGTAGATATAGATCTAGATAGATATAGGTATAGTGATACAGCATGATGCAATATATAGGGTGATATCTACCCATACACATTTGGACATCAAGACAACAATATCAAAAGCGGATTAAGAGCAAGTAAAATATATGAATCCGTCAAATAGTCAACATCGTTTTTTATTGTCACAAAGTATTACTTATAGTAAAGGTAGATATGTTAGTATTAAGACATAATATTATTAATTATTAAATTATATTAAGTAATGCTTTATTCAGAAAGATTTGCTTTTGTAATAAATTGCAGTCCTCTTGGCTTCACTCAGTTGAAAAATTAATCAAAATTGACAATATTCTTTTCTTAAAATACTGTTATACGTGTAAAACGCTGGACTGAGGTGTGTGTGTGTGAATTGGGTTCAGATTAATATTACAATCATACCTATAGACTCCTCCGGGTTGTGTCCCAAGTTATAGTCAGGGGATACTGAAGTAGTCTTGAGACCTGACCAAGCTGGTCTGAACCAACTGATGAGAGAACAACTTCGTTCCAGGCGAAGATAGACAAGACAGGCTCGCCCCTCGCCCTCCCAGTGGATGCATGTTGTGCCATGGTGTAGAATCTGAAACATGTAGGCTTTATTTATAATACAATAGCAGTTAGTACTATACAAGTGAACCATGCAGACAGCATCCAATTTACTATAAAATCGGAAAGACAATCCAGACTGCACATCCACAAGTTCAAAATCGAAGAAGAGTAACAAACAGAGGAAGAAACAATGTTGTTACTAACACAAATTTTGGGAAAATCCGTCTTCAGGAGAAAAGAGAGAGAGAGAGAGAGACCAAGCATGCCGGAAACACAACGGCAGGTAAGAAAAAATGTTGAATATAAATGTATATATATATATATATATATATAAACCATGTAATATAAAAACAGTCTAGAAAGAACACAGAAAGAACAAAAACACACACTAGAATCAATACTTTAAACCGCAGTTTTTCGTATGGAAGAAACTAGAAGAAGAAGAAAAGGAAGAAAAAGTACCTACGATACTGCCAGAAGAACAGTGCAGAGGCGAGTATGTATATACGAGTATACAAATATATATGTAAACCAGTCCTCGTTTGTCTTTGAACTAACTCATATTTTTCTACCTCATCATTATTCAGTCGAAATATGGTAGCCAGATTTTGTAACCTCTTGTATGTTTTGTTTTAGTGAATTTGATAATTGCTTTATTTAAAAGCGATTTCTTTTAAATTTTAACAGATTATATCTTAAAGCAATTTTTCAATGTAAAATCACAGAATTGTGCTTACTTAATCTTTTCATTGCCTTGCCAAATTTATTGAAATTCATCATTTATGTTTAGACTATATATATGCAAATATTAGGAAACTCAAGAAAATTTCTACAATAGTAAGAAAATCAGAAAAATTACTGAGATCTTTCAACCAAAACAAGTGGTGTTCATCAGAGTCCAAGTGATGACTCAGTGATTTTTCTGATTTTTTTTACTAGAGTTTAGACGTTGATTTTTGTTTATGTGTTTGTTGTGAAATCTTGTTTTATATTCAATATAAATATATTTCATGTTTTACTAACTCTAACAAAGAGTCAGTAAAACATTACTCAACTTGGGTAATCTGACGAAAGCCGCTTGTTACGGTTGAAAGATCTTAGTCTTTTTCTCATTTCTTACTAATTTTTGGTTTGTGAACCTTCACGAACTTAAGGAGAAATAAGGGAGGGAAACCAAGCGCATGCAGCACACTAGTCTTTGCAGCAGTGGACTTGACTTTCCTCTCTTATCCCTCCTGATGATAGTTCAAACAAAAAATTTGTAAGCGTACATCATTAATTTATGTATGTTTCTTTGACCATATTGAATTTTATGTGCATATATATATATATATATATAATATATATATATATATAGTTCAATATAGACAAAGAAACATAAAGAAATCAAAAGAACACATTTACAGTCTCTAATTTTCGGTTTGAACCGTCTTCAGGAGAACCGTCTCTCCTGAAGATGGTTCAAACAGAAAATTAGAGACTATAAGTGTGTTCTTTTGATTTCTCTATGTTTCTTTGTCTATATTGAACTATATTTGTCCGTTTTGGATCGTATTTCCAACGAAAAAGTATATATATATATATATTTAAAATTTTTTTTAAGAATATATTGCATGGCCCGGAAGCATTCAGCAAAGTCTGTAACTGCTCACAGAGTTTGCTCATTCCTGCGATAGATTGCCCAAACAGAGTCCTGTAAAAACTGCGGAGCATAACTTGGCTATAGCCACCAACTGTACTCTGATCTCACAAACGTTTTGAAATATTTGATTTGTTTTGCTTATTTCAATGATTTAATTTGATGATACAATAAAACAAGGAACGAAAGGTGCCAAATTAATATAAGAAGAAGGCTGATAAAAGGTTATGTTACAATTTCTTTTTTAAAAAAAATATTGTTTTATGAGCAATATTGAGGAATGGTATTTAAGTTTCAATGCGTTTGGAGTCGCAAGGGTCAAACATTTTACAAATATCCTTAATTAAAGTAATTTTAGTCGGGACAACATAATTAAAATTCGATTAAGTTGTATTAGTACTTACTAATAAATAGTAATTACGAAATAATAACGAAGTAATCATGAAATAGTGTTAAGAAACATTGCATAACTTGTAAAGAACATACCTGACAAAAGATTAGATATTTAATATAATAAAGATAAAAAGTCCTTGTAAAAATATTTGTTTATAACACTTTTTTATATATTTTGTACTAACAGCCCGCCAGATATTTATTAAAAAGTGAAAAAAAAATTTCTGGGTCATTTCTAATTAAGATAATTTGTAAAAACAAGTTTATTCACACAAATAAAGCGTTAACCCGTAAAAATTCAACAGAATAATGAAGCTTTTTCAATGTAAATAGAAATTCGAATTGGATTTTTTATCCTTATATGTTAAAAATAAGAGTTAAAAACATTTTGACGAAATTCTGTCCTTTAATAGAGTTATATAATATTATGGTGAAGCCGAAAACACATATTTTAGGTAGTTTTAGATTTCATGTGCAATAATTAATAATGATGTGGATACTTAATTTGCAAGTAATTATGAATAATTATGCATACTCGAACAAAGTTCATTTTGAATAATTAAAAATGATGAGCATATGGAAAATCTGATTCCAGCATCCAACAAATTAATAACATTGTAATTTAAAGTAGTCGCACTTATTCCATTTGGATTAATTAATTAAAAATTATTAATATATTTGTGCATTCACTCATTTTTGCAAGTTATTTATTGATTAGTGAAAATTTCGAGTTCTTCTTACAATTCTATTTTGATAATATAATTGCCCAGCCAGTACCATGCTAGCCTCTGGACTGGTAGATGCAGGTTTCGATGCTCGCTTTGGTCCTCGTTTTCTTCACGTATCAGATTACCAAATCTGAGTGCATCGTCCATCGGAGAGTAATTTAAGCCGGCTGCATGTTAAGCACATCTTAGTCAATTTAAAGTCAGAAATAAATCTTTAGGAGAAAAATGAATTAATAGGGGCCATGGTAGCCCAGTGGCTTACATGCTCACCTCAGGACTGGTAGATCCGGGTTCGATACCTTTGGTGTAATTATGCGGGAGCCCGCCTATTATAAACCGTATTACTAGAGTAAACAATCATCCTGTCTCAGTTTAATTACCTTACTCAATTACTGTATTCAATTATGGTAAGCAAATAGCAAATTGAACAAAGAACTAACCACTATCAAAGTGTAATCTGTTACTCTGTGGAATTCACCTATATTTGGGAAAATAATAAAAATATCCTCAATAAAATGCTGTAAACAAGTTTCCAACATGTTTGATCTTCTTCAAGTTATATGTTTCAAATAAACTATAATTGAAACAACTGAAAAATAAGCAAAAGTCATATTTTTGTTATGATCTGTTGTGATGGATTAAAATGACTGAAGAAGGAAAGATGGTAGATAGGGAGTACGGTGGGTGGATGGTGTGATGGGTGGGTGGTGTGGTGGGTAGGGGGTGTGGTGGGTAGGGGGTGTGGTGTGTGAGTGGTGTGGTGGGTAGTGGAGGGTAGGGGGTGTGGTGTGTGAGTGGTGTGGTGGGTAAGGGGTGTGGTGGGTAGGGAGTGTGGTGGGTATTGGAGGGTAGGGGGTATGGTGGGTAGGGGGTGTGGTGTGTGAATGGTGTGGTGGGCGAGTGGTGTGGTGGGTAAGACGTGTGGTAGGTAAGGGGTGTGGTGGGTAGTGGAGGGTAGGGGGTGTGGTGTGTGAGTGGTGTGGTGGGTAAGGGGTGTGGTGGGTAAGGGGTGTGGTGTGTGAGTGGTGTGGTGGGTAAGGGGTGTGGTGGGTAGGGAGTGTGGTGGGTATTGGAGGGTAGGGGGTATGGAGGGTAGGGGGTGTGGTGGGTAGGGGGTGTGGTGTGTGAATGGTGTGGTGGGCGAGTGGTGTGGTGGGTAAGAGGTGTGGTAGATAAGGGGTGTGGTGGGTAGTGGAGGGTAGGGGGTGTGGTGTGTGAGTGGTGTGGTAGATAAGGGGTGTGGTGGGTAGTGGAGGGTAGGGGGTGTGGTGGTGTGGAGTGGTGTGGTGGGTAAGGGGTGTGGTGGGTAGGGGTGTGGTGTGTGAATGGTGTGGTGAGCGAGTGGTGTGGTGGGTAAGAGTGTGGTAGGTAAGGGATGTGGTGGTAGTGGAGGGTAGGGGGTGTGGTGTGTGAGTGGTGTGGTGGGTAAGGGTGTGGTGTGTGAGTGGTGTGGTGGGTAAGGGTGTGGTGGGTAGGGAGTGTGGTGGGTATTGGAGGGTAGGGGGTATGGTGGGTAGGGGTGTGGTGGGTAGGGGGTGTGGTGTGTGAATGGTGTGGTGGGCGAGTGGTGTGGTGGGTAAGAGGTGTGGTAGGTAAGGGGTGTGGTGGGTAGTGGAAAGTAGGGGGTGTGGTGTGTGAGTGGTGTGGTGGGTAAGGGGTGTGGTGGGTAGGGGTGTGGTGTGTGAATGGTGTGGTGGGCGAGTGGTGTGGTGGGTAAGAGGTGTGGTAGGTAAGGGGTGTGGTGGGTAGTGGAGGGTAGGGGGTGTGGTGTGTGAGTGGTGTGGTGGGTAAGGGGTGTGGTGTGTGAGTGGTGTGGTGGGTAAGGGGTGTGGTGGGTAGGGAGTGTGGTGGGTATTGGAGGGTAGGGGGTATGGTGGGTAGTGAAACACATCGGAGGAAAAGACATGCCAGGGATTTTTGGTAGTTGATAATCTGTTCGTTGAGAAGAATGAAACATTTTTATGTAACGTATGGTCGAAATTAACATATAGTTACAGCTATATTATCTTCTTTTTTTTGTCAAAATCATAAACAAATTGGTATAAAATTAGCAAATAAATAAAGGATTTATTAAAAAAAAATATATACAAAAGCAAAACATACACACAGGATTTCAACCTCAAAGACCAAATTTAACCGATCCTATACACACCAGCATAGAAGAACAAGTAAGAAAACGATATAGTAAGTGTATTGTAGCGGTTCATTCTCAGCAGATGTAAAATTTACCTCTAGGGGTGATTTTTTATTTTAAAGGGGAGTTGGCGATGACAGTAAGTTAGAAGGGTGAGAAGATCAATTATAACACTATCTAACCTTCTGCAGATTACTAAAAGTGACAAATATTAGCATTTTATAGCGCTAGAAAATGAATTCACCCTGTACTTCACTAAACTTAGCAATGGTGAGTGTTTGAGTCGAAGCAATTATGAACTCCTGAAACATTAAATACTCAACCAATGTAAAACATTAGGCACTTTTTTTGTTAAGACCCAATATAATATAGAATACAGAATGGTGGATGAGGGTTGTAGTTGGCTTCCTGATGCGGCTAAAGCGTCTCACGTTAAAAAGCATCGATCTGTTGTGCTTTGCTCATGGAATGGCTAGAAGGTTTATAGACATGATGACAAATCAAAACAGGTGTCTGGTGACCAGAAGGTAGTTAGTTAGCAATAAGCACAAAACCGATTATTTTCTCCTGATGACGACGGGTGTCGAAATAATAATCTGAATTCTTTCTCTAGGTTTACATTGTAAGTTATTATTTATATATGGATCCAGTAAGATTTTATCAAAATTTTGAGAGATTGACTACTGTGTATCATTAATGATCAAATGATCGGATGAAACACATCAGTAAAATAAATTCCAAACTGTTTGATTTTGTTATCTATCAGAAGAGATTTAATGAATGACAACTTTGCAGAGTGGTCTAAAAAAAAATCACGACTAATTGAGAAGTCTCTCTGAAGACTCGTAGATTAAATTGAATAAAAGGTAGAACGTCAATCCCACTGGGAGCTTGGATGTAAAAGATAGCATCTCATTCTAAGTAATTAAGAATTGCTCTTTAATATTCAACCATTTAAAAAAACGAGTATACACCTACCAGCGTACCTCTTCTAGACTTTTATTCACTATTTTTTCAATGACATTCTGTCAGTTTATAAAAAAGAAACCTACCGCATGGTATTTAACTTTGCACATTACTTTTTAACCATCCCTATGAAATATGAATGGATTGATTCTTGATAAAAACCATTGTAATTTTCCTTTTTCATTTTAGAGGTTATAAAAACAAGATAGAAATATTTTAAACGGGAATGAAAATATAACAACCGTTACCCTGAATTGCCCTTAAAGTAGTGAAGACACGGTTTACAGGAAATAATTATTTACAGGAGTTCTTATTTCATTTTTTTTGAGACGAGATTTGATTTATAACAGATGAGAGAGTGCTTATGGAGATAATTCAGAATAATCGCAAATGCAAAAAAAAATGGATATATAAAATTAGTAATTTATTACAAGAATCAGACAGCCGCACAAATGCTGACAATAACTAGTAATCAACAACAAGAAGAGTGCATATTTAAAAAGTCAAACTTAATGCAATATATAAATTGGGGCTGCGCAACCCAAAACAATTCATATATTGGAATGTCAGTGCCATCCTTCTCAAGAAGAAATAAGAGTTACTTCGCTCTCAACTAATAAGGGTATGCTAGGAAAGGGAACAACAGTCATAAAGAAAGGGATCGACAGACATCGGCTGCGAATGTCCGAGGCAGTATAGATACATGAAAGACAGCCAGTCTCAAACTGGCAAAAAGTCATATTCACAATGAATAAACTAGAATATTTCATTTTACTTTTGTTTATTTTATTTTAATATTTATTATTTTATATTTGTTTATTCTGTATTATATGATGTTTATAGCACTTGTAACAGATAAGTTCATTTTTTTTTCTAAACAAATACATTTAAAAAATGGAAAGAAGTTAAAGCATTATACTAAGCCTGAAGGTGATTCGCGATGAACAGAGACCCGTCGCGACGAACATAACACCAAGAATGGGAGAATTGCTGCATTAATTAGCAGATGCGAAGGTAAAAATCATATCTAGAAGCTATGAAAAGGTTAAAATGAACACAAAGACGATCCAAACTGGACACAATTCGAGTTCAACATTGAAGAAGAGTAACATACAGAGTAAAGAAACATATTTACAAACGCAAATCTTCGGGCAATCCGTCTTCAGGAGAAAGAGAAAGGGAGACCAACTTACCGTTTAACGTTGTGGTCGGTTACTTGCCATTGCGTATTCAACGTACTTCGTCTCTCCTTCTCTTTTCTCCTACCCGAAAATTTGAGTTTGTAAGTGTGTTTCTTTACTCTGTGTGTTACTCTTCTTCAATTTTGAACTCGTATATATATATATGTATATAAAGATTTTACATAAACTTTCACGTGAAATAAACACATGTATTGTTTTCCTCTTTTCATATTGTGGTTTGGTCATATATATATATATATGTATATATATATATATATATATATATATATATATATATATAAGGTATTGTTTTCTTGACTACAATTACTAATAAACACGTTTTTCTTCTTCTCGGAATTTTGGTCAGGTTTAATATATGGAATCACCTTTTCGCCAACGTTTCGTCTTTATTTAAAGACATCCTTAGGGCTATAAACTAACAAAAACAATGGACATTTGTCATATCTACTTTACATTTATCATAAAACAACCAAAAGTAAGTAAAAGTTAGTTTTTTGGAATTTTTTATGATGAATGTAAAGTAAATATGACAAATATCCATTGTTTTTGTTAGTTTCTAGCCCTGAGGATGTTTTAAAATAAAGACGAAACGTTGGCGTAAAGGTGATTCCATATATTAACCCTGACCAAAATTCCGAGAAGAAGAAAAAAGTGTTTATATGAATATATATCAATGATCAAATAACAATATAAAATGGGAAAAAAAGACTAAGATCTTTCAACCGTAACAAGTGGTTTTCGTCAGAGTCAAAAACCCTACTGAAACATTAGATGCAGAAAACATCTGATGAGGAGTTGATAAGAGTGGGAGGGAAGTGTGGTATTTTAAAATGGTATTTTAAAATATAATCTATCCAAACAGAGCCGACTGCAGCAGCTAGTATATTTACTTTCTATCTCATTTTTTACAATTGTGTAATTTTTCACAATTGAATAAGTAATTCAGGAAAGGACAAATCAATGTAAACAAAGAAACATAGAGAAATTAATAATTTACACATAGAGCTTCTAATTTTCGGTTTCCCTCTCTTATCTCTCCTGATAACGGGTAAAATCGAAAATTAGAAATCGTAAGAGTGTTTTTTAATTTCTCCATATTTTTTTATCTACATTGAGGGTTTATTTATTTGTTCTTTCTGGATTGTTTTTTCATCATAATAGTATCGTTGAATTGGCATTTGGAGGGTTTTTTTATGAACTGTTTATAAACTATATATATATGTACATAAGTGTTTGTTTAACTATCTGTCTATTTGCTATGCATTTCCTAATAGTTTTATTAATTATTTGTCTGTATTAGTTTTACACGTTAATTTGACTGACCCACGAAAGATGGAGGCCATATTGAGTACAGCTCAAAGGTAATCATTACAGGGAAGACAATAACTTTTGACCTTCAGCTGCTATTTAATTCTTTCATTTTCACCTGCCAATCAGTAGAAGTTTTATTTACAAAACTCGATGACAAAAATATTCACCAAGTAATTTCATTTAAAGAACACATATTTTCATGCCAATCATTTCTTTGAAATTATGAAAAGTTTATGTTCAGAAGTTTTGATGAAATGAAATAACCCGTTAATAGCATCAGGATACTAAGTACAAAAACTTTTGAAACTCTCCAAGGTTGGACTAGAAAATAAGACTATAAAACAACAGCAAACAAACTTCAGTTACAATCAGGCTTTTTACTTAAAACCTATCACCAAAACATTCAATGTGTAAGGCGTGACTGATTTATCAGTGGGAGTTTTAAAACTAATCTATCCAAACAGAGCCGACTGCAGCAGCTAGTATATTTACTTTCTATCTCATTTTTCACAATTGTTAACTATCTTTCTTTTTTTTGTTTTTATATATTTGTTCCTTTTATTTATTTATTCAATGGTTTGTTTATGTTATGGCAGCGTCGCAGATGTATTTCGAGTCGAGTAATCACACACCTTATTGTTACTCGAGATCTTATCGTAACCGACCGAGACGATCTTATCGTTACTCAAAATCTGATCATAACAGAGCAAGACGATCTTATCATTACTCAAGATCTTATCATAACTACTGAGATGATCTTATCGTTATTCAAGATCTTATCATAACAGACCGAGACGATCTTATCATTACTCAAGATCTTATCATAACAGACCGAGACGATCTTATCATTACTCAATATGTTATCATAACTACCGAGATGCTCTTATCGTTACTCGAGATGACTGAATGAGGAAGAGTTAACAGAAAACGAAATCTGTATACTTGAAAGCAGACTTGGGAGCGTACTAAATGATATATACATCTAAGTTGGAGAAAGAGGTACATTACATTTTTAAATGATTCAGAGCCGGAGTACACTAAACATCGAATGTGCAAGAACCATAGTTGAGAGTACTCTTAATGCTGGATGAGTCTGGGTTGAAGTATGAAGTACAGTAAATATTAGACCTTCATCTCATGTTTTGAACTTGTAAAAGTTTTACACACTAAGCACTGTTGCAGGACTTTTTGAGAGTTATCTGGTCAGATAATTAACTTACTTACTTAACTCTTAAGTAAGAGAACTGCAGACCTAGGTCCTGCTAGAGCCTGTCCTGGCTACAGGTGAGGTCAGTGGCCACAAAGCCTTCCGCCTGTTAGCTAATCAGCGTAACCTGTTAACCACTCTCACAGCGATAGCGCCAATTGATAGACACATGGGAATCAGGGCGTCTCCAGACAGAAGAAGAACCCTCCCAGAAGAGTGATCTCTGAGCCCGCGAGAGAGGCCAACAGCTAGATCACGAAATTAATAATTGAAACAAATACAGATACCTGTACCTTACTAGCTTGCAATGCGGCCCATACCCCATTTAAATTTTCCCAGGTAATACCCTCTAGACCATAGACTGCACTCACCTGGAGAGTGTGATGATTGATGTTGGAATGCGATACTGGGAAGAAACTAACGCCGTGATCATTACTTAACGGCTGGACCGGCTTGTAGCATTCAACTTCGATGTCTTCCAACACTTCAGACCGAGTGTCTGTCTCCATCGCCTCATGTATGCCACAGCTGGAAGAAAAAACAACTTCGTTATATACAAATCACATTGTATTCAATAGAATTAAATAAAAATAAAAAAATACTATGTTTTACCTCGAGGTTTGCTGTTGGCCTTCAAAATCTCTGATTCTTGAGTTGTAGTGTTGATGGAATGAAGCCATTTTATCCATGATGGCTTGCGTTTTGTAAATCTTGTCCAGGTTAATTAGGCCTCCCGCACCGATCCGGGTGAAGTAGTGGTCTTCTCCATTGTAGTCGGAGATGAACTGAAGCCAACCATTGTCAATTTAGTTATTCATACGGCAACACTTGTATGACTACAATCAATCCTTTACAGAAACATGTGGACAGTGTAGTATAAACCTTACATCGGATATCCAAATTAGAAATAAACGTCAGGTGTAGCAAGTATATTACATTGACTACTCCGGAGTTAAGCAAAACTCCCAATGTACAGTCAACCCGGTAATGTTGATTCAACATCAATCGAGCATAACTACAATGACTGAACGATTTGTTGATAACTTTTAACAATTACCAACACATCCACACTTATAGGCTTTCAACTTTTAAAGCTGGTCTAGGATAGGGAAGTTTGGCACATTTATTTTTTGCCACCCACTTACGGTGCATAACTAAAGTGGGCGCAAAATAATAAATGTACCACACTTTCCGCCCCTTGAACAGCCCTACAAGGTGAATGCCTGTAAATGGGGGTGTTGGTAATCAATCAATCAAAAAATCACCAAAGAAATGCCCAAATTCTATTTAATTTGAAGGAGAAAGGTTTCATATTCTTGCCAATTTTCCCTGCCTCAAAAAAAGGTTTAGGGTAAAAAAAAACTCGAATAATTAATTCATATATAATGCTATTAGAATTTTTTCAATCAATATCGAAAACTAGCATTTTTATTAGCATTTTTCGATAGTAGCTCGTATGCTACTAATGAATTAAACAACTAGTGTTAATAAGATGCCACGAGCTTTATACGGCGGACTTATCGAAACCGGGACTTTTTCTAAAACTGTAAATTAACAGTGAAAAAGAATCAAGAAAATTTATTTAAAAATTATTCAAACCAAAATAATTTGCAAACGAATTATTTTAGAGTAAATCTGGAAACAAATAGTCCATTAAAAATTGATTGTCTAGAGCTTTTTTTTTGAAAAGTTTTTCCCTCTTACGCTATGTTGAAGAAATGTAAAGTACACTTTTTACTTTATGTAACCAAAAGGGCTAAAAGGATAATCTATTTCAGTGGTTCGAAAGAGTGTTCTGCGATTGATTCAGGGATCTTGTTCCTTATAGTTTCATTATAAAATTATTTACTGTAAGAATCGAATAAATGGTTTATTTAAATAATTTTAATGTATTTTATTATTCTAAATTTAAACAGTAATAATGGGCACTAACCAAAAAAAGGAAAGAAAAACAAAATATAAAATAGTATTTCTCCCCCAGTGTAAATATCATCTAGTAATTTCAAACTACTGTTTGCAAAGTTTAGAACAAATAGTTAACCTTTTTTGCAGTTTTTTTAAGACAAAGAAAACTTTGGCTAATTTGCCAGCATAAAGTTATATACCCAACAACTTTTTGTACTTGCATTATTTGTACTCTATTTGTAATTGCATTAATTATTTCAAAACAGTTATACCAAACTTTCTAATTTCAAAATTAGTAAAACTAGATATAAGGAAGGAATGAAAGTCTGTTTTCATCAGGAGTCGACAAAATGTTCCATCACCACTACCCCATCCCAAAATATTTTTCTTTTTATCGACTCCCTATAAAAACATTATTGGAAGCAACACATATTTTCATATTGATAATACCAACTTATATTTTTTCCACATTGGTATAATCAAGAAATTAGGTGACTTGCATAGAAATCCAATCAAACATCTTTGTTTCTCACTTGTAATGGAATTCCTGAATAACTGATAAAATTAATAGAGATAAAATCAAATAAAGATTGAAAATTAATAGAGATAAATTAGAGACTGAATAAAGATAAAATTAAAGATTTATGGCAGTTTGCTTAGAGTTGTTATATTATATTTTCATAATGCCTCAAATATACAGATGTCTTTTCAAATTTAGTAGAGAATGATATAGATCAAAATATCTCGCCTGTAAGTTTACTACTACAGGATAATAGAAGAATATGCTGGCATACCTCTTCTACTGAAATGTATAACATTAATGAGGAGAGTGTCATTTGTGAGCAGCAATAACAGTGCTGATATTGGGTTCAAATTCAGAGAGTTTTAGCCTCAAGTCACCAATTTTTTTCAAGCTTAGTCTGTTCCTCTGTTTTGTCAGAATTGCGTTTGCATGCGAAAAACCCTTTACTATTTATCAATACCCTTTCGAATCTTGTTTGCTTTTCAACCCTTTCGTGTATTTGAGTTTTTATAAACACAACTATGAACATTAAATATTTATTGACCCCTGTTTCACCACTATGCATTTACCAACCCCTTGGAGTTCTTATCGACCCCAGAGAGCCAATATAGACCCCTGGTTTAGACATAATTTTCTCTTTTATCATCCTTACTTTATATTTCGTTTTTCCATCTTCCTTCTTGTACTAGTCCTTTAACTCCTGTTTTTATTACTGTCTGTCTTTTCATTCCTTCTAATTCTTTTCTAAATATATCTTTCCTATACTGATTTTATCGCTGTAACATTTTATCCTTTCCCTATAATTTCATATGGCATGCTTCTGTTCCAATTTTGTTTTTCATTATCTTCTAATTCACACTCCTTCGAAATTTTTTTTATCCTTCCTGCTTATATTTATCTTTTCATGTTCTCTTTCTATTCTTTCTCCACATACTTTCTTTAATGTAGCACCATATCTTTTTACGCCTTTCTTTTTATCTCCTTCTTCTCTCCCATCTTTTCACATACACTAATTGTTCATGTTTCGACTCTTCCTCTCTTAATATTTCTTTTCACTTTACCTTCTTTTATTGTTTCCCCTCATGTTATTCTTTCTTCTAGTTCTTTTCCAGCTCTTCCCCCCTCCCCTTTCTTACGCTTTATTATAAGTTTATAATATTTTGTTGTATTGCTTAAACCGATCCCCTAGCGGGTGATAACGTCAGCCGTTTACCGGCTTTTTGTTTGATCGGTGATTCGTACAGATTCTATATTGAGAGCCCAGTTTTCACCTAAATTGGTAGGGATCTTTAACGAGTACCTAACATCGTATAGGCTCAGAACCGACGGCTTAACGTTCTCTCTGAGGGATGGCATACTGAGATTTATTTCACATCCCGCTTGAATAAATCGAAGGCCAGGTGGGGATTGAACCCCGGACTCCCAGCCCAGAGGCGAGTATGTTAACGACTGAGCTAACCTGGCCCTTTTATAATATTTTACATAAAGACCTTTATTATGAAGAGTGGTGTCCATTACCTCTAGGTTAGTCCTGTCTCCAGCGGGTGCGAGCACTATGAGACTGGGAGTAGAAGAAATGATTTCCTTGAGGTCGCGCAGAAAAGCGCCAAAGAATGGCACTAAACGGCACTCAGGCATGAGTAAAGCTCTGGAGAGGGCTCTTTCATACTCGACTGAGAGAAGAGCGGCCGACAGCGACTCCAGCCCCGGCACGGGCTCCTTCTCGCTTATGGACAGCCAGAACGGCTTCAGCTTACCTGACCTGCTCAACAATAAACCAACCGTCTTACTCATACAGTTTAAAATACATGAAAAACTAATATACCACATAAACACTACCATGTTCAGATAAAAATCATTGAAATCAATTAATGAACTACAATATAATGGACCTGCTAGTTATATAAAGTTAGTAACATAGTTTTACAAAGACAATGTGTAATTTCAAATGCAATTTTAAGCACATTTAATTCTTTATAATAATTGACACTCCGATAATCAAAAGACAGAACTACGAAAATTTAATACTCCCAGAAGCTTAGCTATTACTCCTTTAGCTGCTATATGTACTAAAGACTTTGTTCTTCTCACTTAGTATGACTCATTCAACATCAAGTACAAGCGTATTGGTTTTTCTAATGCAAGGAAATAAGTATGGGATCATAATATAATGCAATATTCTTCATTAAGAGTTAGTTGTTATTAAAGATGATTTTTAGCTTCAAAAATTGCATTATTAGAAATGATGAAGGAAATAATTAACTTTTTTTTTATTCAAGATGTACTTCGTTTTGATTTTCAATATAATAGTATTGATGATCAACTTGAGGTAATGATGAATTCCTGTGAAGGGAGAGTAGTGGTTTGATGATGCAGTGATGCAGTGATGATTATGTGAGCAAGGCAAGCAAGTAGTTTCCGCCGGCCTACAACCTTAACACTGCTGGAGGCCGAAAGAAACCCCTGCCCGACCTCGCCTTCTTTACACAAAAATATCTTCCTTTTTAAAAATAAAACAAACTCTTTATGTTATAAATAAACATATTATATTTCTAATATTAATGTATAGTACTAACAATCTCGTTAATAGAAAAAAAATATAAACGGAATTTAATTATATTAACAGGAAAAGACAGGATACAACTATATAAAGGAAAGGTTAATAACAGTTACTTATTATAGAAAGAAAAATAAATCATCTAAATGGGAAAAGGTCAAATTAATTACGATTTAATTTTAACAAAATTCAATCAATACCTTTTCACAATACATTAAAAGGTTAAACATAGAATATAACCTGGTAAGTTTTCTTCTCTATTCGGACAGTTTCATCTACACATGCATACATATATCTTCAGTATAAAGTGGCATAATGAGTGATTATATATTAGAGGTTGTACTCGGTATGCTCTTGATAATACATACGTTCTGAAATCGGGCGGAGATGAAAACTTAATATATGTACATGATGAATTGTCATTCTAACAGTATATCTTGTAGAACATTTAATAACCAATGCTAAAAAACACATATTAAATGGTTTTTTTTCAGCACGTCATCTGCATCGGACACTATCCCATTCTCATTTTACACTGTAAGTAGGTACAAGTAATGCTATCACATATCCTTAACTGTCAGCGTGAAAAAAATAAGTTATAAATATACAAAATAGTAAGATAAGCTAAAAAAAAAAGAAAGTTAGTTTCAACCAACGATCAATAAACTAAACAATGGTTTTATTATATTCGTCTTGAAGGGATGTGTAAGAGCAAATATATTTATTTTGTTATTTCTATATTACATGAGTCACAACAATGAAGAATAACACCAGTGACATTGATAGCACAGATACAGATTAATTACAGGAGACATGTAATGAGGAATTAAGTAATAAGTAATTACACTTCTTGGAGTGCAAGTATGCCATAATGCTATATTCAATAGAGACTCAAATATAAGTATGGCAAGAAATCACTAAAACCAGTTCTCAAGTCTCTCGGCTACATCCTCTTCAAAAGCCCTCGCAGTTTCCCGTAGTATTGTTAGCATTCAGTACTACTATTAGGAGTAATACTTAGTTTTTCTGTTTCAAAACTTTATACTTCTGTAAGTTCTCTCACTAACTTATTATCAAAATTTCTATTGTAATTTCTTATTTGTAACTAATTACGCTTTTTATATTCGTTTGATTTTTGAATGATTGAATTATTTCTTACATTTCCTCTGTTTTGTAGGCCTATGAAAAAGGTTTTTAAATAATAACCGAAAAGTTGGCAATGAAAGTTTAATTTGAATTTAAAAAACTTTAAAAAGTCCTGATAAACTTTAATTTTCTTTCTATTTCATAGTCGATAATTTTATCAATATTTATAGTATATGCATGTACACAACAAACAATCTCTTCAAATTATGTACAATTAAAAAAGAAACAAAAACCAACCAAAGATATGAAATTGAGAATGACAATGATAATAAAAGTAAGAAATATTTAAATTTAAATACAATGATAGAATAGTATAATACATGCTTGCCCACACTACAAGGTGTCTGGCTGGGTGATAATGCCAAGTACATCAAGGTAATAGACTCTGCATGGTTACTTGTTTTATAATTTTTAGTTTTTGCACAAAAATCGTCCTTAACAAACACTTCAATTAAAAATGTCAGAATTAAACATTATTTTTACATGTCTTTACGCCAATCTACTTGTCAAATAACCATAGTTCTGAAAAAGTAGTTTTTGATTTTAGGTCATTAATGGTCGGAAAAAGTACATCCACTTTAACTAAAAGGAAATAAATGTAGTAAGTTCAAACATCAAATTATCCACACTTATGTTAGCATATTGTTATTTTTTTAAAAAAAAAAACTTTTTACTTCTAACATGCCCTTTGACATTTAAAGTAAACATTTCTTTTTTTTTTTTAAAAAAATGAAAATAATATTTCACGGACATTTTATTGTAACTGATTTTAAATTCAAATATTTAATTTTTTTGCCTAATCATGTTCTAATCATTCTAATAATATTGATAATATTATAATAAAATTGTAAATATTAATACATATTAATTAACTTAATTAATTATTTCATTAATTTATTTAATTATAAATTAATATATATATTAATTTAATACATTTTTAAAATTATTGCTTTATGCTATTTTTAAACAGAGTTCAACTATTAGTTAATTTGTTTCCCATATTTTACCAATCATTTTTATTTCATTTGGTGTTATCATAAGACTACTACAAGTGGCATAAAATAAACAATAATGGTTATTCAAATAATTAGTAGTTTTCGAAGGAATTTGTTGAGTCGAGCAGTCTATTCTGTATCACTTGAGGGAATAAAAAAAGGCTGTGGCCCACATTTATTTTAAAAAAGCAAGATTCCTTTGAACGAATATTTTAAAGTGTTTGCAATGGTTTAAGTGACGAACTCAAATTAAAAAGAAATCTGCTTTTAGATGCTTAACTAAACTGATGTTCTTTCACAATTAAGAAATGTGATATTTATCAAGATTGCTACAAGAAATTTCTTCAACATAGCAGTTGAGATAAATGAAAATGTTTTTGAACAAGGAGTTGGGAATCACTGGAGTTCAGATTTACTAAAGGAAAGTTATATCGATTTCATTAGAATCAGGAAGCCATACGACTGTAAAGAACAAGTACATAGTAATAGAAAACCAAAGTGATGAATAAATTCATTATTTCAATGAACGTTATTTCTACTGGTGTTATTATTGATTTGAGAATGAAAGTGTATTGTAATAATATCTGGTTTATTCTGAGATCTAAGTAGTGCTCAACCAGAGAATTTTCGTTAGGGGACTTCCACCCAACTCACCACAATCAGAAAGTGCGCAATCTGATGGCTGTTCAGGGAAAGTAAGTGAATAATTTTGTAACTGAAAGTAATAAATCATTTGCTAGGAATTCCCAGACTACTGTGCCTCTTTTTAATGACAATATTAGATTTATTCTTGTGATTAGAAGTTCCCTTCTTCTTCCTACAAAAACTACAAGTTACATCATGTTCAGAGTTTTGATATCCATGGGGTCGATAATGATCTAACTCCAGCCCTCTTGGATGCCATTGAACCAAACGTGTAACACTGGTGGGAAGGAAATTCTAAGAGAGGAAAAAAGAACTCAGAGTTTTTTTCAAAGGATTGAACACCCAGTTTCAGTTTCCTTAGACATCATTGATCTACCCGTGTAATATTGGTGTCAAAGATGGTAGGAAATTACCACGGATACAGAGTGTTCAGTACAAGGATTAAGCACTGCAGTTTCAGTTCTCCTGATATTCTCCAAATATCATTCAATTCCTAGTGTAACATTGGTGCCAAAGTACCAGGAATGATAATTCTGTAGATATCACTGAACTGAAACTAAGGGGACTAAAACAGTAGTTTCAGTTCAGTGATTCAGTTTCAGTTCGATGTGCCGAAAAGTGGCTGTAAAAATAGTTCGAAATTCCCAAAGGGTAAGGGTTTAAAGTATCATAATTAAAAATTGCATCATCAGTTCGGTTATATCTCACTGGACCATCCGTGTAACATTGGCGGAAAAGATTACGTGGTATTTCTGAATGTACTTAGTACCAGGACTGAACGCTGCAGCTCAATCGGTGATCTTTGAATAACATTTTTTTACGCTTAAGACTATTAATAATTCACATTTATTTCCTGAAATTAATTTTATTAAAAATCAATTATTCGATTGAACCAAAGCTAAATATGTTCAAAAATGAATATGACTTACTTTAGGCCTGCAACAATTTCCATTGCGGAGTTGAAGTTGCCAATATTCCAACAGGTGACAGCTACACGGAGCATGCATGATAGAACAGCTTTGCGATCATCGTGGGTCGGCTGAGAGATGATCAAATGGGTCACCCATGAACTCACCTGCAACAAATAATACAATATTGCAGAGATATGTAGCAGAATAGACAAAAGCGTTGGCCAGTTCAAAAGGGATTACCCTTATCTGGCAGGTGAACAAACTGAGCTTCTTCTACTGTATTTGAAAGGCTTTTAATAGTGAATCAGCGTGGATTTCACTAGATTAGGTGGGATTAACCGTTAAAATTGATTTTCACTAGTAAAACCCTTTGAAATAGAGTTTGATATATAATTGGAGCTAGCAAGTAATGCTGAAAAGAGAAAAGCACTTGAAGCTGTGAAGAGGAGAGCATAAGAGGCCAGTGAGATGTGCATTCGGTCTAATGTGCCACTCCCCACACACAAAGTGATCCCTTCGCCATCTCTAACCGATGTCCTCCTCTCCAATCTCCTCCCTCTACAACTCCAATATTTTCCAGTTCCATTACACAGCGCTATCTTGTTTGACAAGTAATTACAATCAAAATAACACTTCAATTATAATAATATGTTTTACTTAAATAATTATTTCAATAAATATATAAAAGCTGTTATTATAAAAACATATATATACAAACCAGAACTATTTAAATCCATTGTATGAAATCTCTCCAATCAAAATCCTAAACAAATCACTATCATTCTGCGAACCCAACAAAATCATACACCTTGCTTCGTTATGTCATCGGTTTGAATTTAAAAGTAATCCATTATTTGTATTCATATTTATAAATCACGATTATTGTTATTAGTTAAAACTTGGTATTATGATTTCATATTAATGTTATTAATCGTTTGTATTTGTGGTTATGACTCAGGATTATTGTTATTCCTATTCAATTTCAAATGCCGGACTCTAATTCCACAGACATCAGAGTAAAAAGAATAATGAAGTTGCTACTGAAATTTCCGGTGGTACTGTCGAGAGGGGGCACTCGAGATTCAACACTTTTCAAAGCCTCCCCCACTGTGAATTCCCATTCAGCTAATCTGAAAGGACACCCGAAGGTATGAGTGACTACTGGCTGAAAGAGGTCTAAATATTAGCAAGTATTCACCACTCTTCTTCCACCAACATCTCCACTCGTCACCAATTAGCTTATTTTCAAGTCTAATACATATCCACATTTTTTTTCGAGTTATTTACTTAACATATTTTACCCCTCTAACATATTTTAACCATCTCTAACCACCACAGTCTTTTTAAAGACGTAGTATTATATTTAAAATTAGCTTTTTATTTATAAAATTATTTCCCCTTTGTAGAATATTTAGAGTGAGTTTTTCTTCTAAACAAAATAACATTTTTATTATTATATTCCTTCCAACTGAAATATGATAAAAGTATTGGGATGTATTAATATAAATTGAGAGTTTCACAATAATAATGTTTTTGATTTCATGAAAGAGAAGGTTGGGTTGTCATTCTATTTTAAACAGACTTCAGAATTTGGGAGTCTTGGGACTGAGTAGAGGGACAAAGTAAGTACATTCATTTGTCGTTTTGCACTGTTATGTATAATGTAACAAATCTATATTAATTATCATGAAATTTTATAAATTAATAAAGCAAATCTATGATTTTTCTGTATGATTTTGTTAGATATACAGTATTGTAAGTGGGGATAATACTAGTGGATATATCTTTAGATATGGATAACTGAGTTACGAGTTCCTGTATGTGTGTGTGTGTGTGTGTGTGTGTGTGTTCTTCTATGTGCGTGAATGTGTGTATATGCAATTTTTTCAAAAAAAAATTTTTGAATATTCTATATTCAAAAAATAGTACTATTGTACTATTTGAAAAATATTGTACGGTCCATAATGAAATTATACCCATTAAAAGTCATTGTCCGAAGAATAAATAGACAGTTTTGAGCAAGTCTCAAACACAAAAAGTTCCTTTGTATTAATCCAATATCAATGTTTTTACACAATAATTTTTTTTATTGAAAACTTCAACATAATATTACAATGATTTTTTTTTTAAAAAAATTTATTATGGCTTATAATTCAATAGGGTTGCCCAGTAGTTTACGTGCTCGCTTCTGTACAGGTAAATTCAAGGTTCGATACCAACTCCGGTCCTCGATTTATTTACCTGGTAGGTAAAAAAGTCTTAGCATGACGTACTCAGATAGGATGTTAAGCTGTCGGTCCCGAGTCCATAGGATGTCAGGTACTTGTTAAAGATTCCTATTCTAAATATATTTCAGTTAGGCAAAATTTATGATTCCCAATGTAGAATGTTCATTGTTTGGTATGAGAAAGGGGCAAATTTTGTCCTATGTTTGTCCTCTCATCGAACTGCACTGTATTAGAACTACTAATTACTTACGAATATAAACTACCCATCCAAATACACTTGCTCAATCCTTGTATTCAACCATAACACCTTCAAAGCCATTAAAAAAGAGATCAACCACGAAAAACAGTACAAAGCAAATAGTGTAAAGCTACAAATAGGTAACACTTGATTTCTGTTAATTTAGCACAACTGTAATTTGTAAATGTAATATTTAAGCATTTAATTTGGGGAAAAAAAATTACTTGTTAATAATTGAAAGCAAACAAAGTTCCAAGTTTTAAATTTCCAACTAAGTTTCCAAATAAAAGCAATAGCGAAATGGTATTAATTTAGAAAAAAAAAATCCACTTGTTGAGCATTTATGTGGGAAGGAAGTTTCAAGTTTTGCTGGCTTGGCAAACGTGCTCTTGGTAACCAAGTGTATTATAGAATAACTCCTTATCTCTAGCTCTCCCGAGTCTTTCCAAACTAACTTTAATTAGTTCTTATAAAGGAGCTTTGCTTTATTAATCAATGTTTTCGAGAATCAGGACACAATATTTATTTGTTGGGATAATTATTAAACATTATCATATTAACGACAAACTTTCATGCGAAACTTTACTGATGTGAGATTTCTAAATGAATACACCTATACATCGCTGTAAACATTTCACTACAACAACGTTCTGTAATTAATGAATTTATTATATATTAATATTTATTATAGTTTTTTATCTGTTTGTACCCATAAAGTTAATATTTATAGAAAGGAAAAAACGAAAACAAAAGAATATATATATATACTTTTTCGTTGGAAATACGATCCGAAACGGACAAATATAATGTAGAAAAACATTATCTGAACCAGTGTGCTTGGTTTCCCTCTCTTATCTCTCCTGAAGACGTTTCAATCCAAAAATTAGAGACTGTAAGTGTGTGCGTTTGATTTCTCTATGTTTCTTTTTATACATTTGACTAATATATATATATATATAAAGATTTCACATAGACACGTGAAATAACAATCAATGATCAAACCACAATATGAAATGGGAAAACAAGACTAAGATCTTTCAACGGTAATATGCGGTCTTCGTTAGTTGGGTTTTGGACTCTGACGAAGATCGCTTGTTACGGTTGAAAGATCTTAGCCTTTTTTTCCCATTTCAAATTGTGGTTTGATCATATGTATATATATATATATATATATATATATATATATATATATATATAGGTATAGAGGTTGCACAGTCCGTCTGTGATATAAGAATATTGGCCGAAAACATGAGCCTCACTTTGCAGTGAACTCCTGTTCCCTTTCTATTTCTGATTTCTTTGGTGGTTGGTTTTTTCTATTGTCCGCTACGGTTATTGATTTTATTTTTATTTTACTTGATACTCTCATTTGTCTTTTAGGAAAAGTAGCCTTTGTCTTTATTTCAATGGGAGAAGAGGTTTCACAGTCCCTATTGATTAAAGGATGTTGACACTCGACTCCAACTTCTTCACGTAGAGACCCCTCGAATTACTGGTTATGATGAATAACAAACGTTTCCTCTTCTGTTTGTTATGACGACAGTTCATATTTCTATTGATGGATGGTTGGTTGATGGTAGAGAATTTTGAACTGTTGACCTGGTGGTGATATTTGCGACATGTTTCAACCATTCTCTGGTTATCTTCAGGCCTGAAGTGAGGCTCATGTTTTCTGCCAATATTCTTAAATCATAGTGGGAATGTGCAATCTCTATACCCATTGGTTGAAATAACGGAGGCTTCGCTGGGCAACGGGTAACTAGGACCGCACTCATGGACCTACAAATTCTATTCTCCTATTGGTCACCATCGTAAAGAATCATATTCCTTTCCTCGGATAGCTCATAGAAAATATATATATACACTTAAAATTCGAAAAGATGATCTAAACTGGACGCAAATCAGTTCAAAAACAAAGGAAACCAAACACAGAGAAAGATAGTGTGAAAGATAGTTAACATACTTGCAAACTCAAATTTTCGGATGATCCGTCTTCAAGAGAAAAGAGAATGGGCGACGAAGCACGCCGGAAACACAACTTGGTTGTTTGTGTTTCCGGCGTGCTTGGTCTCCCATTCTCTTTTCTCCTGAAGACGGATCATACAAAGATTTGAGTTTGTAAGTGTGTCTCTTTCTCTGTGTGTTGCTTTCCTTCGTTTTTGAACTGATATATATATATATATATGTATATATATATTCATAATAGTATTGACCATGGAATGAAACAAAACTAAAGTTTATCCGGACTCGGTGAGTTCTTCAGGTTCAAATTAAACTCTCATTGCCAACGTTTCGGATATTATTTAAAACCTTTTTCATTGACAGAAGTATACATTTTGAAACAGAAAAACTAAGTATTATATTACAAATTACTTTACAAAAGAAAAATAGTCTGTGAATTTCAACAACAACTTCTTACAGTAGAAATCTTAATTTTTTTTTTTTTTTTTAGTGTGGTTTGGACGTTGATTTTGATTTCAAGTTTTTTGTGAAATTTTTATATATAGTTTTATATATATATATAAAAGCTCTATTGAAACCTATGCCTATTTTCAGTTTAACAGCTTTTTGAATTAATTTTTCCAATTTTCTGAAGTTCGGGACAAGATACATCAGTTCTCCAAAATTTTTCTTCCTGTACTCCGGAATAAAAGTTTCTGGAACTCGTATTTTTTTTCTACAGAGTGGCACAAATTGCTATTCTTTGATCCATTTGAACTGTATTAACACGTTTCGGTCTCCATCGACCATTCTCAACGATATTATTTACAAAGGTAGTTTCACAACTTACTTAAAACTAATACAATTCAAAACAAAAAAAGTCAAATAAACTATACACAAAGTCAATTGCACATAATCATAACAACGGAAGTTATCAACAGGTAGTGGCAAATATAAATAATATAAATATATTTATATAAACCAGGTTCAGAGAAAGGACACACATGAAAGAGCTCACCGAAATTACTACTATATTGCGACCGCGTTGCCACCTAGTAGAGAGATAAAGAAGTCAGTTGTTTGGAAGACAGGCAATAACTGACGTCATATCATTCAACAGAGATTGAATCAGTGAAGCCAACCAACGGAGGGAGGGGAGACAAAGATAAAAAAGAAAGAATGACAAGAAAATAAATTAATACAGCTAGTTAAAGAAAAATATCTTATAAAATAAAAAACCAAATATAAGGAAAAATGAATAAGAAACCAAAAGTATTATTAAAAGTACTGAATAAATAATCATTAACCATTGAGGTTAAGCTGTGGTTTTCAATGTGGAATAAAATAAAAACATCCTTTGTTGAACTTTTGGATGAAAGTTCTTTATCAGAGAAGTGCTCAGGAAATACGGCAAAGGTACTGAGAGTGACACACAGTTTAGCAGCAGTGGTCAGAATACATAAATAATAAAATAACAATAATACATCAGAATGCATTAATAATGAAACACTTGTATGACAAACACCTGTGAGGAGTAACTACTGATCAACACTTTTTGGCTTTTTCTTTAAATTTTTCAAAGTTGTTAAATTGTTTGTATAAATAAGTGGAAATATATTTTATCGATAGGAAGTGAATGTTGAACTAAAATATTCTATCAATAAATGAATTTATAGCAATCGAGTAAAAAATTAGTAAAATTTATAAAGCAAATACCAACTAATTATTATATATTAATTAACTACTAATTACCGATAGATATTGTGCTAATTAGTAACGGTGATTAGTGTTACTAATTAGGATGTCTGTCAACCGATTTAATCAAGAGGAGAATATATAGGGCCGAGAAGGCAGTTTGTGTTGAAGTTGCAAAGGTTAATTCTGTTTGCCAAAGGGAAGAGACTGGTTTGGTTTATCGAGTGACAAGCGGGAATCACCTCAGCCGAGTAGTCGTTGAACATTTCAGGCGGCTAAGTCAGTTAGTATTGAACTAATCTTTGAGTTGAAGTCAAGGTGGTTTGGTGCAGTAGTTTGTAATGAAGGTGATATCAGATCCTCGCCACCCTCTTACCCCCACCTTGGGGGTGATTTAAGGAAAGTGGTGTGGGGGGGGGGGGTATGACTGTCTTGGAAGAAGTAATCAAAGGGGCACTGAGAAATAAAATGTTCCATCTATGAAGCCATCAGTTTATTATTAATAAATAATAAGTTTATAAGTTTGATAAGACGTGATACCCAAAGAGACCAACTTTAATAAAGTTAAGTGAAGCATCACTTATGATGATCAATGTAGAATCAATCGGGAATGTGGCTCAACCATAACTCAAATGAGTTGAAATTAACGAATGAGTTACACTACACTCTCCATCCATTAGTAAAGCACTAAAAACAAAATGCGTATAACCGTCACCACTGGAGGTGAACAATGTTAACATACATTGGCTGTAAAAAAAAAAGAATAATATTCCAATTTTCTACAGAGTGGCACAAATTGCTATTCTTTGACATAAAGTGTGGATACTGAACTCGCAATTGTAAGTTATTAGCTGAGCAAGCAAAGATATTGCTGATGATATTCACTTTGCATTAACTCATATTAAAGCCAGAAATTTAATATGTTATATAAAATCTTCAGGTATAAGGTTGGCATAAACTCTAATACTACAGAAGCATTGTAAAAGTCAAAATCAATATAAATAAAAGAAAAGACTTTTCTGTAGATTGGTCAGAACTGACTCATTTCAAGTTATCTTTACGTTTTGTATATTAGAGAAACCGAATGCACCCTTAGAAAAATTTTTTCACCAGCAAACTCAGCTAATAGAAGTCATAACAAGCTGAAACTTTGACAGTAGATTTGTGTATGTCTAACTTAAAAGCTAAGATTTTAATGGATTGGAAATTAAACGTAGAAGGCAAGTTATGTCAAACCCAAGTGAGAACCAACCCACCCAGCGGAGGGCCCTTCTCGAGAGCAGCCATGTTATTACATCGCTATTGCTTATAAAACAAAGTTAAGCAACATTGAACTTGCCATTGGCACTCCCTCACTTAAAATAACGTGGCTAACTTATAGTTTTAAGTATTAATCATTAAATAATGAACGAATCATTATTGCGCCACTCTGTTTGCTCGTAAAGCCTACGAGGCGTTAAGGCTACACAGTAGGATTTTCATTTAAAACTAAAAATAAAACTCAACATAAGTCTAGTTAAAAAAAAACTTTAAAAACAAGGACAATTTGTTCCTTTAAATAATGTCTAAAACACTTAAATTTACCACAGTCAATACAGCTTGCTGAGTATATTAGGCATTTTAATAGAAAATGAAAAAGGGTTATGTTTTTCGTAATGTAATTTCCAAATTTCTGTAGGTTCCTATTTGTAGATTATACTTGTTGCACAATTTATATTTACTCATAGTTAACCGAATAAAGGTAGCCTATGATTTTGATTATATCTAGTGATTTGTTATCATTAAAATTATTGTTGCTTCATTATGATATATTGAATGTGTATAATTAAATATGTTTGTTTGTTTTCCATCACACATTCTATTAAAGCTTTCACCTTTAAATCTGCTCTAGGGGTGGAAATTGTGTCTCATTTATTATTTGGTGCCAATTTTAGTAATGTGTGAGACACATTACTAGTTGATTTTGACTCTACATTGGAAGCCCTAAATTTTAGATCTTTAATGAGTACTTGATATTGTATAGGCTTGGGGCCTATGGCCTAACTCCTAGGAATAATGGTAAGATTTATTCACTTCTACTTGAATATATTGAAGGCCAGAGCGGGTATTGAACCCTTTATGTACTACTTATCCATAAGCGAACTCCATGCAACTGTTCTAACCTGGCCCCTTATAATTAAATGTTATATTGTCATGGACACTATAAAGATTGTTAGTAACATTATTAGGAAATACACCTGCATACTAACATTATACAAGTATGGCGGTGTATTTTTCTGCTAATGTTTTGTAATTAAGGAAGATCGAGTATAAGAAGATGTCAGGATTTAATATATTGTATGTAGTCAATGACAGATGAAAGATCACATTTTAGACTTCCAGAATCATACAATCTACTGTCATTAACTGCGTTAAATTTATACAAGTTTAAATAATATTGAAACTTCTTCCTTGTAGTTTGAAAGATAAATTTTATATTATCAAGTTAAAAGAAATTGGTAAAATAAAATAAACGCTCAATTGAAGAAGAAACAGCTCATGTCATGATGCTGAAAGGAATTAGCTACACCCCAGGGGCTTTAGGCAATCAACCCTGTCTGGCAGGGCAAAGAAAAAAAATCCCGCATTAATACCAAAGGCTAGCACTACAAAAGGGTCTCTTTTCTGAAAAACAATTCCAAACAAAGTAAAAAAGAGAAAAAAGGAAACAGGGCTTTGATGAGGACAAAGCTTCTCTGGCAGTCATCGGATAAATCAAGTGAATAAACATTACGAGGATTGGCGCAGGCTTCCCTTAATTATAACCTAACCTGTCAATTATAGATTATTTAAATTAAACAATCGGCTAGCATAATTCAGGAGACTGATTGAGAATTATTTAGAAACATCACTTTTCAAAGAAACAAGCGATGTTTCTACGTGTTCTCTTCTTGTAATCGTTTGATATATTTATATAACTATCTTGACTAACTGTTTCATGTTTTGAATAATATATATATATTGTTTTTAATTTGTATAATTATTTTTTCCTTTTCTTACTTTTGTTATTAATACTGTTTTATACTTTAGCTGTTTTATTAATTAATAATTATTATCTTCTTACTTTTTTAGTTTTTTATTCTTTTCTTTGTAAGTTGGGAGTACTACATATCACTAAGCCGTACGCGCTGCGTGTTGGTTATTGTTTGCCAGCCAAGCAGAACTCCTCTTCTTCTTCTCCAGGTGTCGACGATGTTGAAGTATTGAAGTGGTTTGTGTGTTGTTTCTACTAGTTATTTTCTTGTAATCGTTTGATATATACATATAAATAAAGAGTAATAATGAAGGTATGTCAGATATAGAGACAGGCATAATTTTCTACGATCGCCGAAATATGGAACTAAATTATGTGTATTTCTATCTCTTTACTAGGAGTAAAAATGGAATGATTAAGCGCCAACTAATAACCTCTAACACTCAACTCCGACTTTCGGCCTTCATGAGGCTACCCTGTTAACCTGCTACATGCAGGGACAAACGAAAGAGGAGGAGAAGGTGATCAGAGGCAGGGCCTGACCACCTTGATTTCACATCCTTCCTAATCCCTAAATTCTCTCCTTTTATCCCAGCCCCAATCTAAGGTGTTAAGCGATCCGTACCGAAGGATGGATGATACAGGGGTTATTGTATTATGAACGGAGCCTCAAGGTTACCAGGCGACCCCCTTGAGTAAATAACCTTACTCCGGTATGCGGTGCTCTGCCGGAGCGGACAAAATACCACCGGTAGAGCTTCGGGTAAAATCGGTAAAATCCTTCATATGATACTAAGGAGAAGGAAGTCCGGAGACCATCCTCCTGAAGGCGCAGAGGGTACCAAAGCGCTAACTAGTGGGAGCCAATCTCCCACAAGTGAACCTGAAGACCCGAAGAAGGTGAAAGGAAGTTACATTCTCCCGAATCAAAAGTGCTGAGCTTCTTGGAGGCGTTAAAGCTAACTGCTGGGTTAACTTTAGTACAGAGGGGGGGGGGGGGGGAGTACAATAGTTTTTTTGTCATTTTTTAAGACTCATATAATAATAATCTCTTTACTACCTTCGTTATAACCCTTTTTTATTTAAAAGTAAATTGTTAAATATATATATCTAAATAAAAAAAAATAAAAAAATAAACACATAAAGAACTTACTGGACCAATATTTCGACCTCACCTTTTACCTACAATCTTGAACACACGTACCTCTTCTTCTTCCCTTCTAATCTCTTCCGGATGACGTACTTTGGTTCGAAATATTGATCCAGTAAGTGTTTTCGTTCTTTATGCGTTTTTTTTTCAGTGTTTATCTGTCCGGTTTGGACTGTTTAGTATTTCATTTATATATATATCACAATATTTCACCTAAACACGTGAAATAACAATCAATGATCAAACCAAAATATGGAATGGAGAAAAAAGACTAAGATATTTCAACCGTAACAAGCGGTGTTCGTGATTGTCAAATCTCAACTTGTGAAATCTTGTTATATATATAATGAAAATTTGAAACTTAACGAAGGATAAAATGATTACTTGTGAGAAATCGATGTTGTTAATTAATATTACCAAGTCTTCATTATTTCAATTTAAATACTTGATTAAATAATTAGGACATTAACAATGGTTTATTTAAGTTAAATTCAGAATTAACGAGGGTTATATCTTTGTCTGACAGGACTAACAAATAATGTTTTACTTATTTCTTCCAGAAAGTCTTTGTTTATTCTGACTTTCTCATCCTTTTGTTATATGCTGTTGTCTTTTACACCTTGCTCTGCTCCCTTGAGAAGTCTACAAGATGACTTATTAATAGAAAATATGGCATACTATTCAACCAAACCTGCTTAAATGAAGGACTGCTTCCAAAGTGTACAAATATACTCGTATGTAACGAAATTTCACAATAAGCACATGGAATAATAATCAACGTCTAAACCACAGTAAGAAACAGAAAAATGACTAAACGAAAGAAAAGGCCTTTCAACCATAAGAAGTTTAACTTGTTTACCGTCACTTGTCTTACCAGCCTCTTGTTCCCTATCCTTTCACTTTACGCCTTTCAAAATACCTCTTTTGCCTCCCTCCCTCCTCATTACCATCCAAGATGCATGACTTTATTCAGTATGAGTGAAACTTTAGCGAAGAATACTTGTTATGGTAAAATATCTTAGTTATTTTTCTAAATTTTATGTTGTAGTTTAGACGTTGATTTTTATTTAATGTTTTTACTGTGAAATCTTGTTATATATGGATTCAAATTTTAATTTATTTCCCCTTTTATCTTTTAGTTTTCTTTCCGCTTGGTAGTAGCATAGACTATTCGGGAAGGACTTACTTTGTATTCCATTACTGCCTTCCAAGATATTTTTTCTCATTCGACGACAGGAAAACATAGTATCGAAATACGAAAGTAATTTTATCATTATTAGATTTTGTATGTGTTTTTACTATATCTTGAATATATGTATAAATCAAAATAGAGAAAATAATAAGTAATATTAAGTGAAATTATCATCTTTCCACCACAATATGAAGGTCATATATAACTGATATTGATTAGCCCGATTCAGTGTACAATCCCTGTTTACCAATTCAATAAAGCATATATTAATAAATTTCCTTCAGAATAAACTGTCAAATATTCTTTTCCATATTATAATCAAGTTAGTAGTGTTAATATAGAATTATTGGTGAATATTTATTTGCGATTTCTTTTTTCGAATGTAATTCTTTCATCATGAATGTTTCATAGTGCGAATTTTTCAATAAATATGTTCTTAAGTGTAATGATACCTAAAAACATGTTTCATTCCAAAAGAATGTCCGATATCGTACAAAAACTTTTTCGTCAAATTTTACAAAGTCAGGCGGACTCTTTTTATTGTGTTGAAAATTCCTCTTTATTAGAGTCAGTACTCACATTTTGTAGAAAGAGGTGAAGAGAAAAAACTAAGTCCATTAAAGACAGATATTATACGATAAAATAAAATTGCTTTAGTGAATTTGCACTCAATCTAAGTGTACAGATTCTATGTATATGGAGCCATCGAATATACCTAAGACAAAAGGGAAAGTCATTACAATGACGCTTCATACATAATACAAATTCAGCTGAATGGAAAAACAAATTGTGCTACGAGTATATTTATGAACATAAATAACGATAAGTGTGACACAAAGAAACATCCAAGCAATGAATACTATTGTTATAAAAGATTATCTGGGTTTGTTTATTATACAGAATGTATAAGTATTAACCCGGGCTATGAAAGTTTCCTAAGGGTCTAGGGTGTAATAGTGGCTTGCAGGCTCGCCTCAGGACTGGAAGATCCCGTGTTCAGTTCTCACTCTGGCCTCAATTTCTTCAAACGGGAGATGAAGAAAGCTGAACACGAAGTTCCTCGGAGATGATGTTAAGCGGTCGGTCCCAAGACTACACGATGTCAGGTACTTGTTAAAGGACCCGACTCTATATACACAGGGTGTTTCAAAAAAAATGTATACACACTTTAAATTATTGCAATTTAGATGTTTAACCATGTAAACAAGTTAATAAGCATCATTTTATTGTTTTGTTACCGCCAGTTCTCAAACTGTTGTCCGCTCTGGTCCACACACTGCCGATAATGCGAAGGGGTCCCAAAAAAATGTGTACATCTTTTAGCAGCTGATAACTCAATTGCTTTCATTTGGTTATAAAAATGTTTTAAGTGGAAAAATTACATTTCGGATTAACCCATTCTCTTTCTGACGATGATCTCGACTGAAAAAGTACTTGAAAAGGTGCAGCAAGTTTAACTAAACAAGACCAACCATAGTGGAGTTAAAAAAAATGTTGAGTTAATCCTTTTGACGATAATCCACAGCATCTGTAATTTCTGATGATTTAACATGATGGTCGAAAATAACTATGAATTTTCAGCTCAGTTGTAGATACATTCGTGTTGGTTTAATTTGAATGTGTTCAACACATCACTTCACCCAAGCTTGGCCGGAAAGTTTGTATTTTCGTACCAACTTTCCCACTAGCAGTTCGGTCTGGATCATTGTCATTAAGATGCCATTAAATAGGTTGATTTGGAATGTAATTTCCACCAGCAATACTTTTACAACCAAAACAAAACAATTCAGTTATCAGCTACTAAAGGATTCACACATGGCACACCCCCTTCACGCTATCGACAGTGTTTGTAGCAGAAGGAAAACAACTTGGGAACAGGTGGTGACAAAACAATAAAATGATGCTTGTTATTTTTTTTACATCGTATTTGAGTTAGAAAAAATTTATGACACCCGATGTAGAACCAATCCGGTAAAATAGCTCGCCCATCACTAAAATGGTTGCCAAATAATAAATGAGCCACACTTTCCGCCCCCGCAATGGACCACTAAAAGGTGAAAACCTACAAGCATGGCTTCTGCAAAACAAACAGAATTACACTTTTCCAAAAGTTGTTGTTCCAAGAAGGCAATTTTATTCCTTCCCTATTTTCCACTCTTATCTTAACCAACTTTATTACTGGCTGTTTGCTTCCGACTGCATGCTTCTAGCAACTTTGTTGCACTTTTCTTTATTCTACTTAAGAAAGAAAAACAAGTTTCAAATACTGAGTCAATTTTGTAACATCTCCTTAGATTATCAACAGCGCTTTATGCATTCATCTCATAATATTGCAAAATTAGTATATTAAAAAAGAAAATTACAGAGAAACCACACAGACAAAAAGGATAAAACTTAGTTTTATATAAAGATAACTGGTTGTAATTGGAGGAAGGAAAAACCAGCTTGAGTATATGGTATAAGAACCATTATACTACCTACCTTACTAAACTTAGGTCAGATTATATAAGGTAGTTACCCACACTTTACTATCATAAAAAAAAATCCAAGTAAACGTACACTATTTGCTTCTATTAAAAAAGTAGAATCTGGAATTACAAAAATTAATAGAATATAATAATTTCAGCTTTTTCTTGCTCACTAAAAGGGACATGAAGAAGGACACTTTGTGATAGAAACGGGTTATTTTTTTTTTATTAAAATAACAGTTTATATGAATACTTAGTCCATAATTTCCTAGGAAACAAAGGTTTTATTTTTTCAGACTCTCTCTTAGAATTTGCTTTTGAAAAAATATTTGCGATTTTCTATAATTAATTTTTAGTATTTAAAAAATATTTTTGTATTAAGAAGTCATCGCTGTCATTTTTTGTATTTCACGTTGAAAGTTAAGGCTTTGGTCAGTTTTAATGTTTGTGTTATTTAGAAAATCTTTAGAAAGAGAGTAAGGGAGTAAGGACAAGACAAACGTGGACTTTAGGCCACGCCCACCCACTCCAAGAGCCATCCACCTGTGCTTGCCAGACTTGAGCCGTATGTAATATCAGTAACACTGAATACACCTCAGTGATATACGTAACCTATTCTGTAAAAATTATAGCAATTATACAATGCTGTTTAATTAATAATAAATCGAAGATATTTTTATAAGCAATAATAGTTTGTAATATTTCAATTTAGTTATGAATAACAAAAATAGTACTTTATGATTAAATTAGTAACATATTGAAAAAAAAAAAGAAATGTGTTCAAAGCAATTTCTAAGGGTTTGGAAAAGTAATATAAAGGAACAGAATGTTTCTACCTCGTCACGTATTGCGCACATGTGTTGTGTGTGAAAAGAAACTGACACACACACACACAACTAATCAGAAAATTTTAATTGTAAAAGTGATTTAATTTAATTATATTAAAATATAAAAAATAAACATTTTTCACTAATCGGCAAACAATACAAAGTTTTTTATTCGATTTTATCTTTATTAGATCTCTTGACGACAGGTGAAGATTGACTGCATATAATGGCTAGGTAAAATCATTAGGATTAGAATATTAAAATAATTAATAACAGGAGAATGATAGAAATTTGAAGTGTTCACTTTCGTTATGGTATGATTTTTTTTAATATGTGTTTTTTATATAAGGATGACCAGAAATGAATGCAGTAACGAAAAGTGGAACAGGCTGACTTGAATGACTGAAAAGATTTATGGTTAAAGTCGAACGATGAAAATTAATTTGAAAGCTCTACATGAATTAGAGCTAAAGCAATTAAGAGAAAGCAAGAGGCGAGAGAGAAAGAGAGAGAAATTGAATGGCGAGTGGGTCAGTCAATATTTGTATATATTTCAATTTGAAGTGAAAAGGGTTCGGGAAACATAAAAGAGTAAGCCTATTGTGTTTGCAATAATGCCGCTATTCAGTGGGCCACTGGGAGCTGTCCGTGACCCGCTCCAGTTAATTCAGAGTTTCGAAACGATGCCTGTTTCGTTGAGATATTTGGGTCAAACTGTAATGTCTCTTTCAAGATTTAATCGAGACACATATTCACAGCAGTGTACAGTGACAAGTGCAAATGAATGCAGCCGATAGCATATCCACATCGGAATTTATTCGCTTGATGGAGAATGACATGAAAGTGGGTATTCATATGAACGGCCACTCAGAATAACAATGTACAAGAACTGTACCATTACTACTAAGATTAATAAGGAGTTTGATCAAAGCGAATGAAAAGTAAGTGAAAACCTTACTGGGGTGAAAGGAACGAAAGAATTCATGACTAAAGAGGAAAAGAAACACTAAGTCTTCCCAAAAGAAAAAAGGATTTAATCAAACAACGCGTTTCAAACACTTAGTATTCATCATCAGGTTACGTCTAGAATGCAAACAAAGATGTGTAAAAAAATATAAAATTTGTTATACTGTTATTGCAGATGTAACCTGATGATAAACACTAAATGTTCGAAACGCGTAGTTGATTAAATAATTTTTTTGTGGGAAGACTTAGGTGTTTCTTTTTCTCTCTAATATGAGTAAATACGACACCATAACTGCTTTCATAACTCGTGAATTAACTGTTTGTTTCAAAATCGTATGTAGTATCTCCTAACATAAGAAAGAAAAAAAAATATAAACTATTAATTTAGTTTCAATTATAATCATTTATATGGGCATTTAGTATCACTCTAAAACTGTGGAATTAGAAAAGAGCTCGAGATATAAGCCGATCTCCATCCCTACGAGTAATCTGAAATGTACATCGTGAACAGAGCCCTCAAACTGATTGTTTAACTCATGCTTTGTCCCAACGACCAACGATTCTTTCCTCGTTATATTAGCAGTTCCAGGTCACGGACCTACTACCGCTGAGTTATAATACTGCTGTGTTTGTGGAGTCAGCAAGTAAATCCTCGTACTCTTTTATTCGGTTTGTCGGTATACGTTATTTCGTGGTCATTTGCTCTTCTTGAGTCGTGAAAAGTTGACGGTCTATGTTTCACTTTCTGTTTTAAAAACAGCCTCTATGATGGATGTGGTTGAGAAATTCTTAGAGATAGGCTCTCGACAAGGGGTTTGGATGAGGGTGGTATTTTCGTGTCCTCATTGGTTACCAGTCTATTTGTATATTTGTTAATTGATTATGCTTTGTACATAGGAAAATCTTTTATATGCTTCAAATATTTAAAAATTTACTAACATTTTTCGTAAAAATATAATAAATAGCTTTCATGAAAGTTTGGTTAGATTGCAGTCGCTGTCCCAACATAGAATATACAGGCCAAATATGCCAATGGCCTCTTTTTTTGGCCCTTTGTGATACCACACAATGTAGTCTGCATCCGTTGTCCTAAATATGACCTAACTCAAGTTAACTTTTATGAGTCTGGTTGGTTTCATGAAAATAATTAGTAATACTTTTATAATTATAAGAATTATTGAACATTTAAACCATTCAGAATACATAATTTCTTAAAGGAATGATATGTAAAGAAATAACGCATTCACCCAAACCTCTGCTCATTAGAAAGTTTGAAAGCTAAATTAACGAATGCCCATTACATGTTACTCCAAATCAATTGGCAACTTGATTAAGCAGCTTAAAATTGTATTACTAATTGATTTTAATACGTAATTATAATTTTAAATTGTAATCCGATTATTATTCAGAGAATACAAACATAAAAACAAATTAATATAAGGAAAATTAAAAAAAAAATGTTAAATATATTATTAACACAATATTCAAATATTATATTCTTAATTACAGATGCTTTCTAACATTTTATCTAAGAAGGCCATGACTATGACTATGAAGGCTATCTAACTTGTCTTTGATACGTTTTATCACAAAACAATGTTCCGATTCCTATTCTGTACTTCTGTTTCTTCCCTTTTAATGGAGGATTCTTTTCTTTTAAATAAATAAGAAAACCTCAGTTATAGAAATGATATAGCAAATTTGAGTAATATTTATTCAGAGATATTAAGTCAACTCTGTAATGGATTTCTATATATATATTTATATATATCAATGATCAAACCACAATAAGAAAATGAGAAAACAAGACTAAGATCTTTCAACCGTAACAAGCGGTTCGGTTCTAGTCTTTCAAGTTATCAGTTATTTCAAAAAACCCAACTGGGTTTTTTCAGTTTTCAGTTATTTTTCAGTTGGGTTTTTGACTCTGACGAAGACCACTTGTTACGGTTGAAAGATCTTAGTCTTGTTTTCCCATTTTCTTATTGTGGTTTGATCATTGATTGTTATTTCACATAAACACCTCCATTACGGTCGAAATATTGAAAAGTGAGTCTTTTGTTATATTTCAGTCTATGTGTCACTGTTCATTTTAAGTGTATCTGTCCTGCCGGACCGTTTTTCGTTTATCATGGTAATATATATATATATATATATATACGAGTATATTTATACCATGTTTGGCTTTCTTGAGTCTTGAAAAGTTGACGGTCTATGTTTGACTTTCTATTTTAAAAACAGCATCTATGATGGATGTGGTTGGGAAATTCTTAGAGATAGACTCTGGACAAGGGGTTTGGATGAGGGTGGTATTTTCGTGTCCTCATTAGTTACAAGTCTATTTGTAAATTCCGACAAATATATTTCTAAAATATATATCTTCCCTCCCACTCTTCTCAACACATCACCAGATGTTTTCTGCATCTAGTGTTTCAGTAGGGTTTTTGACTCTGACGAAGACCGCTTGTTACGGTTGAAAGATCTTAGTCCTGTTTTCCCATTTCTTATTGTGGTTTGATCATTGTTTATATATATTTATATATATCAATTTCATGCTTGGTTACCTTTTTGGAGAGTTTCTCTAATGTCCTGCATTAGAGTTTAGTTAGGTTGCAGTGGCTAACCTCCAACTGAGAGCAATACATGTTTGCAAGAAGGATTGCTGCCAACCATCACTAATATATATATATATATTATCAATGATCAAACCACAATAAGAAATGGGAAAACAAGACTAAGATCTTTCAACCGTAACAAGCGGTCTTCGTCAGAGTCAAAAACCCAACTGAGTTTCAGTTGGGTTTTTGACTCTGACGAAGACCGCTTGTTACGGTTGAAAGATCTTAGTCTTGTTTTCCCATTTCTTATTGTGGTTTGATCATTGATTGTTATTTCACGTGTTTATGTGAAAGCTTTATATATATATATTATATATACTATATATATATATATATACAAAGGCTGCTGCTCTGGTGGAGTACTTCTACCTGATGACGACACCTGTCGAAATATATTAAGGAGTATTGTGTGGCTCTGTTTATGTTTTTCTTTCAGCTATTGAGTTAGTAGCCTACTTGAACTTTTTAATTTATATATATATATTCAAACCAAAATATGTAATGGAAAAAAGACTAAGATCTTTCAACAGTAACAAGAGGTCTTCGTCAGAGTTGGGTTTTGACTCTGACGAAGACCCATTGTTACGTTTGAAAGATCTTAATTTTTTTTTTCGCCAGAGTCAAATTTAACTCTCAGTTCAAATTTGACTGTACAAACAACAAAGTCAGTAACTGAACCTTTGTTTTACGGTTCAAATATCACAGTCTTTGTTCGGTTTTCCTATTGTGGTTTGGACTTTGATATATTTATATATATGTAATTTGCTAAAATATATAACTGTTAAAATCTGACAAATTTGTTTCTATGTTTGCATGTTAATGTCGCTAGACCGCATTAGAGGTACGCTTGATAATTGTGGTAACATCAGCCCACTTCAAATTTTAGTAACGTTAACATTACTCCTCCTCAATTAAAGTAAAAGTTGATAGTTTTTCTTCTTCTATGAAATCATTTTTTTGAAGTCCTTATATTGTTTTACTAACTTAGTTTTATTTGTACCACTTAACGCTAAGTAATAGTCAATTTTGTTTATGTGTATATTTCTTATTGGTCCATAATTTTTATTTTTCTCTATATTACAGTTTTTTGGAATAGGTTTTAAATAGAGACCAAAATGTCAGCATATAGTTTTCAATTTCAACCCAGAAACCTGGCCGAGTCCGTATTTTATTTTAATATTATTCTATAAGACAATGACATATTCAAATTATATATATATATTAGTATAGATTGGCAGCAAATCTTCTTGGAGGCATATTTTATGAAGCTTATGGAGGCATAGAAAATGAAGATTTCTATAATTTTAACAGAAAGAAATTTAAAAAAGTAATAAAACATCTATTACAGCTATCCATCATTATGCTGCAGTTTGTTTACCTGCCATTGACTCAATCATGTTTGATTTAATTATCATTATGGTTAATCGGTTTTGTTTGTCTATTTTGTGCTAATTAATGTCAACATAGAAATATGTTTTGTACGGATATTCAAATACGGATTTTGATCCGTATGTGAATAAATAATAACGTGTGCTCTTTATAATATGGAGTTTTTTTTAAATTGAACAGTGTCACTAAAATAAGGTTCAGTAGGAGTCTGTAATTGATTAATAAGCCAAACAAATGGAATTATTTAAACATTGATAAATGTGACAGGGTCATTGTGAAAGGGGGAATTAGTTTAACATTAGCTAATAGGATGTTGTAAGAAGGAGTTGGTTGTGAAGACCGGTCGTTGGTCGACAGGAAATGAGACGAAGCCGGCCCAAGCAGCCGGTCTTGTTTATCTTGCAACCATTGTCTTCATCGCTCGGTGTTTACAAGTAAGCTTTGCCCAGCCCTTACACTCCATAGCCCATTCTATATTATCATTACTACGGCTTCATTCTCTAAACTCAGCCCCAAATTAATAGAAGATATCAATCAATGAAACCAAAACAAACACATGACATAAGTTCAATATTTCTTGCACGTTTTAAATTTTAGTTTCTTCAGATTAATCTTCTGTTTAAATGTCACAATACTTTTAAAAGACATTTAGAATATAATATTTTATATTTTATTATATAATAATATATAATATAATAATAATAATATAATATTTTAGTACAGCGGATCTCTGTAATTAAGAAATATGATAGGGTATACAATACAATACAATAGGGTATTGACCTGAAGATGAGCAATGGTGACTGAAACGTCGGTTATTTTTAAAAAGTGAATAGAGTTAATAATGACGAGTATTGAAGATAAAACATTTGGGCAACTGTTATTTGATATATCAGAAAACTTCAAAACACTTATTAGAAAGTTAGAAAAGTTAACGAGAAAAGTGGTAGAAACAAGGATTTAATATTTATAGTTTAAAAGTTTAATTTATAGTGTATACATATATATATATATATATATATATATATATATATATATATATACAAAACACTTTTTCTTTTTCTCGGAGTTTGGTCAGGGTAAATATATGGAATCACCTTTTTGCCAACGTTTCGTCTTTATTTCAAGACATCCTCAGGGCTATAAACTAACAAAAAACAATAAACAATGGACATTTTTTCATTTCTACTTTAAAAACATCATAAACAAATTGAAAAAAGAACTTACTGAAGGCTTGGTTCTGTTACATTTACAAACAACCGTTAACTGTCATTACATGTGCTGTTCCAAGCGACAAATTATTGAACCACTGTTTTTTTTAGTACAATCCATTATATATAAACATATATACTTATACACATATTATAATATATATCTATTATAATATGTATCACCATAATATATATCTATAATACATTTATAATAAATTATTATTTTAACAATCCTTAAAAATATAAACTAGCTAACATTGCATCTTTAACTATTTATGATGGAACTATAAATCCTACTTAAATTGTCTGTATCTGTTTTTCTATTGCAAGTATTATTAGTATTTTTGATATGTATCATTTCTTTTATCAATCTTTTATTGTATGAAGTTTCATAATCTAAAATTGATGCATTCTCAAATTGAAATGTGTGTTGATTTTTAATGTGTGCCCTAGCCTCTCATGCAATTAAAAATCAACACACATTTCAATTTGAGAATGCATCAATTTTAGATTATGAAACTTCATACAATAAAAGATTGATAAAAGAAATGATACATATCAAAAATACTAATAATACTTGCAATAGAAAAACAGATACAGACAATTTAAGTAGGATTTATAGTTCCATCATAAATAGTTAAAGATGCAATGTTAGCTAGTTTATATTTTTAAGGATTGTTAAAATAATAATTTATTATAAATGTATTATAGATATATATTATGGTGATACATATTATAATAGATATATATTATAATATGTGTATAAGTATATATGTTTATATATAATGGATTGTACTAAAAAAAACAGTGGTTCAATAATTTGTCGCTTGGAACAGCACATGTAATGACAGTTAACGGTTGTTTGTAAATGTAACAGAACCAAGCCTTCAGTAAGTTCTTTTTTCAATTTGTTTATGATGTTTTTAAAGTAGAAATGAAAAAATGTCCATTGTTTATTGTTTTTTGTTAGTTTATAGCCCTGAGGATGTCTTGAAATAAAGACGAAACGTTGGCAAAAAGGTGATTCCATATATTTACCCTGACCAAACTCCGAGAAAAAGAAAAAGTGTTTTGTGAATATTTTGTGGTCAAGAAAACTATAACAGGGTTTTTTTTTATATCTCCGTTTAATTGTTGAATGGGTATGTGATGGTGACTATAACCCTTATATTAGTTAATTTGCTTTAAAGAATATTGAAAGGAAAAATTCTTCAATTTTAAAGAAAGCTTATTTAATTTCTATACATTCATGATTCTTCCTATGACAATTTTGGTCTCATATACATAACTTAAGAGTGAATTGAACTGTGTTCATGAATTACTGGGTCAGGTGACTGAGTGTCGGCTTGGCGAGTAGACTGGTGGTTGGTCACCTAGTAGCTGCAGTGTGCGTGAAACCCGTGATGATATTGACGATTAATTAATTAGGGTTGGTGCTTCATGATTTTCATGGCTTCATTGATAAAAACTTATGCAGTATCACCACATGACCACTGCAAATTAATTTTGAAAAAGAAAAACTAACAATTACATTACAAATTATTTTACAAAGAAAAATAGTATGTAGATTATACAACAACTGTAGTCTGAATGAACACGTGACAACTTATTTTACAAAGAAAAATAGTATGTGGATTTTAACAACAACTGTAGTCTGAATGAACACGTGACAAATATCAAACAGTTGTTCACAATAAATTAATTAGGTACCTTTATTTTATATTGATGAACGATTACTAGTATTAGTAAGTATATGTGTTACATTTGTACAGTGAAAAAAAATAACTAAGGCAGATGATTAAAATATATGTATTAACAAAAGTGTTAATTTTTATTATTATGTGTTTCATATATTAGCAAAATTGAATAAATTAGAAGCGAAAGAAATTACTTCAACTTTAAAAAAAAGATGTTTAAAAAAAACTGTTGGTAAAATTTATTTGAGTCGTTTAAGAAATCAAAAGAAAATTTAATTTAATCAACTATATTATAAAAGAAATGACTTTTGGTCAAAGGAATGGAATGAGACTGCAAAAGGAAATAGAAGCGTTGAATAAATAAAGGTGAACAATGCAACATAATTGAAACAAGAAAGGCAAAAAAGCCAACCCGGAGAAGAAATGGACGAAAAAAAAGGTACGAGCATTCTAGGTTAAAAACAATAACGAAAGTATTCATTTAACGTTCAGCGGCCAGGGATCTGACTTAGAAAGGCAATAATATAAAACTCAGAAAGAATCAGAAAAAAACAACTGGTGTATATTGAATGAAAAACATTTATTTATAGTAGGGCTGCAATGACACTGCTGGAAATATCACAACCAAAAGTAGTAGTTTCGAAAAATTGTTTAAAAAAAGAAGCATAAGCATTATGTTGAACAAATTATGAAGAAAGAGAGTATTTTTGGTCAATTTCGGAGTAAGGATGTACAGTTGCAAGATGATACAATGCTGTAAGAAAACTTTACAACAGGATGTAGTATTTAGACATAATTTGAAGAATGAGTAAATTCAATCGATAGTAACAACCTGCTACGGGGTAATAATGGAGTGATTAAGCGCCACTAGTAGCCTCTAACACTCAACTCCGACTTTCGGCCTTCACGAGGCTACACTGTTAACCTGCTATATGCAAGGACAAACGAAAGAGGAGGAGAAGGTGATCAGGGGCTGGGCCTGACCACCTTCGTTTCCCATCCTTCCTAATCCCCAAATCCCCTCCTTTTATCCCAGCCCCAATCTAAGGTGTTATGCGATCCGTGCCGAAGGATGGATGATACAGGGGTTACTGTATTATGAACGGAGCCTCAAGGATACCAGGCGACCCCCATCAGTAAATAGCCTTACTCTGGTATGCGGTGCTTTGCCGGAGTGGACAAAATACCACCGATAGACTTCAGGGATTTTCCCCTGTAAGGAGAAGGAAGTCCGGAGACCATCCTCTGGAAGCGCAGAAGCGGAAGCAGATGGAAGCCAACCTCCCACAAGTGCACCTGAGGACCCGAAGAAGGAGAAAGAAAAGTACTTTCTCCCCAAATGTAGGGAGAAACGTTGGTGCAGATTCTGCAAAGAGGAAGAAACAACGTTGCACCTGCTGACTGACTGTAAGGCAACTTTGCTGCACAGAGGTAGGTGCTTTAGGACACTCAACAAAACCATAGAAACACTTTTACCGCTGGAACAGTAATAGTGCTGAGCATCTTGGAGGTGTCGAAGCTAAGTGTTGGGGTATTTTGGTACACAAGAGGGGAAGTATAATAGTTTTTTTTTTAAAACGCAGTACTATAGCCACACTCAAATAATAATAATAAGAATAATAATAATAAGAATAATAACCTGCTATAGAAAGAAAAATTGACTATTATATTTGGGCATAGGATTACTCTAGTTAAGAAATATTATAGGTATGTTATGCTACGACAGGGTGCTGTAAAAGTATGATTTACCGTTTATTCTTATAAAAAAAACACTAATTTTATGGTAGAAATAATGAATTCTATCATCTGTATATTGTATAAATGTTCCTTTAACAACTAGTGCTTCATGAGACAGAAATGATACTCGTATATGCATTTATCATTTATTTCATAACACTGTATAGACCATACTAGAAGCACATCCTGACTGTGTCACAATAAAAATAAATAGTAAAAATTAAAAAAAAAAATGTTTTGTTTAAATACTGATACACGTACTTTATCATTTCGTATATAAAATTAATTTCAAGTGAATCGGACTTTGTTTGAATTTAAGTGTTAAGTAAAAACGAATACGATTCATTCTAATGGATAAAAAACCTGTCTATGGATTAGGGAAAGAAAATTTCTACGATTACAAATCATTCCGTAATGAGGTGGATATTTTAGCATAACTTCCTACCCCTTGAACAGATCTGACGATGAAAGCCTGAAAATGTGAATGTTGGAAACAATTACTTTAAGTGAACACAGTTTAGAACAAGGGTTCACAATGGGGGTGAATTTTATGTTTTCAGGGGGTGAATAGTGACGACAGTAAGTATACAGATTGAGGAAAGCTATTATAGGTTTTGACCTCTTAACAAATTTGATTGAATTAATATTTTATATATCCATCAATAATTGTAATTTGTAAAATTTCTTTTATAAACATAATCCATGTAATGTTGTAAAAGTGTTTATTCTAACTTGGAAAGAAGATGGTTTGGGGAATTGCATTGAGAGAAATGGAGAGAGGGGTGAACGGTCAAAGCAACTTGAGAAACCCTGGTTTAGAAGAAGGGGAAGAACATGGAAAACTCCATCTAAAAGATTTTATTCAATATCTACGCGTTTCGAACTCTTTGTGTTCATCCTCAGGTTAAATCTGCCTCAGTGAGGTGATGTAACACTAAGGATAAACACGAAGTATGCTAATCGTGTCGATGTTAGTTAAAATCTTTTATGTAGAAACTTAGTATTTCTACCCCTTATTCTAATGATGAGTAAATACCACACAAAAAATGATTGCATAGATCCTGATTTAACCTACAGTTGTTAATTTCACAAATAGAATCAAGTGCAAGATACTTAGATCTTTAACTTGGAAGACATATTCATACAAATCTTGCTGGATATGTTCACATGCAGAAGAAACATGTAAAAAGAAAAGGGCAAAAGCCAATTTTCACTTTTACAATTTTTATTTAAGATATCAAAAAATTATTTGAAGTAACAAACAAAAATGTTTCCAACAAAAGCTGTTCATATATGAAGAAATGAATGATCACAATATGAATTCACAATATGAAAAAGGAAAACAAGAAAATGAGAAAATGGAAAAACAAATTTTTATGTGAAATAATTTAATATATTAAGACATGTATACAATTCAATGTCTTCTTATCTAGACCGCATATATTCGCATATATGCGAGTCAGTTGGGTTTTTGACTCTGACGAAGGCCGCTTGTTACGGTTGAAAGATCTTAGTCTTGTTTTCCCATTTCATAGTGTGGTTTGATCATTGATTGTTATTTCACGTGTTTAAGTGAAAGCTTTATATATATATATATTATATATGATCTATCTTTCAAGATGTTTTCACCTATGCTTGACTAGACAAATTTACAAGAACATGAGACCTCTTCCAATCAAATTGGATGTCATTTCGTTATTTACTTACCGCTAATGGAGATAGAGACAGCTACTTTATTTTATATTCATAGATGTTATATACTACATCAGTGTCTGTCTCATGGTATAAAATATGACATTGTAGTTATCTGCTTAGTTACATTCCTTTAATAAACTCCAAAAGTTATTGATTTGTAAAGGAAAAACTCTTTTATGCAATGAATATTCTTACATGAAGGTACATCATGGGTACTAAGAAATTAGAATACATAGTATATCACTATTTAGTAAAATTCGTAATCGGTATTTTCAGAAGTCATGAAGTTTCATTGGGATTATCATGAAGTAACTTATTACTTTTCTGTGATAATAATACACAGTAAAATATACATATAGTGTATGTATATTGGCATACCCTACATGTATGAATAGTGAACCGTTTCAGTTTGTCGCGGAAACTGTAATGGTTTCATTAGCTAGAATTAATAAACAGTGACAATAGATGGACTATATGAGCGTATATCTATTATAAAATGTAAGAAATAAATCACTTTAAAATACACAAAATCATCGGAGTGAATTATTTATTAAAATATAAATGGACGACGTTAATTAAGTTTAGTTCTTCAAGTGAGATATTATGTCAGAAAACACTGCCAACACTTTAATTGAGAGGATTTTTCTTTTAATGATTTAAACCCGTCTCAGTCGCTCTTGTTTTTGAAATTAATTTCACTCACTGATTGGATTCTCCTCTGAAATAGAACGCCCTATATTTAACTTTTTTTTTTGCACACTACCTTTTTGTACTATCCATTCTATTGACAACAAACTGTCAATAGATGAGGAAGTAGAAGCACTACTTTTTACTTTGTTCATATTTACGCTCATATTAATCATAGAATGGGCTAAAAAACCTTTGCACCTTGAAAAGTACAAAGTTGAAAATCCCCAAAGCACAGGGTTTTTTTCAACTTTTGATTTTTTCAAAAAACAAAACAAAAAAAAATTGAAATTACTACACTAGACTTTACATAAGAAAACTTATTATCGAACCAACAAGTAATTAATATGTAATTGATTGTATACTATGACAAATAGTGCTACATTTTTTATATCAATATAGATCCTCCAACGGAGCATCGGCAATAATTTGAGACATTCAATGAAGTTTAGAGCAAAGATTACTCACAAGCACGTTAACTGTTCCACAAATTAATGTCAGGATAGTTGAAATAAATTAATTCGTTTTGAAATCAAATTATCCCATGTTTGATAAAATTTTGTTGAAGTGGAATAAATTTGGTGTTTTCTCAGAAAAATTTACATTTTCTTTTTTTAATAAAATTAAAAAGAGGAAATGGGACTAGGCATAGGTGAAAGATTTTCTACTTTAATGCTTGTATTTTTACAAAAACATAAGAATCATAACTTGCACATTAATTTCACTAATAATTGTAATATTTCTCAGTTGAAGCTGTTGTAAAGTTTTTTTTTAGTTTATAAAAATTTTAAATAAACGATTTTTCGGTATAACATTTAAACGGAGGAATGGTGGGGGAGAGTATGAGTTACCTGGGGTTGAGAGCCTGTGTATGAAGAGAGGTCGAGGGAAGTGGGCTTGCTCGGGAGTCGGCGCCCCCCCGCCTGGCGAAGGAAATCGGAGAGTGACGTGGCGGAGGTAGTCGATGGGAGGCACATGGTAGAAGAGAGCCTCCTCGGCGCGAGCGAGTGACACGGCCACTTCCTCCGGGAAGTGCAGCACTCGCTCCAGCTCCTCCACCTCTCCCCCCGCCACATCTGGAAAAAGAGAGAAAAATGGAGGATAACGTCGTTATGGAGGTAATCGATGGGAGGCACATCGTAAAAGAGAGCCTCCTCGGCCCGGAGCACGGCCACTTCCTCCGGGAAGTGCAGCACTCGCACCAGCTCCTCCACCTTCCCCCCCCCCCCCCCCCCCAATTTACAAAAAGAGAAAAAGTGAACAACTTGACGTTTAGATGGGGGACGCATGGTAAAATAGCCTCTTTGGTGCGATCCAGTGACACGGCCACTTCCTTAAAGGAAGTGCAGCACTAGATGCAGATCCTCAATCTATTTCTTCTCAACATCTGGAAATATAGTGAAAAATGGATAACGTTGACGTTGTGGAGATGGTCGATGCGAGACGCGTGGTAAAGGAGATCCTTCTCAGCACGAGTGAGTGACACAGCCACTTACTCCGGAAAACCACTTACTCGTTCCGGCTTCCACCCTCCTCCCCAAATCCACATCTGGAAAAACAGAGAAAAATGGAGAACGTCGAAGTTGTGGAGTTAGTCAATGGAAGACAACCACATGGTACAATAGAACTCCTCGGTGACTTTCACCCAGTCACTTCTAAAGAGAAAACGTATGTCAAGTTAGAACTTACGACCTCCGCAAGTGTTTCACTGCAACAAAACCAACGACCATCCGTCATAAAGAGATATATATAAGTAGAAACTTTTTCCTAAGAAGCTCTCAAACTTCAGGTTAAACGAGAATACCGGCGCAAAAAAGCTTCCTTGATTCAAGCCAGAAACCAGACCACTATTATCAGGAACAACTATTGCATCCTCCTTTATCCAGAACTGTAAAAGAAATAATGAAATTGATGACAACATTGTGAATGCGATTGACACTGCCAAGCAGAAGGTAGTAAGGGAAAGTACCTTCCTCCCTTACTACCATATCTGTCAAAGAGATAGTGAAATCAAGAGTCATATAGTGGCGGTAGTTGATAAGAGGTGCACCCTGGCTTTTCAGAGTTAATCAGTACGTAGGCATCCCCACGAAGTGCAGCACTCTCTGTAAAACAAAGTCACATGGCAAATAAATTGTGGAAAAAGCAGCAGCAGTTCGATAGAACACACGGTCTAAAATTCCGCAAGATTTAATGGGCCATGTAGAGCTATTGATTACTAAACTTTCATTCAATTTATTAAGTCTAATGTTAAAAAATATATAAATTCCGACTAAAGGGTTTACAGGAGACATACAGAAGTTTAGCGATATTGGAAATGGCCCCAGGTCAAGAGCATTCGCAGGCCTAAAAGGACTGATTTGACATTTGACGTCCGGAAACGATGTTACGCTGAGGGAGTGTCTTCCCAGTCCTACTGAACAAAAAGTAACCACCCTTAGATTATTAATAATAAAAGTTCCTAGATCTCAAACTTAGGTTAAACGACCATAGATGAAAATTCTACGTGATCTTAACATGAAAGTCTTAGCAATTTTTATTCTTAATAGTTGACCTAATTTATTCCATGATTTTTGTAAATTTTTTTTATAAAAAAATATTTTCCATCAAACCCGGCTGTTCTTTTAATTAACTTATTAAAATTTTGGCAATTTTTATTTTAAAAGTGTACAATTTTAAATATGTTCCATATATGGCAAGTGTTTTTTGTATAAAACATTATTAATAAAGTTTTCTTTTCAAATTGGTAACTTTGCCTATAAGAAGGTTTAGTAAATCCAAATGTGGCAATGGCTTTAATTAACTGAAGAACCAACGGTATATAAAATTTTAATTTTCTACTCCAACAACTTTTATCATTATATAGTATATTTTCTAAACTGAGAAAAAATATACAAAATGTGAAATGGAAAAAACTAAGTCCTCAACCGTAACAACGGTTTTCTATAAAAAACCCACTGATTTGTGTTTTTGAGCTGAAAAAACCGCAGTTACGTAAGGTTTATTTTTTCTCATTCAATTGTGGTTTGATATTGAAATATAAATATTAATATTTATAATATAATTAAATACGAGAACCAGAAAAGAAAACTCCGAATTTCGATAATTTGGTCTTACTTGCCTTTCAATAGAAAGAAAAAATAAAAGGAAAAGAATAAGAACGGAATAAATGGTCCACTGCAATTATTATAATTATTATTAATGATTATTTAAATATATATATAATTATTAATATATAATGCAATTGATAAATAAATAAGTGTTAAATTCAAATTTGGTAATGACAGCGATAAGCAGATTAGACATCCTATTTACTGAAAGTAAGGGTCGAGGTATTCATGCTGCTGACGTCATCTCCAAAAGCTCTGGCCTAAAGAGTTACTTCAATATCTATTTCCACCTTCACGTGTTCCTTCTGACATAGAACTCAGTTTTAGGATTTTCGCTGAAGTCTAAATATAAACTTCAGTTATTATTAGCCTCTTATTATTATAACGCTAAAACTATTAGTGTTCTTTGTGTACCTCATTCCAGTGTATCTTTATCTATTTGTTTCTAAATTTACTCACTTATTTATTATTAACTATTTTTGTTTCATAGATAACCTACTTATATATCTGACTATATAAAGGGATATCATAAGAAGATTAAAATTGAAGTATAAAATACACTTATGAAAACTAACAATCAAACAACATAAAATTTCTACGAAAGATTACTTGTTTATTTACAATATGGGTATAAAGCACAAAGGGAAGCAGAACATTCCGTTTGTGCTATTACACAAAGTGGCTTTTTTTAGTATTTTTAATGAACATATATTTGATATCTAATTTATTTTTTCTTGAGAAGAACATAATAGTTGGTTATAGTAGAGTTTATATCCAAATGTTTCTTCTAACACATCTTTCAATAATTTAGAGACTATAGTGAGTAAATTCAGTATTCATAAATTCATAACCATTCAGCAGTCAAAAATTCAAAGCTCTTAAACATTCATAAATTCAAAGACACTGAGAATTCATAAATTCAAAGGCATTTAGCAGTCATAAATTCAAAGATATTCAGCAGTCATAAATTCAAAGACATCGAGCATTCATAAATTCAAAGACATTCAGCATTTATACTCGTAAATTCAAAGGCATTCAGCAGTCATAAATTCAAAGATATTCAGCAGTCATAAATTCAAAGACATCGAGCATTCATAAATTCAAAGACATTCAGCATTCATAAATTCAAAGAATTTCAGCATTCATAAATTCAAAGGCATACCATTAAGCAGTTCTCTTCTTATAACAACTGAATCACCTATATATCTTACCACATACAAACCATGATTTTTAAAAGTCCATTTTTGACTAATCAAAATAGTTTAAATTTTCTCGCAATAAAGTCCATATTTCTTTTAAAAAAACACCATTTTAAGTTGGTAATTATGTGTTTTATTTGCAAACATTATATTTTGTTTAAAAGAAATTAAAAAAAATAAAGCGTATATTTTTAATATGGGGAGAAAATGATGAAATGCAGACTTGGTAACACGTTAAAGTCTATATAAAGCTTTTGTTTGGATGTAATAAAGGTGATTGTGTAATACTGTGGTTGTGTTTGTGTGTTTGCATGACAGATATTTCAATAGGGCGTGTCGACTCAAGTGCAGACATGCTCTGTTCTGCTTCCCTAGATGAGAAAACTTCTTATATAACTTAATAACAACTTGTAATAATTCTACAAGTTCATCCCCAGTGATAAAGCATTGTTTTCATTCAGTTACACTCAAATTACATTGATTGATATTTAAATGATTACTATAATTCAAGTAAACAAAGTAAGTTGTATTTTGTTTTTTGCAAAATGTGTTAGTTTTACAGTAGAAGTAATGTATAAAATTAAATTTTTGACCCATTTATAATTATTGATTAAACCAATGGCGCAACAGGTGCTAAGTGCTTCGTGCACCAGTACCAGACGGCTTACAAAGACATGTTTTCATTCACCAGAATGAAACCAGCCAAAATCATTCAAATGAAAAACTGTTTTCAGTTATTCAAAAAAACTGTTAAGAAAAAGCTGTTTATTCTTCAAGATTTTTTTATAATAAAATATATTTTTTTATAATAAACTAGCAAACGTACCCGTCTTTGACGGAATCAAAAATACTTGGTATTCCAAAATACCATTAGAAATTATAAAATAGTAGAAAATACCATTATCAGTACGGTGTTAAGCAAATGCCTCTGTATACACCACATTAGCTGTCAGTCCTTCAGGTTCATGGAAGAACAAACAGTTGGAACCTCTGACTCTTGAGCAAGTAAACTACAGTTGACTATGTGAGAAAAACTTGGTCTCGTTAACTTGAATTCCTGCGTTAGATAAAGTTTCCCTTTGCGACTTAGTTAACGTCATTGCGAAATAGATTCTGACGGGACCTTGCAATCGTTTCAACGGAAACAGATAGTGGCTCGGAATCAATGGTATGGGTGGTATACACACAGAATATCCATTCCAAACCCAGTCATGATGTCCGCCTCTGTTGCATATCTGTGCAGAGAACAAACTCAGAGTCGTGCCCCGTTTCAATGTTTTGGGGCACTCACGTTTCGTAACATGAAATTCGTTACTGCTACTAAACTGCAGCATTATTGGTGCTCCTACTTTAAGTTTTTACTCATGAGCAGTGTCAAGTTTTTACAAATCTAGTGTCAAAGTTTCAGCTCGCCATGTCTTATGGTGGCTGAGTTTACTTGTGACAAACGTTTTTGCTTTAAACGTCCATAACTTCACTTCTACGTTGAATTTCCAATCAATTCAGAGCCTATATTTTACGTTAGACTAACAAAATCTACTGTGAAAGTTTCAGCTTGATATGTGTTATGGTGGCTGAGTTTACTTGTGACAAAATTTTGCGGACAAACCGACAAACCAACAGAAATTTTTTAAGGGTGGATTCGGTTTCTCCAATGTATGAACCGTAAAGGAAACTGAAATGAGTCAGTTCTAAGTAATGTCAAGACAAAATCATTCTTTTATTTATATAGATTTCATCTCTTCAGAAGGTGTTTTAATATACAAAGCTGCATTACGCAGTCACTTCTATTTTATAGCTGCTTAAATAATTGTTTTTACATCATTAACGAATTATACCAGTATCATCTCTCTTTACTAATATATGCTTCTCTATAAGTAAGGTATAGTGATCGTAAAGTATAGACCACATTAACTATGTAAGAGATTCACTGGCTATTGGAACAAAAGTCTTGTTCTCCTGTAAGAGATTATTTCGTGCTTGAAATCTACAATTTGGCTTTTTAAAAATGTTATTACTGCTGTAATTATAGTAATGCTATTATATGCATCAGTGGCGTGATATACAAAAGTAAGCATATAATATTCGTACGTGGATCAATCAATATCTGTACTATCACCAGGAATGAAAGACTAATAAACCTCTCCCATTTAGACATTTATATTATAGCTAAATGGGACGTTATGTATTATATACCCAAGAAGTTTGATATTAACTTTCATTATAGTAAAGTTGAGTACAGGCCACACCAGATTTTTTAATTTTTATTGACTGAAATAATATGTAAATTGGTGTACCAGCTAACGTATACGTACTATGTCATCTCTTTTTTCTAATTTCTTATCTGTCATTAAATGACATTGTTATTAATTTACTTATTAATCACAAATATAGCGCTATACTACCTCACTCTGCAAGAAAACACAAAAATGAAAAGCCTTAAACATAAAAAAAGGTTGAAGAGAACCCAATGTGCTGCTATATATTTAAGGAGAGAGGGAGTGAGAGAAGAAGCATAGGGACAGGAATAGAGGGAGAGGGAATGGGAGAAAAGAAGATGGAGAAAGAGCTCATTTATTACCTCTGCACTATGAACAATAATGTTGACATTACGAAAAAAAACGCAAATTAGTCTTACTATTTACTTAGGCAAAAATATCACTCTATAATAAAAAGGCGAGAAAGTCCGTGATCTCAGAGTAAGCCACCCATATAAAAGCTGGCTTTTAGACCTAAGTATTTAAAAAAAAAACTAAAGAGTGAGAGAGAAAGAGGGGGGGAGTGATAAAAGCATTCAGTGAGCGGAAACAATGCAATTCGAAAGGTTACCAAGAGGAAACTAATATTTCATACGTGAACCGGTTTGGAAGGTCTTAAAAGATTTACATACAGTATATATACACCAAGTCTATAAAAATAAAAGAAAGGTTTTGTCTGTACATTGCATAAAACTGACTCATTCTAAGTTATCTTTACGTTATATACATTAGAGGAACCGAATCCACACTTAGACAAATTTTCTGTCTCTTTGTTTGTTCAAAAGTGTTGTCACAAGCGAAGTCAGCCACCATAAATTTTAACAAACTGAAGCTTTGGCAGTAGATTTGTGTATGTCTAATTTAAAAGCTAACATTTGAATCGATTGGAAATTTAACGTAGAAGGGAAGTTATGGACTTCTAACATGTGTTTGAATAGCTATACAGGTATATCAACTAATACCTACTTGCTACAGTATCAGGCACCTAAAAATATCTGTATACTTTTAAAATAAATACATTTTATTTTTTTTCTCTAATGTATAAAACATAAAGATAACATGAAGTGAGTCAGTTCTAAGCTTTTAGGGTTTATATTTGATAACGATTTAGAATGCTATATTCTTCAACAAAAAAATAATAAATGAAGTCGTAATAAGGTAGCCCAGTCGCAACGTGCTCATCTTAGGACTGGTAGATCCGAGGTTCAATACCCTCTCTCGCTCTTGATTAATTTACTAGAGAGGGGAAAAATTCTGAGCGTCGCCGTGCAACGGAGAGGACGTTAAGCCATCTTTCCTGACCATGTACGATGTCAGGTACTCATTAAAGCTCCCTACTATAAATATACTTAAGTTAGGCGACATTAGGACTCCCAATGTATAATGGTCATTGTGTGGTATCACAAAGGGTGAACCTGTGGTCTATTTGTGGTTGTTTAATGAGACTAGCTAACCTAGCTAACTAACTAGGTATAACTAGCTAACCTAGCAGTGCTCAGTTATGGTGGCTAACATATAAGGCGGAATTCATAGATGTTGGTATTAAAATTACTTCACAGGTGTAATACTACGGGTACGTTAAAAAATAACAACAAAGGAATTTCGTTTCTTTTCTATTCCTGAGATAGTACATTTGTTTTCTTCATCATCATTTAATCAAACAACAGAAGTGGACACAACAAATCAGAGTTTATTACGAATCATTTAGTCAATTAATATACTTGAATCTTTCATTACTCTGTTTTAATAGTTATGAGTGTTATTTAAGTGTTAAAAGTGTAATGTTTCAGCATTGCAACGGCTAGGCAGTAGACCTGGACTGAAGCGAAATGACTTTAAGATTTCACAGATGTAACTTATATTAATTAATGTATTTATCGAGTAATTATTAAAGTTTTTATCATTAATAAGTAACAGAATTCATTAGGCTTTTTTGAAATAATTAAATAACGTACAGACAGTACTTATTTAAAGCTACACTGAATTACAACTAAATTATTATTAATAAATTTAAAATAAAAGTTTACCAAATAGTTATAATTTTTATTGGAATTGGTCGGTTTTTTGTTTCATTTAACCGAATTAAGGATTACGTAACATTTCACATCTCTTAGGAATGTCTTTTACTATGCTCATAAAAATAACATTTTCACCATTGAAGTGATTATTCAAAATAAACCTATACGTAAGGTTAACTTATAAACACATAATGCCCTTTATATCTTATCTCGAACACTGTACCGAGGATTTATGCATTTATAACTCACTTTGTGTTTACCTTTGTGAAAATAACAACCTTTATATATCAAAGGTATTCAATATTGTTATTGTTAAAGGGCGTATTTATATCTTTTTTTTCTTTTCTTGGAGCATGAGAATAGAAGCATTGAAAAATTTATGAATACAATTATTTTTACTTTAATAAAATGTTAGTATCGTTGCTCGTAAATTTCCTTTAATACTAAACTGATTTTGGAACGTTTCCAGCATAAAGGAATTATAAATGATGAGTTTAGATAATAATGATTTATTTAATAATTTCACTTGTACTAACAACCTTACAGTATTATTAGAAAAATATATTGTCTTACATCGTATGTTATTATAATCGACCAGTTTCGTGTATAATTCATCGTCAAGGAGGTTTTGTATATACTGTATACTGTATCGCATAGACTGTATGCGAAACCATTCGAAGTACGACAAACGAGATAGAATGGAATATTTGTCTAATCATGGTATTAACAATAATAGGGGGCCAGGTTAGCCCAGAGGCAACGTGCTTACCTCTGGACTGTTAGGTCCGGGGTTCAATACCTACTGTGTTCTTCGATTTATTCACGTGGGAGGTGAATAAATATGATCACGTCGTCCCTCGGAGAGGTCATTAAGCCGTCGGTCCCGAGCCTGTACGATGTCAGTTAAGCAAAATTTAGGACTTCTAATGTAGAATCAATCTTCATTGTATGGTATCATAAAGAGCCAATGTTAGCCTATGTGTCACTGCAACTTAACTTAGCAATAATATCATTATATTTATCTTTATAAATTTGACATACTTAAAATTATAGTAATACTTGAATTACATCCTTTTATACTGCTGCTACATAATAAGTTATATCCTCGAAACGTTCTTGGTTTCGGTGTTAAAATTTAATAACACACAATAAGATTCGTGTCATCGGCTCCACCTAAAACTGGACACCCAATGCTCAGGCTGTAGTGTGAGGTTGTTATAAGATGAATGTCTCATCAATACTGCGGAGACGGGCACAGATCTAAGAACTTAGCGCTGGTTGGTCCCGCAGTCACTACTTCTAAACCTAATAGTGGGTATAGATTTTTAGGCTATGTCCCTCATTTTCACGGATTCCTATGTTAATTTGTAGGAAGATGTTATACATTCTTCAGAGCTGGTTTAGTTAGTAGTTTACATTAAATTGCAGTGGCAGTATCACAAGAAAACACACATAGGCCAAACATTGGCCCTTTATGATACCACAACATTCTGGAGAGGGAGTCCTAAAATTTTGTCTAATTCAAGTAGATTTAAAGTAAGGATCATTAAAGGGTACCTAGTATCGAACAAGCCCGAAACCGACAGCTTAACGTCTTTTCCAGCAATGCAGGGACCTATGCTATCAACCAGCTGTGTCACAAAATACAAGATGCATTCAATAGAGTCTTCAGATGCAGTGTATGCCCGAAATGCACATAAAATGTATCAGTAACAAGAAAACAGCTTGAGTCTAAAGCACTATTTTCTTCTCACTTAAATATCAAATGATGAATATTCGCTAATGCTGGCTACATCTAACGCTGAACTCTCATAGAAATAAATAAGTAAAAATGTGTTACATAATCACAATCAGAGTTGAAAGGTTATCTTTATCTCTAATTAAATAAAAAAAAAGTAGAATTGCCTACACTCAACCTTCCTTTGAGCAAAAGTAAAACAATCACAAAAAAATTGACTAGTAACGTTCATTGAAATATATTATTAATCAAATTTAATTGAAATACAATATCAACCAAATATTAATATTAAATTATACAAATGTTAAATTATATATTAAATATTGAATTAAAATGAAAGCTATTTAGATAAAAAGAGAAAGAAATATGATGCGTTATCAATTATGTTTAGCAGAATTTTAGCAGATAATTATAATTGCCACATATTTTCTTTTTAATTAGGGAGAGCTTATAGTAACGAAACAAATAAATACTAAAGTTAATAATGAAATAAGTATAGATATTTTTTTAATGTTTCCTGTTGTTTGTTTACCTGATCTAATGCATTCATATTCAAAATGCTTCGTTTATTACATTAACAGAGAATATATTTTCTTTCAAAAGTAAAACAATTGAGGTTGAATGAAAGATTCATGATTAATAAACTTCGAATAATATGCATATTTCTTTCATTAAATTTTATTTGTTTAAGGTATATTTTAATTAAAGTGATGAATAGTTTTGGTATTTATGCAATGATTGTATTCAATTGTTCATTATTTCAATGTATATTTCATTATTCTTTCTTATTTAACCATTTTTAAAAGAAATTGTCTTCTACTGGTCTTTTTGACTTCTGATATTTTAATTAAATCAAGGTAAACGGATTCAATGGGTGACCATCGCTGAAAATTGATATTTGCTTTCTTTTTAATACTACCTCTTACAGGTATCTAAAATTCCTGAAATATTTTGCGTCAACTACTTATATTAAGATTTGAACTACTTCCTCAAAGCAAGAAGAAGTTGGCAATAATTTTGTCATAAAGAAAAATAAACAAAACTTTTTTGTAAATTCAATATTACCCAAATAAAATAGAGTACTTTTCAATATTATGAACTATTTATCCGTAAAAAAAATACAAAAAGATCAGTTGGAAGAAGTAACTTTTAACCTGTTTGCAAAAGTTCAGGTACACACCCCAATCATTTATGCACAAGCAGAAACCATCAAATAAGTGCCTAGAATATCTTAAGGAAATTTCAAAAATTGTAATCAATTAAAATCAGAGAACAATTTTTTTCAAGACCTCTATGCTTACATACAGTTATGTAATATGAAATGTTATAATCATTATTATCTCTGAACTTTCAGGTACTTTTAAACAAACCAGTATATTGTATTGGCATACTGTCTAGTGAATGTAATTAAGAGAGCATGTATGGATGAACGATTATTAATCATGCATCATTAAGATTGACACGTGCTAATCAGTATCAATATTTTTGAAACTCGTAGTGTAAATTTCGTTGTTTTTATAAACAACGACCAAGTCAATGAATTACTTATTATAATTCCGTTTATGAATCCATTATTAAACTGGGTGACAAATAATAAATGAGCCACACTTTTCGCCCCCTAGGACAACACTAAAAGGTGAAAGCCTATAGTATGAGCCATGGAACAAAAAAAAAAAAAAATCGTTTTGTTTAAATTCCAAAACTGCAAAGAAAGATTTTGATTTTGTATATTTACTCGGATGGGGGTTGTCCGAATTCGTTGAGTTACTTTCAATTACTGAAAATGTCAGATATATCGAGTTTCACTGTAGCTTAGAACAGCTAAATGATTAATGGTGGTGGGCATCAATTTGAAAAAAAGTTTTACGGAAAACAACCAGAACCCACATTTATTACATATAACTGTAACAAAAGTATCCTAAATTCTATTAGGAAAATCAGATATATTTGCTTGTATTGACTTTCCTTTACTTTGACATAAATAAACACTTCTGGAATTATTTTTACAAATAAGGATGGAATATATTACAATAATTTTGATCAGGAATTATTAATTGAAATGATGAGTATAAATACTAATAATTATCTGCTTAATAGTTTTTAATTTCATTTGATAATCAGACATTCATAATAAGTTTACAACATCGTGCATAGGTCTCATCTTTCTCACCAAGTCGCTTTTAGAAAGATAGACGTCAGGTTATGCTCTTTGTTAATTTATTATTTACCGAAGCTAAAGTAATTGATTTCTGTCTATCAATATTGGTGTTAGACTTACTATTCGAACAGTGGACTAACAGTAACTTAGATAAAAACAAGTTATGGCTTTATAATTCATTGGATTGTGAGAAATCTTGCGAGCACATATACGAGTAGGCATAGTCACACACACATTCATGCATAGACTTGCTAAGCATACAGACACACATATAAACGAAGGACACAAACAGAAACAGAATGGTTTGCCAAAATGTGATTTATTTTAACGAAATATATTTTATTTGGCTTCAATGATCTACAAACTCCGTTTACTCCGTTGAAAACTCGATACCAAAAACTCAAAAACCAAAGTAATACTTTCATATGCCTGTACATTTGTATATATATTGTACATATATAGAATAAATAGAGGGTGAATGGAAGTAAGAATGAGTCATCTAAGTGTACTACTAGACTGAATACTATTGATAGTATACTTAGTACAAACTCACATGGCATTCATTCATAACAAGATATCACATGAACACGTAAAATAACAATCAATGATCAAACTACAATATAAAATGGGGGGGGGGGGGGGGATACAAAGACCTTTCAACCAAAACAAACGGTCTTCGTCAGAGTCGTTGGGTCAGTTCGTTGGGTTTTTGACTCTGAAAAAGACTGCTTATAGGATTAAACCACTTAATTGTGGTTTGGTCATTGATTTTATATATATATATATATATATATATATATTATATATATATATATATATATTAGATAAGAAATCATAAAATCCATTCAGCTAACTACATAAACTAAATTTACAAAAAGAAGACACATACAGTCGACCACAAAAACTCACTATTATATTTCAACTACGTTGTTATAAAGTAGGAAGATGACTGACATTCGAAAGAAGACTGAAGTTTGACGTCTCAATCAAAAGACGCTCAATCAGTGTAGCCAATTTACGGAGGCAGTGAAGCCAACAGAAATTAAAATAAATAATAATGATTAATGAATAAAGAAAAAATAGTTAAAACATGGAAAAAATTAATAAATATTGAATGATAAAAAAAATTAAATAAATAACAAATTTGTTTAAAATGAACATGGTGTTAGACAGATTATTGACCGCAACGCTAATTAAGAGGCGAAAACTGTATCGTTCAGGTATTTTTGTTGAAACCCATCATTAATATTGCGTATATAAAGTGTGACATGTTTAGAAATACAAGTTATCTCTCGGAGCGAGAACTAGACATTGGTAGAAAGCGGCAATGAAGGTAATGCACGGCTGCAACAACTACAATTCAGTTATACATTATTGCGTTGCAGATCACAAATTGAAAAGAAAAACCGGTTCAGCAAGAGAGGAAGAAGACACATAGGCCGCACACACAACCCAACCAGACAAACATGCAAAAGTACAGTATGCATTCTTTTTAAGATAAAAATTATATTCAATAGCTAAATTTTCTAGCAATTAAAAAAATAATTTAAAGCACTGATGGCAAACCTATGATACGCTAACTCATTTATGGTAAAAATGTATCATTAAAGATAAAAAATATCATCATATAAATATTTGTCTCTCATAACATCCGTCATTTGTTATTAATAATAATGTTAATAATTCTGTAAATAATAATTATTACTTTATTTCTGAAACCAGACGTGTATGTACAAGTACAATAATATTGCGTAACAAATATACATATTAAAAACATTTAAACATATCGTTTTAATATTGATATTAATATAAAAATACTAATTTCTGGAAACATGATAAATTCTAAATGCTAAACTCAGGTTTCATAATTTTAGTTTTTGTGTTTTAAAGGGCATTGAAAAACTAATTTAACATTTAAATATATTGTTTTAATATTGATATTAATATAAAATTAAAAATTCTGAAAACATTCTTAATTCTAAATGCTAAATTGTTAAATTTTCGTTTTTCGATTTTTTTTTATTTGAAATGGGATTAAACAAATAATTAACTTAGAAAAATTATAAATATTTATATTTCCGTTTTAATCTTTACTTTTACAATGTGTGACACACCACGCAAAACATGTCACGTTTTTTTAAACTTTTGACACGCCAAACTCAAAAAAGGTATGCCAAAACTGATTTAAAGTATGCCTAAAATTACAAGTTATGTATTAGTTAAAAAAATTACATTACAGATTATGGTGTTGGTAATTACTAGCGCCTCAAGCTAGTATGAGGTTATTTTGGTCAGTAAACAGAAGAAACTGGATTCTGTTGATCAGATGTTGTATATCTGACATTAGACTGTGTTATGGGCCATTGTAGTTGAAGTGGCATTAAAAAAAAAACAATAGTTCATCAAATTTATTTTCATAATATGCTAAATTTGTTTTTTTTCCATAAATAAAAACAGTGTTGGAAACTGAAGCATTTATACAGAAATAGAAAGCTTGAATAATTACATCATATCAGTTGAAAAACGTATAAATAATAAAGATTTACAAATTACGTGAATAGCTAAATTATATTTAACTATTTATAGATTTTCTTGCATTTGTTTTAATCTATTATTAAATTTTTTTATTAATATTAAATGTTAGTATCAATAATAACTTTTTTTTAAATTATTGTCAACTTATTATCAATGTCATCCTATTAGAAAATGTTATGTAATTGCATAAGTGTGTTTAGGGGGGGGGGGGACCAGGGTAGCCCAGTAGTTTGCATACTCGACTCTGGATTGGTAGATCTGAGTTCCGATACTCACCCAGGCCTACGATTTTTACATGCAGGTGAACAAATCTGAGCACTCGTCCCTCAGCGAGGACGTTAAACATGTTTTGACATTATGTGTACCTCAGCCCCTCAGATATGACACTAATAAAAAAATGTAAAGCCCTCGGTCCGCAGCCTGTACGATGTCAGGCACTCATTAAAGATCCCTCTTCTTAATACATTTTATTTCGTTGAAATTTAGGACTCCCAATGCAGAATTGAAACCACAATAGGTTCATCTTTGTTCACTCTTAGAACAGCCACTATCATCTAACCAAGAAGTGTGTTTAGACCAATAGGTAATCTATGAGCAAACATGGAGTTATTAAACAGCCTGAATGGAATCTGAATTGAGAAAAATTGATCCTACAGAAGTTTGGTGGCTGTTAGTATAATTAATGTAATAAAAAAAATACTGAGAACATTCTTTTTTATTCAGCTGCAACTGACATGAAATCCGGTTAATAACCAGGCTGGCTGTTCAGTGAGTATATGTTACCAGTTAAGAAGAAAATAAAACCTATCCATTTAACTGAAAAGTAAACTACGATAAAAATAACAGATCTAATAAAATGTGGGACTCTCAGCACGTGGCCACTTAATAAAACGAGCCAGATAGAAATCTAAGTCGCATTTTCATCTTTCTCTTTCTGTATTTCTCATGAAATCGAGTCATGGCAATGCCACAGAAAGGTCAACTCTCATTAAAGGTCAATTGAGAAATTTCTTGATGAGTAAGTGGAAATATTTCTTATTTGAAGTGTTAAGAACAAACATGAAATATGCAATCACTACTTGTAATTTATTATTTTATTCAACCATCAGCTGAATTCAACGTAAGGTCATTTACTTTAATATGTCTCTTTCTTCAGAATTTTTTTTTCTTTTTTCGAATAGAAATATTTGTTAGAAATACAAAATAGGAGAACGATACAAACAACGTTAAGGGAATCGAACACACATCTCTAGAAGAGGGATGCAACCTTACCAACTCAGCTACCAAAGAACATGAATATTTCATAACCTCTATATATAAAAATAACATAAAAATAACTCTATATATATAACCTCTATCTTATAACATAAAAGCATAACCTCTATAAAAGCATAACCTCTTTTTTTATTAATGAAAACAATGTAGATGGCAGCACTGCGGAATGCAGGCTGCTACTCCTGTAAGTGGTGTAGCTTGTCTATTATCAGTTACGTAAGGTAGGTTCGTGACTGGTGAAATAGTCCTTCTCACTGCCCGTAGTGGGGCCATGCAGCTCTACCAATAGCTTTATTGGCTTTATATCCTCAGATTATTTGAACCAGGGGCAAAAAAGGCCACTGACCTTACCACAAGATCAGTAGGACCATTGGTCCGGAGTTTGATCGGAAACTCTTAAAATAAGTCAGTAGCACGGGCAGCGGGGGCCCATGGAGGGATTCTCTCTCCGTTCCGCCAACTGAGGTTGGACTCGTAGTGGCTGTTGGTTCTCACCCAAGTTAAATAGACCCTTGTGGTCGCTGTGTGAGAAGCAGTAATTTCTCGGGAGGATGCCTGCTTAGAATATCGGGGAGCTAAAGACCCCAAACCCTTAACAGTGGGAACGGGACATGAACTCAGCTGATTGGACTGGACAAGTGGTACTTGCCTAGTAGAAACTTGGGCTCTTGACGAGGACTCAGAGTGGGGGTGATTAGATACTAACCCTGTTCGAGCTCATTTATATTCCAGTACAAGTGACAGATAGTCAACGGGAGACCTTAAAGGCTCTAATAACTAACCCAGTCAGATGGTGTTTAGCCTAGCCAACGAGAGATTTGTAATATCTCTCTATGAGTCGTGCACTTAGATACTAAAGACTCCTCACAAGGACGCCCTGATCAGGTCCGACGAGCTACTAGTAGCTAGCCCAGGTCCCGGGGTAACGGGCATTGCCTTCTTCGGAGTAGGAAGGCCAAGTTCTTAAGAACCCTACAGTACTCTTAAAACTGTAAGGCAGTGTAGGAAGTGTGTTTACTAACTAGTCCTTCTTCATTTCAACTAAATATGCAAGGAGTTATTGTATGGTATCTGCTAATGATTAGAGAAGAAAAGAAACACTAAGTATTCACAAATAAGAAAGATTTAATCACACAACTCGTTTCGAAAGCTTAGTCCTCATCACCAGGTTATATCTGTCTCAGTCAAAACTTGGAGGTGACAAAAGGGCAACACGTTAAATCGTCGGCCTGATTTGATCTTTGGTGTAATGACTGGAAAATTAGGTGCACAGCGATCAAAACAGGTTATATCTGTCTCAGTAAAAGATGTAATCTCATGACGACACTAAGTAATCGAAAGGAGTTATGTAATTAAACACTTTGTATTTGGAACACTTAGTGTTTCCTTTTCCTCTCTAATTTTCTTCATTTTTTTATTGAATAAATCCTGCAGATTTGTTTGTTCGAAAAATAGTCATATGATTATTAATATAAGTGCCTCTAACAAAACATATTCTATCATATATATATATGATCAAACCAAAATCAGAAATGGGAAAACAAGACTAAGATCTTTCAAGCGGTCTTCGTCAGAGTCAAAAACTCAACTGTCACAAAAACCCACTTTTATATATATATATATATATATAAAGATTTCACATAACACGTGAAATAACAATCAATGATCAAACCACTATATGAAATGGGAAAAGAAGACTATGATCTTTCAACCGTAACAGGCGGTCTTCGTCAGAGCCAAAAACCCAACTGAGCAGCAGTTTGTTACGGTTGAAAGATCTTAGTCTTGTTTTCCCATTTCATTTGTGGTTTGATCATATATAATATATATATATATATATATATAAAGAAAAATGAAAAGCATATACATACAGTCTCTAATTTTCGGTTTGAACCGTCTTCAGGAGAGATCTTGGAGAACCTTCAACTGGGGTCTCCAACCGTCTCTTACGCGTTATTTATCCAGTCTGATGTTTTAATTTTGAATTTAATTATTATTATATATAATTACATTTCTTTTTATATTAAGATATAATAGTACAAATATTACATATTTTATGTAAGTAAATGTAATTAACTTTATGTAAGTAAGTAATTTAAAAATTCTATTATTTTCCATTAAACAAACAAGACGTGCTGTATTAAAATATTTTTCTAATATTCTCTTGCAAAAAATAATTGATGTAGTCGTTAGTAATAATAAATTAATAAATAATGTAGAAATATAAATAATGAAATTTATTCAGGTTTCGATATTAATATTGCTACGAAAGTAGTAAGACATTAAATATTAACGTCCACCATATTTTCATGTCAAAGCATTAAACATCTATTCTTTACTAGCTTGAAGGCTATTTGAAATACCAGAATAATTATACTAAAGGAAATTAAAGGCACAATTTGAGACCTTTTGGAAAAGGTTATCTAAGAAACTAAATCGATTGGATGATTTAGTTTCACTGTGAGAGTGTTTTAAGAAAGGTCTCGGAGCTTATGGTTCACTTTATAGACGAGCTATCTGAATATTGATTTTATTTTAGAACTGCTAGTACTGATTTATTGCTGAAATAACAACCTTAGTTCATTGTTTGGTTTATTTTTACAGTTTTCTAAAACTAGTTTTTCACCTTTCAGGCACTATAAGGAACAGTAAACCAAGCCATTTATTACTAATATCCATTACGATATTACTAGGTTAAAAAACATTAATACTAACATGGTAAATCGAAATTATAAAAAAAAAGGGGAAACACTACAACTTAACATAGATTTTATATGTTAGCATTAATGTTTTGTAACCTAATAATAAATTAATCAATCTTAGTAATAAATTGTTTGGTGTATTGTTTATAGTGCATGAGAGGTGGACAACTAGTTTTAGAAAAGTGGAAAAATAAACCAGATATATATATGATGAACGAAATGCAATACAGAAGGACTGATAACACTTAAAATAAACTGTGAAACATAGAAAGAAACGTAAGAAAGGACTCAGTTTTCAATTTTTTGACCGTTATGGGGGTCTTCTTGAGGAGAAAACGTGAATTGACGGAGGGACGACAGTCAACTAAAGAACAGTCAGCTAAAACAGTGCTGCCGCGAAGGAGAAAATAAAAAATAAACTAAAGAGTTGAGAATAAAAGAAATTTAAAAAAGAATAAAGGGGAAGAAAACAAAATATAAGAAATATATAAAAAATTAACAAATTAAATATAATGATTTAAAAAACTGTAAGAAGATAAAATAAAATAAGAAAAAAGACTAACGGTTTAAATTTAAGCCAGGTTTAGAACGTTTATAAATATATATATTTGTGTAAATACGTAGCAAATCTTCGTTTATGCAAATACATTGAGAACATTACGACTTCGGTATTGAAGATCTTTTTAAGAACGTGTTCTTTTCTTCTAAACACTTTATGGTGTTGCATTCGAAGAACAAAAAGCGAGAGACAGAGAAAGTGAGAGAGGAAGGAAAGTCCGAGAGGAGTTTATTGCACAATTATGTAATAAAGAGTGAGAAGTGAATTAGCGAAGTAAATATTAGTGGACTCGGGGGGAATATAAGGAATATTCTACAAACAGATAATTCCTTGCTCTGGTTGGGTTCAAATAAACTAGGCGGTAAATGAGAGGTCGTTATAAAGAAGACCCATTAATGACAACTTCTACTAAAATGGCTCGTAATTTATCTGCGGAAAAGAAGATAATCTTTAGAGAACAACCAACTATGATTAGCACTTGGCTGGTTAATAGCATGAAGATGATACGGATAAGCAGGCCGAAATAATAGAAACCATTTAAAAAAAAACCACAATATTTCTATACATTAGAAACGTTTTGTAAACACACTGATACATTACCATCTTCATACAACAAACATAATGTATACTCCGCAACCCAGCACACACACACACACACACACACACACACACACACACACACACACACACACACACACACACACACACACACACATACACACACACTGGCCGACTGAACAACATAAATTAATATCACCCCATCTCTTATTTCAAACACTTTCTGGGTAAAATTTCGTATATTTTAGTTATTGGACTTATCTATTTGTAATTTTATCTTAATTATCGTAAGTTTATAGATTAAAACAAAATAAAACTGTTATATATGTTAACACAATAATTAATGTATAAAACTCTTGATACTATCTTCGTTTCGTCATTTATGTGTATATTATTATTATTTAATTAATGTTTGTGTGTTATGTATAGTTAATCTTAGTAGTAATAGCTGTCAAATCATTTGACAACACTGTCAAATATATTGTTTTAACAATATTCATTCGCGCCAAATATATTGTTTTAACTGATCAATTGTACAAGGATTTTAAGCATAAACTGTTTTCTTTAGATCTTCTCATAGAAAAAAATCAGCTGGTGTCAGATCTTGGGAGCTGGCAGACCATTCGGTTAATCCTCGGCGTCCTATCCAACGTCCAGGAAATGTTTCATCATTGTCGAACATCTCTAACTTAGTGCCCAGGTGCTAGTTGAAAATGAAGGTCACTGAAATGGGGAAATCGCTAATAATAAGAATCGCTTTAGTCCGAACATAGTTAGGCTACTTTTGGGACAACCGGTGTATATATTAACAAGAAGTAACATGATTAGGCACTTGATTGATTTTTCAAGAGGTGATGTTTGATTTGGATGTACGAGCAAGTTTTGGTGTACAAAAAACACTGAAAAATTACGTCATATATATTATTTAATAAACTTTAATTTTAATAAGTAGCGATTTCTCTTGTTGTAAAAATCGCCATCGGCATTTTAAAGAAGAAAAAAAAAGTCAAACGATTTATTATTTTTTGTTCATCCATGCTTTCGCAGGGTCATTTCAATTCAAACTTTCCATTTATTTGTTTATTCGAAGGGGAAAAAAAATTAAAAATACACATTCATATCTATTCTAAAGGCATGAAATGCAAACTTCATTCGAATTTTAATCAAATAAAGAAAAGGAAAGCGTCAATTTGAAATGAGTTATTATAAACATAGGGGAGATTCTTACTTCATGCATAGCTGAACTCTTCAAATTAGATGGAAGAGATTTCATGGTAAAGTAGACAGGGTTGCGTGCTTAAACAGTATTGCAAAGTTAAAGCTGAAAAATGCAGAAAAACGTAATTTTAACAACTAAAAAGTCGGCTAGTTAGGCCGATAATTTCCAATGAACTTTTACTTTTGGCTGCAAGATATATAGTTATTATCAAATGAAGAATTAGTGCTTTGTTTTGTAGATCTTAATTAATTTTGCTATTCTATCTTGTTTTGTTCCATATTTTTTAAAACAAAATATAACCAACCCATATTTATTTCATTAGAAATATTAAAAATACATGTAACGAAAACACTAGGTGATTTTTTCACAATGGTGTATGGCGTAACCTACCTCACAACTTGGGTTTGACCTGACGTCAAAAATACCTTCAGTTATTATCTGACTTGATTAAAGGTGGATGTACGTTCCTGGTCTCAGGCTCAATTTTACCTCTAATTGTTAAGTTATGTAATGTATGAGTAATTGATTCTGCTTGAAAATATTAGTTTTGCATTATATTGTGGGCAAGACCTCAGGAGTCGGTCACTTACATGGGACAGACGCTCTGATTCGCAAGGACCTGTCAACTTCGTCCGATCTGGAGTGGAGTGTTCGAATAGAGATAAGAGAGCTACAAATGACATACTAAACTATTCTCCTCATTGGTAGAGCTGGTAGAGGCCATGTAGGTTCGGTGCACCCAAAGGCAGATTAAATACCACTGACTATACCGCAGGGATAGGTATCAAACAAGCTCGTCTACTCTGGAGTGTAGTGCCATATGCTAGTGGAAAGCTCCGGATAAAGACAGAGAACTGTAAATAACATATTCAACTATTCTATATACCGGTATATTTTGTAGAGTTTCTGTGGGTTAGGTGTACTCAAAAGCACGTTAAGTACAACTTTGTACCATATAAGCTGGTACTTCAGGAACCCATACTGTGAGTTCAAACTCACATTTGAGTAGACATAGTCAATCTGATTGTCCAGGATCGTGGAGTGCAAAGCAAGTACTCTGGTGAGTAACAAGTGTCAAGCCTTTTGGACAGATACAACCATGACTCACAGCGTAGTCTTAAAACAGTCCCCCTGTGATGGTCAACAGTAACATGTAGCCTTAATCAGATTTATCAGAATATACCTCTTATCGTGGAGGCTCCACATCAACATTGGTAAATCATCTATAAGTCAGTGTATACAATATTTTCAAATTCTCACATGAAAAGTAAAATCATCCATGAGGATTCTTTAAGGAATATTACATCAGCCAGTAAGTGTATCAAAATATCGAAGTGAATTTTTTCAGTGTTCACTGCAAAAAAAGTTGAAAAAAACCAATTCTTAGTCGAAAGCTCGTAAGTTGTATTCCTTAAATAATAAAAAGAACTGATGCAGTAATGAGGTTTTATTTAAATTTTATTTTGATTAATTAATTGTGGAAGCACGTAAAGAAAGACCTATCAAATGTCGTTCCTATCATTTGTTAACAATGTTCAGAAAATATTGGACATTATAGTTATAAAGCTTTTCACCTGAGTTTCAGAATTTGAATTTAACTCTTCACTCTCTAAGTGGATGTGATTTACAGTTTCTTTTGTCATAAAACATTTTCGACAGAGAAGTTCTCTAAAGTCGATAAATATTCTGTGGATATGTTTTCGAACGTGATCGCGATCTATCATATATCATACTGTAAGATCTGATTCCTATATGAGTCACTATCTAGGCTAGCTTAGGTTAGGTTTTAATGGCAGTCCCATTTATGAGAGAACACACATAGGTCGAACATTGGTCCTTTGCGATAGCACACAAAGAATACATTTATATTTTGCATAACTCAAGTGTAATTAGAATAGGAATCATTAAGGAATACCTAACATATTATAGGCTTGAGACTGACGGCTTAAAATCCTCCCGAAGGACTACAAACTCAAATTGTTTCACCTTCCAGGTCAATAATCGAGGACGAGTGTTAATATTAAACCCCGGACAACCAGTCCAGAGGTGAGCAAGTTGCACTGAGCTACCCTTGTTGCTAAGTTCACTAACTAAGAAAGGGGTTCTTAATGGGGGTGAAATTCACTCACAGGGGTAAATTTTGAGTTTTTGGGGGGTGAATTGTCACCATTGTTTCAGAATGACGAAACTTATTATAGGTTTTACCTTTTAATTAAAAATTACAAAATACTTTTTTTATTGAATTGACATTTTATATATCTATTATATTATTAAACAGTAATTAATTTGTAAAATTATATTATAAGCATAATACATGTAAAGTAATAAATAAAGATATATATACTAAGAAAGAAAAATTAAAGGTTCTTTTTTAATAATAATATATTATTTAGAATGCACTTTATAAAAAAGATTATTTTGAATGAGGGGGGGATTACAGTGTTACAAATCGTGAGAGGGTTGCAGGAACTAAACAAAGCTGAAAACCCCTGATCTAAGGTGATATTTTTATGTTACTTTCATTAAATATTAACATAGCGTATTCCTAGTCTCATTCCAATGTTTTGTTTTCTTTCTTTTAATCATAAAGTCCTTAACTTACCCTTTACTATCATTAAATACTATTCCACAGATAAAATTGTTAAGGTAAATAGAAATTATAGTTAACTTGTTTAATGCATAATTAAAATAAGTAGATAATATATTTTGTACAAAGGTTTGCCGATTTTCATATTTTGTTCATTAAAGGCCACTGTATTTTCAGCTGAATGAATCAAGAGTAAATGTCCGATTGTGGGCAATCTACTGAGAATAATGAAATAGCTTTGTCGACAAGCCAGTTTTAATTCTCCTTTCAGTAAGCTATCACAGCACGACGGAATATTGTGGCTCATTAATCAATATCAATAGGAAGCCTGTAATGTTCTGTCTGCCGGCCGGCCAGGTCATACTTTATGTGCTTCCACAATTAATTAACCAAAATAAAATTTAAATAAAACTTCATTACTTTATCAGTTCTTTTTATTATTTTATCAATACAACTTACCAGCTTTCGACTAAGAATTGGTCTTCTTCACAAGTATAAATAATAACATTTAATTTTTTGTCTGATGTACTCTACAGCAGTATTTTAAACTGATAGTTGGTCGGTTGGATAAAACTTCCTAATGATCTACTTAATTTTTTTTTAAAAAGTAATTATATATTTTTGTCTGAAGATCAATTCTTGATAAAAATAATAAAAAGGACTGATCAAGTAAAGAAAAGTTTGTATTTTATAAGACTTATTATTAGTACATAATAATAAGCCGAGCCTGTACGATGTCAGGTATTTCATGACTCCCGATTTAGACAATGTTGATTGTATCGCATCACAAAGGGCCAATGTTGGGCATTTGTTGTAGTAGTAGTAGTGCATCAGTGTTTCCCCTCTCCAGTATTTCGTAGGATAAAATCAAACTAACATTAAGGTAAAATATATAAAATTAATGTAAGTATAACATTATATATATATAAACTATACTGACAAAAAGAACGCACAGAATTAAAATAGAAACTCACTACTATATTGCGATGTCCTCCAACCGTCTCTGTATCAGTGCGCTTGGTTTCCCTCTCTTATCTCTCCTGAAGACGGTTCAACCGAAAATTAGAAACTGTAAGTTTCTGTTTTTAATTTATCTATGTTTCTTTATGTACATTGAACTGTATTTGTCCATTTCGGATCGTATTTTCATCGAAAAAGTATATATATATATATATATATATTTATACGTTTCACGATGAATCACAAACACAGAACTAAGGAACACACTTACAGTCTCTAATTTTCGGTTGAACCGTCATCAGGAGAGTTGAGAAAGGGACACCAAGCGCACTTGTGAAGCGACGGTTGGAGACCAACAGTGTTGTCACACGCGTGCCCGGTTCAAGTGAGGTAACAGAAATTAACTAAGAATAAGCTAAGAAATAGAAAGTGAAAATGAAGAAAATTAGGAAATTTTAATAATAAAAACTTAAAAGATAATAATGAAGAAAATAAGAGGAAAGTAGCTGAAACAAAATAAAATCCAGGAATATGAATAATAGATACTTAAATAATAATAATAATAATAATAATAATAATAATAATAATAATGAGGATGATTGGAATAAAGTTGTAAAAATAATAATTTAAGATAAAAATAAAAGGATAATAATAGTCAAAGGTAAACTAATCTCTAACCATTCAGAACAGCCCTACCTTTTTAAATTCAAACCTGGTTTACAACGCGCATTAAGAAACCAGATATATGCCTCCTCGGATGCGCGTAAGGTGACCGTTTTACTATCTGGAGGAACTTGTCGTAATATCAGTTAATATTACGACTGATAATAATAAGTTAATAATAATAATAAGTTGATGACGGTTCAACCGAAAATTAGAGACAGTAAGTGTGTTTGTTCCTTAGTTCTGTATTTGTGATTCATCGTGAAATGTTTGTTGTCCTTTTGGATCGTTTTCCTGTTTACAATATATATATATATATATATAGAGTGTTAGTTGTCATTGAGAATCAGTGGGAATGAAGTTCAGAACTAAATATTCCTTAAGTAGATGTGAAATATTAAAGGACCGATTTATTAATCGTATATAATGCTTGTTGAGGCCGATTTTTGCTTTTCAGTTTTGTATTTCTTCGGGATGTGGCTTTCGGAATGATTGGGAACCACTGAATCGACCAATGAAACATGTTAAATCAGAGTCATCATTTTTAATTATTTAATCTAAATAAATGTCGTATGTTAATATCAATCATTTAAATTAACTGCGCAGTGGAATCACGTTTTAAATTGCTTATTATGCTTCGACAGTTACATATCCTCACTCCATCACTTTCATTTTCTACAGTTTTAACAACTTATTGTTGAATAAAACATTATAACTATATTAAGCAAAATTTCAAAATAGATGCATTTTTATTATGAGCCTGGCGATGGCTGTCACTTAGCCCAGACATCTTAGTCCTATTTTTGGATTTCAATCTGAGGACTTTAGGGGCCAAGGTAGCCCAGTGGGAACGTGCTCACCTCTGGACTAGTAGATCAATAACTTGAATTTTCTTGAGTGTTCAATAACCACTCTGGCCATCTTCACGCATAACTTGAAAAAATCTACCACGTCGTCCATCGGAGAGTATGCTAAACTGTTGGCCAGGTACGTTAAACCGAGCCTGTACAATGTCAGGTACTCCATGATTCTCAATTTAGAGAATGTTGATTGTATGGTATCACAAAGGGTCAATGTTGGACATATCTAGTAGTAGCAGGCAACCTTTTAGGTTACAGTGACTGTCCCACAAGGGAACACATATAGGTCGACACATTGAGACCTTTGTGATACTACGCAAAGAAAATTGCTTCTACATTGTGATTGATGACCGATGTGATCAGATTTATTCACTTCACACTTGAATAAATAGAGAGACAGGTGGGTAGCAAGCCCCAGACCTGCCAGTCCAGAGGTGAGGGCGTAAGCCACTGAGCTGACATGGCCCCCTGTTGGGTATACAGTGTGTTCTATCATAAGAATCCTATGGTTAGACTGAACACCACTGCACTGCACAACTTAACCTGCTATGTCTTTTACGTTGATCTAAAAATGTATATATAGAATATGCCTTCACACCCTCAGATGTATGTCACAGATTAGGTTAAAATAATCTGTTGCCTTGAGAGCGAACAATTCATCATATTCGTAATTAACAGTTTTAGATTCATATCTTCATTGTTTACCTTACGACGTTCAAACAGCTATCATTAGCCTTAACGATATCGATCGAGCCTGTTATTTCATAATATCGACTCTATTTCAACTCGATTTTATTTTAAATGGACCTTTTGTCCGTAATGTAATGACTGTATCGACCGCTGAGATTGATATCGACCATTTTCGGGATTCCTGGTACAAAGTATAATTATAAATGACCGGATATATCAACAGGTGTGAAGACTGGCAAAGAATTACTAAATTATTTTCTAAAGTCATATAAGAAATCTGTTTTAGATGGTAATTAAGGCTCGAAAAAAAAAATAGATAAAAGTTGAAAGCTCACCTGAAGTAAGTCAGCAGTGTTCTGCGACTTTGCGAGGATCTTAGTTTTAGTGTCGAGAAGGACTATCCTTGAAGGGCCAAGGCCCAGCAAACGGGAGGCCTGAAACAGATGTGGTGAGTTAGAAAGGGTCAGACGACTGCAAAACTGCAGACATAGAAAGAACATAGAGAGTATGCGAACAATTCAAAAATTGAGTATTCAAAGTACCTGTTAAAATAACTCCTAAAAAAGTATAGTAAAAAATACTTTTATAAAATATAAACTCAGAGAAAATCAGAGACAATATACAATCACAAAAAAAAATCCGAAATAGACTGCCCTGGTTCCTTAGTGACATCAAGAGAATATGTGCATGAGAAGAGGAAGAAATACATAAAACATAAATACATCGGGTTTCATCAGTTTTCCAGTTCGAATCAAAATCTCCATTTTCAGAATATGAAAACGGTGTTATTAAATCAATACATATTGTTGGCTGAAGTTTCTTCAAGATGAAGTAAACTTTTTCATATGCCAAAGTAAAAAATCATGGTAAAGAAAAAAGTGTGAATGTACTAATTATAGAGATAAAACAGAATGTTAGAAGAACAAAACCTAATTAATGTTCCATTGAATGTTTTCAGTATCACGAGACAAATAAGTTTTTTGTTAATTAGTTCTTTAATTATTTATTAAAAATTAAGATATGTAAAAATAAAACAGATGGAAATAGATTTCTTACAACAGAGCTAAATGGATTTCTGTCTTATAGATCTAACATTAAACTGTAGATTAAACGCGATCGGGAAGAATGAATTCTTAAGAGTAGGTAAAACGTTATAAAGAGAACAAATGATAAAAAAGTACGAAAATTATAAAAAAATATTTAATAAATAAGCGAAAATAAAAACAAATAACAATAGAAGATGAAAAAGAAAACCCTAGTGGGCCCAGGTTGAGGTCAGAAGGGCCTAAACAAATCCTATGCATGCAGAGAAGTTTCTAAATGTACATATCTTTAGCGTAATTCGAGAGGAGACCTTTATTGAAACATATCTTTTTGAATAATACGAGTATACCGAAACTTGTTCCTAAAGGTATAATTTTTTATTTTTTCATACCCTCAGCGTTAATCTTATTTGGTTGTCACTTTCTACCTAATGTATAAATCATCTTATGTTTATCTTAAAATGCTATTTAAACAATACATATTGCTGGCTGAATAAGATATCAGTTCTATAGTTCTATAAACTTTCTATAGATATGTTCTATAAACATTAAAACATTTTTTAAGAAACATAAAAAAACAAGAAATAATAAACATTTAATCTTTACAAAGGTATTGCATCTTATTCTACGAGTATAAAAAATATATACAAATTTGTATACAGAAATGTAGCTCTACAATGACAGAAATGAACAAAAAGGTATAATTATATCATAACCCTTTTGCAATGATATTATATATATATATATATATAAATATATATATATATATATATATATATATAATATTATAATAGCGATATTATATATTACCCTTATTGTATTATAGACATACATGTTATATAGACTTTGTACAATATGTACCTATGTTTTATATATTTACTTGCATGTTGTGCTTTTTTAAGAAATGATTTTAAGTATAAGCTCCAATGTAAGTTGTTTCTATTATATCGTGTATCCCAAAGTGGATGTAGGATAGTACAGCAGGATATGGGTAGGGATGTAAAGCGGTAATGTTGCTAATCTAAGAGCCATATTAAACTATAACAGCAGGCATTTTTTTTTTTGAAATATCAGTGAAGGATTTCGCAAGGACTGTGGCAGGCGGGATATTGAATGTATTGGCACAAGAGAAGGAGGGTTGAATGTAAGGGATTTGGGGAAACAGGGCTGTTTGGCCGCATGCATGATTCATACTCGTCATTGGCAGTAATCCCTTAACGCCTCTGACCCGCCATGCTCAACCCCAATAAACACACATACATTACGATTTCGGAAAACTAATACACAAAGACGAATCATTCCCATAACAGCCAACCCCACAACCCATCTCATTATCATGGGGAAATCGCCTCTGTTAAAAATCTCTATTTAATGACAAAATCTAGTCTTATACGGAGGCAAACAAAAAGAAACTACACCACACAACCAATGTCCCTGGACTCTTTGAGGGTTATCAAGAACATCAACTTTGTCTTCCAACGTTTCGAAAATTTATATTTTCATCATTAAGGCTGCAAGAAAGTACATAATATATTATTATTATTAACGAACAAATATCGAATTAAAACATAAAAAAAATTATAATAATTAATCATACCTTACCCTGAGTGTAGGAGTTAAAAACAATGGCATCTTATTATTTCCACTGAGGTTAGTATTATAAATATTAGAACTATAATATATCTTCTTATCTCGTATACTGCTGGTGTAGCTCTCTGACCGGTTTCGGGTGTCACCCATCTTCAAAAAGAACTGAAAAGTAGTTATTTTTGAAGATGGGTGACACCCGAAGCTGGTCAGAGAGCTACAGCAACAGTATAGGAAATAAGACGATATATTATAGTTCTAATATTAAAAACAGTAGGTTCTGACTACCTCAGGCTATTATCTGAAGAGTTTATAAATTATGGATATAGGAAGAGATTATAGATTGCGTATTTTTTTGTTACCTTGATAATGAAAATAGAAATTTTCGTAACGTAGGACGACAGAGTTGAGTTTTATGACCAAATAATCCTCAAAGAGTCCAGTAACATTGGTTGTGGAATTACTGATTGTGCAACCAATGGTGCTGGTCTATACTAGAAGATGAAAGTATTATAAAAAGAAACTAACATACGAAAGAAGACATACAACAACATGCTATCACAAATCAAAACATGGTACAAAAACAAGGGCCTAAAACCAAAACAATCTCTTGGTAACTTTTTTACTCAGTTCCTAATAAACATTTTTTGCAACATTATTGATTTTGAAGAGCAGTAACGTTTTTATTAAAGAAATAATACATTTATTCATGTAAGACCCTATGTAAATCACTTCAGTACCCTACCTTTGAAGGAGACCCGTATTGTTATATGGTTTTACTTCTTAATAATTCCGTCTTAATGGCATAGAAAAAATATATTTTTTATATTTTAAATCCTAAATATTATTTATTTCTGTTTAATTATAAATATATTGTAAACTTTTCTATTTTAATATATAATTCTTTATAATCGATATAATTTCCTTAATGTCCAAAGTAATTCAATTGTTCCCGAGGATTAGGTACAAAATAATAGCAATTAATCAACAAAACTTGATAATATCAGAACTTATAAAAAAATTACTTATAAAATTATTAACATTTCTTCTCCCCGGACCACATATCATAAAAAAAACACATGACTTAGTGTTAAATTTATTATGTTGTCAACATAACTCATGACATTAAATTTTGTCAAAAAACATGATAACTTGCGTGTTTTTCCTGCCTGTGATGTTGTTTATTGACATAATTTAACATCATGAGTTATGTTTTCATCATAATAAATTTACATTAAATCTTGCCTTTTTTACTAATACGAGGTGTGTAAATAAAGTAGTGAGACTGATTTTTTTAAATTTTCTATTCAAATATAATTACAATGTGATATTGTCACCTTCAAAATAGTTCCCTTCGGAAGCCACACAGCGCTGGAGACGGTCCTTCCAATCATTGTAGCATTGCTGGAACTCGGATTCTGGAATGGCCTTCAGCTGGTCGGTTACAGCAGTTTGTATGTTTTGTAGTGTCCCGAAATGAGTTCCCTTGAGGTGATTTTTCAATCTCGGGAAGAGGAAAAAGTCACAAGGACTCAAGTCTGGTGAATAAGGAGGCTGAGGAGCAACAGGAATGTTTTTACTGGCCAAAAACTCGTTTATTGAGATGGTTTTTCGGAACCATTTTCGCACAAATTTTTCTCATCTCCAATTCATTGGTCAAAATGTGATGAACGGAGGTGTGATTCAAATTCAACTGTTCCCCGATCATTCTGACTGTCAAGCGTCGATCTGAACGCACAAGGTTCCGCACTCTGTTGACATTTTCATCGGTGTTTGCACTTGAAGGCCTTCCGCTTCGTGGTTCATCTTCAATCGACTCTCTTCCCTCTGAAAATTCCTTAAACCACCGAAAAACCTGTGCCCTTGATAAAACACGTTCTCCATAGGCCTCCTGAAGTTTTTCAAAAGTTTCGGTTGCATTATGTCCAAGTCTGAAGCAAAATTTGATTGCACACCGCTGCTCAACTTTGAGGTCACTCATTTTTAAAACGCTCAAGAAAAAACCATTTCACGAAAACCAACGCTACGGACAAACAAATGACTGTGGCGAGTTCAGATTCATACTGGAGGCGCATCACACGTGCACCTGACGCTACTCAAGGCCACGCGTCTCCAGCGTTGCCAGATCGAAAGCGACGTTGCCAGTCTCACTACTTTATTTACTCACCTCGTATATGCTTCAGGAAGAAGAGTTACCATGTATTCATAGATTTGTGGTTTTATTTCGTTATAGTTCCCTGTTATATTTTCTATATGTTTTCTACACTTAGTTTTAGAGCAAATGTAAAGGCCATGCCTAACCTTTAAGGAAAAAATAACAAAGAAATGTACCTGCTTTCCAATATGAAACAGATGTACACTCCATACCCTCACCCACTTCCATCCTATTCCCAGTCAGTTGTACCATAGACACTCACTCTTACGAGTAGGTAGGTACTCTCTTCCTTATCATATCTTATTTTGTTCCATTTACTTTATGCTACAGATAACTCTCTGATGACATTGTATTTTTTTTAATTAATGCCTGAAGAAGAACACTACGTGCTCGAATTAGTTGTTTATACTATTAATTAAATTTCTATATGTGGAGACTTTCATTAGCTTTTTACCCTACATATAAAGGCTTGCCTTGTATAAGCCCTGGTAATACCAAAACATTTTCAGCGAGACTTCAGCTAAACATTAATTATCATTATTTTGGACCTAACTCTCTAGAATCCAATTTAGTACTTATGAATCATTATTATTATGTAATGTCCTTTTTTGACGTATTAACAAAAATTATCTCTCCTTCCAATGAAGTTCCTAACCAGAATTTCTATTAATACATGAAGAATGTTATATTCATGACATTGGGTCTTTCACCAAAGTTATAATTTTTTAAACTTCTATGATTAGAGATTAGACAATGCCCTGATAGGGCGAGCTTTATGGGGTATTGAATTGGACAGGCAGACTCACACTTGGCTTCGCCCGTATCCCAGCTACACTGATATTCCCCATTATCACATATCAAGCCCTAACTATCAGAGGGGCACTGCGTGATTGTTTCAACTGCGTTAGTAATACAGTTACCTCCTTCCCTTCTCAACACACAATTCAAGTTTCATCAATGCAGTAATTAGACCATGTGTTGATATGGCCAATATACCATATTGTTTCTCTTGCGAATAAATAACCAGTATATTATTGTTTAAACTGATCCCCTTGCGGGGATAACGTCAGCCGTTTACCAAATTTTTGTTTGATCTGTGATTCTACATTGGGAGTACTAAATTTTGCCAAACTCAAGTAAATTTCATGTAGGGATCTTTAACGAGTACCTGACATCGTACAGGCTCGGACGTCGGCTTAACGTCCTCTCCGAGGAAGGACGTACTCAGATTTATTCACCTTCCACGTGAATAAATCGTTGAGGGTCAGGTGGGAATCGAACCCTGGACTACCAGCCAGAGGCGAATACGTAACCACTTAGTTAACCTGGCTCCATAACCAGTATAAGTGGTCAGCTTATTATTAAATAACCAGTATTAACTGTGGCTATTAATTCAATCATAAAAATATCTAAAGATAAATTAAAAATTTGGAGATTGTTTAAAAGTGATTTTATTGAAGATGAAGAGGTTGAAGCAGTCAGGTTGATTCAGTGAACTAGTTATAGACTGACATTCACATCTATTTTAGCTATTTAAATAGAAAAATACAATATCTTCTAAAATATAAATAGAGATGTTGGTTTATAAATACATATATTATATCTATCAGAATTGATACATCAATTATAATTGCCTGTTGAGTAGATGGAAAGATATTACAAACTATTTATTTAAAATTATACATAACAAATTGATTTTAACATATGCAGCTTAGATTATGTTAGGTTTCAGTAGGCGTCCCATGAAAAAACACACGTAGTTCGAACATTGGCCTTTTTTGATACTACACAATGAACACAATAAACATTGATGCCTCCAACCTTCAAAAAACTATGTGTACGTTTCCCTCGGAGAGGGATGTTAAGTTGTTAGTTCCGAGCCTGTACAATGTCAGATACTCGTTAGGGATCCCTATTCTAAATGTGACCTCAGTTATGCAAAATTTAGGACTCCCAATGTATAATACTCATTATATGGTATCATAAAACAGAAATCTTTGGGGCATGTGTGATTTCTTTGTGACAGTCACTGTAACCTAACTTATATAACCGATTTCACAATCCACATTTGCAAATTAAAACATCAGAATAACCCCTGACCCTCCTCCGTCCACAGATTAACAGTTGAAAACGTTTTATTGTCTTTAAACTGTTATGATTATAAGACAAGCACGCTGAACCATATATGGTTAAAACAATTTTCTTTCAAAGTAAAAGACAACTCCAATTATTTCTATCTTCATACTTTATGGTTGTCCAACATCATTCAGAATCCATTGATGGTTGATTACTCACTGCCTTATAACCAATAACGGTCAAAAGAATCATCAATTATCCACGCCCTAGCGTCAATCTTCCTCAATGCTACAAAGCTTCCATGAAACCTTACTACGAGGTTTCATCGTATCGTATTTGTCAAAATACGAAACCTCGTATTTGACAAACTACCAGGACAACTGCCTACAAGGATTGCCGACTAACCACAAGATCATCATTACAACTTGTTCACATGAGAGCCTAACGTTTATTAGAAAAGCTTACTAACTTCTACACTTATTGCATCAGCACTGGAGGACTTCTGATATAGAACTGTAACACTCATTATCTTACTAGCTATTACACTTGTAGGAAATGTATTTTTATTAACAAAAAAATTGGTAGCATATGAGAGAGAAACAAAAAAAAAAAGAATGCATCTGAACCGAATATTTTAGAATACTATTAAATACAATTCAAAGCGGGACACTAATAATGTTTATGTACAATAAAACTAAATGGTTTTTCTTTTACCTTTTTCTTTGTCTTCCCCCTGAGTAACTCCTTAACTTGAAAGAGGGAACAGCCGTAGACTGGAAGCCGACGGCAAGTCTGCACGTAAACTTTCTTAAGTTGGAGTTCACTTTCATAGACAGAAGTGTGGAATAACTTTCTTTTTTGTTCCTGTAAAAAAAAAATAACATTAGATTTTAGTTGAAAAAGAATGAAACAATATAAACTAGAGGTTTGGTACGAGTATCAAAGTTTTCAATGTTAGTTCAAAGTTTTTTTTTCTTATAACCTGAAGTAAGATATAATGTCAATTACTTGTATTATTTTAGCAGTTATACGCAATGAAATAACTTCAACAGTTTAATATATATTTGAATTATCTTTTCACTAAAATTTCAGCAACCAATACACTATTACAAACATTTCGACTAGCAGGAAATAAACGCTTGTGAGTATTACAAACCTGAATGTAGATTAAATCAACAATACCGACCCCAACTATAAAAGTTCTTTCAAATAACACTGACTTTCTACACATTGAGAACCTACACATTATTGTATAATTGCTATCTATAAAATAAAAGAGATACAATTCTATTACAAGTATTTCAATAATTTCATTGAAAACAAAAGCAAAAATGTATGTATCTCTAGAGAAAAATGAACTGTTATTTAAGGAAAGTGATAAAATAATATTTAAGTCGGAAGAAAACTCCTCCGAGCTAATAATAACCTTATTACACAGAAAAGGTAGGGAAATGTTATATAACTTCCACTTTTTTGGTCATATACCAACAACGTGCCGTCTGATCAGGCAAAGTAGGCGATGATCTAAAAACTTATTTTTTCTTAAACCACCTCTAAAAACTTATTTTTTCTTAAATTTCTATTGTAATAGTTAATTTTGTACTTATGCCTATTAAAAACGTCTTAAGCATAATCAAAACGTTGACTTAAGTTTTCTGAATCTAGAAAATCAGAGGTAACTCAACTTCATTGCACAAAGAGCTCAACTTCACTCAACTTCACTGTAAAAGAACTAAATTTCACTTCACAAGGAATTCAACATCACTGTACAAAAGAACTTAACTTCACTCCACAAGGAATTCAACTTAACTGTACAAGAACTCAACTTCACTGCCCAAAAAACTCAACTTCCCTTTAGAAGAAACTCAACTTCACTCCACAAGGAACTCAACTTCACTGTGCAAAGAACTCAACTAAATTCCACAAGGAATACAACTTCACTGTACTAAGAACTCAACATCACTCCACAAGAAAATTAACATTGAAGAATCAGATATTGTTTATCATTTGTATGGAATAAATATACAAATTTGTATTTTATTAAAATAGAAATGGATTCTATTTGAAATAAAATTTCCTTTCATATATGACTGTCGTAATGAAGTATTTATGAATTTCTGAACAATTAATATCTTTACTGGTAATTCCAATTTTATAATTTAAAGGGGTGGATGGGAGACGACTGGTGTAGTGTAACAGAAGGGTTGTGATTTGTTATTTATTTTGAAAAATATTTACGGGTAAAGCAAAGCGAGTTGACGTTGAAGGAAAGATTTGGAGGCAAAATCGTGTTAGCCTTTGTGCAAGTCATGTGAAGTAATTGAGTGAAAAACTGAAAAAAAAAGCCAATAAATGAATAAGAAGCGGTTTTCACATCCAAGATGAAAACTTAGCGAGGGTACAAACCCAAGGGTACAATGACACTGAGAATGGGTTTGTTTGTTTTTCCCCTCCCTTCCTTGTTGCCTCCTTTTGCTAACGATTGCTCCAAGGTCCATGGAGAAATAAGAGGCTGGAATAAGTGGTTGGGAGGGAGAGGGTGGCAATATACTAAGTGACCCCCTCCCACCCCCTGCCAGACGACTCGCAACCCTTACTCAGCCATCGACCCTCGCATGTCGCCCTTTGCGTACTCCCGTCACATTCACTTTCTTTCAATGCACTTCACAATAAAAACAGACACCAGCACATATCCATTTCCTTTTTTGAAATAATTTAATTCAATTCTACAAAAGCAAGTCATGCCTCAGAGACCCGCTCAAGCATATTCCTACTAATTTTGACTATACTTCCATTCAGTCTCCTTGAATATTACATAGAATGTAATTACAGCTTATACCAGTCACAGTCAATTTTAAAAATATTATAATAAACTTATACCATGCATAAAGCTTACATAATACATTCTAAAAATAATGATGACTTATTTATTATTTACTTTCTACATTCATGTTGTTACTAAGTTCCTCACTAAGATATTCTCCGGAGCTAACTTATCTTTTTAATTTCTCTCAAGAGATAAAACAACCGTCTTACTAGTATGTTGAACTTTTTTTTATATGGTGTCAAATAGAGATATATGACCTGAATGCAATTTCTGTTTTCTATTTCTGAATGCAACTTCACTAATTCTTATAGAAATCTAATGCCAATTTTATTTCTTAAATCAAAAAATTTTTACTTCTATAAATTATTTTCTTTGCCTCTGAATAACTTCTACTTGTAATATTCCACAAGCTGTAATGATCCATTTTTATATTGATCATTTTTTGATAATCATTTTTTTATTATCATTTCTTCGTAGGCCTATAAAAAATGTTTTAACATAAAACCAAAATGAGGCATTGATTTTGAACCTACAAAATTGACCGATCCCGATTGTATAATGCAAATATACAATTTATTCTATCAGATGGTTGATATTATCTATATATAAAGTTCAATGTAGACAAAGAAACACAGAGAAATTATTTTCTCTATGTCTCAATGTTTCTTTGTTTCTTTCTTTGTCTACATTGATCTTTATTTGTCCGTTTCACATCGCATTTTCATCAAAAATGTATATATATATATACATATTAATGATCAAACCACAATATGAAATGTGGAAACAAGATCTTTCAACCGTAACAAACGGACTTCGTCTGAGTCAAAAACCGAACCGTTTTTACCGTTAAACTCAAGACCGTTTTTTATGGTTGAAAGATCTTAGTCTTGTTTTCCCATTTCATATTTCGGTTTGATCATTGTTTGTTATTTCACGTGTTTATGTGAAATCTTTATATGTGCATATATAAAAAGATTTCACATAAACACGTGAAATAACAATCAATGATCAAACCACAATAAGAAATGGGAAAACAAGACTAAGATATTTCAACCGCAACAAGCGGTCTTCGTCAGAGTCAAAACCCGGATTTTTAACTCTGACGAAGACCACTTGTTACAGTTGAAAGATCTTAGTCTTGTTTTCCCATTTCTTATTGTGGTTTGATCATTGAATGTACATATATATATATCTATATAAATATTGATAAAAGTATTGACCGCGGAATAGAAACAAAACTAAAGTTTATCGGGACTCGGTCAGTTCTTCAGGTTGTCAACGTTTTCTATGAGAGTTTAATTTGAATCTGAGGAACTGACCAAGTCCCTATATTTAGTTTATATATATATATATATATATATATGTATGTATATAAACTTCTTTATTAGGAAACATGGCACTTGGCCAACTCCTACATGGACTGATACCTGAAATAAGGAATTGATTCATAACATCAAGTTTCTCAATCAGAATATCTGAATGATGAATGCGGTTCACTGTAATGAAATATGTCTTAAGGAAGATCCGTTACTGTGATATATATACGAAAAATCTAACTATGCTGTCGGTCACAACTCCTTATGATAGTATTGATGGAAGGACAATGGTAGTTTGACGGTGAACAGTCGACAGCTTTATATTCATATACTAAGACTGCAAACATGCGTCTTAAAATCAAACTGTGGAATATATATAACGTTACAACGTACAATATAACATGTATTGGCCTATCAGTTACAATATATTAATCATGTATTGTGTTCATTCAAAATGTCATATATTTTTATAATTTTTTAAGAATTATATTATTTTAGTTATCTTAAATGTTAAAATAAGAAAGTGATATCTTTTACGGTGTGTATTAAAAAAGACAGTGAAAAAAAAATCAAAGAATTTGGATGAGATGAAATATTGGGAGAAGATAATTTAGAAGTGTTGAGAAAAGGGTGGCGTAATAGAAAAATGAGATTTCCGTTGACAGATGGTTCTCCCTGAATGGACTCTGATTAATGAAAAATCATTTCCTTGAGCAAGCCTTATCCCTGCAGCCCTCTTGATATTGTCAATTACGTCTTCCTACGGGAAATGACGGCTAAAAGTGACACCTCTTCAAAAAATTCACTTTTATAGCTTACATTACAGGCCCTCGGGCTGATTTCCAATCCGCGAGTTTTATTTTTTAGATGAAAAAATACAAGATTATCCTTGTATCAGAATCCTTAGGGGCTGAATTAATGAATGTATCTCAGTAGATATATGACTTAAAACTGACCGGTTTAAATATGCAATAGCACTAAGAACTGAGCAAATGAATTAATATTGCTGAACACTTTAACAATTGTGAGGGATCTATTACCAATAAATTTTATCATATTGACTATTTCAATCATATATATATATCGCTATAGGAGCTCCGAAGACCCACGTGGAGAAAAAACACCACACTTCATTCACGCGTAAGATGGTTGTAGAGGGAACGTCTATTTTAAACTTTAATAGAAACCCTCTTCATTTACAAATCCTAGAAGCCATCTACATAAAGGGAAAATGCTCGGAGATTAACTTATAATCCAGTAAAATGTTTGTTATACCGACTTCCAGAAACTTTGACAATAAAGTGAAATTAACAAAGACGGAGTGACGACTGGTTAACCTCCCGGACGCTAGGATCGCCACCTACTAGTATTACCTCTTAGTATTGTTACCTCTATATCACCTTTTCTATTGTTATCTCTTATATATTGTATGCATTTGTAGTTGTATCCTGTTATTTTATTACTTTGAGTTTTTATCTTATTTATCTGTCTTAATATTTTATTCTGCCTAAAGATGACCAACGAGTTCGAAAGCTTGTGTTTAAAAAGTAGTGAATAAAAAAAAATTTTAGTAGTTATTTGACTGTTTTTTATCTGAAAATGTCGCTGGGAAATCTGCTATTTTCATTGCCTCTGCAACATAGAAGTGTGATTAGGAAAAAATAACAGCTACTTAAAAAATTCGTGAATGCAGAATCTGCTCTGCTTTTCAACAATGTATGCTTGGATGAAGATCTGCTGCCAACTTATACAAATATATATATATCAACTACAATTTTTAAAAAAACACACAGAAATTAAATCAATAAAACTCGCTACTATATTTTGATGGCCTCGTCATCAGGAAGTAGAAGTGAATCGCTCCAAAGATTGATGACGACTGTACATATAATATATACAAAATGAAATTACTAAAAGGTCCAAACCGGACGTTGGTCACTTTTATTTTGTGCCTCCTGAATAATTCATCAACAAATAAAAAGGGGGCTTTAGTTACAATTATAGACGATTTTAAATTATTAGGCATACTCTTGAATTACTTGCTGTTATTTATTTAAATGTTTAAAGATATTTACGAAAGAAATGTTATCCTGGAGATATAGGAACGAAAAAGAATTGTATGTAGCTTTAGTTATAAGTAGTACGAAGAAATTTACAACATATTACAACAAAGTTTAGTGCGTGCGCGTGTGTGAGTGTGTCTGTGTTGTGTATGTTTTACGCTCATATACACATAAGCATGTGTAAACATAGCACAAAACACACACCCATCTACACAGAACAGATGCATATACATATATATAAAATCCTCAAGAACCCCTTGTGTGAATTTTAAATATCAATGGTCGAGAAGCTATGTCTATATATATACTTTAACAAATAGAAAAGAACAGAGAAAGTCACTACAGAACTCACTTCGATATTTCGACATCTATCGTTATTAGGAAGAAGTACGAAGTACTGGCGTTGAGAAGGAAACTATAATATATATACGTTTCGCAGTAAACCACAGACACATAACAAAGAAACGAACACACTTACTGTGTCCAACCGTCGCTTCGCAGGTGCGCTTAGTGTCCCTATCTCAACTCTCGTGATGACGGTCCAACCGAAAACTAGAGACAGTAAGTGTGTTCGTTTCTTTGTTCTGTGTCTGTGATTTACAGTGAAACGTTTGTTGTCCTTTTGGATAGTTTTTCTGTTTGCAATATGTATATATACAGATCAGACACTTTGATACTTATATTCACCATAGAATTAATATAACGTAAAAAAATGAATACAGAAAGAATATCCTCAAGTAACACATGAAGACAAAAACTTCACAACATTTTTACATATTCTATTAAACTAAAAAAAAAAAGAAGTAATTAATTTTTCCGGAAATATTGTCTTACAAAGCAAGCACATTTGGGAGGGTATTAATTATGGTTGGAGCGGAGTTTGTTTGCAGGTGTTGAGTAAAGAGAGTAGTTGTTTAATGGAGACGGGTTGAGTTACTGTCTGAGAGGCGTAAAGAAATAGTGGTGGTCTCGGCTCTCTCAGCCGACCCGTCACTCCTGCTTCGCAATACACAGTCCTCAATATGGATCAGTCAAATCAATTCACTTCGCTTGGGTCCACAGCAACACGAGCAGTATGTCTCCCGCTCTCTCTCGCTCTCACCTCGCAAACAAATCACTCGGCAAATTAAATCACCTATTTTGAAACAATGGAGGACAGCATAAAGACTATTGATAAAAATATAAAGTGATATATATGAATCATAGCACATACGAATGAATCATATAATAATAATATTATCATATAATTATTTCCACTAGTAAACATAACAGAAGCTTTCATGAAACAGACTACTTATTTCTAGTGAAGAACCTAAATAATTAAACAATATTTGCGACATATTATTGTTTAATTAAACGTGTTTGTGTGTGTGTGTGTGTGAGAGAGAGAGAGAGAGAGAGAGAGAAAGGGAGACTTTTTTAATTGCATAATACAGACTGTTTCAATTGAATAATTAAAAATAACTTTAATTTTAAGTAAAATAAAACAATACTTCACAGTAAATAAACATAATTTCAAAAATAAAATAAATAAATTTTATATGGATTAAATTAGTTTGTATTGCGATGATGCCTACATAAATAGTAAAAATATATTAATAATAATATGAAAAGAAAATATACATTTTATTCTTTAACTTTTATAATTTAATTACTGAAATTAAGCAAAATACCAGGAATACAATAACGAGGAATATAATTACCCATATATCTCTGTTCAATAAAGAAAAAAATGTACGACACAGGAAAAAGAGAAAACACACACTTTCTAAATTCAATATTTCGAACTGTTGTTCGTCATTAGGAGAAGACTAGAAGAGAGGACGAAGTGAGAGATATATCCCTACGACTCGTTCCTTCTCTTGAGTTCCTTCCTTCGACGTGGGGAGATCTCTATCACTTCGTCTTCTCTTCTAGTCTTCTCCTGATTACGAACATCAGTTCGAAATATTTAATTTAGTAAGTGTGCACTTCTTCCTGATGACGACGGACGTCGAAATATCAAAGTTAGTTCTGTAGTGACTTTCTGTGCTTTTTTCTAAGTGTTAAAGATTATATATATACTTCTTCGTTGGAAATACGATCCGAAACGGACAAATAAAGTTCAGTGTAGAAAAGGAAACATAGAGAAATCAAAAGTACACAATTATAATCTCCAATGTTTGGCCCGAACCGTCTTCAGGAGAGACAAGAGAGGGAAACCAAGCGCACTGGTCCAGAGACGGTTGGAGACCAGCAATGTTGCCGCCAACATTTAGTGTTTAATTAAATAATTAAATAATAAAAAACAAGTAATTAAATAATAAAGGAAAATTTTCATTGTTGGTCTCCAGCCGTCTCTGAAGCAGTGCGCTTGGTTTCCCTCTCTTGTCTCTCCTGAAGACGGTTCACGCCGAAAATTAGAGATTGTAAGTGCGTGTTTTTATTTCTCTTTCGATTTCCCTATGTTTCTTTTTCTACATTGAAATATATATATATATATATATATATATCTTAGGTGTTGCTGTTCTGAATACTGGGCCGTGACTGAGTGTCGGCTTGGCGAGTAGCTGGTGGTTGGTCACCTAGTAGCTGCAGTGTGCGTGAAACCCCCGTGTGTTGACGATTAATTAATGGGTTGTGCTTCATGATTTTCATGGCTTCATATATTTGCAGTCTGGCCGGATCATTAATTTTCTTTAAAATGATGGTGTTTTGAACAAGGTCCTGGCGGGTGAGTTTTCTTCCATGTTCCTCGGAGGTGTGTCTAGCGATGGCTCCTGCTTGCAAGTGCATTGTCAGTCGTCGTGAGAGTGTGGTCGATGTCATACCGATATATTTTGAATTGTCTAGGAGCTCACAATCTCCGATATTGCAGTTATATTCGTATATGACATTGGCCTTTTGTATCTCCGGGATGACTGCATCTGGGCTGTTTTTCATGATCAAGTTAGCGGTGGTTCTACTTTTATAGTAAATATGGACTTGAAGACGTTCATTTTCGTTATTACATTTAACATTCCTGCGTCTATATATATATATATATATATATATATATATATATATCTCACAAGATTTCACATAAACACGTGAAATAACAGTCAATGATCAAACCACAATATCAGTTGGGTCAGTCAGTCAGTTGGGTTTTCTTCTGACGAAGACCGCTTGTTGTAGTTGAAAGATCATGGTCTTTTTTTCCCATTTCATATTGTGGTTTGATAATATATATACATATATATATATGTCTTTAATATATATTTATTTATATCTATAATAATGGTTAGCAAGAATTTGAGTTAACAAAGTAAAGGTCTAATACTATAAAAATATTGGAAAAAACTTTTTTTTCTTAGGAAATAGGAAAAATAAGGCCATAAAACCTCTGAGATAATAAATGGGCATTTATAACGTTCTTGTTATTCAGGCGACACTGTGGCGTACAACAGTCGATATCTTTTAACTGTTCAGCAGTCATCATCAGAATATGAATAATCTTCTCATATAACTATGTGGCCCAGAGGGTATTAAAATGCTTGATTTATGGCCTGATGATGACTGGTGATCAGTTAACACATGTCGACTATAGGAAATATATTGTATTGAGTGGGTGGAATGACGAGAGAAACTAATTAAGAAGTAAGTGACAGCAAAGTACTATGTCAATTTGTTAATGTATATAGATTTCAAAAAAAGAAAAACTAGATGTTTATATACAATAAGGAAATCTTCTTACTTGTAAAATGTTTGATTGAACCTAGGAAACATTTTTAATCAGTACCTATATTTGGTGTATTTGATCTCTCTTGCTTATTTCTAATGATGGTTCAACTAAACATATATACAGTGCGTGGATTTCTCAAAGTTGTAAGCAGCTTTTCTTTTAAACATAAGATTTTAATTAGGCTCAATATTTGGTTTCTATCTACTTTTTGGATAGTTTCTCTAATTTTCGAAATTTTTTCTCATCCTTTCGTTCAAAATGTGAAACCCAGATTACCTATATTAATCATGGACATGTTTCGAATAAACTACATACATTTATAAAAATAAACCCACCAATGTCTTGGCGAGGAATGTAGTGCATTCAAAACATGTCGACGATTAATATAAGCAATGAGTTACACCGTATAAAGGAAGACACTTTCGAAAATTAGAAAACTATGAAAAAAGCGGATACAAGCCAAATATGGTGCTTTGTTTTACAGCATATCTATCATTGCAATATTTACTTGAGTAGTTTTTTTTGAAACAGAAATAAAGAAGTAAGAAAGGATGATTTCTGTCAAGTTTTCATCTTGGTTTCTAAAAAAAAAATTTTTTTTTCTTTTCAATACATTTTTCATTACTACAGCTTTAATGAAAACATATGATTGTATACTTTCTTCCTTATTTAAGCCTTAATCCAAGACTGGCGACTAATTAGTATTTGGAGTTGGTTGCAGCTCATCGATCCCTGAGCGCTATGATAGTCACATGGTAATCTGGCAGAAGGTCTGATGAATGCCAAGCCCTGCTGCAGGCTATATTACTACTCCAGGATACATCAACACCCACGTAATCTGCTTGGCCCGCCCTTAATCTCACAACTAGTTACAAGTATTAATTACCTTAATATATTGCTACATCTAATTTGATTTATATTACATCATTATCACACCATTAATATCCATTATACAAAAAATTGACATATATACTGTGGACAAATGCACATGCTGACATTTAAAAATTCAAGCCGTTCTTAAGTAGCGAAAAAAAGTATATGAAATATTTAACCTATATATAACTTAGTATATATGAAATTTCACATAAACACGTGAAATAACAATCAATGATCAAACCAGAATAAGAAATGGGAAGAAAGACTAGGACCTTTTAACCGTAACAAGCGGTCTTCGTTAGTGGGTTTTTGACTCTGACGAAGAACGCTTGTTACGGTAACCGATCTTCGTATTTTTTCCCATTTTATATCGTGTTTTGATCATTGATTGTTATTTCACGTGTTTATGTGAAATCTTGTGAGATATATATATATATATATATATATATATCATAACTTACTATACAGAGCATATACAAGGTGTGTAAATAAAGTAGTGAGACTGATTTTTTTTAAATTTTCTTTTCAAATATAATTACAATGTGATATTGTCACCTTCAAAATAGTTCCCTTCGGAAGCCACACAGCGCTGGAGACGGTCCTTCCAATCATTGTAGCATTGCTGGAACTCGGATTCTGGAATGGCCTTCAGCTGGTCGGTTACAGCAGTTTTGTATGTTTTGTAGTGTCCCGAAATGAGTTCCCTTGAGGTGATTTTTCAATCTCGGGAAGAGGAAAAAGTCACAAGGACTCAAGTCTGGTGAATAAGGAGGCTGAGGAGCAACAGGAATGTTTTTACTGGCCAAAAACTCGTTTATTGAGATGGCAGTGTGACAGGGCGCGTTGTCGTGATGCAACACCCACTTGTCTTTGATGTTTGGCCGCACACGAAGGACTCTTTTTCGAAGTCTTTCAAGGACGTCACGGTAGAAGTGCTGATTAAGCGTCGATCTGAACGCACAAGGTTCCGTACTCCGTTGACATTTTCATCGGTCTTTGCACTTGAAGGCCTTCCGCTTCGTGGTTCATCTTCAATCGACTCTCTTCCTTCTGAAAATTCCTTAAACCACCGAAAAACCTGTGCCCTTGATAAAACACGTTCTCCATAGACCTCCTGAAGTTTTTCAAAAGTTTCGGTTGCATTATGTCCAAGTCTGAAGCAAAATTTGATTGCACACCGCTGCTCAACTTTGAGGTCACTCATTTTTAAAACGCTCAAGAAAAAACCATTTCACGAAAACCAACGCTACGGACAAACAAATGACTGTGGCGAGTTCAGATTCATACTGGAGGCGCATCACACGTGCACCTGACGCTACTCAAGGCCACGCGTCTCCAGCGTTGCCAGATCGAAAGCGACGTTGCCAGTCTCACTACTTTATTTATACACCTCGTATATTCGGCCATACTAAAATCTTCTCGTTATTTGAACTTCGCTCTTCTCATTATGATAACGAAATATAGAAGTGAGTTTTGTTATTGTTATCAGTTAAAGAGTACAGATTGTCAATAACTTTGTGTGTGTGTGTGTATTTACTTAATTCTTAATTGAAAATGCTACAAAAAAAGTATTCCATGCTGTACGATAATATTACAATAATAATGTATGTGTGTGTGTTCGTGTATGTGTGAGCATGGGTGAGTGCGTATTTATAAGTGTCTGGATGTATCTAGCTATCTGTGCGTCTGTTTGTTTACTGTCTTAAATGCGCGTGAGTGTGTATCACAAAGCGCGAGTGAGTGTGTGTGTTCACAAATTATGTTAATGTATGTCAACATGAACTTGTAATTATTTGAATTCTACAAATCTAAGGAGTTTTTCGAAGAGTTTTAAGGTGTTGTTCACCTTATAAAAGCAGACTCATTATATACAAATGACATCTAAGTTGATTTGAAGAGGCTTTAGATTCTTACAAACTGAAGTCAAGTAGATTAACAGGTACGTATGAAGTCATTTCAAGTTTTTTTCGCCTTGCCTAGGGAATAAGCCAAGAGTAAATAATCCCACGCGAACAGCCTGTTACTTCGGTGAATCTTCAGTTGACCCTAATTTCTAGCTTAGTAAATATTTCCAGTATGGGTCACGCGAACAGCCTGTTACTTCGGTGAATCTTCAGTTGACCCTAATTTCTAGCTTAGTAAATATTCCAAGTATGGGTCATGCGAACAGCCTGTTACCTCGGTGAATCTTCAGTTGACCCTAATTTCTAGCATAGTAAATATTCCCAGTATGGGTCGCGCGAACAGCCTGTTACTTCGGTGAATCTTCAGTTGACCCTAATTTCTAGCTTAGTAAATATTCCCAGTATGGGTCGCGCGAACAGCCTGTTACTTCGGTGAATCTTCAGTTGACCCTAATTTCTAGCTTAGTAAATATTCCCAGTATGGGTCGCGCGAACAGCCTGTTACTTCGGTGAATCTTCAGTTGGTATTCAATTATCCATGTTCTGAGTGCTTGCGCGGTTATTTACAAAACTCAAATGACTTCTCTAAAGCGCTTTGATTTCGTCTTCCTGGAATCAGGGTCGGCTATATGATTCAATTTGATTGTAAAGCCTTGGTGAAACTATTCCAGTGAATCAATCACAGCTTGCTACAATAGTCTTAACATGGACACTATCTCCTCAAATATTGCACAATAAAGAATGCTGTTCATGAAATGATATAAACTGTCATGTTATATAGAAAATACGATACTTAGAAAAATTATATATCCGCTTGTCTGCTTGTTTACTCACATTATAAAAGTGACTTACTGATATGCCAATAATATCCAATTCGAATTAAAGAGGTTACACATTTTCCTGGTTAATATATGGTTTAAATATAATCAAATATTTAGTACAAGAATAATTAAAAAAAACAGTTAATACAAATAACGTCTCTTTTGTCACAGTTTTTTTTTAGGTCACTTTAACTAACTTTATATAAATCACCAAAAGTCGTAACTTAAAAGTTACAAAATATTTACTTTTATTACTTTGAAGGTAATCCATATCAGATATATTTTTTTTTAATTCAGAACATTTTTTTCTGTGATGACAACTAAGCTATCTAACAAAAAAACTCTATACAAGTTTAAAATTAGCGCTTTGCTCTTTGTTTATATTTGGACATTCACTTTTCAGTGACGCAGCTGTTCTAATCGAGTAAAATGTATGTTAATTTTTATTTTACTATTAGTACTGTATAGTAATTATGAAAAAAAATATGATCTCAAGATTTTGACCGCTTTATATGTTCTAAGGTCCCTAAAGTCTATTTATGACGTTTTTAAGAGGATGTCTGTGTGCGCGTGTGTTTGTGTCTTAGTCTACTGGTGTCAGGTGTGTTGGGGGCAATGTGGACGTAGGTTGTTATGTGGCTGAGATGGTCATGTATCTAAAAGTAGTTTTAAGTTTAAGAACTGATAATGTTGTACTTTATTCCATTGGCATAATTAAGAACTGTAAGTTAATTAATATTTACTGTTTCCAACTCCCACATACATAGAATTTCAACAACAGTCCCATTTTACAAGTACAAAATTTAGCTTATTTTCATTGGACTCAAACATTAGTTAAGGGTGAGTCGCATTACCAGATTAATATCAGTTACTTAATATTATTTTTTTCTAAATTCATAAGAATAAATTCTTAAGTTCCTGGGAAGTGTTTAATCTATTAGTTTGAAATATATTCGTTTTTAATTTTTATTTTCTATTCTAATATTAACAAATTTCATAATTAGCGCTCTACAATACAGAAATAATCAGGTTAGATTTGAGGGTAGAACCCTATGTTCTATCAAAGAATCACTTAAAGCTGAACATTGCTTTAGTGGTCTTAATGAATTTATCTGTTACATGGCTTTTCCATTTGAGACCTTCATCTAAATCAGTGTATCTCACAATTTTGTACTTCACGGCACACCTTCTTTGAGTTTCTTATGAAAAAAAATATACACTAAAACATTTGAAAATATTGTGAAGTTTTAGAAACTTTATAAGTTTAAAAATGCTGGGATGGTAATATTTTTCTCATGTTACCCCATGAAATAATCGTATTAGGCAATATGATATGAAATTGTAAGATTACTAATTCACCAGAGAAATAGATTAAAATTAATAACCTTTTTGGCATAAATTATTAAAACAAAAAACCTTTACTATGCTTCTATATACCTGGAAAACAATGTGGTTCTTAAACAAATAAGGATCTGTTTCAGAGGTTGCAACATATATATTGATTACAACATATTTGTATACAACCATCAATCAGGTGCTGGAAAGTACCTGATTTTATTGAGTTTTCAAAATTAACTCAATAAAAGATTTTTAAAGTTTGTTTAATAAACATTTAAACAGCAAATCTCTTTGACTGATTTGAAATTTGTCTAATAAAAAATTTCAACAATAATGTAATCATTACTTTATTAATATAATTCATTATTTCAAGTTGATTTTTATCATTTACAGTTATGTACCTTTTTTCAGTAATCAGAATTCACAAAAATTTTCTTACATCACACTAATTTGTTACAATTCTTTTCCACAAAATTTTATTCTCCTACAGTTAGTCGTAGAACATAAAAAAAAAATTCTCCAAAATCATAAAATAAACCATAACTTCTTTGTTGTATATATATATATATATATATATATATATATATATATATATATATATATATTTAACTTCAACAAACAAGAATTCCGCTCATCCTCTCAAAAGGTGCTATATTTTTGGTATAATTTTATAATGATTTATCAAAAAATATAATCTGTATTGTGCTCAAAAGCTTCCAGAATCAATCAAAAGTCAAAACTTTTACATTTTTCAATATTTCTCTTCCCGGGAGGAAGGAAAGTGGCTTTCGTGCCCACTTCTGGACTGGTAGATCGAGAGTTCCATTCTCACTAAGGCCCTCGATTTCTTCACATAGGAGGTGAAAAAATCTAAGCAACTCGTCTTTCGAGGCGGATGTAAACTGTCGGCCTCGAGCCTGTACGATGCCATGTACTCATTAAAGATCCTTATTCTACATACACTTGAAGTAGGAAAAATATAGAATTCACAATGTAGAGTCAACCCAATAATGTGGTTCGCCCTTTACTAAAATGGTCACCAAATAAAAATGAGCCACACTTTCCAGCCCTAGAACATCACTAAAAGGCAAATGCTTTATTGTAATTAACCAAAATTGATATACAAAACAACATAGAAATGGTTTCCAACAGAACTATATTTTCCTAACTAATATTGTAGTATACAAAACAGTAATGAATAATCCAATGCTGCAGCCTATTCTCGTCACATACTCCAGCCCACACTAACTTATTAATTCTATAATGAACTTAAAACTTTTCAAGTTTTGATTTCAATTGCCATCCTTCCATACGTTTCACGAGTTGTCTGATGTTAATTCACTTTCCAATTTTCTCACCCACCTCATTACTTCAGTCTAGGAATCTCTCTGTCTCTCTTTATCCTGTTATATATAAACAAACCAAAAGAATGTGAGAGGACGACAGTCAACTGAAATCTTTCATAAAATGTAGAACAGAGTAGATTGGCCTAAATGAAATGAAAAAAAATAAAAATTCACTAAAAATATGTAAAGAAGAGGACGAAAATACACAAATATCAAACAAATCAAAGTAATTACTAAATTAAAAATGAATTAAAAAAATTAGCAAAAAATATTGAAATATAAAAAAATACAAACACCTTTAGCCGATGTTCCATCTATCTTTTTAGACACCCTGAGAATTACAATAATATATTTTATAATCACAACATGAAAAAACAAAAGTTTCATTTTTTATAGATCAGCGTTATTATGTTGGCATTTATTCATCTAATTGGATAAATATGATCCAATGTTGTTGTTTTGATTACTTATCAATTATACTGCTGTTGGTGACAACTTTTGCATTAAAGTTTGATGCAGCTTGTTTAAAAATTTTATTCAGAGAGTTCATAATAATTTTGTCAAGAGTAGCACTGTAGTTGATAAGTATTCACAACAAAGAAGTACCATGAAGATAAATGTCATTATAATAAAAAGTTCGTTTTTCCATGTTATGCTAATAAATTCTTTACTTGATATAGCTGTAAGTTTGTCTGGAAATATAGACGAAACGTCAGTTAAAGGTGTTAAAATTATTTACAACTTGGCCAATATCAAGAGACGGAAAGAAAATTAATACTGTGAAATATATGTGGTTGATATAACATTGCTTTGGATAATATATGATTGACTAGAGACTTTTTATCACACTATTTCCTCTCCTGAGGACGATCATGAACAGGGTCAAAATATTTAAACTGAGTTATAGTGCTTTGTTTTCTCTGGTGTTTATTTTTAGGTTTAATATATTAGAACAATGTAATTATCAACTTATTGCTATGGGTCCATGTCTCGATTTTTTGGATAATATCTTACTTTATATTTGTTCATAGGCCATCAAACAATATTTTGAATAAAATGAAAACATCATTGAAGGCTCTATTTGAACCTGGAAGATAGAACAAAACATGAGTTATTTTGTCTCACTCTTTGCACATTATAGATTTTGTTAAGAACTTTGTGAATATTTCTTTTGTTTTTTTAACAAAAGTTTCAAATCAATTATTTAAATTCATCCCTTGTAGAAAGCGCTTGGTAAATTGTGTGAAAATACATGCTTTACTGTTTATTTCAATGGCAAGAACAGCTCCAGTCTTCTTACAATTACAAAGGAACAGTCATTAATAATTAAAAACGTCAGACTCTATCCTTCATAGTTTAAGCTGTGCTATGTGTTGAAATTGTTTTCCTTTCCCTTCCCAGTGCTCCTATCAGGAGACTAAGGACTTACTTTTCCCTTTGGTTTAAAGAAATAATGAGATACGAAACAGTTGATAGAATGTTTGATAACTCTTGGTTTATATTGAGGGTTACTGTGTTGATGATTCTTTTCTTTGAGCTAAACACATTCAATACTAAACACTCATAGAGGTGCCCTGCCGTTCATATTTCTACGGAAACTGTTCACTATTTATAGGGGATATGCTGCTATTATTATGGGTGCAGTTTACAGACTCCATCTGTAAAGAAGCCGTTTCCTACTCATAGGGGTGCTATTTCTAATTTTTAGTAGTACCGGTGGCTACTTGTAAGGGTCTGTCGCTACTCATACGGGTGCAATTTCTTATTTGTATAGGCACCTTTACTACACATAGGGCTGTCATTCTTGCTCTCGTTACTACTTGTAGATATGTGTTACTTTCATATGTGTGTAGTTTTCTCTAGTAAATAGCTGTTTATATACTCGTAGGGGTGAATTTCCTACTTTTACAAGTACCCATTCACTACTCGAAGGGGTGTGTTGCTGCTAGTAAGGTGCAGTTTCCTTTTTGTAAAGGTGCTATTTATATACTCGTAGGGGTGCATTTCCTACTTTTACAAGTACCCATTCAGTACTCGAAGGGGTGTGTTGCTGCTAGTAAGGTGCAGTTTCCTTTTTGTAAAAGTGCCGTTTATACACTTTGGAATGCTGTTCTTACTTTTAGGAATAAACTATGATACTTTAAGAGGTGAAGCTTCCTGCTTGACAAGGTACCATCTTTTACACTTAGAAGCATCATTCTATATTTTTAAATTTTAAAAGAGCTATTTACTACTTGTAGGAAAAATAGTTTACTATTCACAGAAAGGTCTTTTCTATTGTTAGGATTCTCATTCCCTAGTTTTAGAAATCAAATTTGTATATTCTGTATAAAAAAGAAAAATTATATTCATAAATATGCAATATATTTGCAATTTCATTAATTGATATTCGGGGTGATAGAAATCTTATATACTATAATTAATATTAGAAATAGGTAAACCGTCATACCTCGTAAGATGATCTTATGAGGTATGACGGTTTTACCTATTTCTAATATAAATCATACTAACCTCAGTGGTATTAACAATATGCATGTATTTTATATACTATACTTGATTTGGTATATACTATACTATAAGATTTGATAAACATTGCTTCGAATGTACTTCTGGAGGTACAGGTCCAAACCCTAGCGCTATTAATAAAAAAACAATATATCATTGAAAAATAGCTTGATTGGTTATAAAATTAACAACTAAAATAAAGAATGAATTCATTTGTAAATAAATGTCTAAAAGTATATCCTTACTAAGCAATTAGTTGAGATAGTCTAAATTAACATGGCTGGTAGAGTTGAATTTTAAGTGAATTGAAGTGAGCATCAAGTTTGAGTTGATTAAAGTCACGAAGAAAAGCTCCTGCTAGCAAGTGGCCTGGTCCACTTGAACGGTATCGATCACTTTGCCGGTAAGTATCTTCAAGATTTGATGTAGTTAAATACTTTGCATAACTAATAACTTTGCCAGATACATTACTCCAATCATTCAGCGGGCTCTAACAACAACTTTTGTTTAAATTGAGCCTCACCGAGTATATTTCAAATTCAAATATTCAAAAACTAGTATAACTGGTGATATATTATTTATATATGTGTATTGTTTAAGGGTGTTTTCTGGGGATGGCTACATAGCTGTCTAATGAGTTTGTCGAGGACTTAAAACAATTTACGTAAAGCTTCGATTTCCTATCATTTAGTGAAAGTACTCTTAGGATAGAGGCACTTTAGGTCTTCAACAGCTGCTCTGACAGTGAATCAGAAAGCTTCCTAGTTAGTCATTCTTATGGCTGAGTAAGAAAACTGAAGGTCCTTAATCATGTATAAGCAAATACATTAGAATACATTATTAATGTATTTCTGCTGCCTCTGCGATCTTCCCTAGCTCATACCATTAAACAGTTTTTGATAAAATTGAATTTACTATTATTACCTAACATATATAACAGTTTAAATACCACAATATATAACACTAGTTAAAATTATCCATTTTTCACATTTAACCTACCTCTACTTAAATAGCATAAAAATACAACTGGTTTTGCAGTTATGGAACTAATCAATAGTATTTTATTTTTTTCAATTTTCACCCATTTTGTAGTTTAAAGAAGAATCATAAGAATTTCGTAAAAGAATGATAAGAATTCCATATCGTAGATGAAAAAATTACACCTTGTATCTTATATGATGACATTTAAACCTAACAGAGAAATTCTTTTATTTTTGTTCCTTTACACCATTCCTTATAAGATAAAAACAATTAATTACATTATCTCTAAGTGCCGTTAGAGATTTGATGAGAATTAAAGTCTTATTCGTTAGTCTTTGTAATAATCATGAATATTAAAGCGATATTTATTAAATATTAGACTCGGATTCCTGCGGCAGACGTTTAAGTATTAGTACTCCACAGAAAAATGTATCTTCTGAACCTCTGCCCGATCTTATAGGCTCGAGAACAATGCAATGATGAACTACCCTTTCAAAGTGACTGCAATAGTGCATCTGCTAAACTACCCTCTCACAGTACCTACATAAATGTTCTTTATGATCCCCTCGCAACCCTAATACGCCCTAGAGGTGTGCAATAATGTGTCTTCTGAAGTCCTCTCTCATATGTTCTAGTGCTCATATGTTATGGGGTCTTGAAATAAAAACATACTCTCCCCCCCCCCCCCCCCCATAATGCATAGATGGAGCAATGTAAGTTCTGAACAAAACTCTATTAGGACTAAAATAATAAACGAGTTGGAACTAACGCTCACTCTCATAGGCCCTAGGACGATAAACCTGATCATAACCTGATGACTGTAAATCAGGAAATTGACGGTTAATTTACAATTTATTATCAAAAAATAGTAAAATGAAAGAAAAGTTGATATTGAAATATACAAGTCTTTATTATGGTATATAAATGTCAAATGGGTAGCAGTTTTGAAGCAGTCTAGATGGGTAAGAGAGGGGAAGGAGTCATAAGGCTGGTATGAATAATTCAAAAAGATTTGTCTTGTGTCATGGCGGAAATTAATGGGACCTAATAAACTAGGTGCTTTCAAGTGAAGAGTTGAGCAAGGGGTGTTGAAGAGACTACAGTAAATGTGCAGACTTAGATGGACCCTGAAGGGAAACAGGAAATCAAGGGGAATGTCGTGCAGTTAGCCTGATGCACTTGGACAGAAATCGGCATCTTTCCTGCGAATGAGACAGCTTTTAGAAAAAATAAATCAACCATCCCCAAAATAACTATTATATTTTAGTATTATTCTTATTTGGAAATATGCAAGGTCAACATTATGAAAACAATTTGTTCATTACAGTGCCTGTAGTTAAGCTATTCACACGTTTTTTACAAAACACAGCTCCATCTTTAGAAAGTTTAATTAACTATCAGTCAATTAGTCTTAATCATTTGACGTTATTAAATAATACAAAATAATAAAATTCGTTTTTTTTGTAAATAAAAAATATAAAATACCTAGAATATATAAAACACGATATATTTACAGGGAGAAAACGATTTTTAAAAAATTAAAATATTTCGTAAGAATGAAGTTCATATTTCTTTTTCATTATAAATACTGAATCATTTGAACATGATCCAGCGACATTTCAAGTGACAAAAGGAAAAGAAATTGTTTTTAGGAAAATAATAACACTGATATGAAATATATACAACGGCATTAAATTGCAACCTAAATATTCAAATAAAAAAATTAAACTAATTTTATAAACATAATATATGTATATATAAATAAGATTCTAGGCAAGTTAAATTTATTAATTTCATTTTAATTAATTCAAATTAAACCAAATATAAGTATAATATACTACTGTAAAATTGTACTGTCCCTCGTAACTCATAATCTCCTCTAGATCTTCCTTCTCTTCCATCCCACATCTTACTTCTCATTCCTTTTCTCTCTCTTCTTTCCACACCCCTCTAGATCTCTCTAAGTTTCTCTCTTAACTTTTCTTTTTCCATTATTCCCTCACAACTTCCTCTACATCAAGTGTAGGTACACTCATTACGATCATAGTTCACAGTTTTGACTATACAGTATGTGCGAGAGATTAGACGAGGTTAACGAGGCGGGGTCAGACGCATGTTTGCGTGCTCAGAGATTACTGTTGATAAAAATGGAATAGAGAGGATTAAAAAATGGAACAAGTCCTAAAAAGCTCTTGAAATGTTGACAGTGAGGAATGGTGAGTATACTTGAGCAAACAACTATTTAGAACTGGCACAATTTAATCCAAAGGTAATTATTTTTTCAGCATCAAAAAAATAGCTAAGCACGCAAACAAGAGTCTAACTTTTACGCCTTTCACATAAAAACAACAGATGATAAAGAGTCAAAACTGTGAATATATGATGGTGACAAGAGTACCAAAACAACAACAACAAAAATGAAATTAGAGTGTTCAGAGCGCGTAAAATACGAAAATTGCCCTTACTCTTTTGATTACACCTCATATACTCGTACACTCAAAATTAGTTAAACCATTGAGTGTTCAACATCCTATTATGTTTCACGTGAAGGTTCCAAGAATTATACATAACACACTTACATACTAATTCGCTTATTATTAATTATTATCATTAAACGTAACTAACAATTTATGAATAAAATCTTAAATATAAATAATTACGATTAAAATGATTACGTAAAAGTATTATTCTTTCAAAAAAGTTGATTGCATTAATTGTATGAAAGGTGGATTTTGATTCAGCGCATAGTTGTCATGCATACGAAGACTTCTAAGCTACTTTCACTGAGCTTTAAACAAAGCAGATAGAAGAGAAGAGAAAGTCAAATCTGATAATGAAATGCATTGAATTTTCTTAGAACTCTATTAGTAACTGATATTCATATGAAAGAAGAATTTGCATAATGCTATACTATCAAGAAAATCAATATTTCTTAACTAAACTTAGAATCTACTTTTGAGCCCTACTATTTCTATTAAAACTCCTTTGGATTTGAGAATGAATGAAGAAGTGGAGGGGGTTTGATGGAGGGGGAAGAGGAGGATTGCAGAATCTTTATAATATGAATCAACGGAAAGCCGATTACTGCCTACATTCCTTAATCCACTCATCCATGAAAAACCCTGTCCACATAGGCATGTTGAGGGTACTATCAATTGCATTGTTTACAGATTATAATTATATCTTTTTTATATAAAATATCATTGTCGTATACAATAAGCTATTACTCATTTTTTTTTGTTTATGAATAGACAAATTCTTGATCTTTTCAAATCAACTCCTATCTTCAATGTAAAAAATTCACAAATATATTACTTAGATCTTAATCTTATTCCTGAATTTCTCACATAAATATATGAAATAAAATATCTCTTAAATTAAAAGTATAAACAACAGTAAAGTAATAAGAAATGAGACTACATCTTTTGTAAACAGTTAAACGTCCATACAATTTACAAATAATACAATTTATAACGTTTCCATCAACGTCTCATTGCCGGCATTTCGGTTTTAAAATAAAACTGAAATGTCGACAATGAGAGTTTGATTTTGTACCTAGAAAATTGACAGAATCCCCATTACATAATACACCTATATATATATATATATATATATATATATATATTATATATATATATAACAATGATCAAACCACAATATGAAATGGGGAAAAAAAGAGTTATGAAGTGGTTTGGTCATTGATATTTCACGTGTTTATGTGAAATCTTGTTACTTATATATATATAAAATATTCAAAGAAGGAAAGATATTTGATAGAAACAGCAGATTACTAAATCATATTCAAAGAAGGAAAGCCATTTGATAGAAACAGCAGATTACTAAATCATATTCAAAGAAGGAAAAACATTTGACAGAAACAGTAGATTACTGAATCACATACAAAGAAGGAAAGACATTTGATAGAAACAGTAGATTACTGAATCACATTCAAAGAAGGAAAGACATTTGATAGAAACAGTAGATTACTGAATCACATTCAAAGAAGGAAAGACATTTGATAGAAACAGTAGATTACTGAATCACATTCAAAGAAGGAAACACATTTGATAGAAACAGTAGATTACTGAATCACATTCAAAGAAGGAAAGATATTTGATAGAAACAGTAGATTACTGAATCACATACAAAGAAGGAAAGACATTTGATAGAAACAGTAGATTACTGAATCACATTCAAAGAAGGAAAGACATTTGATAGAAACAGTAGATTACTGAATCACATTCAAAGAAGGAAACACATTTGATAGAAACAGTAGATTACTGAATCACATTCAAAGAAGGAAAGACATTTGATAGAAACAGTAGATTACTGAATCACATTCAAAGAAGGAAAGACATTTGATAGAAACAGTAGATTACTGAATCACATTCAAAGATGGAAACACATTTGATAGAAACAGTAGATTACTGAATCACATTCAAAGAAGGAAAGACATTTGATAGAAACAGTAGATTACTGAATCACATTCAAAGAAGGAAACACATTTGATAGAAACAGTAGATTACTGAATCACATTCAAAGAAGGAAAGACATTTGATAGAAACAGTAGATTACTGAATCACATTCAAAGAAGGAAACACATTTGATAGAAACAGTAGATTACTGAATCACATTCAAAGAAGGAAAGACATTTGATAGAAACAGTAGATTACTGAATCACATTCAAAGAAGGAAACACATTTGATAGAAACAGTAGATTACTGAATCACATTCAAAGAAGGAAAGACATTTGATAGAAACAGTAGATTACTGAATCACATTCAAAGAAGGAAAGACATTTGATAGAAACAGTAGATTACTGAATCACATTCAAAGAAGGAAAAACATTTGATAGAAACAGTAGATTACTGAATCACATACAAAGAAGGAAAGACATTTGATAGAAACAGTAGATTACTGAATCACATTCAAAGAAGGAAAGACATTTGATAGAAACAGTAGATTACTGAATCACATTCAAAGAAGGAAAGACATTTGATAGAAACAGTAGATTACTGAATCACATTCAAAGAAGGAAAGACATTTGATAGAAACAGTAGATTACTGAATCACATTCAAAGAAGGAAAGATATTTGATAGAAACAACAGATTACTCAATAACAAGAACGTCGTATATTTAATAAAATAGAATAATTAGAAACATAAAAATACAGAGCTAAAAACGAACAAATTAACCATCAAACGGATGGTTAAAACCTTTGTTATTCAGGGTAATAACAAAACTGAAAAGATGAATAAATAGGCTTTATAACGAAAAAAAATAACATATTTATAAAGTTTTCACATAAACACGTGAAATAACAACAAATGATCAAATCACAATATGAAATGGGAAAACAAGACTATTTCCCATTTCATATTGTGGTTTGATCATTGATATATATATCTGTGTGTGTGTGTGTGCGTGTGTGTACTGACTAATGAGAAACAGTTAGTAAATATATATAGCGTTTTGACATTATAAATCTCCGACGTTGATCGTTTGGTTTCAATATAAATCTGCTTGATAAATAATTATTCCACCAAACTGTAATTTAACTAAAAATAAATTGGTTTTGATCAGAAGGATCGGAGATCTTCCCTAAGTAATTGATTCTCTTCACGCCCAATCTTAACGGTAAATTAAATCCATTGAAAAGAAACGTAGCGTCCTTCTTAACTGATTGACGAAGAGGATGGGACTAAGTTCAATTAAAGAAGGAAAAACAGAAAGGACAGAAGGAAAGAAGAGGAGAGTGACAACAAAAAACGATAGAGAGGAAAAAAGAGGGCCTTAGGGAGACAGATTTATTCGATGTCATTTCCATGAGTTCTGTATTCTAGATAATACTGATTTATTTAGCAAAAAACCTCCATCCCCTTCTAAGGGGTTTCTGCAAACACTCATGGAACAGATTCATCAATGTTTATAGCATAAGTATAGACAGAGAAGTATTGCAATATTAAAAAACATCATTTTTTAAAGTGATATACTCAAAATAATAGCTTGCAAGTATACAAATATACAGCAAATATACATACCATTCAAGGAATAAGCTAGATAATGATAATACATGCATAAAATAACAATCAATAATAAATATAATAATTCATAATTATAATAAAAAATAGTTAATTATATCATCTTTTTGTACCTGCATTAAATGGTTATTTGTATTAATGACAACCAAAAGAATGGAAAAATAGAAGTCAGTAGTATTAGTTTTTTTTTTTTTTGCAATTTGACTAGTCCTCCTGGGCAGCTTCTTTTTTGTTTAAATATATAAATCAAAACATGAAACGGTCCATTAGAACAACAACAAATGGAAAGAAAACGGGGAAACAACAACAAACCTCACTTAAATGATTCGATATTCTTGTCACCAAAAGTCAAAGAAGACGAAGCAGAGTTCAGCTTCAACTCCTGATGACAACAAGGTCAAAAATTGAAGCGAGTTTTGTAGTTGTTTCTTCACATTGTTTACTTTTAAACACTATATATATATACATGATTTCACATAAACACGTGAAATAACAATCAATGATAAACCACAATATGAAATGGGGAAAAAGGGCTAAGCTCTTTCAGCCGTAATAAGCGGCGTCGTCAGAGAAAACAGTTCAGTTGGGTTTTTGACTCTGACGAAGACAGCTTGTTACGGTTGAAAGATCTTAGTCTTTTTTTCCCACTTCGTATTGTGGTTTGATCATATATATATACTATATTTTCAAAAAGAATACTCAGAAATGAAACAGAAACTCACTACTACATTTCGATGGCCACGTCTTCAGCAAGATAGATGTGAGTTAAAATAGATCGTTTTTTCAAATTAAATAGTTGCACAATTGGAGAATTTAATTAAATTAATTAATTAAACAAATTAATTTTTTTAGTTTTTAAAATAGTAAAAAATTATTAACAAATTATTGAAGATTAATCAAGTTTTTCTTAGTGTTATTAAGAAATAGTTTTTATTTGGAAAGATGTAATCAGTAATTAGATGTTTTTTAGGGGTTACTGAAGCTTAACCATAGTCTTTGTATGACCAGGCAACATTCTATGATTCCATTTTGAATGGAATCACGGTATTGAAACCCATTTCGTAATCTGCTCGTTAGAACGAATCGGCAGAAGCTAATTAACCAATAATGCTCAGCCTAATCAGAGTGGCACAGCTGAAATCATGAGTGTCATTAGCCAATAACATCAGCAGTCCCTTTACATATAAAAACTAATGCCCTATGGATACAGTCTATTGGCTATGGTGACACTTAGTATCTGTGATTTTTAATAGATATTTCCTCTTAAAATATTCTAAATGCATGATATTTTTATAAAGCAATATTCATATTAAAGCAGTACATAATAGAAATACAAAGATTGTAGAGTCGTAAAGACTGGGTTTTGGTTAGATTTAGTACCCGTTTTTGGCGTAAAGTGGTATAATGTACTTATCTCATGAATAAAATTAGGCCTCTTCCCACCAAAGAGGTATATGGCTGTCAAATGTCATTACGAAATGCCAGATAGTCATGCAAATTCCAAATCTGTAAATCTTCGAAATCGAAAAATATTTATTTCATGGCTACTATACTTGAAAATGACCAACAAAAGAAATAGAAATAAGGAGAAAATTCGTTCAATATATGTATTGGTTCAGAAATTATAATATATATGTGACATATCACCATACTTATACAAAACCAAATTAATATATATATATATATATATATATATATGATCAAACCATAGTATGAAATGGGAAAACAAGACTAAGACCTTTCAACCGTAACAAGCGGTCTTCGACAGAGTCAAAAACCCAACCTTTATATATACATATATATATATATAGTGATAAAAGTATCGACCGTGAAATAGAAACAAAACTAAAGTTTATTAGGACTCGGTCAGTACTTCAGGTTGCGTCCCATTGCCAATGTTTCGGTTCTGATTTAAAAATTTTTTTATAGGCAGAAGTATAAAATTTCCGGTCTTCCAGAGAAATCTGGACAGAGCGTACAAAATCTGATTGGAGTATATTTAATCGAACAGTATACAGCCTTATACAGGTATTTATAAACAATGGCTACCTTCAACAGCGAGTTCAACAAAAACTTGAAATACTATATTCACCAACAGAACAAGACCAGAGAAATACTGAGAGAGAACCACGGCAATGGATATAAAATGTTCTACGAAAACAAGTTTTCTAAGAATTATAAAACAAATGAAAGGATGGATACTCGAAACAATACTACTCAACAATGTCACATGTCAAAAATAAGATGACAGACTGAAACTTATCATTTACTACAAGAGCAAAACCTGTTTGCAACAAAAGCCTGCAAACCCTATGCCCCTCAATGCAATCTCCTTGTACTATTATGATATGTAACCAGCAAATTTAATGTTTTTATATCAATATTTTAGTTTAGTATAGTTTTATAGTCTTAATTTTAATTTCTTATCCTGAAGATAGTGATCGATCACTGAAACATGTCGATAATTAGCAATAAACCTATTGACCGTGTTCAATAAGAATGGTAAACTACTTAATGATTTAAAGGATGCTGAACTCAATAAATACTTTTGGAGACTCGAGAAACTTAAGAAACAACTTGTCAAAAACTGTGCAGATATATATTTTTTAAATATATGTATTCAAGATGGACTGCTTCCAAATTTTACGAATATATATATATACACTTTAACACATAGAAAAGAACACAGAAAGACACTACAGAACTCACTTCGATATTTCGACATCCGTCGTCATCGGGAAGAAGTGCGAAGTACTCGCGTTGAGAAGCAAACTGCTACTGGCCTCCAGAGTAACTCGTGGAACCACCGCAATGCTGCTCCCCAGCGGAGGAGAGGAAAAATAGAAATCCCTCCAATATTTATTTAGAAAAGAAGATAAAAAATATATAAAATACGAAATAATAATAAAAAATAAATAATAATAAAAAAAAAATAATAATAATAATAAAATAAAAAATAATTAACGGTACAGGTTGAGACCAGGAGGAGAACGAGCCCCAAGGAGGCATATGAATGCCTCTTCGGAAGCTCTAAGGGTGACATGGGAATTAGACTCGGAGATTTGTTTGAGGATTATATATATATATTAAACAGTTCAAAATTGAAGGTAGGTAGCACAAAATGTAATGAAACACACTTACAGACTCAAATTTTCGGAGAATCCGTCTTCAGGAGAAAAGAGAAAGGGAGACGAAGCACGTTGTAGGCGCAACGGCTAGTGACTTGCACAAAAATTTGAGCGTGTAAGTGTGTTTCTTTACATTCAGTGCTACCTATCTTCAATTTTGAACTGTTATTGCGTTCAGTTTGGATCGTCTTTCCATTTATCAACTGAATATATATAGATATATTGTTTTCAATGAGCTGTCCGGGGAAACGAATCCAAAGGGATCATTCATACATGCGCAACCTTTATATCCATTGGCGGAATAACGGAGGCTTCGCTGGGCAGCGGGTAACTGGGACAGCACGCGTGGAACTACAAACTCTACTCTCATATTGGTCACCATTGTAAGGAATATACATTTATATAAGGTATTGTTTTCTTGACCACAATTACTAAAAACACTTTTTTCTTCTTCTTGGAATTTTGTCAGGATTAACACATGGAATCACTTTTTCGCCAACGTTTCATCTTTATTTTAAGACATCCTCAGGGAAATAAACTACCATAACAAAAAACAATAGAAATTTGACATATCTACTTTACATTCATCATAAAAAAATTGAAAAACTTTTTTTTTGATATGGATTTTCCATATATTAACCCTGACCAAATTCTAAGAAGAAGAAAAAGTGTATATATATGTATAAAGTTTATAAAAGTTTATAAAAGATATAAAGATATATATCTTTATATATATATTCAAACCACAATATGAAATAGGGAAAAAAGACTAAGATCTTAGTCTTGTCTTTTTTCCCCATTTCGTATTGAAGTTTGATCATTGATTGTTATTTCACGTGGTTATGTGAAATCTTGTTATCGAATATATATATATATATATAAAGATTTGACATAAACACTGAAATAACAATCAATGATCAAACCACAATAAGAAAATGGGAAAACAAGACTAAGATCTTTCAACCGTAACAAGCGGTCTTCGTCAGAGTCAAAACCCCAACTGATATATATATTATATATATATATATATATATATATATTATATATAAACTTAAAATAAACCGTGACACATAGAAAGAAACGTAACAAAGAACTTGCTTTTCAATATTTCGACCTCCATAACGATAGAAATATTGGAAAGTGAGTCCTTTGTTACGTTTCTTTCCATGTGTCACGGTTTATTTTAAGTGTTATCAGCCATTTTGTATCGTCTTTTGTTTATCACACACGCGATATATATATATATATATATATATATATATATATATATTATATACAAACCTAAAGTTTATCGGGACTCGGTCACACAGTGTCACAGAGTCACGTGTTCATTCAAACTACAGTTGTTGTTGAAATCCACAGACTATTTTTCTTTGTAAAATAATTTGTAATGTAATATTTAGTTTTTCTGTGTCAATTTATACTTCTGCTTATGAAAAAGGTTTTTAATAAAGACCAAAACGTTGGCAATGAGAGTTTAATTTGAACCTGAAGAACTGATCAAGACCCAATAAACTTTAGTTCTGTTTCTATTCCACGGTTGATACTTTTATCAATATATATATAATATATATATATATATATATATAACTAAAAAAGATAAATCGGGTTGCAGTCCATTTCTTCCCCTTCCAATCAAACTCTCATTGCCGGTGTTTCGATTTTATTCAAAATCTTTTTCAAAGCCAAAGTAAGAATATTTGAAAATGAACGAACTATTACAAATTACATTACTAAAACAATATGGAAGGTTTTAATTGTTTTAGTATTATATTATATTTAATATTTTAGTAATGTAATTTGTAAAAGTTTGTTTATTTTCAAATATTCCTACTTTCGCCTTTGAAAATGATTTTGAATAAAATTGAAACGTCGGCAATGAGAGTTTGATTGGAAGTGGAAGAAATTGACCGCATCTCGATTTATCTTTTTTAGTTATATATCTGTCCTACGGTCGATAATTTATTGTTCGTTATATATATATATATATATATATATATATATATATATATATATATATAATATATATTGTAATTATTTTACAATTAAACAAACAAGTTTTTGCAATGAAACAATAAATTAACAGATTTCATGCTTTATAGAAATTTTAATAATTATATATATATACATCCCATTCTGAATATAATTTAAAAAATGTTGTACTTTTTTCATATCAAAGAAAAACTCCTTGAAAAAATATCAACATATTTTGTAAATAATTTTTAAAGCCTAATAATCTGTTTTGCTAAACTTTGAAGACAAATTTTCTAAGTTATGCAAACAAATCAAACAAGCAGGGAATGTTAGAAGTTATGTTTCACGTCTTTCGGGGTGTGTTGACTCTTCGAATAGTCGGCAGTTATTGATTTTGTTTTCATACCTTTTGTTGATATTTCATACTTTTAGGCTGATGCTATATAGATATTTCAATGTTCTACTTGGCACAGTTTAGCACATGAAAAATATTTGTTGAATTTACAATATGTACTATTATGAATCTTTTCTATGCCAAAGTCTTTCCAACAATCTATAGATCTGATCCTCTTATACAGAACTATTTCTGAGTTTAGTATTACTATAATCCACCAGTTTTTTCGTGTTACTAGTACAAGCTTTCAGATCAACTATATGTAAACATTTTCACATTTTTGCACAAAACCTTTTTCTTTTATCAACAATTCCTGAAAAATTATCTACTTATTACTAATAGTAGTCCTTAATAACTCTGAAATATCAAATCTTTAGATTTAGTCGTTTTGGAGAAAAAAAAGAACAGGCTTAAGACAGGAAAAATAGTGTGTCTAAATAGACCTACAGGAACAACCTACTTTGTGTTACAAATTACAAAATTTGTAAACATTCTGTTAATTCAATAAATAATAATGATAAGAAATATAATCAAATCTGCTTTTATAGTAAATAATGATAAATAATTTGGTTTACAAAATAAATTGATCGTGATAATATTCTACAATATTTCTTAGCATATTCATTCACCGGGGACCTCTACGATATGCGGTGTCACCCATTAACTGATAACTTCTATTGGTGTTGTTGAACTTCGGTGATCTATTTAGAACCAGAGTATCCAACATGGTTATGGTTACTGGGAACAAGGTTACTATCTTATATCATTATTAACAACAATATCTATAATTAATAACTATTAATTACTACAACAAATTAGTAACTATTACAATTCACTTCTTAACAACTATTGTTAACTACATAAACTAAAATGACTTGTTTATGCGCTATTTTATCTTTAATTACAAATTAAAATAAAATATAATTTATTTTTAACACCCGCGAGATGTCTTATTTGTTACTTTGAAGTAAAAAGAGTAGTTCAATATAAATGCTGTATTAGTGGCTTAGTTGTACGAAGGGAAGTTATAAGTTTTGTCTAAACTCAAGTTTATTAGCATAGGGATTAACTGATAACTAATCAGTCTCCTGGGCTGGAGACTTTTAGAAGATTGGAAATATGTGGGCACGTAGAAGTTTTGCTACTGATCTATTACAGTCGCTCAGCTATAATAAATAAATGTGTAGTCCACTTTATAGTTGATGGTGAATTGATTTGCCTGTTCTCAAAGGTGGGCGGATGCTAAAATGATGAAGACCACAAGTATAGTCAGGCTACAATTCAATTAAATCATGGTTCAAAAATGAAATTCGATGTTTATATTGAGTCTGTATGGGAAAATGGTTAGGAATGGATTGAAACACTATTAGGACTCAGTTTGGCGTACAGGAGCAAAAGGTTTGGAATTGACTGCGGCCTGAATGGACGGCAGTGAAGGGACAGGGGGCGGGTCGGGAGACAAGGGCAGCTCTAATGAAGTTAGCGGCGAACACAAAGCCTCCATCAAAGAGCCCTGATTACCTTTTAGCATCCACCTCCTGCTGCCCACTGCCATCTCTATTAGGGCTTTTTCAAGCCGAAAACCTAACGGCTTGCGATCCGATTGCCTTTTAAATAGCCTTGTTACTGGGACAAGCAGACAAAACCATCGTTAAAGGTAATTCTAGGAATACTACTCTCCTTGCGGTAAAGTGCAACCTGATGCGCCACCATATAAGAACGACTCTATCAGCCCCAACATAAAAGCTAAGCCATCAGCAATTCCTAGTACTTAACAAATACTTGATTAAAACTAGTGAATACCAATCCCGTCCGCACTAGTCTAAACCTACAAAGAGGCTTAGTTTACCTAACTTTCACCAAACTTAATTGCAGTAGCTAATTAATAACTTAATTTCATGCATTTCGTCATTACCACAGAGGTTAGTATTATTAATATTAAAACTATAATATACCGTCTTACCTTGTACACTGCTGCCGTAGCTCTCGGACCGGTTTCGGGTGTCACCCATCTTCAACAAGAAATGATCCAAGGAGTCCTACCTTTCTGATTATATAACCTACCTACTTTCCCATTACTGCCTAGATTTTATTATTTAATTATTTTACTCTATTATATTTTTATTTTATTTTTATTTTAGTTACTATGAATATTCGTCGAAAATAATAGAAAAAGAATTTAGGACTCCTTAGATCATTTCTTGTTGAAGATGGGTGACACCCGAAACCGGTCTGAGAGCTTCAGCAGCAGTGTACGAGGTAAGACGGTATATTTTAGTTTTGATATTAATAATAACTTAATTATCCACATAACCTACAATTATAGAAATCAAGTGTCTCTCTGTGTGTTCTTTTGTGCTATAGAAACACATAAGACATCTACTTCGAAGAGAAACATATCTATTATCTCAAACATTTCTACTTTGAAAATATTTTCCAGTAAAACATTGTTTTGTGCTAAAATAATATCGTTTTTACAGTGTAAAAAAATAACAACAAAAAATTAGTTTTGTTGTAAAATTATTTTATTATTATTTAAAAAGTGGTAATATAAAAAACAAGTCACGTTTTAGACACTTGTTTTAACACAATTTAACAGCTTATGAGTATACTAAGGCGACTAGGTCTACATAGACATTACAAATCATCCCTACACCAAAATTGGTAACATTTAAAAGTAATAAAATTATAAAGAAATTCTAGAATATATTCAATTAATTTGTTTTAAAAATAATTTCAAGAAAGCCTGGTTTTTTATTCAATTACAACATAAAATATGAATCTTTTCAAAAACAAATATTTTTTAGCCGTACTAAAACTAGTATTGATACGAAAATGTAGATGTTTATTTTTACAGAGTTAGAAGAAATAATATTACAATAAATGCTTTTTCTGTGTATTGACAAAAGCGTTCAGGAGCTACAGTATGTAGTGAACTAAACTACAAGTATAAGTATACTATAAGTATAAAATTAGTATACTTATGCTAAAGATAACAATTAGTATCACTCTAAAAAAAAAATCAGAAATAAAGAAATGATAAAACAGGAATACCTGTATTTAAAATAAAGCTAGAACATTTAATAATTTCCTAAAATACTTATTTGTTCCCCCGCATGAAACTAAACCATGCTAGCTACTTATTATTTTTCTATTTCTTTAAGTTATTTTTCAAAGTGGAGACTTAGTTTATTTAGATCTACTTGGTTGAAAGGAAATATTTTGACTTAAATCAACTTTTCAATTTCACTATTCAAACATAATATTCTAAAAACGTAAACGATGTTTACAAAAAAGCAAAAAAATGAAACAGTAACAAATAATCGGCCACAAATAGCGACGACGTGATTATTCCATTATTTTAAGTATAAAACACAGTTTTTGTGTTTTTAGACAAATTAATTTTAGAAGAGGACAAAAATTTTTTTTTTATGTTAAGAACAATTTAATATTAATAGTTCAGTAAATGAGTGTGATATTTAATTATGATAATAAATTTGAGCGTGGTAGTAGTTTAAAAAAAGTGTACGTAACTATGTGAAGATGGCTGATTATGGATTCTCAAGCTGCTATTTCTGCCTATGTGGTACTGAAATACTGATAACTGTGATGTATGACGCGTCAGGACCCTCTTCTCAAGGCTGGTTAACAATGTATGGGATATAGAGTGGCCTGTATTCCAAGGCATCTAAGCATATCAATAAATAGAGAGGGATAAGAGCGGGGCTTTGATTTGTTATTGCGAGAAGCTCAGAAAAAATAACTCTAATAATTTAAATAAACCGAATAAAAAGAATCCTCTATATTCTTAGAGGAAGCATCGAAAACTTTTCCAACTATCCAAATTAAAGAAGTGACATGCTTTTGAATGCTGACTAGGCACTATTAACTCAGTATCATCATGGGTGATTTAGAGTTGTTGTTTATCATAGAGATTGGGGGGGGGGGGGGGGGGGGGGGGTTGATTGCCAGCACGTGGTGCCCCCAGCGCAATAGCGTAATACAAAAAATCAACCGAGCTTTCGCCTATGAATGACTGAACAGCCAAGGTTGGACGTTGGCTAGTAAGCAGGTAAGTTGTGCGTATTACATCGACGATGATATTCTTTAAAATGATTTTCCCACCATTGTGGGGTTACTGAGATGGTGTTGTAAAGAGAGGACTGCTCAGTCTGATGCTTCCCTCTAGTTTAAAGCGGTCTAAAGATTGATTACAAAACCAGCTGATTGAGGATATAGGGGCATCATTTGAGGTAACCAATTAGATTTTCAAGGATCCACTAAGGGTCGTGTCTCCATTGACCACCTTCTGAGATGACTTTTAAAGTGGTTACTGGCCACGACAGTTTTGAGCAGCACCTCTAACGTATTGTATTGGCATATAACCTCATCTGTGCTCTCTGAAGAATCAAAAACATTATGATGGATCATCTAGTGACATGATCCATCTTAGTTTGTAACCCTTTTTTGATATTAGGACGTGCGCCCGGTTTATTCAGCCATAACACGAATAATAGCAGAACAGATCGATGCTTTTAGCGTGAAGTTCACTCTTTTGAACTTGCTCCAGAAAATCATGGATTGATTCTTGCTCTCTACTCAGATGAGTACTAGCGAATGACTTAAGTATCTAACCAGAACGATGAATAAAAAGAATTCCTGCATCATCTGCGACATTGAAAAGATGTCATAACTATTTCTGATTCATTATCATGTACCTTAGTCCCATAACATGAAAGCAAGCGGTTAAATCCTTGTAATCTTTTATTAAAGTGCGTTATCCACATACCGCAAATAACACAATATGGGGGCGAGGTTACCTCTATGAATAACGTACTCGTCTCTGAACTGGTAGATGCGGAGTTCGATACCCATCTGCCCCTTGATTGACTCACGTGGAAGGTGAATAAATCTGAGCACGTTGTCCTTTAGAGAGGAAGTTAAGCTGTTGATACTGAACCTGTACTATGTCAGGTATTCGTTAAAGTTCCCTACTGTAACTTTGGAGTTAGGCAAAATTTAGGACTCCCAATGTACAATCAATCTTCATTGTATGTCATCACAAAGGGCCCAGTGTTCGGCCTATGTGTGTTCTCTTGTGGGACAACCACTGCAACCTAAAGGGTTACCTACTACTACTGCACTACTACACCATATAAATGAGACTGTGGACAGAACCTGTCATCCACCTACCAGGACCGTGACTCATTGATCTATGAAACAACATAACATAAAAGACCAACGACATTAGGGTATAACCAAGTCGATTGAATAGTTAGTATCAATTTGAGATTTCGAGGTATTTGATATTCCCTTGATTTCCGTTGACCATTGATCTCATCACTCATGATATTAAAATCAGTGATTTGGATCCTTAAAATTATAAAATTAAAATTATCTGACAAAATTATTGAAATCATAGCAATTATTTCATTATTACTGCATACGTTCGAACGACAGGGCTATTGAAGATAAGGAGGATTCAAAGGGTAAATCTTCTGCATTTCAAAGAATCCTCTTAAAATAATCTTAACGTGAATAAAGGAATGAAATAGTAAATTCAATCCTTACTTGTCTTGATTTCTTGTCATGTTTTAATTTAACTGTTTTTCATCCACATCAAAGATGAAGGGATTTGAACCGTCACAAAGCCTGTTTATGGTTTGGCTAATATAACTCTTGAAATATCTTCATTTATGGAAAACATTGTTATACTAAGAGCAGAAAAAGTATTTTACATCAATTCGAGCACAACTCTTTTCAAACCACGTTAAAAGCCTAAATAGATCAATAAACAAGATGTTATAAGAAAAACATTGAAAAAAAAGTTATCCTTTAAAAAGTTGCTAACAAGTAGAGGCACGAGGCGTTATTAATGTCGTTGATTTATGAGGAGTACACTGAGATAGGAAACATGAAACATTTGAATTCAAATAGCCGCCTTCAGGTACACTATCTGGATGCAGTGATGGAATGCCCACAAATTATCACCGACTGTGATTTATAGCTCTCTCAAAGTTTTCCCAGCACAGAATCTTTACAAACTAGAGGGAGATTTAACTGGAATCAGAAATCAAAGTTTAATTACGATTTTTTTCACCTAGACTGTTTACATGTAAAGACTATAAAATATGTTTTAGTATGCATTGAGTATATAAGTAATAAATGTAATAAAAACTCCAATCAATAATATCAAAAAACGCAGTACATGACTATGAAATAGTCATTTCTATTATCTAAGTATTAAATATTAAGTATTAAGGCTAATATGTGATTTGTTATAATCCTTTGTTTGTAGGCCTATGAAAAATGTTTAAAAATAAAACCGAAACGTCGGTAACGAGAATTTGATTTATTAACCTAGAAAATTGACCAAATACTGATTAAATAGTGCACCTATAGTATCAAACGGTTCATATATTATTTGAATTTATATATATATATATGGGTCTCCAACCATCGCTTCACAAGTGCTTGGTGTCCCTATCTCAACTCTCCTTATGACGGTTCAATCGAAAATTAGAGACAGTAAGTGTGTCTGTTCCTTAGTTCTGTGTTTGTGATTGACTGTGAAACATTTGTTGTCCTTTTGGGTCATTTTCCTGTTTACAATATATATATATATATATATATAGTTCAATATAAACAAAGAAACATAGAGAAATCAGAAGAACACACTTACAGTCTCTAATTTTCGGTTTGAACCGTCTTCAGGAGAGATAAGAGAGGGAAACCAAGCGCACTGGATCAGAGACGGTTGGAGACCAACAGTGTTGCCGCATGCGCGCCCGTTCACAGAAAATAAGGTAGACAGGAATCAATTTATAATTAATTTATAATTTATAAAATAAAATAATGGAATATGAAAACAATAAATATATAAAAAAAGAAAAAATTGAAAAAATAAGGGAAATTGATACAGAGAAATTGATACATAAACAAAAGTGCTGACTAAGCTATGATAAAATAAAATAAAACTAAGAATACAAATAATAATAACAAATGAAATAATTTAATAAAAAATGTGAAAAGGCAAGGAACTTTTAGACATTATCGCTTTAGATTGAGGCCAGGTGCACTACGCGCACTTAATAGCCAAATATGGGCTTCTTCGGAGGCTCGTAGTGTGAGATCTTTGCTGTCAGGGGGTATTTGTCGCAGAATCTGTAACCTGTAGCACTCATTAAACGGGAGACCGTGGCTATTGGCATGTATGGCAATGGGAAGATGGGAGCGACTATTGACTGAAGCTCTGTGATTGTTCATACGGAGACTAAGCTTGGTGGATGCTTGGCCTACGTAGAACGTTGGTGGCCCAATAATCCACCTCCCGGGAGACCCATAGTTTCCAGCTACGGCTGTCTCACTGAGCGAATTTCAGCGTTCGTAGATTTTATTCTGCAACCACTAGTGAGCAGTCAACCTTCTTTCTGTAAAGATTCCTTTCACTTCCTAGATAAAATCAAAAGTGTATCCCTGCCTGAATCTCCCCCTTATCCAATCCTCCTTGTAACTATGGATGTAACCTCGTTGTACACTGTCATAGATCACAGTGAGGGCTTAACCGCTTTGCGCTACTTCCTCTCTTCCAGACCACTCCCTCATTCGCCATCCACTGACTTCATTATCACCTTAGCCTCCTTCGTCCTCAAACACAATGCTTTCAAGTTCGATGAAGACTTTTACCTGCAAATCAAAGGAACGGCCATGGGAACTAGAATGGCTCCCTCCTTTGCCAATCTGTTCATGGCTCACCTTGAAAATAGTTTTTTCCAAACCTGCCACCTTCTTCCCTCACTGTATACCCGCTTCATCGATGACATCTTCTTTATCTGGACCCATGGCATTTCCGAGTTGGAAGTCTTCATCGACAACTTCAAATCTTTTTGCTCTTCCATCTCCTTTACCCATAACATTTCCAACAGATCCACTACCTTTCTTGATGTCGATATCACCCTCAACAATAGTTCTCTCATTACTTCCGTCCATTCTAAACCCTCTAATCCCCATTTATATCTACACTTCAATAGCTGCCACCCTCCCCACATTAAGAAATCCATTCCGAGATCCCTCTCCATACGAATTCACCGGATTTGTAACAGACTACAAGATAAACACCTACATATCAATAGCCTAAAAAGTAAATTTGTAGAGCGAGGTTACCCTCTCCCCTTCCTAACAAGAAGACTGGTTCCTGCCACAACCCCACACAATCCTACATCAACCTCCTCTTCCTCTCCCTCTGGGTCTCCCTACCTTATAACAACCTACTTCCCAGGTATCCACAGACTGGGTACCATCATTAAAGAACTTTTCCCGATCATATCCTCTTCCCCAGCCACCTCCAAAACCTTTCCTAATCCGCCACGCCTATCCTACAGACGTCCTCCCAACCTTGGCAATTTTCTTTCGCACAGGAAGCTAACCTCCACGAGGGCAAACAGTTTGCCCTCTGGAGCGCAACTGTGCGGACGTCGAGGTTGCCTCACGTGTCCCATTATAAATCCCCAACCACACTTCACAGCTCCCCCCCATAACACCCTCTATCCTGTTGCAACTGACTGCTCGTGTACCTCCAAAAACTGTGTGTACCATTTGGAGTGTACCAAGTGTGATTCGTTCTACGTAGGCCAAGCATCCACCAAGCTTAGTCTCCGTATGAACAATCACAGAGCTTCAGTCAATAGTCGCTCCCATCTTCCCATTGCCATACATGCCAATAGCCACGGTCTCCCGTTTAATGAGTGCTACAGGTTACAGATTCTGCGACAAATACCCCCTGACAGCAAAGATCTCACACTACGAGCCTCCGAAGAAGCCCATATTTGGCTATTAAGTGCGCGTAGTGCACCTGGCCTCAATCTAAAGCGATAATGTCTAAAAGTTCCTTGCCTTTTCACATTTTTTATTAAATTATTTCATTTGTTATTATTATTTGTATTCTTAGTTTTATTTTATTTTATCATAGCTTAGTCAGCACTTTTGTTTATGTATCAATTTCTCTGTATCAATTTCCCTTATTTTTTCAATTTTTTCTTTTTTTATATATTTATTGTTTTCATATTCCATTATTTTATTTTATAAATTATAAATTAATTATAAATTGATTCCTGTCTACCTTATTTTCTGTGAACGGGCGCGCATGCGGCAACACTGTTGGTCTCCAACCGTCTCTGATCCAGTGCGCTTGGTTTCCCTCTCTTATCTCTCCTGAAGACGGTTCAAACCGAAAATTAGAGACTGTAAGTGTGTTCTTCTGATTTCTCTATGTTTCTTTGTTTATATTGAACTATATTTGTCCGTTTTGGATCGTATTTCCAACGAAAAAAAGTGTATATATATATATATATATATATATATATATGATCAAACCACTATACGAAATGGAAAAAAAAGACTAAGATCTTTCAACCACAACAAACGGTCTTCGTCAGAGTTAAAAATCCAACTGTTGGGTTTTTGATATAAAGATTTCACATAAACTCGTGAAATAACAATCAATGATCAAACGGCAATAAGCAAATGAGAAACAAGACTAAGATCTTTCAACCGTAACAAGCGGTCTTCGTCAGAGTTACGGTTGAAATATCTTAGTCTTGTTTTCCCATTCCTTTTGTGGTTTGATCATTGATTGTTATTTCACGTGTTTATGTGAAATCTTTATATATATATATATATATATATATAATATTTAGATATAATTAGTATATGATGTTTATGTACTTATGTAGTTTATTAATTACTCATGTCCATAGACTTATTAATAAGATTACTGATAGCAGTAAAAATGAGGAGGGGTTTGGATATTCCTGTAAAGGTGTTCATGTCAAAGAAAGCAGGCTCGTCTTAAACTTTTCTATCATAAGGAAAAGAAATCAGTACAAAGTTGTTCTGTTTTTTCCTTATTATGTTGTAATTTCCTTAACATATGCTCCTATGTAAGAGTATTTTTGGAATTCACAGCTTCCAGTCCTAACCACTAACCACTAACTTCAACAAGTTCTTACTGAATTGTTGGTTTTGCAAAAATACTAGCAAGGCACTCACAAGTCAGATTTACGAACACAGCAGGATGCCAATAGAATGTGATGAGAGAACAGGAGCAAATATGACACTGCCTTGAGGCAGAAGTAATGCCTGTCTCAAGGCAAGCATTTTCCCTGTGGATATATGTAATATCCACAGTATGTAATGTACTGTATGTAATATCCAGTGGTATCAAATCTTGGTAATATCAATAAGATATACATATTACACAAATACGTATAATACATTACTGATAACCATGGAAAAGAAGACATATCCTTTTATTACATGAAAGTGTTCTCAACTATCATATTGAAAACATACACAGAAATGGGAACAAGTTCGCGACATTTGCATGTGCTCAATCCAGTTTGTGAGAGATTGCGCAATTTGGAGGGAAGCTCGGGCTGTCCATGCCCCACCTCTCGTCTCCCTTTATTTAATCAGGTAATTAGTCCAGGGGACAAATATTAATACTTGTGCTGTTTTATTATTCCTCTCATGATGATTGGGAGGCCCAGCCCCTGTCTGCACATCACTAGTTTTCAAATGTTTTAACTCATAGTTACCACAAATAAACGCATCCATGAATGGCTACGATTAACGAATATATAATAAGGGGCTATCTGGAGGCTTGTCAGAGACAGTGGCGCGGCTCTGGACCAGACCAACAGAGAGGTGAATCCGGAAATCAGCACTAGGGGATTCATTTCACTGCCCCATTCCCACTTCATTACTGCTCCATTCTTATCGCATTCTGTCTTTGTTTCCGCATTAAGCACCAAACCCTTCTCCAAACACTTCTGCTAATGATGTCCTTTATTAATTTTAATTTATTCGTGCGTTAGTTAATAGGTTTTTGAAATAAGCTATACTTTATCATTTCATTTGATAGTATTTGTCAGGATAAATAGAGACATCTCTCAACTTTCATTTATGTTGATAAATACAACAAAGACAACTAGAACAATATAACTTGGTAACATCAAATCATTTTGGATATCAGTTTAGCTTTGTTCATCCACGCCTATAATGCTGATATCAACATTCAAATACAATTGAAACAAATCAAATTAATCTCTAATTAATCAAATAGACCATTACCCATGACATTGGTATATTTAAAAAAATCTAGGGATATATACAAAAATATCATAAGGAAAAGAAATCAGTACAAAGTTGTTCTGTTTTTTCCTTATTATGTTGTAATTTCCTTAACATATGCTCCTATGTAAGAGTATTTTTGGAATTCACAGCTTCCAGTCCTACATCTACATTCAAACATACCAGATGCTTTTTGTGATAAACTACAAGTAGTAGAAGTTTTGCAGTATTTATGATCTGAAGATGGTAATTGAGTATTTGCCTGATGTAATTTCTTGATTAGACAAGACATTATATTTCTATCTACTTTATTTTTATGTGATTATTATATATTCGTAACTGTTAATAAAAGATTATATAATAAACATGCTCAGTATTCAACTATTTATTATTAGTCTGTTTATCCCATAGCATTTCTTTGTTATATTTCCAGCCGTTCTTTTAGTTTTAAAATGAAAAATTTACTGTCCTTAGGCATTAAGATATATCTTAGTTTAAGAAAAATGTTTAAACGGACAAGGAAAGCTCTTTATCTTACCTTCTTATAAGTTATATTTCAAGGCAAAAAAAAACAATAATAGTCTGAAATATATATTCAACTGTTTCTAATACATCCTGAATTCCAATCTAAATCCATATTTAAAATTCCTAAAAACCGGTAAATCACAATCGGGGAAAAATTGAAGAACTTGAATTGAAATGTGAGTTGATGTCTTTAGAAATATCAAACTCAACTACAAATTGAATTCTTTTTCCACATCTGATTATTGCGTTTTATTGAAGTTTACTGCCCTTTTGCCATTTATAACCAGACTGATACCTTCCATTTTTTCAAATATTTTCCAATTTACACTATCTAACCTATAAATTGACCAACACTTCAAAAGCATTAAAAATAAATAAATAACTTATAAATCATTTCGATTTCTCAATTTCAAAACACTCTAATTCTTCGACACAGAAGAAATCAAAAGAGCTTAAAACATTTTTAAGGAAAATGTGTAAACAGACATTACGCAGATGAATCCCTTATTTTTTTTTAATACTCTAGTGATTTCTTTGATTGCATTAATTATTATGAATTATTATATTTATTATGTTAGATCTTAACTGTTAAATAACTTATAAACTGTTAAAACAAAATAAAATAAACTGTTAAAACTTAATTTTAAAGAGGAGTTAAAATGAGATTTATTCATGGTAATCGTCATTAAAAGTTGTAAAATAAAAAAAGAAGAAAAATAATATATATATCAATATTCCACAGTAATACACGCAAAATAAAAATGATCATCAAAACCGTAGTAAGAACACAGAAAAAGACTAAGATCTTTCAACCAAAGCACGCAGTTTTCGTCATTTTTCTGATTTCTTACGTTGGTTTAGACACTCATTTTCATTTCAATTGTTTCTTATGACATCTTCTTTTATATTCATACAAGCATCGTCATCAGGTAAAAGTACTCTTCTGCAGTATCTGCTGTAAAACATTTCGACGCCTGTCGAAATATAGAAGTTAGTTTTGTATTCCTATGTTTATGATTTTCTCTTTTCGTTATTGATATATATATATATATATATATATATCAATGATCAAACCACAATAAAAAATGAAAAAACAGGACTAAGATCTTTCAATCGTAACAATCGGTCTTCTTCGTCAGAGTCAATAACCGAACTGAAACACCTGAAACAACCTTTTGACTCTGACGAAGACCGCTTGTTACGGTTGAAAGATCTTAGTATTGTTTTCTCATTTCTTATTGTGGTTGTATCATTAATTGTTATTTGACGTGTTTATGTGAAATCTTTTTATAAATACATATAAATACAAAATGTCACAACAACACGTGATATTAATATTCAGGTAACTCACCACAAATGATTGAAGAGAATCACTCTGAGGCCTTTCGTTTTCACGTCATCAGAGAGCAAGTGAATACAAGTTGTTAACAGGTTATGGATTGTGATTTAAAGTAGGATGAAGATTGATATCATTGACAGCATTTTCCCCTATTATATTAGAAATAGTATAGCTTTGTTTAACGTTTCCTTCTAATTGATTAATTCATTACTGTTTTGTATGTATATATATATATATATATATATATATATAACAGATTCAATAATATATCGACCGTTTGATAGAGTAGGTGTGTTCTCTAATCGGGTTTCGGTCAATTTTCCAGGATAAAAAATCAAACTCTCGTTGCCAACGTTTCGGTTTTATTTAAAACCTTTTTCATAGGCCTACAAACAAAGGATAATAAGAAATCACATATCAACATCAAACATATACACAATATGAAAATGGATTGTTACAAGTTATGAATATTACAAGCAGAAATATTTCAGAGATACTAGCTTGTAATATTCATAACTTGTAACAATCCATTTTCATATTGTGTATATGTTTGATGTTGATATGTGATTTCTTATTATCCTTTGTTTGTAGGCCTATGAAAAAGGTTTTAAATAAAACCGAAACGTTGGCAACGAGAGTTTGATTTTATATCCTGGAAAATTGACCGAACCCCGATTAGAGAACACACCTATATATATATATATATATATTAGTATAAGTTGGCAGCAGATTCTCATTTAAACATATTTGATTGAAATACGACAGCTTTCGCATTCACGACTTTAATACTCGTCCTTTCCAGTCTCCTGACTATTTCTCTTTGAGTGGAGGGAAGTTTCCACAAAAGTTGTCCTAATGACATGTTATAACACTTTAGGCACTCGGTCACTGTTTAAAAACACTTTAGTAAAAATGTTGTATTGATATAAAAATTACTAACTAGCTTTCGATTTTTCTAAATCATCATCAGGATGATATTATAATATCGTATAATCAGGATATAGTAACAATAAACTAAGTTACAATAACAATTACAGTGATAATAATATTAATAATAACTACGGCACAGTAAAGTTAACAATTCGAAAGTCCCGCTGAGGTTGAGGTTGCAAAACTGTTACTCAGCTAATCCAAGCCCAATCAATCGTTGGTCTCCTTTATTATTTTAAAGGCACTGTCGAAGGTTTTGCACCTGGGAATAATGCAGTTAACAATTTGCCGTTTTACTTCAATCAGATATGTTTTAATGAGACTCTGCTGCTAACTTATACTATTATATATATATATATATATTAGTATAAGTATATGTATATACTAAATATATACAACTATATATATAATTTCGATTGACTTGTTCAAGCTTACCAGGCAGGTGAAATCTTATAGGTCCTGTGTATAAGTACCCTTCTTGTTCCTTACTTGACGTAAAAGTGTAAATCTTTCTACGTCAAATATAATGAATGGCATATAAAAAACATTTTATAAGAATAAACTATATTGAAGCTGAGAGCACATATATATATTTATAACAATTTACTGTTATTTAAAGAAGATGAAGAGATAACTTTATGGAGAAATAAAATGAAATATTCATGAAGACGTACTGAGAACTAAAAAAAATTTTATCTGAATGGTGTTTCTATTGAATTTTGAAAAGTGAATTACCTGGTGAATATTTGGCATGTGGTGTTGGACTAATAAAGGCTGAGTTTTGCGGGGAGGGCTTTTGTAAGAATGTAGAAATTGGACTAATTAGAGGCGGGTAGGGTAGGCCTGAAGAGAGTGGCGAGGAAGGCAATTGGGTTAGAACCTAACTCGCTTTGCCAGGTCCTTTTAGCCTGCATTAGGGAAGCCAACCAAAGTCTTGGTGTGTCTACTAACATTGTTTCCTACCTTCTAATTGCAACCAATCAAGTGGCCCTGCAACACAAACCTCTTTCAGTTCTAAAACAACGGAGACGTTTTAAACGGGACTTGAACATCAATAGGCAGAATACCTACCTTCCTGGTAGATACTTTAGAAGTTGGTGGAACAATTGACAACAGGCTGCAAAAGTTGCCAAGCGTGTTAAGTACATTCGCACGAACTGTATTGTGAATAGATGTCAAAAATCATAAAGACAAGATAATTTATTACAATTTAAGATACATAAAGTTCATCGTATAATCATCCTAAAATTAAACAAAAATTTCACATTTCATTTTTGTTGAACCCTTATACATATAAACTGAAAATCGCCTTCTCATGATGACACTTCCATACAGACAAGGATCACTTACATGACCGAAACATTGAAAGTGACTTATAGTATTTTTTTTTTCATTCGAGTTTCTACCTATTTTTCATAAGTATTACATCGATATTTAAATTTCATATTATTAGACTACGTTTACAGATAATCTACACGCAGTATGTAACTGACTAGCTTACACTTACTAGGTCTACATTCAAAGGACTACCACAGGAACCTAAAGGATTCGGTCGTCCCATCCGAAGGAGAAGTGCCTTATAACCTGGGCTGGGCCTCACCCGAGGGTGAGTACCAGTTTTCAAAAACATACGAAGTATCTAACTAAATATCTACAAGAACATCAAAATTATGCAAACACATGCATTAAATTTGAAAGCGTGATAAGGTGTTTATCGAAGCTAAAATCACCAAGAACCCGCAATACCTGTGTGTATTCAGCAATCAAAAAAGATATGAGTTTATTTAAATATTGATTTGTTATGCAATCGGAGTTCAGTAAAATTTCCAGGGTCAAAAATCATACTCTCGTTGCGAACGTTTCGGTTTTTATTTAAAACCTTTTTTGGCCTAATTTTTTTTGTAAGCCTATGAAGAAGGTTCTGAATAAAAACCGAAACGTTGACAACTTGAGTTTGATTTTTTTTTATCATAAAAAATTTACCAAATCCTGATTACATTATACACCTATTCTATCAAACGACTGATATATATTATTGAATTTGTTTAATATATAGATATTTATATCTATCCAATTACTGGGTATTCTTATGAAGAAGTACGTAGAGAAAGAATTTACATAATTTCTTCAATATTTTAGCGTATGATATCATCAGGTGAGAAGTGTTCGACTAGCTGTCACATTTGTCCTCTCATGACAACGAGTGTCGAAAAATTGAAGTAAGTTATGCCAGTTTTTTTGTATGTGTTTCTGTTTAAGTGTTTTAATCTGTAATTTCGTTACTCGTTACTGTGGTTGTTAATCCAACCAATGTTATCTGATAAGCCTATAAAAATGCATACTTATATGAGTTTAGGATTTAAATGAATGACTTAGCTTTCATTTAAAACAAAGATTGCAGAATTAATCTTTCCTTAATAAAAAAAAACTGTTAAAAGATTTCATATATATTTACATAGATAATTGGCGATGTTATGAGACAAAGGAGAGAGAGGTGGGTATAGGAGTGAGAGAGAGTGTAAATACGGAAGAAAACAGAAGAAGAAAAGCTATTTGTTGAGAGAAATATCGCAGATACCCTAAAGGCATCTGTGAACTGATATCAGTAAAAATGCCAGCATTCCTTCTCTTGGTAACAACAGGCTTTGCTGAGTCAAACCTCAAGCACTTAATGCTTTTTGGTCCACGCTATAAACTTGTCTCATTTCTCGCTTGGTCCAAGCTTTCCTTCCCCTTCAATTCTTATGTCCTCAATAAAGCCTCACTGTCTATCTTTTACACATAGACATAAAACACAAATGAGCTAAACACTTACGCACATAAATAAATATATATATAAATATTTGTAGAATATATATTAGTCACATTTATTAATATTTTACTGTAGTTAAAAGTTGATATTAGATAATGTTTAATATAATATAATATAATATATATATATATATATATATATATATACATAACAGATTCAATAATATATCGACCGTTAGATAGAATAGGTGTGTTCTCTAATCGGGGTTCGGTCAATTTTCCAGGATAAAAAATTGACCGAACCCCGATTACAGAACACATCTACTATATATATATATATATATATATATAGTTCAATCTACATAAAGAAACATAGAGAAATTAAAAGCACACATTTACAGTCTCTATTTTTCGGTTTGAACCGTCTTCAGAAGAGATAAGAGAGAGAAAACAAGCGCTTCTAACTTGTTTGTGTTTCTTTATGTACTTTGAATTATATTTGTCCGTTTCGGATCGTATTTTTATCGAATATATATATATATATATATATATATATATATATATGTGTGTGTGTGTGTGTGTGTGTGTGAGATTGAATTTACGGCCTATTGTTTTTTTAATTAATTTCTTGTTTAACTTTTCCAAATCCCTTAAGAGTCTTTTAAATTCATCAGGAACTAGGTACATCAACTCACCATACATTTTGTTTTCAATGCTTTTATTTCTTCCGACGTTTTGGTCGTCTTCGACCATCGTGTGAAACGTATATACAATATTTTAAAAACTATCGAACATTTTTTAAACACTTAAATACAACACTCAACGTTTATAATAAACTACTAAATATAATGTAAACATATTTAAGTGTTTAAAAAATGTTCAATAGTTGTTAAGATATCGTATATACGTTTTACACCCTGAAGATGGTCGAAGACGACGAAAACGTCGGAAGAAATGAAAGCATTGAAAACAAAACGTATGGTGAGTTGATATACCTAGTTCCTGGTGAATTTAAAAGACTCTTAAGGGATTTGGAAAAGTTATCCAAGAAATTAATTAAAAACCAATAGGCCGTAAATTCAATCTCACATGAATTAAGAAAGGACTGTTCCCTAAATATTCGAATTTCATATTAATATATATATATATATTAAGTATAAAACCACCATTTTTGACAGTATTAGTCTCACTTCAAAGAAATAGAACTATTGTTATTAGAGTTCAAATAACTTAAAAATTTAACAGAATTGTTAAACAACTTACGACAACAACATACGAGGAAAAACGAATATGGACAGGAATTAGTTTTTTAAGGAGATAATAAATAATTCAACAATGAAGCAGGAAGAGAAAATATTCTGTTGTTTGAACTTAATTATTTAATAATAATTTTCCAAAAAAGAAATTACATTAATTTAAAAGTAATGTTAACAAATACTTGATGAACTTGACAGTTTTGCAATATGAAGAAACCATTCTCTCAAGGAAAGTAACTAATGGAAAATACATTTCGAAAGTAGAAGAGAAGAAATTGAAACGCCCATGCCTTTTCCTGTAATGCACACTCTCTAAAATTTCATTCTCAGTTCCCTTGAATATGACACAAGCAGAATATCAAATCAAATGCGACATAAAAAAAAATTGCATTTCCACACAACGTAACTACTTTTCTTCAGAGGAAGTTTGTAAATAAATGTTTCAGTCAACAAACAACACACACACACATACACACACGCACACACACGCACACACACACACACATACACATGTATATATATATATATATATATATATATAAAGCTTTCACATAAACACGTGAAATAACAATCAATGATCAAACCACAATAAGAAATGGGAAAACAAGACTAAGATCTTTCAACCGTAACAAGCGGTCTTCGTCAGAGTCAAAAACCCAACTGACATCAGGAAGAAAAACTAATATATATCAGACGTCAAAACAAGCGGTCTTCTTCAGAGTCAAATCTCAACGGTTTGTACTAGTGATTGAGTACAAACTGTTAGATGAGTAGTTATAAACTAACAACCTAAGGAATAGTACTTATTGAATGTACCACTCATCTATAAATATGGGAAATATATATATATATCTTGTAGGGAAAAAGCTAATAAATAGTCTCCACATATGAAAATTTAATAGGATAAACAACGCGTTTTGAACACGTAGTGTTCTTCTTCAGCGTGTTCGAAACGCGTTGTTTATAATATTAAATTTCTATATGAGTAGACTACTTCATTAGTTTTTTACCCTCTAATGAGTAAATATCACATAATAACTTATTGCACTATCTTAGAATATATATATATATATATTGATAGAAGTATCGCCCATGAAATAGAAACAGAATAAAAGTTTATCAGGACTCTGTCGGTTCCTCAGATTCAAATTACATTTCAGCCTTAAATTACATTACACCTGTGACAGCACTGTTAGTCTTGAACCGTCGTCTCGCAAGTGCGTTTGGAGCCCCTATCTCAATTCTCCTGACAACGGTTCAAAAATTCAAGACTGTAAGTGTGTTAGTATCTTTATTCTGTGTCTATAGTTTACTATGAAATGTTTGTTGCCCTTTTGTGGATTGTTTTCCCGTTGACACAAATATCGGACAATCCGTCTTCAGGAGAAAATAGAAAGGCACATTATGTACAGTCAACCCCCGCTTCTTCGGACTAATACAGACTGGGCCATGTCCGAAGAGTGAAAAAGTCCGAAGAATGAAAATTGAGTACCGTACAGTACTGTACTTTACAATAAACAGCCTATATTGTCTCGCATACATACTCCTAGGCTACAACATGGTACAATATACATATATAGTTGTAACCTGGGCCACAGTATGGCCACTTTCAAGTTTTCTTAATAAATCAAGCTTTTGTTCTACATTCAGAGTGACCCTTTTGGCCTTTGGTTTCTTGGTCACCTTCGGGGGCCTTGGTAGCATGATGGGAGTGTAAAATGTTGTAATGCAAAATGTTGAAATAATGGCACAAATTAGTCCGGAATTACTTGTAAACACTGACAAAGGGTTTAGATAACTGGTGGGAAACTAGTCGAGCACCCATTTAATCTAATCTAATCGTCTGTCGCGAGCACCATCTACCAGACGTTGACCGGAGAACTGAAAGTCCGATAAAGTGAGGTCCGAAGAAGCGAGGGTTGACTGTACGGTGTAGACGAAACTGGGCAAGCATAAATATATACATATATAAACCAATGATCAAAGCGCAGTAAGAAATGGGAAAACAAGACTAAGATCTTTCAACAATAATTTCTTATTGTGGTTTGATCATTGATTGTTATTTCACGTGTTTATGTGAAATCTTTTTATATATATCAACGTACAAATCATAGTAAGAAATCAGAAAAAAAACTAATGTATATCAGCCGTCAAAACAAGCGGTCTTCCTCAGAGTCAAATATCAACGGTTTGTACTAATGATTGAGTACAAACTGTTACATGAGCAGTTATAACCTAACAACCAATGGAATAGTACTTATTGAATGTACTACTCATCTATAAATATATGTTTTTATAAACATATTTTTTTTATAAATGACGAGAATGCTTTGATAACCCTTGAACAGGCCGGTGCTGAAGTCCTGCCGCGTGCATATTTGCGCCAGTTATTTGGCGAGAGTGGTGCCCAGCCAAAGCTAATATGGGCAAACCCATATTCGATAAGGTCGAATCGATTGGAGGCACGGCTCAAGCAGAGGAGCACCGGCTTGCCTGCCCATAATTCCTCGCCTCACCACTCGGCTCTCTATTAACATACTTTCTAGCCAAATTTACATCTAAATTTAAGTTCATTCCCTACCATCCCTCCACAATCTTCATCACAGCTGGATTTTAGCAACAGTTTCTTTGATATGTTAATTCTGCGGCAGCTCTTTTGGCAAACTTGGGGCGTTACTTTTTAACGAAATCCATTAAGGAAAATCTAATTAGCAGTACGCACTTCCAGCTAACTTAATGAGAACCAAAAAATTCTTTAACTCAATCAACTAAACAATTAATTTGAAGTGTACATTCAATTTTCTTTACTAATCACGAATGAGTACACCATTAATAAATACCAGAATAATTCTACTTCTGAAGTTCCTGTTTTTTTTTCATATATGCAACAATGCGGACAAAATAAAAAATGTTTCAGATGAAACTGCTTAATACCACTGATATTAACAACAGCATTCCATCCATCATTAGGAGAAGGCTAGACCAGAACTTGAAACAATAAAGAAGTGCTCAAGAGAATTCATCAAACCCGAGATTAATAAAAAAAAAACAACCAGGTTAGAGACATGGGTCCTGGAAACGTTTTTTGTCTTTTTTGGATCGTTCTCTTGATGATAATATATATATTTTTTTCACAATAAAAACGGAAAAAAGATCCAAACTTGATACAATACGAGTTCAAAATCGAAGAATACTAACAAAGAGTAAAGAATCATACTTATGAACTCGAAGTTTCAAGCAATACGTCTTCTGCAGAAAAGAGAGATGGAGAACAATCACATTGTAGACGACGCAACGAAAAGTAACGGGTTATTTGTGTTTTACTTTTATTCGATTTTGAACACGAATGAAAACAAACAGTAGGATTGATTTTCAATATTTCGATCGACTTAACAGTCGTTCTCAGGAAAGGAAATGGTACGGTGAAAAGTCAAAAGCCAACTGAACAGATTCTCAAAATATGTTCAGAGAAAGAACACACATAAAAGAGATCAGAAACACTCACTACTATATTTTGACTACTTCGTCATCATGTAGGAGAGTCATTGAGAAGACAATCAAGGACTGAAGTAAACAGATTTCGATAAATGTTGGGAAAACAAGAAAAAACAAGGAAAATATGGAGTTAGAAAACAAAAAGAGTCGAGTACTTTGTTTCAACATATAAAGAATATCAATCATGTAGTAAAACAGAAGAATGCCAAAGGACTGATTTTTCTATCTTCAGATCTCGAAAGAAACATAGTTCAAAAGTGTTTTGATCAAAAATAATGTTTAAACCCTCATCAACAGCAACCCTACCCTCTTCAAGAGGGTAAATTTTTTCACTGTTAACTTTTTTGTCACCTCTTTTGTGTTCAACGCTCTGATGACATTGCGTGAAAACCCTCAAAGAACATTTTTCTTATGGTTATTCCTTTCATTAATTTCCATCATGTTTTTAACTGCGATTATATATATATATATATATATATATATATATATATATATATATATATATATAAATAAAGACACAGCTAAATACGTGAAATAACAATCAATGATCAAACCAGAATAAGAAATGGAGAATACAGACCAATATCTTTCAACAAACAGGCTTTGTGTTCGTTTGTTACGATTAAAAGATTTTAATATTTTTTCTCATTTCTTATTGTGATTAGAACATTGATTGTTAGTTCACATGTTTATTGTGAAATCTTTATATATGTACTTTCTCTTCTCTTAATGATGACGTGTATCAAAATATGGGATTCAGTTGGCCTCAGTATTTTTCACTTACCCTGAATGTCTTTTTAGTTAAATAACTTCAAATATATTAAAAAAATAGCTATTTTCTGTCTATATCAGTTCATCTGAATCTGTATTTCTTTCACTCTTTCTTTATTTATTTCCATCAATTCTTTTGTAATAAAACATTCATCGCATCCTGTTTGTATTATGAGCTTAAGATTATTCAAACAATCTACATCAGTGAAATATTCAGAGGATAAGTTTTAAATGAAGAGCACAAGGAAGGAGTGCAGACAGATTATGTTTGAACAGCAATAAATAATAACACTACCAACCAGCTCCGCCGTATTAGCTTAATAACTGGAATCACTTGATTTCTCCAAAACCCTATTCTCTCAGTATTTTATTCATTCTGTTATTAACATTTTGCTTTATTGTTAACATTTAAATAATAACTTACTTTGTTTTCATGAAATCTTAAAACAACATTAAAATAGAACTTGCCATATTTAATATATAATTGATTATAATAATTTATATTATAATAATTTAATATATTATTCGCGTTACATTATCTTATAATATAAAAGTAAAATAATATTATTTATGGCCACATATATTTGATAGTAAAAAAAAAATATTAACAGGAAATATCATTTTTAGTTTTCTAGTAATTTAGCAATACAACAAAGGTAATAAATTGTCTTGTCATAAATTTGAAATGTTTATCATTATCATTTATAATATAGTAAGTATATGAAATTGTCTACCCTTAATATTAGTGTGAGTAAAGCTATAACAAAAATAAATATAAATGTAATTAACCGATTCGTATTAATCAATGGGCAATTACAATACATTAGGGAACATGGTGAGACTGCAATTAATACGTTTCATTAGATAATGCTAACGAGGTTGATTTCCTAAAACATATTTCTTTAATTTAGTTAGGATGTCCAATACATATATTTATTTTATAATCTATAAATAATTTAATGTTTACATGTGATAAGCTAAAATTTGTATTGTGCTTCTAATTTTAAAATTGTTTATAATAGTTATAGCATATACTATAGTAGAAAATAAAAGATAGACATCATACAACTCTAAAAATGCTTGGTATATTATGCAATACACTAATAATACAACTCAAAAATTTATGTATTATTGTATAATAAAAATTTTGTTTGAAGGTTGTGAGTATGTCAGATGTTCTACTCGTACTAGAAACTTTAGTGTATACAACAAATTTAATGGGTTAGTTCCACTGAGGTTAGTAATATTAGAATTAGTAGTAATACGTCCGTCATACCTCGTAAAGTCTCAGAAAAGCTCAACGGTTTTGGATTCATCCGGAGAAGCTCTTGAAGATGGTATCTGGATGGACCCGAAACCGATCTAGCTTTTCTGAGATTTTACGAGGTATGACGGACAGTATTACTACTAATTCTAATATACAACATACCATACTGGAAAACTGATGGTAGATTAAAATTAGACAATAATTAATTATGAAATTGAGTGCAGACTATATAGCATACTAAAAAATTGATGTTTATCACAGCTATAGTACAGAATTGAGGGTACACCAGACACCACCAGAAAATTGAGGGTAACCAACACGCTATACTGGAAACTGATGGCAGATCACACAATATGCTCAAACAATGAGTATGGACTATAATCAATAGTAGAAAATCGCAAGTATACCGTCTAATAAATTCCAAGGTTATACTTTAAATTGTGTTAATATTATTACAAAATTGATGGTGGACACGAACTATAATAGCACTAACATATTGTAATGTTACTGAATTTTTAATAATAATCAATTTAGATTTAATAGTTATGAAAAAACGAAATTTTAAAGCGTGTGAATAACATAAGTCAAAGCATTTACTTTGAAGCTATAGTAATAATTCAATTGATTCAGAGTTGAAGTGCTGGGCTGTGGTCGGTCGTTTACTCCTACATTCGGAAGTTTACCTGACGATAAACACGAAGTGTTTGAAACGGGTAGAATAGAAAAAGCTTCTTTTTTATGTGTGGAGACTTGGATTTATCTATTTACCCCAGTATGAGAAAATACCACACAATTACGGATTGCACAACTAATGAGTCGATTGATTCAGTTTTGAAAGAGATGTTCAGATGGAGAGATATTTCGATGAGTATAGTTCTTCTAAAGAGAGGGAGAGGGATGTTAGGAGAAAGGGTGGGGAAGGGGGAGTGTTAGAAAGAGTGCTGCGAGAGAGAAATAGATAGAGATAAGGTGCATTTAAGAAATAAAAGGTAGTCTGTGAAGTGAGTCATTAGAGGAAGCAGTGTGAAGGACTTTGAGTGGAGTATGGGCTACAAGACAAGGTCCACTCGAGTAGCACTGCATGACGCAGGCATTAGAATCGAGGAAGTCAATCCTTGGTAAAGTACACTGCTTGAGAGCCTAGGATAACATAAGGTTAAAACGGATTCCATTTGGTGGTGACAGTTAAATGTTATCTGTGAACACCGAATCGTGCCTCTTACAGGGCGTAATGGGCCAATGAACTTACTTCTGTCCGGCCAATGAACTTGGCCAGAACATCTGTGCCTTGTGTACAAACAAACAAGGAGCCGCGTGTCCACCAGAAATAGAGTTCTAACAATCACAAAGGACTTTAATAGCTTCGAGACATTTCAAGCCCTATTATCATTTCACTAAAGCAAACTATTGATTGCCTTTAATAATGAACCCAACACCAGCAGACTCAACAATTGAAAGTCCCCAAAGCGATTAGGAAAATTCGGCAACAGCTCGTGATGAAATAAATACAAAAAACAACAAATAATAACATCAAGGTTGAACAAGATTAACAGTTTAAATAACTATGTACATATTTCGTCGAATTTATACATTGAAGATTTTTGATTATGCTTCAATAAACTCCTTTATAGTAAAGTTCGACGTCTATTTACCTCCTTTAGAACATATCTATACAACATTGTATATTGTATATTGTATAGAACATATCTATACAACAAGCACAAATATTTAACAATCTTAATTTTGATCAAAGATGCATTCATGATATTAGCCATGGTTCCTCATTGTTATGATATTTAAGACTATCGATATTAATAATTTGCTTACCTGGAAATTTTTTTCCGCAAAACTTAACTTCTAATAATCCCAGCCTCTTATAACGTCGACACTTATAACGCTTTCACCTTTTTATTTTTGCCTCATTTATTTTTGGCACCTATTTATTAATGGACAAGCAACATTACCTTATGGTTCTATATTGCGAGTCCTAAATGTCTTGTTTACTTGGATTTATTTACATTAATTTAGAAAACCTTTTATCACTATAAAACGAAAAAATTCCTATAGGCTTTAAAATGACCAAGTTCTTTCAAAGAGCTATTAGTTATGTAAAAATTGTAAAATATTTGAAACTATTACGAGGTCTATGAATTTGAGGCTTTTAACGTGATTCCATGAGTCATTGCACAGGGACTTAACACTCACTTTTCGAAAATCGCGTCTGTTCGATTAAATAGTGGTGAAATAATTTTACAAATATGTGATATACATACGCAGTTAGACGTTATTAATATAATTACTGTAAAATATCCCAATAACATTTCCTTATAAATTTATATGTAACTTGCTATATAAGTTACTCGAGTCTACCCGAGCAACTTAGGACTGATTTTATACTCCAAATTAACATTTATGAATCATATTGTTGATTCAAAAAAACAGCAGCATAAAAACACTCGGTTTCATTACAAGAAATTCAAATGACCAGGAAATGTCAAAGGTGCCATTACTTTCGTTGCTCTTTATAAATCTCTCTTTCTAATTTTAGAATTTGCCTCACATGTTTAGAATCCACAAGTTTAGATAATTTTGTTCTACGAATCGTATAAAGAAAAAAAAATATTTTCTTATAAATTTCCTAAGAATTTGGATCCTCTGAATACATTTATCACGATGTCTGCCGGCTAGTACTTGGGTGGATGGCTATCGGAAATATGGAAACACCCATCAAGTCACACCATTTATCAAAACTTAAACACATTTGACAGTCACTATTGTTACTGGCAATCAAAATTGATATTGTTGTTGTTATTGACTTTTGGATTGATAGTTTATTGTTATTAACATTCAAATTAATATTATTACTGCCATTAAAACCTAATTGTCACTGATAGTTTGTGTAACATTGAAAGGGTTAACTGTCATTCTTTATGTCAGCCAGAATCTAATTCAAATCAGTTCTTCTCATGCTGCTAAAAATTATAAAGTTCGTATTAAGTAATGCCTAAATATAAATATTACAACTCCAAAATTTTATAAATTTAGACTATTGATTCAGAAATAATTATAGAAATTAATTCCAATTAGAAGATTCTAAACACAGTAGTTTGCCTGATTGTTCCACAACAATGATATCCTTTATGTTCTGTTCACAATATATTATAGCTACATTGAAAAACAATATAGCTACATTATCAATAAGTTTATTAATACTCTATCACAGGTTTTGGTAATATGTCTATATCAACTATAGACATATTACCATTAAGTTTAAAGCACAAGGAAAAAGGACAAAATAGAAATAAATGCTATGAGAACCTCTTCTTTATGTCATTAAAAATTCTTTTTGTTTTTACTTTGTTTGCTCACTGATGAAATAAAGTGAAAATCCTTAAAACATTTATACCTAATGTTTTCATTTTCCCTTGTGGTTTAAACTTCATTGATTGCATCACGTGCTTATTGTGATTCTTTTGCACATATCATATAAACGTCCAAACCAAAATAAGAAATGAGAAAAAAGACTTAAATCTTTCAGCTGTAAGAAGCGGTCTTCATCAGAGTCAAATCATAACAGTTGGGATTTGACACTGATGAAGACAGCTTGTTACGGTTGAAAGACCTTAGTATTTTTTTTTCATTTCTTATTGTGGTTTGGAGGTTGATTGTTATTTCATGAGTTTATTGTGAATCTTGTTATATTAAAATGAAGACATAGACTACAGCTCATAGCCATATGGGCATATAAAGACATCTGGAAAAATGTCTATATGAAATATATGAACAATTAAATAAGTCTAAAATTAAATTTCCATTAGTTTGTTAATATGTATAGTTATAGTAAGGTTCAGTATTGCCCAATCAATTTATTTTTTTTTTTAGTACGTTAAGAGTTTGCTCTCATAAATTTTAAAAAAAAATTATGAAAAAAAATTATTTCTATTAATATGTATTTTAGAATGCCACCACCCTCCTATTATATTGACAAAGTAATAAAAGGTGCAAGGTGAAAAAGAAAACGTTGTCTGAAAGAAATACAAACCAGTTGATTATCAAATGTCAGTTTTACGATATCATTAGTCACTGAGCCCACTTCTAAATGTGTTGCAATGTTGATTCATGTCTTATGACTGTACATAATGATCTAATAAGTTCTATTATAACACTTCAAGAGAACTGCTATAACCATGTTTATAACATTCTGAATCCATGTAGCCATAAATACGCATAGGTCAGGTTGGTAACTAATTGAAATTCTAAGTCATGGTAGCACACAAGCAGAACTTTGCATTCTTTTTGCATTTCATTAAGAGAATCATTATATAAGATAGTCATGAATTGAAATGATCAAAGAATAAAAAAATTGGTACTTATAATAAATATTACCGAATATTCCATAATTAAATTTACCAGATTAAATCTTCCAAAAGATCATTTGAAGCTTTTATTCAAATTAGTACAAATGAGAATCCTGCCCAGGTGATTTACATAAACTGGCAGGTAACGAATTTCGCATTTATTCTACAACATCATTGTTTATTCAGTCCTTTTTTTTTCTACACCTAAATTTTACACCTTTTGAAATATCTTTTTTATCCCCCTGCTCACAAAATATAAATATATATTTATATAAATACAATATAAATCCACGAGTAGAGACGTCATACCATACAGAAGAACACATAAACAGAAGTGGTATAACTTAATTCTTTACGTCGACTGATGTCGTTATCATTATGTAGAAATCACCTGCACAGTAGTTAGGCAAAATCTAACAAACAATATCTGGTCAGATTTTAAATAAGGAGGTTAATCTGGTTAGAAAAAAATCTAACAATTTGTCTGGTTAATCTACCAGAAAAATTTATGTATATATATATGATCAAACCACAATATGAAATGGGGGGAAAAAGACTAAGATCTTTCAACCGTAACAAACGGTCTTCGTCAGAGTCAAAACCCCAACTCATATATATATATATATGTATATATATATATATATAGGCAGAGCGGAGTCGCGGCTCTGACTTCCTGCGGGACTCTTCGCCTCCTGGTGACGACGATGTAAATATTGATAGATGTATCGACCGTGAAGTGGAAACAAAATAAATATTTATCAGAACTCTGTTAATTCTTGACCGAGAACTGACTGAATCTTAAAAAACTTTTATTATATATATAAAGATTTCACGTAAACAAGTTAAAAACAATCAATGATCAAACGACAATCACAATTGATTGTTTTCCCCAAACATTCTTGCCTAGACCTTTGTCCCTTCCTGCACTTTACACCCTTTTAAAATTCTACTCTTCCCTTACATACCTCAAACCCTCACCATGATGTTTCTGCATCTAGTGTTTCATTTGGGTTTTACTCTGACGAAGATCGCTTGTTACGGTAGAATGATTTTAGTCTTCTTTTTTCCAGTAGACCAACCATTACTATATATATATATATATATATATATATATATATATATATATATATATATATATATATATATATATATATAGTTCACAAAGAAAAGAGAAAAACAGATAAAAACACACACTAAAAACTCACTACGGTATTTCGACATTCGTCGTCTTCGGATATGTATATATATATATTTATATATATTAACTAGATTCACAAAAAGAACACACAGAAAAAATCACAAAAACTGTCTCTTAATGAGCATCCGAGAAGGCAGATAGATATCTAGTTTTTGAATGCGCGTTGTAAACAATGTCTATACTTAAAGAGATACGTTTGTTTCAAATAGTTAGAGATTTTTTATTTATTCTATTAATTAATTTTTTAATTATTTTCACTTTTATATTTTGTTTAGTTTTTATTTGTTTATCTTAGTTTCCAATGTTATTATTATTATTATTTCAAAGTATATATTTTTTGTTATTATATTTTTTATTATTTTGCATTGATATATATTTTATTATTATTTACACATTTGATTTATTTTGGTATTTATTTTCTTTTATTTAAAATTGCTATTTATACAACTTTAGTTTCAACTTATGATTTATTCTAATATTCTTCATTGTACTATTCAAGTATTTAATATTCATATTCCCGGATTTTCTTTAATTTCACTTTTTTTTTTTTTAATACTTATATTCAGTTTCTCTGATTATTTCACAGCTCTTTACTTATTCCCAGTTTATTTTTATTTTTCTTACTTGACTTGAACCGGGCACGCGTGTGATAACTCCGTCAGTCTCCAACCGTTGCTTCGCAAGTGCGCTTGGTGTCCGTATCTCTACTCTCCTGATAACGGTTCAACCGAAAATTAGAGTCTGTAAGTGTGTTTGTCCCTTTACTCTGTATCTGTAGTTTACTGTGAAACGTATATTATATATATATATATATATATATATATATATATATATATTATGAACAAATAAGGTTCACCAAGGCAACACGTCAAATTCACAAAAAGAACACAAATAAAGAAGTAACAGAATTTACCTATTTTGACTATAGTAGGTTCGGATAGTCTACAGAAGCCATCCCAAGAGGACTCTTTTACTTCGTATTCTGTTATGAATCAACGAGCTAACTAACTGACGTTAAATTCTTGATTTATTTTTCTTTCTTATGTTTGGACTAAAACTCAAATCCAATCAGTTTACGAAACCCTATGAAATAGTAGGAAATTAATCTAAAAAAAAAATCAGCAGCTTGTGAATTGCCCAGACTAACATATTTTAATTTAAATTGGCACTCCTTAACTAGTCACAAGTTTAGTTCTTCTATTTATAATTTATTTTCTCAAAATAGTATACTTTTGAAGGAAATTGGCATAGCAGAGAAAAAAGTAGGAATGTAGTATCCTACTTTAATTGATAAAATAATTGATGTAAGTTGAGATGGCTTCAGATTTGGGAGGGTAGAAACAATGTAAATGGAATCTGGTGCAAGTTGAAGGCAGGTGAAATTGCTAAGGAGAGGAAGAGATGTTGAAAGGAATAGGCAAGAGCTAAATAGCTTCCACAAGACACCGAGGCAATTCCATAGGAAGACAGGTAAGTAAGAGGGAGGTAATCAATTACAATGAAGTTAAGTTTCTCTCGCAAGATAGGACTTATCTGCTTGCAGAGCGCCGCCCCCCCTGTAAGGCCCTCAGTTCGCCAGATAATGACGATACTCTATTAGCCAGGCGTTATTTTCAATATAGGCTTTTGCTCGAACCAATCAAATTTCTATGGAGACAGGAAATTTTAAAGGGACCAATCAAAAACCCCTTTCAATATCCAATAACCTTCAACTTCCTTAAAGTATAACTTTATCTTTGCAATAAGGTTAGGAACCTATTGGTATGTCCTCTACCAATAGCGTTGCTGAAGGGCAAGCCGGTCTGCTTCATCAGCCACTATAATTATTTGATAAAAAAAAAACTGTAAATACACAATATTCTCTCTATGTTTTCACTACTGCAAAATAAATAAACAACAATACATAAGGACGGCGCAAATATCACATAAGGACCTATATAAGATTTTTGAAATATGTGACAATATATAAGGGCACCTGTTTCAAATTACTGGTTGACATTAATAATTAAAATTAGTTAAAATTTTGTAATAATTTTTATTTTAGCTTATAAAATATTTTGTTTTACTAAATTCAACTCCTGGTGTTTCTATTATACAGTGAAAAGAAAGTCCAAGTCCTTCCCAGGGTACATAGTTCCTAGCTCTATTACTGGATATGCTTACTTTCAGCCACATTTGAAAGTATGGCTGAAAACCATATTTTTTGCTGTTACCATAAAACAACAAATTTAAACAATCTGCACAAAAAGAGAATCAATGCATTATTAAAGAAGCATTTGTATTACATAAAAGAATTCTAATTCTCCTAATATTTGTACATAAGGATTTATGCTTTGGTCATTAATAAAGTTTACTCACTAATATTTCATATATATAGTTCATCAGATCATATAGCTTATAATTCACTTTGAATATTCGAAAGATGTAAAGATGTGAACTGGGGGATGAAGAACAGCACTCGTGATGATGTTGCGATAGCTCCATCAGAGGTCAACTTTAGAGCTTCATTGTACCGCAAACGAGCTGATGAAACACATTTTATACGGAAACTTGTTAAAAACTATATTTAAGTAAAATAGACACAGCGGGATTTGATAGATTTGCTGAGCGAATCACCCCTTTGGATGCTAAAAACAGTTGCTTTGACAGATTACAAATGTTGCAATATTACATTAATTCGCGGTACCACAAAATCGATCACTTGAAGTAGTTAAATAATTAGCTAGAAGAAATAAACGATATCGTTATACTACAAAGACGATCACCTGAAAATGTTTACGTTATTAGCTAGAATAATAAATGGCATCCCCAGACTACAAAGGCGTCAGCTGAAAATATTTATATCGTTAGCTAGAATAATAGATGTTATCGCGAGACTGCAAAGGCGAATACCTGAAATTTTGTATGTCATTAACTGGAATAATGACATCGCGATAATACAAATATGTAATGTAATATACAAGTGAACAGGAATCTCATAAATCATATTTAAATGTATTTAAAAAAAAAATTATCGTGAATAAATCGATGGCAGAGTGGGCAGCGAACTCTGGGTCTATCAGTCGGGAGACATGTACGCGAGTCACTGGGCTACTCTGTCCCTATATAATCATATAACTCTGGCAATATAGCCATATAACACTACCACATTAAAAGATTTGTACACACTAAGTAATTACATATTAAAAAAAGACATTATTAAAATATATATCAATTTGATATATCATTCGACATCAATAGTTCAACACTTTAAGAATGTTACCTAGAGCTGTTTAATTCCTTATCAATTTTCAAAGTTGAATTGAAAAAAATACTGATTTTGGTAATAATTAGTAGAACAGTAAAACAAATAAATTTCAAGATATACACTTCTCAAAATAAATTAATTCAAAACAATTTAACAAAGTGAACTCATTTTGTTTGACTGTGGCGGGTTCTATCAGACTGTGCAGCATTTATTAATCAACTGATATAATTAAGCATTTTATAATTGTGAAAATCTGATTGTTAAGTGGGAAATATGAACTTTGAGAGGCATTTAACTGATGGTTTTAAGATAAAGAGAAGATAATTAGCGAGTCACTTATCATCAAAAAATTGAATTCACGAGATTGTTTACATTGGAGATAAGTTGAAACCAAAAGTTTTGTTTAATAAAATCAACATCAGGCACATGTTATCGTTTATTTTCTCTTTCTTTCATCAAATGTTTATGTTTCTGTTTATTTCTTTCATCTCTTTCTTTTTTTCATTCTATACTATAGAACGGTATAAAATTGATAAAAAAAGTACAAAAAAATACATATCAGAAATTCTGAAGAATCATTCTGTTACTTATTAATAATAAAAATTTTGCAACCAACAATTATAAAAAAAACAGGGTTTTCTGCTTCAGGCAATTAATTCATTGTAAGTTTAGAGAAATGTTAGAAATGGAAGTAGCTTATCATTTCCTGATCAACTAGAGCCATACTTTTTAAAAAAATATTCCTGTTTGTGTCATTTCAGAAGACTGACTAATAGTTTGGTTAATATCGACTGAGAAAACTAAAAAATATTTATAAACGTATTAAAACGTGAAGACTAGTTAATAACGTTTTGGAGTCTTTAACATCTTCAAGAAACGGTTAATAGCACCTTCATCAATCTATATGTATACATAAAAAAAACAGAATATGTTTATATATATATATATATATATATATATCTCATCTATCAATAAAAACAAAAGAAAGAACAGAGAAAGTCACCACAGACCTCACTTCAATATTTTGAAGTATCAGTACCTGTATCAGGAAGAAGTACGAAGTACTGGCGTTAAGAAGCAAACCACAACTCAATATATATATACTAGATTTCATATGAACACTTGAAATAACAATCAATGATCAAACCACAATATGAAATGGGAAAATAAGACTAAGATCTATCAACCGTAACAAGCGGTCAGAGTCAAAAACCCAACTGAAACACTAGACATAGAAAACATCTGGTGAGGAGTTGAGAAGAGTGGGAGGGAAGAGTGGTATTTTAAAAGGGTGAAATTGCAAGAAAGGACAAACGTCCAGAAAGGGATGTTTGGGGAAACGAAGGAGTAGAAGTACCAGTGGTGGGATTCAAATTTTTTAAGAACATGTTCTAAGAAAACAGATCGTGTGTTCGCACTAGTTTGTGCGAACCAGTGCTTAAAATATGATGAGTTGGGCGAGTTAAATGGCCCAATCAAGGAAGTTTTCAGGCTCATTGCTTGTTGCTTTAACATGATCACCAGCGATCAGTATTTTTTTCATATTTTCAATTATTACTTCCAGTAGCTTTTGACGAGGTACGAGTATCTCATTGAATGCGTCCGAAGCAACCCTCAAATGTCCCTATATTGTCCTTAAACAATTCAAATGCTTAAATAGACCTCTTTATGAGGTTTTCTTCTCTGAACAAAGTTGTGCCTCTTGCTTGGAGGGCATTACTGAGAAATGACATTTCATTAAAAATATCAATCATTAAAGCTAGGTCCTTCAGAAAATTTTTGTTGCAAAGACGAGCAGACATCGCTGAATTATTTATCTAAACAAACACTTACTTTAATCTGGATATTTAAGGAAATTAGATCTAAAAACATTCAATATTTGATTCAGAACTAAAAGTTAAAACTAGGCCTAATGTAGGCTAGACAAACTCAACATCTGCATTGTCATGAGCAGTTTGAGCACTGTAACAGTTACGCAAACGAAACTAAATCGTTTAGTTATATATAGGCTATATATATGCGCAAATTACGTTGTCATACATGCACAAGTTACGTTAGTCACGGGACACTTGTGGAGTTTGATAGTGGGCTATACTGGTCTGAACAGGGGTTAACGTTATTTTAACAACCGATTCGCCGAACTCATAATATTTTAAGCACCGGTTCGCACGAACCGGTGCGAACCCGGCTGAATCCCATCTCTGAGGAGTACAGTAAGAAAGAGTAAAAAACCATCCGTTAGCTGTCAACCCTCATAGAAGAGGTTATTGCCCTCGTAACGAAAGTATCAAGTTTGAAGAGAACGTTACTAATGCTTATAATATTTGATCTATTAAATTTAATTAGAGACCATTCAATATTATTTCTTAACAACATCGATTTTTCATAGGTAATAAATTTAGCTCCTGTCCAATCAATATGATGATTTTCATTGTTTATATGCAAGAATAAGGCACTACTTTTTTCCTGTCTACTTACGTTGTATTGTTATTGTTTTATACGTGTCTTTAATGATTTACCAGTTTGACCAATATAAAGTTATTGGCAATTTTTGCACAGAATTTTATAAATGCCACCGGACTCCAATTCCCTGAGAGAGTTTTTTTATTAACATATTACCCACGTTATTACTATTAGAAAACACTATATTAAAATCAAGTTGTTTGCCTAATCTTGGAAGAGGGTAATATTAATATGGTAAAATTATAGAATTTGACAATAAAAGGGGCTCTGTTGAAGTATTAGAGAAAGTTCTTTTAGCACCAGACAAAGCTAAATTGACATAAGAGGAGGGGTATTTTAATGATAGTGCAATTGATCTAATGTTGTTAATCTCTTCATTAAGGAATTTAGGAGAGTACGCTGTTAACGCCCTCAAAAAGAATTTCTAAAAACAAAAATTTTAACATTTTTTGGATGGGAAGAATAAAAGCGGACATATGCTTTGTACATTCGTAGGTTTTCTATATACACTAACACGTAACTCTTTAGGTAACCTATGGATTAGGACATCTAAGAAGAGCAAATTACCACTTACTTCTTCTTCCATTGCGAATTTGATTGTCGGCACTAATGAATTTAATTTTATTGGAAAAGCATCTTTATTTATAGAATTAGGACAGATCCATACTCATGGTACATCCATAATCCATAATCCATGATCCATAATAGCCAGAAAATAGTTGTGGGGGATTAATTAGTCACAGAACTATTTTATCATTTAACCTTGAACCTTTAACTTTGAATATCAACATTCTTGAAGAATTGTTAGATCACGATGTTTATTAGTACCATGGTTAGGCACGTTTATGATTAATAGTGTGTATCATGTAGTTTGACGATTACAATATTTAAGCATTGCATTTTACTGACGAGACACCTGTGATCCCCTATGATTTGTATGCATCAATGCTATGAAGAAGGAAGACAGGATAAGTAGTATAATTGTATAAGTATATACTAGAAAGTTATCATTCCCCTTGAAAGCAAGGGGAATGATTGTTGTTAGAAATAAATATTTCCAATATTTTTGAGTGTTAGTGAGGAGGAAGTTTAGGATTAAATAAAGGTGACAGGTACTACGGGCCGGCTCTTGTTGATCGGAGTGTAATATTCCATTTGGTGTGGAAAGGGCAGTTCGAGGGGTGTGGGAGGGGGCGATAATAAGTTTGCAGCAGGCCAGTGCTAGGATTAAGAGGGATATTACTTGGGAAAGTTAGGGCACAGCTTATTTCTAGGATTATCTGTAACCCAGTTAGAGAAATTAGTTTGTTTTAATATAATGAGGTTAGTGGGAAGGCCTCATCAAGATGACTGGTGCAAGGTTGAATCTCCACACCACACCGTCACAGTCCCATTATACCGGAGATGTAATCAAGTCGTGTCACTTACTCTCGTCGAACCCAACTCCCTCAAGTTAACAACGCACTCTCCTGCTACTAACTGCCCATTGCTCCTCTCTGCCTACCTACACAGACCACTGCACCCTTTAAAATAAGACAACTTTACCAAACAATCATACACAATTAAGCTTAGTTCAAGACTAAAATATATTATTTACAATAATATTACTGTTATTCTTTATATAATGAAAGCAATGAATAATTTACTTTTAAACGATCATCAAAACTGTTCTTGATGAACCAGAACAGAAAAAGGAAAATTTATGAGACATTCTTCTAAATCAAATCAACTATAATAGCCAATTAACATGGATAATAATATATTTGTTTTTGGCAAATTAGATGCATACACGCACACACAAACACACACACTCACACACACACATACACACATTCACATACACTCACACACAAACACACACTCACTCACACACACACACACACACTCACTCACACACACTCAAACACAATTACAAACACACACACTATGACTCACGTTCAATATTTCACCATGTTTATGGTCATCATCAGGAGTGGAATTGTTAAACCGCGAAAAGACGAGTATATGTACAATAAATGTTCTGGAATAAAAAAAAAAGTTATTTAAATAGAAAAATAATTTTCGTTAGAACAATTAACAGAAAAACTAGAAATTTAAAGCTATTTTTCTATTGTATTTATATCTGAATATTTAAATCTCAAAATACAAAAATTATGGTGAACCGGACTTCTTAAAACCAGAAATTTAATTTCTGATTTTTATCTCTTATAAAATAGATAAAAACTACATAAAAAAATAAACTAATACTAGGATCAATGTTTCGAACATGAGTTCGTCTTCAAGAGAGGATCAGAAGAGAACAAAATATTATTATCATTTCATTCATATCTTGTAAATTGTAGATTCAGCCTGTACGAAACCGGTCGTTGGACAATTCCATCTCCGATTTTCGAGTTAAGTTGGAAGTTAATGATAATATTTCTTTTTCGATGATGAATGACTGAAATACTGTCATCTGATCTGCTTTTGCTAGGGTTCTGAAATTTATCGTTCTGTTTAATGTAATGTGCTATTCTTTTAGGCTTTAAATAGGGCCGTTAGACAACTGTTGTAATACGTGAAATCATATCTACACTGACTAATTCATCGGAATTTGCTTGGATAGACAGCTTAATAGAAAATAGAATGTAAAAGAAATGCATTTCAAAAAGTAAAAGTAGAATTTCTAGATAAATAGAAATAGTAAAACAAATGTTGCTTTCGTACAATATATTTAAAACATTTCTTAGTTTTTCTACCTATACGTTGATAATGTGTACCAGATAATAGTATTAAAATGTTTTGGCAAAACCTCACGAACCTACGAATTGAAACATGATAAGGTTTGAGAAGCAAAGTTGTGTTAATGGCTCGCTTTCAGTGGATACAACAAGTTTGCTACTTTGTTTCGACCTTTACTGCCTCATCAGCTGGTATAGGGAATGGCGAAAGCCGACACTGACAAAGGTCACAGTTGAGTACACATGGAAAAGTTCCTCTAACAAAAGCTGTTTAGATAAAACCTTATTCTTACAAAACTATTTGGACAAACGTCTTTAACAATTTGAAACTTGTCTCAGAAAACAAGACTTGACTATAAAAGAGTTGACCAAAATTGATAGATATTTGCTAACGAGACTTGTATCAAAGACAAATAGTATAAATGGTTATCTGGCTAATATTTGAAAATATTAATTATTTTTCACTGTTCAATAACTTTTTGTACAATAAAAAAAAATTGAATTTAAAAACTTGAAAATTGAATATTTTCAACATTTTTTCTTCTGCTAGTATAAAATTTAAATTATTGAAACATACTGAATCTTGACTAGTATATTAATAAGATAAATTTATAAGAATTCTCAGACTTTTTCATGAAATAACTTACTTACTCTGTTATGTCTAACATTTCATATTTATTTTAGGACATCTTCAGGTCTAAAAGCATCGTATACTGTAATGTTGTTTGTAACCCTGAAGATAATTTAAAATATAGACAAAACATTCGACATAGTAGGAATGACAGAGTTATTTGATCAAAACATCTGAAAATTCTTATAAAACTATACATGCAGCTATTTGTAATTACTTATGAACAAGAAAACAAATAGCTTGAAAATTGAACGTTCTTTCATTTTGTAACTTTTTAAGTAAGTGGGACAAAAAACAAGAAAGTACACATCTGTAATTGTATGGATGTTTAACTTTATTCTTTATTAACCCTGGACTTCTTGGAGGATGATTTAGAATAGTGTAGTATTCTCCAGCAGTTTTTGGACCACAGAGTAAATAATTATTTAAAAATATCTCTCTCGTCCCATAAAACAGATGCAATGACATTAAATACCTCACTATATACTTTGTTTTGTTTTCACCTTTTAGTGTTGTCCTAGAGGCGGAAGCTATGGCTCATTTATTATTTGACATCCATTTTAGTTATAGGCGAGCCACATTACCCGGTTCATTGGGTATCCTAAATATTGCCTAACACAAATGTATTTAAAGGAGAGATCTTTGACGAGTATCTCACATGTTACCGGCTCAGGACCGAGAGCTTAAAATTCTCTCTAAGGGACGGCGTACTCAGATTTTTGCATCTTCCACGTGAAGAAATCGAGAGTTAGAACTGAGGCGGGGTCCAGGTTACCTCAGCAGTTAACGTACTCGCCTTCAAAAACTGGTAGATCCAGGGTTCGATACCCACCTGGCCCTCGATTTATTCATTTGGGTGGTGAATAAATCTGAGTACTTTGTCCGTCGGAGAGGATGTTAAGCCGTCGGTCCCGAGCCAGTACGATGCCAGGTACTCATTAAAGATCCCTACTCTAAATACACTTGAGTTAGACAAAGTGTAGGACTCCCAATGTTGAATCACCGATCAAACAAAAAGATCGTAAAGGGCTGACACTTTTAATCCGCTAGAGGATCAGTTTAAAAAATAAAAAAAGAAAAAATAGAATCGAGGTGTTATACGCAAGCATGGTAATATTCTTTATTATATTAAGCTAATAATATTCATTTATGAAACAGAGTGGACAAAACCTTTTGTCTGTTGCATAAAAACAACTCAATGATAACTTTTGTAAAAATCATGTTCATTTACAAAGACTACCAATACATATTAATAAAGCTTATTTTTGAAGAAGAAAGGGTTTTTACTGACATTAAAGCGGCACTCTGGAGCAAAGTTCGTTATGAAACAGAAATGGATTCAAAATATAGGCCAAATGATGGAAACATTGAAATAAGCCAAGAGATGTTGATATTAATTTTGAAACTTTAGTTTGTATTGCAGTTGAAAGGGGTTATTTACATGAATTCCATTTGGTTTTTCTATTAAACTGTAAAAGGTATTTTTCGAATTTAACCAGGTTTTTTGTTTGAATGGATGGCGTTTGTTGATTTGAATTTGATGCTAGCAATTGTGAGTTAAAATGACAGAAATAAGGGATTCATAACCTTTGGAAATAATTTCAATTTTATTACATCTGCTATCAATTCGTGTATGGTATTTACCCTTAATGGCAAAATTAAAAAAAAAAAAAGGCCTAGCCTCCATGCAAATAAGTTTTATAAAAAAAGCTGTGACCTGTTTCGAACACTGAATGTTCTTCTTCAAGTCACATCTAAAATACAATTACAATCAATAATACTAGTTTAAAATAATTAGTTAAAAACAATTAATATTAGTTGCAAATAAGTTGTTGATTCCACTGTGTTCAATATATTCATTTAAACTATTATGGTTCATCGTAATGTAATTTTAGATGTGGCCTAAAAAAAGTACCATGGTGTTCACAACGCACTGCTATTTTTTCATATAATTTATTTGTATTGAAACTCTTTTCTTTAAATTTTTCTATTTTGAATTACAAATTCGTGTCCTATGCCAAGAAGTTTTTTATTTATCTTTACATGTATGTTCCAATTAATGTAAAAGATATCTTTGTTGTCAATGAAATGAATAAAGAGATTGAAATATTTATTTCAATAGTAAACTGATCGTTGGAAAAGTATTACAAACTGTGAAGCTGTGGTTTGAACCAGAACATGTTAAGGTATTTTAACCTCATTCATGAGCCGAACCTAAGGTATTTTAACAAGGAGACAAAGAAAGGAAGTTGTTGGAGGTTGTTACATATATATACCCGAGACGGGAAAACATTGAATATGTAAATCTGTATCACGTAAAATTAGCATACATAGAGGTGGTTATAAACATAGAATAGATGTTTAAGGGAAAAATTGAATACATAACTCTGAGACAATAAATTTTGATAAAAAAAAAGCCAGACTTGGAAAATTTATATAAAGATATCCGATTCTTAACAAATATATTGCACACATTGTGTCGAGACAAAAAAAGGGAAAAAAGTGGAGACTTGAAAAAGTGCATACATACACCTGGATGCACTTTTTCAGGATGATTAGTTGCTATTGGTGGGAAATTAGCAATAATTTTAAGCCCATTTGTTTAATATGACTTTTCTGGATATATGTTACATAAGTTGACAGCGTGACTGTAGTGGGGTGGTTATTTTTTCAAAGCTATTGATATTGCTTTTAAACTATCAGAAACACTAGACGACGCGTGGCATGACAGCCTTTATACACAATAAGGCAGCTTTCGATACGGAAAGACAGCGGATTGAAAGTACAGTGGAAGCTGGCTAAAGTACAGTTGACAAGGCAGCAGGTATGGTTTTCAATCACAGTTATTATTAGCCCTCCTGATTGGCCTGGTGATTAGTGGCCAGTTTGGCTCGACAAGCCAATGTCCTTTAATTAGCCAATCGGAGATTACAATCAAGCTAGCCAACACAACACAAGCCTCCGCTCTGCTCCATGCATTCTTGACGCCCAGGTCTACACTTGATCACATGTATTCAATTGCTAACAATCTGCCACTGTCTCACTCTCAACTCATTCTTATACCGAAATCAATCATAAATTTCACCGTTGTGCCTTTAAATTTTTAAAGTATATATATTAAACAGGAAAACGATCCAAAAGGACAACAAACGTTTCACGATGAATCACAAACACAGAACTAAGGAACAAACAGACTTACTGTCTCTAATTTTCGGTTAAACCGTCATCAGGAGAGTTGAGATAGGGACACTAAGCGCACTTGTGAAGCGACGGTTGGAGACAGTCTCGTTTCGTAATATTGATCTCAGTAAGTTTTTTCGTTCTTTTTGAGTTGTTTTTTTAGTTATTTATCTGTCCGGTTTGGACCGTTTCGTTTTTCATATATATATATATATATATATATATCAATGATCAAACCACAATAAGAAAATGGGAAAACAAGACTAAGATCTTTCAACCGTAACAAGCGGTCTTTGTCAGAGTCAAAAACCCAACTGACTCTGTTTATGTGAAATCTTTATAATATATATATATATATATATATATATATATATATAAGAAGTTTAAACCACATGGAAAAAGGAAAACAGTAGAAATAAATGCTCTGAAGCTCTTCACTTTATGTCTTCAGAGAACAAAGTAAAAACAAAGAAGATAACATGAAAGTTGTGCAGAAAGAAGAAACAAAACAGCTAGAAAATTCAAGTGACAATCTAGCTTGACATGAAAGAAACACTCAATAAAAAGTAAATTGGACTTAATGGAAGCCAAACAGTTAAAAGTAAATGATATTAAAAGAAATATAGACAAAATAATACAAGCATGCATTGGCATTTTATGATGACGGTGAGAGTTGATATAATAAGTCAGTTTTTCTGTGCCTGTTTTTTCTGTGTTCTATCTAAGTAATATGATTTGTTCTTCTTGGTTTGTTGTTCTGTGTAAAATGATTTTAGCGTTCATTTTTTTACTTTACTATAAGTAAAGTATAGTGATCGTGAAAAAATTCGATCTCGAGATTTTGACGGAATTACATGTTTTGAGGTCCCAGAAGTCGTTTTATGACGTTTTTACGATGATGTCTGTGTGTGTGTGTGTGTGTGTGTGTGTGTGTGTGTGTGTGTGTGTGTGTGTGTGTTAGCATTGCTTGTTACCACGCTACGGTCCAGAATCTTTGATGGATCAAGTTGATATTTTACACAAAAAAAGGCCTCATAAAGACAAAGATCCCTATTGTTTGGGAAGAATTATGCATGATGGGAAAGTCACTTTTTTTGCCAAAAACCGTTTTTTTTAAAACATTTATTTCTTCTAAACTGATAACTCTAGAGTTTTGAAATTTTCACATTATCTTTGAGGTTACAAATGGAACAAACGAAAAATATATTCAGAATTTTTGTTTATGTATTTACATAGTTTCAAATCCAATGATGTCTCTATTACATTCAAAAGAGCAGAGTACGAAGTTCTTTTAGTGTGAAAACACCTCATTGAAAACATGAAATTTTCAAAATGGCATTCTACAAAGCTTTATACTGATGTTTAAAAACGATATGTTTTAACATATTAACGGGTTGGAAATTTGAAGCTCCCGTCTAATTTTTCCCAATTTTTTATTCTCAGAATTGAATACCTCACGCTATGAAAAAAAAAAAAAAATTCAAATAAAATCAAAACATCACCTTTGAAATTTAATTTACACCTGAAAAAATAACTGGCAATTTAGAAAGATTTTGTCAGTTAGGCAGGAAAACCTTAAGGGTAAGTCAGCAATTCCAAGCATTCTATATATGTATTCCACAATCAATAGGTTATCAAGTTTTAAATAAATTTATGTATTATATCATATATAGATATGGATGTATGCTTCTTTGATTATAATGATAAATAAAGTCATGTGTTAACATAGACAATTTGAGGTATTATACATATTTTATAAATACAATCATTCTCCTTAATTAGATCTATAATAAATAAATTATATCTTTTGCAAACAAAAACAAGGCAAAAAATTACTATGCGTTGTTACTTTTGTAAAAAAATATTTCAAGGTAGTTTTCTGGGAAGTATTTATGATTTTGAATAATAAGAGTACCAGGTGGATAGCTACAAATGGTGTAAGGGAAGCCTCGCAGAACGAATGAGGTGTATCAACTTGCAAGTCATAACGGCTAAGCCCTATTTATCAACTTACTTTACAAGATGTCACCGCATACTGCCGTCCTCAACGCCAGCACTATATCAAGTTGTTTAGGCTGAAAATCCAACACTTCTTATTCCAATTCCATTCATATTTATCGTATTAAACATAATTGCATCTTTAAATAGCAATCTCCTTTAAATTTTAACAGATTCTACTACAAACAATTTTTGAAAGACCGCGTAAAATCAAAGAATTATAGTTACTTCTACCTTTCATAGTAGTGTCAAATTTAGTGAAATGTATCATACTTTTTTAGATTAAACAAATATATGTATAACAATAAATTTAAATTGATTATGATGTGAATAAAATACATTCAAAACATTATCTAATTCTCTTTTTTCAATAATTAGAAACAAATCATCGACAAAGAAATTCATGAATTTTACTATTGAGCCGAACGCAGTTTTACAATACTTTAGTAATTCAATCATTACTATGTTAGGAAGAACTGGTGATATTGGAGAGAGCCCATAAGTAATCCAAACTTTTGTTTATATACATACTCCATTAAATATAAAATATCGGGCTTCACAAATAAGCTTTAGAATGGATAAGAATTATCTTTTGTGATGGCAATGTAGGGTTCAATGTGGACTTAAATTTACATGTGAGATAGAAAAAGATGGCATTCTCCCATTCCTCGATATAAAAGTTATAAGGGGAGAAAATGGTAATATTTTAACCGATTGGTCACGAAACCTATCAGTGCTGGAAGAATACTGAATTATTATTCTTCCCATCCTATGAAGCAGAAAATAACACTGCGTTAAGAATATGGTGAAAAAAGTCATAGGACTAAGTTCATCATGCTACTTACATACAAATAGGAAAAGGGTAAAAGAGTTACTACAGAAAAATAATTATCCAGGAAATTTGATTAAACGTTTTTGGTCAAAATATTTAAGGCAACAACAAGAGCCAGAATATGGTACAAATATTGACTTAGAAAGTCAAGATAAAAAGTTTTTTAAATTTCCATATGTTGAAGAATTATCAAAAACAATTAAAAAAAGTAGTCCCGCAGGAAGGCAAGGCGGCGACTTGCCTTCCTACGGGACTCTTCGCTCTTCACACCTCCTGATAACGACGATGGTCGAAATATCGATGTGAGTTATGTCTGTGTCTTTATGCGTGTTTAATTCGTTTTGAATTATATATATATATATATATATATATATATATATATATATATATATATATATATATATACATGTGAGATTAAATTTTCTGCCCACTTTTGTCTTAATTAGTTTTTTGGATTTCTTTTCCAAATCTCTAAGTCTTACTTTAATTTCTTTGGGAACTAGGTGTAATAACTCACCATATGTTTTGTTGTCCATTTTTTTATTTTTACCGACGTTATATATATGCATATGAAGTCCAAACTAACCACATGAAAAAAGAAAAACAAAAGAAATTAATGCTCCGAGGCGTTTTACTTTTTTTCATTGTGGTTTGGACTTCATTGATCGCATTACGTGAATATAAGTAACTCACCAGAAAGTGCAGGGGATAAACAGACTGGAACCTTTCGTTTATACATCGTCAAAGAGGAAATGAATTCCAAAAGAAAAATAAAGAAGAATATGTTACGTAATTTGAAATTAGCAGCATTGACTCTGTTTACTCCTATTAAATTAGTGCCAGTCTTAATCTGTTTGACAATTCTTTCAATTACAATTTTATTCAATTTCAAAATGCCTGGGCTATTGTTGACTAAACTTTATAACAACTCTTTTATGATAGTGCTTTCAACAATGTTTTTTCTTCTTTCAGACTATATAAATACCAATTATTTTGCTTTTCCCATTTGATTATATGATTTTTGTTTCGAATGTGTACTTAAAGAAACACTATTGTGATCCTCTCTTCTAACAGAGTATTGATGTTGCTTTATCGTGGTGACAAGACCTTTGCCTGTATGTCCAATGTAAGCCAATCCACAATCACTGCATCGATTCTGCATACGCAGCAATTTATTTTGGCATCTACTACAGTTATAGAACAGCCTATTCAACAAATTATCACCCCTACTGAATACAACTAAGACATCTAACATTTTAATAAAGGATGGTATGCCCTTTAAGAAAGGGCCTACCTACCTATTGACACTTATTCAAACGTTTTGCAAAATAAGAATCCAGGGGACTCAAACTTGTAAATTGTAACAATATTTAATTATTTTTTTTAATGATTACTATATTTTACTTATGGTAAAGTGTAAAGTTTTTTTGTTTTTTTATAGAACAACATGTTCTACCAGAAGCCATTACACTATAACCACCAGAAGCATTGTACACTATAATCCTTATTGAGTAATGATAATAATAATACAATCATGATATAATATAAAGTAATAATATATAAAAGAATAATAATATAGAGTTGTAATACTACAAAACAATAATAATATCACGATGATATTAAGAAATGTTACTACAAAATTATAATAATATCACGATAATTTACGGTATTGTAAACATCATATAGAACACATTTAAAGAACAACATACTGTTGAGATAGAATATTAAGCAGTAGTATGATTTATAGAAGGTACTGTTTCTTAGGTTGGTATAATACTTTTATATTTGGGTTAATGATACCAAAAGTTAAAAATACGATTTTAATTATGGTATGAATATTTATATAATATTTGGAAATTCTCTCGAAATCTAGTTTCATTAGGTACTGTTTCTGTAGTAAAATAGTGCATCTAATGATAACACACAATAATAAGTCTTGACTTTGGAGTTCAAGTAGAAACTTTGACTCGCGAGTTGGATATGTTTGTTTTGATGTCTACAAAAGAAGAAGAATCTTACAAAAGCAAAAAGTAGGTTTAGGTTAGGTTTCAGTAGCAGTCCTGTAAGGGAACACGCATAGGATGAAAATTGGCTCTTTGTGATATCACACAGTCAACATTCTACATTGGGACTCTTAAATTTTGCCTAACTTAAGTGTATTGACTTGGGATCTTTAACGAGAACCTGCCATTATACAGGTTCGGGACTGATGGTTTAACGTCCTCTCCCAGATTTATTCAAGTCCCAACTGAATAAATGGAGGGCTAGAGTGGGTATTGAACTCCGGCTCTATCATTCCAGAGGCGAGAACATTGCCACTGGGCTAATCTACTCCTTGAGTGGGAAGTAAAATTACTGTAGATTTTCAGAACGATTAATCTCTGTAGAAGCATGTGCTACAGTATAGCTATTAATCAATGATAAATGTGATGCATGAAACGATCAAATATAGAGCAGCCCTTGGATTGACGCCAAGCGATGAGTCTTCAGAATCGACATGTTTAGCTCTACACATACATGAGTCGCAGCTCTAAGTCGCAGTTGAAAACATCAAGACCAACCAGGAGTCATACTGCATTGACAGCAACCAAAATACCTGCACGAGTTTAGCCTGACTGGAATACAAAGCCCCCAGGAAAACCAAGCCGTCACACAAACCATCTAGCTAAGAACTACTACACTTCAATTACCTTTAATGATATTATTGTTTATAAAAACAATAAATTCACTTTATTATTATAATCTGAAATATTTTGCATACTTAAAAATAATACAGTATTTAGTTAGATTTCGCGAAAAAATCCATGGGACTGACAGCTTAACTTCCTCTCCGAGAGACGAAGGGCTCATATTTTTTTTTCACCACCCATGTGAAAAAAAATCAGTAACTAGAATGAGCTTGAACCTGGGATATATCAATCTAGAGATAAAACACGCAAAGCATTGAGTTACCCTGACTCTCTCTAAAATAAGTAGTGTAAACAGATATTTATAACAAAACCAAACAATGTTTTCCTCGTTTCCTAATAGAGAGCTGTTAGAAACATACAGGTCAGGATATGCACTTTGTTGGCTCATTATTTATAAAAAAATCTGGGCATTTTGATTTCAGTCGAACAGTCGAATCAATTTAAGTGTTTAGTACACAACACAACTAATGTTGCTGGAATTTTGAGGATTGTCGAAAATTTATATTTTCATTATTAAGGCTATAAGAAGATATATAATTTATTATTAGTAACTAACAAACATAGAAAACATTATATTAATTAATTATACCTTACACTAAGTGAAGGAGTTAAAAACGGTAGTCAACCTTAATGAAAATATACATTTTCAAAACATCGGAAGACAAAGTTGAGCTTTTAACTAGAGAACCTTCAAAGAGTCCTCAAAGTTAGTTGTGTAGTGGATTAAACTTTTACTAGTCCATAATGGAAGATGAACGTATTGAGTATTTATAATCTATACTGTAGATTATAGAAACCTTTGGTTTCATGACTTGAACGCCGTCTTTGTTTTACTTGACCTATTAAAAACCCTAAACCTTCCCTCTCCAACGCTTTTCATACCTATCAGCCTCTCTCTTCTAATAGTACTGGGCACTATTAAGACCGCGTCTGTCCACTAAACAGCACCTAATACAATGTCTTGCATATACTCTTCAAACATACAAAATATTGTATTTGCTTCAATAACATCAAAGCTTCTGTCAGATAACGCAGTGCCATGCTTATGCTATACATAGTGTAGTTTTCTTATTTCATTTAATGGCTGCTCTAATATCAAAACTTCAATATAACTAATTTCTGAAGACAGTCGTTTTACTTTAGGTGACTCTGAGGAGATCCTCGTATGGCTACTTGGAGCCACCAACCTTTTTTAACCAAAACAGCTAGACTTTCTATCCCCAAAAATTAAAAAAAATTTTTTAAATATTTTCTTAATTTCATCCTTTTTCTTATTTCTCTTTCTTTACTTTTGATTAATTTCAACTTACTTATTCAATCATAATGTTCAATAAAGCTACGTCTCTCTCACTACTGTGGCACGCCTAGCGCTTTTATTCAATAAGTCACTCGGCTTTCATATGTCTGACTCAATACATCTCTCCCTTTTCCTTTACGTCTCTGTATCCTTTCCTAACAGAGAACAACTAATGCTGAACATGCATATTGTAGAAATTGATCAGTTCTGGTTTTTTCATCTGTAATTTTTAGTTTGTCTATATAAATTTCAAGAAAAAAAACACTAATGCAACTCAGTTCTGCATTTCGACCGTTGTCGTCATCAGGAGAAGAAAAGCCAAGATCAGGTAGTGAGCAGGGATCCTTCATTATATTAATTCTTGTTTAACTGTTCAACTGTTTGATCATACCGCTCGGATATTCATAGATTATTCGCTGATGATTTTAATTATCAGGCACTTAAGGTCTTGTTCTTTATAATTAAATATATTTGTATATATAATTAATTATAATTAAACTAAAAAAATTTAGTGTCATAACTAAACTCCAAACTAGTAAATTTCAGTGTAATTCACGTGAGAAGTGAATAATTCTGAGCACGTCGTCCCTCGGAGAGGAAGTAATCCAGGTGCAAGTAGTGAGCAGAGATCTTTGATTACATTAATTCTTGTTTAACTTTCATCTGTTTGATGATACCGATGGGATATTCATAGATTATTCACTGATGATTTTAATTATAAGGCCCTTAAAGGCTTGTTCCACTCCCAGTAAGTTACTTGTGCAATGTTCCCATGCATTATTATTGGTTTTGGTAGTAATTGTTTGTTAGAACATATTGTAAATACGTGTTTATTTTTGTATAAGCCGCCCGCCCTATAGGACAAGGTTGATATTGCACGCTGTTGAGGTGAAGAGGCAGCAAGGGCTGCTATTCTCCGCTGTTTATAAGGGCTTGGTTTATAATTAAGGGGGTAGATAATGCAGTGAACAATGACAGCGGAGGGAGAGCACGAGACCGAAGGGTGTAGCCTACTGTTGTGCTCTAATTACGTCACACTTGCGTGATGCTTTAAAAATGAACCGCCACGGCGCAGCCTAATGTATTAATTTCCTGACTGGCTGGCAAATAATTCATGTCACTTACACTGGACACTTCCTCTCCATTTCCCATCATTACATTATTCTGATAGATGTATTCAATTAGAGGGGAAAAACACGGGCATTTGAGTAAATGTTCATTGCAGTAACAAATAAGGTTGAAATAAAACTAAACATTCCTTTTAATTTCAATTTTGTGGACTTAAATTTGTTTTAAGTTCTCTGAAAACCATACCTACTAAACATCTAAACAGTTATCCAAAACTATTCAAAAGGACTATGGAAATTCACAAGGAGAAATGTCACAATCAGAAATATAGAAATAAGACTAATATCTATTGACTAAGTAAAGGTTCTCGTCAGAGTCACATCTCGGATCAATTCATATCAAATATAGGTATATACGAGTATACAGAAAGACCGCTTGTTACGGTAAAAAGATCTTAGTTTTTTTTTCCCCATTTCACGTTGATTGTTATTTCACATGTGTATGTGAAATCATGTTTTATATATATATATATTTTTTTTTTTATCATTTCTTTATTTTTTTTAAAGTTGTTATCAGCTTTTAATTTTATTTTAGTTAAATGTTTTCATTTTTTAATTTTTATTTGGCTTTTATCTCTTTATCTTCCCTGACTACCTTTCCTCTGAAAGTTGGCTACACTGTTTGAGTGCTTCAGTTCGAACGCCAAGTCAGTCTTTGGAGCGATTCACTTCTTTTCCTGAAGACGAGGACATCGAAATATAGTAGTGAGTTCAGTGGTTTCCTTTCTATGTGTTCTTTTTTAAATTCTAGTTTATATATATATATTACTAAATTGAATAAACGGTTCACACGACTATAATACTTTAAATTACACAAAGCACGGGACAGGAAAAAGAATAAAAAATACACTCACTGAATTCTCAATATTTCGAACTGTTTGTCATCAGGAGTAGACTAGAAGAGAGGACAAAGTGAGGGAAATCTCCCACACAATAAGTGTGCTTCTTACCCCTTTTTCTGTTTCGGGGTTTGAATATTTTAAAGTTATATATATACATATATAAATACATATAAATACATACATAAATACATATATCAATGTACATAAAGAAACGTAGAGAAATTAAAAACACACGCTTACAGTCTCTAATTTTCGGTTGAACCGTCTTTAGGAGAGATAAGAAAGGGAAACCAAGCGCACTGGTATATATATATATATATATATATGATCAAACCACAATAAGAAATGGAAAAATAAGACTAAGATCTTTCCACCGTAACAAGCGGTCTTCGTCAGAGTCAAAAACCCAACTGTTGGGTTTGATAATTGATTGTTATTTCATGTGTTTAAGTGAAATCTTTATATATATTTTAAAAGAAATTGTCCCACAAACTAAATAAACTATATTCACTAAAATGAATCCACAGAAATGAAACAGAAATTCACTACTATCTTCCTTATGACGAGACAATCGAAATATAGTAGTGAGTTTGCTTCATTTTGGTATGTTGTATTTGTGAATATAGTTTATATACATATATATGTATATGCTTGTTTGCCACAATTATGATTTACAGTCATACATTACAATTTATACTCATAGTCTGTAATTTTCAGTTCCATCATCATGAGGAGGGACTTGTTTTGGTATAATGAAGCGAACCTTGGTCTTCTGGCCATATCGCACGAGTCATGGGTAACCACAAAACGGGTGACAACTATTACTTCTTGGGTGTATTTCTACTCGAAGGGTTTCGGATTTCCTACATCTTCCTGAATCAAACTGAATATTTCCTATTCGACTTTTCCTACGTGACAACCATATATTCAACTATTGCATGATTAAATGATCGATTTCTTTAGTCGTCCGCTATTTACTGAATATATTTATTGCACAGGTAATTGATTTGTCTCTGTAATCTTCAGCCTGCTGTTCTTCTCTCTTGCTTTATAATTTTTCCTAACATCTTTAAGTCGATCAGAGATTGAATTATATCTTGTGTGCCTTGGTTAGTTCTTTTATTAGCAACTTCCAGCGAACTGCTTTATGTTTAAATATTTCTAAACTCTTACTTATTGTCAGTTTGAGCCCTTCATGCCAATGTGTAAGTAAGTCAAGTGAGTCCTGCAGATTAGTTGGTTCGTGCCCGTATGTTTTTAAGTGATTGGCGAAATTGGAATTAGTTTTATTATCTCTAAAATCAGAATCTCTCTCTTATAGCCCATTGTTTTCTACAGTAAGGTGGACCAAATCCGAAAAGAAGTCAAGTGAAGAAGAAAATTTACCATATAAGATGATTGGCTTTTCTATTATTAAATTATTATTTAGAAAAAGTTTTAAAAGGTCACATTTCATATCCAGGCAATTAATTTTTAAAATTTCTTATGATTCTTTTCTTTTTTATTTATCAATTCGTTAGCGAATTTCACTTCTATTTTTAAAAAGTAAATTTATAGCGGGTGCTTCAAATTCTTAAAAAAGAAGAAAAAAAATAAATATCCGATTTGTAGGCACTTTCGCTATTCTAATTTGTAAATAATGGGAAGACCACCCAGTGAAAAATGTGAATAAAAAAAAATTGTCTGAATATATTTAATTGGGTCTTTAAATTGGGGATAATTCAACAAAAGACCTCCCCTCTTACCATCCAAAACAACCCTCCCACCCCACGGTGTTTGTGGAGATTATTAATTCCGCCACTAACTCAGAGTAAACCTGTAGAATCCATCCTCACTACATCATGTTTTGACAGCTGAGACACCTATCTCTCTAACTTAGTTTCTTCTCAGAATAACAATACCAAACTTCCAACCTTATAATAATAATGGTTTGTTTACGATGCTTTTGTGAATATTCTCACAACTTGTTTTACAATATACTTTTATGCTATTAAAATGTCGGTTTCACAATATTTATAATTGCCTTTAAATTGGGGATAATTCTACATATATTAATGACGTAAAAAACGATCTCAGAGGGATAACCAAAGTTCAATAGAAACATAGAGAAACGTAGAAATTTTTTTTTAAACCGATCCCCTAGCGGGTTAAAAACGTCAGCCCTTTACGGTCTTTTTGTTTCATCGGTAATTCTACATTGGGAGTCCTAAATTTTGCCTAACTCAAGTGTATTTCGTGTAGGGATCTTTAACGAGTACCTAAGGTCATACAGGCTCGGGACCAACGCCATCTCCGAGGGAAGACGTACTCAGATTTATTCATCTCCCATGTGAATAAATCGAGGACCAGGTGGGTATCGAACCCTGGACTTACCATATCAGAGGCGAGTACGTGAACCACTGAGCTAACCTAGCCCCCAAACATGGGGAATTAAAACTGGACCCTTTATTTATCTATTTATTTACATACGGAAAAATGTCCTTTTACAAGGTAATATTTACATGGTAGAATATTAAAACGTTAATTAATACAAATTAAAGTAGTAAAGATCAAGTTAAAAATATTACAATAAACTTTTTTTTGTTTCAATAATTTCTTTTTTGTTTGAACCATCATAAGGAGAGATGAGAGAGGGACACAAAGCGCACTAGTGCATAGACGGTTGAAGACTAAGGGTGTTGCAGCATGACCACCCGCTCACAAAGAATAAGGCAGACAGGAGTAAATATGAAATTGTGAATAGGTTAAGAAGTACGAAACAAATCATAAAAGAAACAGAGGGATAAACAAATGATGTGATAAATATAAACCAAAAGGTAAAACAACAATGAAAAAATAATATATCTCAAAATTTTAATAAATCAAATACCTAAAAAAATTAAAAATAAATGCAAAGACAGCAAATTAATTAAAACTTTATCTCTTTAGATTAAAGCTAGGTACACTTACCCTCACTGAGCTGTCAAATGTAGGGCATCTTCAGAGGTTCGGAGAGTAACATTTGATTAATACAATGTGCGTATAAGACCTCTCAAATTGCTATATTTTATAGCGTGAAGCACAACGAATAAAGTTAGTTTTAATCTACACAGTCACACAAATAGACTATTTTTGGGACATACTTAAATTATCTTAATACAAGGAGTGTAAGGAAGTCTCTATCAGAGGAGCAAGGACAAATCAGGATAATATGTTGCCAGAACTAATTTTCACAATGTTATAAAACGGATGGATGTGTATTAAAAACCATCATAAAAACAAAAACCTCTTGAGGTTTTTTTATTATCAACCGTCATACCGTCAAGGTATGACGGTTGATAATGATATCTTATTTACTAACCTCTGTGGCACTAACAATATGCATATAGTAAATATTTTACTGAGTTCTTACATTCAGTACCTGATGTACAGAAAGCAGTAACAAGAAAGCTGGAAAAAGAGTAAGAAAAGAAATATGTATGCAATTTAATTGTGAATACATCAACGAATGCCTGCTCCAAATGTATATTTATAACAAGATTTCTCAATAAAAAAGTGCGGTAAAAATCAACATCTAAACACCAGTAAGAAAATTATAACTATGGCTGAGATGTTATTAGTATCAGTGAGGTGAAAGATCTTAGTCATTTTTCGGATTTTCTTATTATAGTTGGCTTTGGAAACTCGTTTCCAATGAAAATATACATTTTTGAAGGTCTTGTCATGTAAAATAAAATAAGTACCCTTATTTAATGTGTGTTTGTGGTCTGTTTACTTGTAGACTAGGAAGGCCTGATACTTACGTTCTGAAACTGGAAGACAGAATATGATAGAATCACGCATATCAAGGTGTCCATTAGTTCAAAATTTACATGTTCTTTAAATTCTTCAAAAATAAGCAAAACACCCCTGCACCACAATCAAAGTAATTAGGCGATAAAGTAATTTAAGACTATGCTTACATCCAATAATTGGTAATTGAATAATAATCTTAAAACCAGTCACTAGGAATATTTCACTCGACTGTAATATGAGATATAAATAACTTCATTATTCTGATAATAAAACAGATTATATCAAAACGAATCTGATAACAGTTTATAAACAAAGAACTAAACTAGTTTACTAGCAGCCTGTAATCTAATATACTTTGGTTTGTAAAAGGTGATTCATTGTAAATCAGTTAAAGGAAACTGATAACCAAATTATTAACAATGAGACTTTTTTTTAAAAAAAGAATGAAAAAAAAATTTTAAGTTTTAAAATTTAATGAAGATACATTTTTGAGTAGTTATATTGATTTACATAGGCGAAATAAGATCATTTCAGCCATAATTCATTATAAGGTAATATGATGTAATGATGTTGTAATCACTTCAAATCAAGGTCATGAAGAGGTGATCTGAAGAAGAGTGAAGTAGGTTATGTTAGGTGGTGTTCGTCTATCCTACAAGAGAACACACATTGACCTTTTGTGATACTACATTATGAACATTCTACACTGGGAGTCCTAAATTTTGCCTAACTCAAGTATATTTAGAGGAGATATTTTTTAGTGAGTTAAGCCGTCGATCCCGAGCCTGTACGATGACAAGTACTCGTTAAAGATCCCTACTCTGAATACAATTGAGTTAAGCAAAATTTAAGAGTCCTAATCTAAAGTGTTCATTCACAAAGGGCCTGTATTCAGCCCATGTATTGTGGGTAACCTGAATTAGTTCTAAACTAAGTGCCAACTTGAGATCAAGTAATAGTGTGACTGTGGTATCACTCGAGATCCGTGGCTATCCTGTTTAGGTGGACTAAACAATCACTATATTCAGAGGAAAAAAGAGACCACTGTACAAATAATGTTATTGAAGAAATAAAGCATTACTACTTGTCTCTTATCAATTATTGTATCTATTAAAATGTAATCAAGTCTAATATAGTCAGAATATTTAATGAAAAACTTGTTAATAATTGGTATCTGGCGTGAAGGATTCTATTTGAATAGAAAGACGAAAGGATGAGAGAGCCGAGGTGACGTAGCTCATTAGCGAAGCATCTTCATCAAGTGTGCATTAAGCAAAGGATAAATAACTAGTTTGAGAAGACCTTCTGGGTAATGTTAGCAGACAGCATGCGACACCAGCGGAGAAAACACTGCTTAAATTATAAATGACCAGAAATATTAAACCAACACTGCAACTTTTTAATAATCACAGCCGACTATTAAAATAAATTACGTTAAAAAATTATTTTGTTTTTAGAAATAAAGATTAATACAAATTATTACCCTACAAAATACAATATCCCAAAAACATCCTTATAATTACTGAACTATAAATAATGGAAATAAAATTGAACAGAATAGTGGACAAGAAAGTTTACTATAATCTATATGGAATTTGCAGATATGATGGTATTGATTTGGAGCACAATTTTAGTATAATGCTTCAATCCAATAAAAGAGGTTTCGAAAATTGGAAGTCTGCTTATTTATATGCCATTGGGTGTGTGTGCGCCAGCGAATGTTTATGAATGAATGTGTGTGTGTGTGTGTGTGTGTGTGTGTTTCTGACTGGGTAGATATGTATGTGCGTTTGTTCATGCAGATTAAATGTGGATGCGAGTGCTCAAACGATTTTTATATACATATATATAACTTTATATTACACAAAGCACGACACAGAAAAAAGAAGAAAGAATATATATATATATCACTCAAAATTCGAAAAAACGATCCAAACTGGACGCAAATCAGTTCAAAAACGAGGAAAAGCAACACACATACAAACTCAAATTTTTGGATGATCCGTCTTCAGGAGAAAATTTGAGTTTGTAAGTGTGTCTCTTTCTCTGTGTGTTGGTTTTCTTCGTTTTTGAGCTTATATATATATATATATATATATATATATATATATATATATATATATGTATTATATCTATATATATATGTATATATAAAAAGATTTCACATAAACACGTGAAATAACAATCAATGATCAAACCATAATGTGAAATGGGAAAACAAGTTACAAATGAAATCATTGTAATTCTGACTTTTTAACTGACATTTAATAAAAATAGTCAACTATTCTCGCAGAAATCCTGCTCCAAGGTCAAAAAGGTTTAATTGTTCTGAAACAAGGACATATTAACTTTTAAAGGGTTCTGATTAAGATGATTGGGACATTGAACAAAAATAGTTAAATATAGAAGATATATTAAATTTGATTTGAATGAATCCAATGACTAGACATATTCGTATATCAAAGACAAATCTAGTTTTGTGAAAAACAATGATCTGCCTAAACAACCTGAAGATAAGAACATAACACTTCGTATTTTTCCCCAAACTCTTCACTTATGTGAAATAAGGAAAATTTTCCTCACATGTTCCTAATTCTTATAAGTTATATTCAGATGCTATAATCTGCATTATTTTTTTCAAATAATAATTTTTAGTTAAAATTGTAAGGAAGAATTAATTCATTTTTTTTTAAAATATATTAATACATTTTCGGAAAAGTTTATGATTAAAATGAAATAAATGGATATTTCACATCTGATTTTTGATTATGTAAAACATCAGTTGCAAAAATAGTGAAGGACAAGTCATAATGTCCTGCAGAAAAATATCTGTTGTTTTCTCTGCTCGTCTGTCTTCAAGTATTAATGATAAACAATCATTACGTAACTAGTATAATCAATTGTTTTTCTTTTCAACTGAGAAATTTCAATATGTATATATATATAAAACAAGATTTCACATAAACACGTGAAATAACAATCAGTGATCAAATCATAATATGAAATGGGGAAAAAAAGTTACGGTTGAAAGACCTTACCCTTTTCTTCCCATTTCATATTATGGTTTGATCATATATATATATATACTTTAACACATAGAAAAGAACACAGAAAGACACTACAGAACTCACTTCGATATTTCGACATCCGTCGTCATCATGTGAGTTCTGTAGTGTCTTTCTGTGTTCTTTTCTATGTGTTAAAGTGTTTATTGTCCACACGGACCTTTCATTTTATTCGAAGTATATATATATATATATATATATATATATATATATATATATATATATATATATATAACATAATATTAGAACTAATTTTATGTTAAGAATAAATTTTATAATTTTTTTTTTAATTGGATCAGTAAGTTATAAGAGGGCGCTAAGAGGAAAAAAACTCTTGAATGGCTTTATTATATTAAGACCTCTCAATAAAGACAGAACTCTTTGGTTTAGGAAAGTGTTTGCTTAAATCTGCCCTAAAGAAGAGTCACACTTGAAGTTATTCTAATGGCCATTCAGTCCAATATTAGTTCATTTTCTTGCGTCCTTTAATAATGATTATAATATTTTCGGTTTTTTCTTTGAAAAGAGTTAACAAAATGCTTCAATGGGGATGTTTCAATTATAAATAGAAACTATTAATATATTTTATTATAAATATTATATTGTAGTGTACATTCAGTCACTAAACTTCAGTGGAACATTTATAAAGTAAGCGATCTATAATCTTTCGTCTAGTTTTTCAGGTATGTCCTTTGCACATATAATAAATTAATTAAGCATGTAAAATTAAAAATGTCTAATTGATAATTTCTAATTAACTAATTACTTGCAAGATGAATTCAGTTTTATTAATTCTGACATGTATTAACAATTTTGATTCCTTCTTCGAGCTCAATCATAATTTACCAAATCTTAATTTAAACACGCGCACACAAATATACATACAATTATTTTTGTATTATCTAATTATTAATGCCTTATAAAATATTCAGAATTTTTACAGGAATAATGTTCTATTTAAATATCTAATGTATGATAATCGATTACTGTTAGAATAATATCAAATTTTACTGTGAACTAGAATATGTTATTGTATTGTTAAAGGCAGGTAATATATTTGTGGAACATCCTGAAAATAAATAAATACCTTCATAGCAGGGGGTTTTTATTGTTTAAACCGATCCCCTAGCGGGTGATAACGTTAGCCGTTTACCGGCTTTTTGTTTGATCGGTGATTCTATAGATTCTACATTGAGAGTCCTAAATATTGCCTAACTCAAGTGTATTTCGAGTAGGGATCTTTAACGAGTACCTGACATGGTATAGGCTCGGGACCCACGGCTCAACGTCCTCTCCAAAGTACGACTTATTCAGACTTATTCACCTCTCGCGTGAATAAATCGAGGGCTAGGTGGGGATCGAACCCTCGGCTACCAGCCCAGAGGCGAGTACGTTAACCACTGAGCTACCCTGGCCCCTCATGTCACGGTTACTGCTCAAAAAGTTGTGAATGAGGAAGCTCGTGTGCATTGTAACAAAATTTACTTGCAAGAAAATGTGCTGTCAATTTATGAATAAATTGACGCCTTCTCACACTAACATTTTCTCTCCTGAACCATTAGCAGACCCAAAATATTGGAAGAGAGTCATGGTGTATTATTTTATGTTATATATATATATCAAAATGACATAAAAGCTGTTGGAACAAAAAATTCTAAATTACAATAAGAATATCAAAAATTATACTTAGATCGACCATCATCTATGCCAAATGTTAAATTGATAAAACTCCGACTAGTCGAAAGATCTTCGTTATATTTCTGAATTTATTACTGATAAAACACCCTAAGAGATGGGGAAAGGAAAGTAAAATATTGTAATGCCAGAAGGTTTTCCTTCATTTATCATACTCTACTTTAATCAAAACAATTGAGGGGGAGATGAAACTGCTTTGTAATATATATATATATATATATATATATATATATATATATACATATATAGAAGAGTTTGTTATGACAACTCTTAGATATTAGATATTAGAAATTAGAAATATCTAATTTCATTATCAGCCAGAGTTAAGAATCGACAAGTTTTGACGAGCGACAAATTCTTTTATTCAAAGTCACAATAATTACATAAATTTTGATATTATTTTAAAATTCTTAAGATAAGGCAGATGAAAATTATTTGAATAGTTATTACAGAAATTATTCTTAAATGAATCAAAGAACTATAGATAAATATAACTCATTAGTTCATCAATCCGTAATTGTGTAGTATTTACTCATACATTATTATACATACTTAATGGATAATACAAAGTCCCCAAACATAAGAATTTTTTTTATTCAAACTAAGCGTTTCAAATATTTCGTGTTCATCGGCAGGTAACCTTCCAACTGAAGGAGGACAAAAACCATAGAACGTTGGCTCTTCCATTGGAAGATTACCTGAGGATGAACACGAAGTGTTGAAACGGTTAGCTTGAATAAAAAAATTTCTTTTGTTTAGAGATTTTGTAATACCCATTTACCCCAGTATAAGATAAACATAAATTTTGGAGTCAGTATATATATATACTCGTAAATAATATTGATAAAAAATATACAATAAACTGTTATTAATAAATAATCATAAAAAAATTTATGATTTATTTGTAGAAATTTTTGCAGGATATGATTCATTTAAGACAATTCAATAATTATACCACAGTTCTTATATAACAAGCTAATATAATTAGCAATATTGTAAAATCCTCACCCTTGAAAAAATTATACGCTAAACATACATGATATCTGGTGGAAATACTTCAAGTGTGTGAATGACAGTAAGCTTGAATTTCAGGAGATTATTGAGTGTTAAGAGTTTGAATATGACTATATAAGTGGCTAAATATATTGATAATTGTAATTGTTAAGGAACTAAACTGCTTTTACCATCCTTTATAATAAGATAGCGTTACTCGAATTAAACCACTACTACAGCACTGTTACGATTATGATTTTAATACTTGAAAGGTTGAGTGACATACTGGTGTTTGCTCAGATATTTCATTGGTGTCCAAGTTTTCGTTATCTTCTGAATGTGAAAGGGCTACAAAGAGAGGAATGGCCTGAGAAGAGATAAAGGTCTAGGGTTTTATGGAGGTAATTAGAGATTGAGAGAGAGAGCAGTGTCTGTATGACAAAGCCCTTTCCTTAGAGCTAATGACTTTTTCTATCAGACTTTCCTCAAAATAATACTTTGTACAGCTTTACTGTTCACCTAAATTTTATATTGTACTAATAAAGGATTACCCATTCAATGGGCATTGCCGGATCTTATATATGTTCGTAGTTATTAGTGTTTTTATGTTTTGTTCTCATATGATAAATGCATTTCAATGAATGTAAAAATTCAAGAAGCACAGTGAAAAAATAATATGAAATGAAAAAATATGCTCAACTTAACGTCTGTAATGAAATAGCAAATCAAAAACAATATTCAGCTGTAGTCATACAATTTTATCCTTTTGATATACCCCAAGTAAATATAAAAATACGAAAAACGCAGAGAACTTTCAATTCGCTCCTTGAGAAAGTAGCAAAGGCTATACAAGTAGCAAATACTGGAACACACATACATACAAAACTACCCAGGAATCACCAGCAAACGGAAACCTACCTAATATTCGAATGCAGCCAACTAGATTCCATAATTCCAATTCCAAAAATATACAATGGAATTATAAATGAAGACAAGAAAAAAATAACTATAACAGCAGTAAGTAATGTACATGTTGAATCCAGGAGCTGTTCTTACTCTAAGGAGACGATGCCGTTGACATGAGATGCCGTTTAATGCACCATCTTTTCCTTGAAGTTGTTACGTCTAATATATTTCCACTGAACTTCAGTTGCCACTAAGATACTGACTACAAGTTAGAATAGAATAGAATAAAAAACCGATCCTCTCGCGTGTCAGAAAACATCATACCTTACGGTCTTTTTGTTTCATCGGACGTTTGGTATAATCACTCAGATCAGTGTCTAGAACTTCTGCCCGAGTTCCGTTCTCTTCACCAATTTATTAAGGTATGGAGTGGGATCAACGCCTTCACTGCTCTTCGGGTTTGGGATGAACTGTCAACGGCTTTCAAGAGCAGTACAATTTCTAACTATGTGCATTTGCAGTTTTTTCTGCTTCCTCACATTGACTACAAGTTAATACAACGTGCCCAGATTTTTTCTTTCACTCATGAAGAAATCGAGGTCAGACTGAGTATCAAACCCGCGATCTATCAGTTCTGAAGAAAGCACGCAATCCGCTGAGCTACCCTGGCGTACGCTTATAATATACTTCACCTCCTGATGACGACATTTATCGAAATATAGAAGTTAGTTATAACTATGTCTATCTTTTAGTTACTTAAGTAATAATTTTCATCTAAATTCCTATTGACCATTTTGCATATATTTGATTATATATATGCAATTTATCAAACTGTAATCAACATAAGATATTCAGGAATGGGACTAGATCTATCAACAAAAATGGACAACTGATCATAGTCAGATTCCAAAATAAAATTATTTCTTTAATTTATTATTAAATTAAATTTCATGTGATTATTGTGAAATCTTGATACCTTTTAATATAAAATGAAGTAGAACACCATAATATCACACTTCGTTGGCTAAAGAATAAGATATTGGCATATAAAGATTAATATTGGCAAATATTATATAAGGTTTAATCGGCCCAGAGGGAAGCATGTAAGCCACTGAGCTACTCTAGTTGTTTGAAACTACTTTTATAATAAATTATTTCATTTCAAATGTAGTAATCAATCAGCATATTATTAATATATTATATATATATATATATATATATTTACAAAACCGAGTTATTAATCAATAGCATAGCAGAAAAGTAATTTTACAGTTTAAGGAAGCGAGCAATGCTCTGCTGGCAGCTTGCCAATGCATGCAGTAATGTCGAAACGCAAATGGTTTTAATACAGAAAACAATTTCACTAACTCATACTTTAAAACAGATAAGAACATTTTAAATTTAATTCCAATGGTTAATTACATCTTATATTTTTTACCATAATTCAATCTAAACGTTTCCAATCCAATTTTAAACACTGAATAAATAGCAGACTTTTTTTTTTATTTAAATGAATGAAAAATAAACAAATTTCGTTTTTGAATAAAGAATGTGGGGAGTATATGGATATTTTGTACTTATTTATGTCTTGTTTTACGCTAGCACATACCATCCTTCACGATCACCCTGTCTAACTCTATCAACCAAAGTACTTGACAAGTTTATCATAAAGGTTATTTCAGATCAGCTGTGGCACCCACTTACATTTTATATCATTCATTTAAACACATACATGAAACACAGTCCTACAAACACATATATTCAATGTTCCACATAATTTAAAAAAGTAAAATCTTATTCTTTAGCCAACGAAGTGTGATATTATGATGTTTTACTTCATTTTATATTAAAAGGTATCAATATTTCACAATAATCACATGAAATGTAATTTAATAATAAATTAAAGAAATAATTTTATTTTGGAATCTGACTATGATCAGTTGTCCATTTTTGTTGAAAGATCTAGTCCCATTCCTGAATATCTTATGTTGATTACAGTTTGATAAATTGCATATATATAATCAAATATATGCAAAATGGTCAATAGGAATTTAGATGAAAATTATTACTTAAGTAACTAAAAGATACACATAGATATAACTAACTTCTATATTTCGATAAATGTCGTCATCAGGAGGTGAAGTGTCCAGACGGAAGACAGGGTTGTGAGTGAATACAACGGCAGCAGCAGCACGACCCGTTACTGATTACTACCAAGCGAGAAGACAGGGAGAAGAAAATGGAAATTAAAATAAGAAAATATGAATGGATGAAAAAAAAAATAATTCCTATAATTATAACAATTAACAATAATCAAACATTAAAAAATTAATTGATTAATTTTTTTTTAATTTAATTAATCATCACTGCTGGATTATTTTTTTATACTTATAACAAATATTATATTTGTTATATTGTATGATTATATATTATTTTTATTTATTCTTATTTTTTCATTTGTTAATTATTTCTTATTTTGGTTTTTTATTTTCTTCTCCTTCTTTCTTGATTAGTGCTGGTTGCGGCATCACGAATGTGAAAGAAAGAGAAGGGGCAGGGAGAAAAAGAGAAGAAAGAGGGTGTGTTTGTAGAAATGATTTTTAACAAGTAAAATTTGTATTGGAATCGACATAAAATCGTAGTGGCCTCATCAAGAGAAATAACAAACTGATCTTTATTCTAAGAAGCTTAAAGAGAATAAAGCCCCTGGGGATATAAGCCTCCTAACGGTTAAGTAAATAAATTCCCTCTCTGACCCAAACCGAAATAATTCACTTCAAACACCTATTACGACGGTAAATATTGCTTATGTTTCTTTTAAATGTTTATTGATGTACCTTTAATAAATTTAGTTGAGTTTTGAGTATTTTAACTTTGAAGAAGATTATGTTTGTAAGTACTTTTGAAATATTGATTAACAGTAATTATGTTAATTCTCATCTATACCACATTTTCCCTATAATATAGCAAATATTATTGCTTGATGTTTACTTTTTGAGGTAAGTACAAGTAATATTACATTTTTAAACATATTTGTCACCTCTTGCTTTTCATATAAACAGATGGTGTTATGCAATACGGTGGTAAATATTATCTATAAGATTGCACTACCTTAGTATTATCTATAAGCATAATTACAGTATAAGTAAGTGTTGTACAGTACTGTACTTCGAGAGTCTTTTCTGTTTCGATATTTTTAGGAAAATATTTTTTTTATTTTTATTTAGATTACACAAAGCTAGTTTAACTTTTAAGTATTAATTTAAATTTCTAATGTTTCTTTTATTTATTTGAATAAATAAAGCTTTAATTCAGGAAGAGGGATGACCATTATTCTTAGGTATCCGCTTCCTTGGTCCAGGAATCATACTAGATGACTTCCAGTGTTTAAGGTTTTAACAAACATTCCTTCTTGTCGAAGTTAGAAGTTGATTGATTTATCTTCTCGCTATATCCTCAGATATCTTCTTCGTATTACTCTGAAATTAGCTTTCAGAGTAGATACTACAAATCACGCTAAGGAACTACAACCACCAACAAAATCATTTGCCAAGAAAGAGGTAGTTCTTAAGGCTTCTCTTGGATTGTACTCATCATTAAGCACGTTCTATAAGTATAAAGAATTACAAATAACCCAATCCACCTCTGGAGATAGACAGCTGAGTTAGCAAGAAACTAGTCCTTTCCGGTAGAGATTAAGACTTCACGTTTTTCACAAAACACGATGCAAGTACAACGGATAACGCTTGTATGTTAGGGTGTTATACCGTTGATGATTTTATCACTAACGTTCAGTAATTCATAAAAACAACTTTTACTTTTGATTTAAATAGAATAGATACGGAATTCTGAAACATCCCAGACTGAAAATCTCTAGTCACGGCATTGTATAAGTGTTTAACTGTTTATTCTGTGACTTATGAGAACAAAGTAAGAGAAAAAAAACAACTAACAGCACTTGAGAAGATTAAACATAAAGTATATGAGGCTTACCATGAATTAAAGGATCATAAATAATCCAATCCACCTGTAGAGACAGACAGCTCAGTTAGTCACTGTAGTTAGTCAAAGTAATCCTTTGAAGTTAGCCATTAAGGCTTGACGTTTCTTGCAACAACAGGATGGAAACGCAACAGATAACGCTTGAGTTTCAGGAAGTCAAACCGTTGTTCATTTTGTCACTTATGTTCAATAATCAATAATTACCACCCTTACTTTTCATTTATACCGTAAAATATACCGAATTTTGAATCACCTCAGGCCGCAAAATCTTTAGTAGCAATATTATATAAAAGTGTAACTAATTGGTTTGTGACTCACGAGGTCATACGCACACCCTGAAGTCACAGAGTTGTCAGTTTGTAATGATTCGTTACTAGTCGAAAGTCTGACACTAGATGAAAATTTCAAGCCGTTGTTTCTACAAATAGAAAAATATGACAGAGAGTTTGCAACGCTGATGAAATACAGAATAGCTAATACACTAAAAGTTTTTCTTTACAGTGGTTTGGTTCAGCTTCACAATTTTTTTTTAAAAAAAACACTTCATCCATATTTGTAGACATCTTCATGACTACATAAATACAGAATAAATTACCATAGCATGAAAAAAGAAGTTATATTATTTAAATGGATACACAATAGAGATTATTACCATTGTATTTTTAATTTCCTAAAAGACTATTGCATTGTTTAGTGTTAAGTCTTAAAAATGTCCATACATATAGACGAATCGTTGGCTTAATTATTTTTATGAGAACTGTATTACGCTAAAACAAATCTTGATAAAGAAATATAGTGTAGAATATATATATTTGAGTTAAACTTGTTATATATATGCATGTATACAATCATAATAATATGATCACAATGATAATAATCTAACCATTAAGGAAAAACAGACAAAAACATGCTTCTACATTTTAACATCATTAGCTTAAATTCTTTCTCATGCAATAGGGGAGAGGTAATGAATGGCAAAATATAGAAGACTGGTCCTACAAGTGTCTCTCTGTTATGCGGCAATTAAGCGTCTCCTAAAATTCTTAAGGTGTTTCACGTAGTCACTATCTGTAATTATCTTATTCATGTTCTTAATTATATTCCCATCATAACAACGATACATACAATATTAGAATACTAAATTCTTATATATATATATATATATATATAAATATTGATAAAAGTACCGACCGTGGAATAGAAACTCGGTCAGTTCTTCAGGTTCTAGAGGCCTGCTGCGGATATGGGTACGGTCCAGCACGGTGTTCCGTGTAGCCCTCACCTCGATTTTTAAGATCCGAGAGGGAAATCCAGACACCACCGTTACTGCAGTGCTTTTTGCTATCCATTCCCTACCTCTCTGCGAGACATTTTCAGGGAACTCGAACGCTTATAGAGAAGAGACGACTCTCCCTAAATCTCCCGACGACGTCTCCAGGCTATTTAGGGTTACCCCGTCAAACACTCGCAAATGGAGTGAATTGGAACAATTCCATAGCTGGGTTCTGGAATAGAAACCGATTTCCCTTTCGTCCACAAAAGGCGGCAGTCTTTCTTTTAATTTTATAGGAGCGTTTGCTTAAGGAAAAAAAAGAAATGAAAAGAATCGGAGAAGAAGAAGCTTCTTCCCCTCTCCTCCTTTTTCTTTTTAACTCTCTCTCTCTCATTATTTTTGAATTCGTATACGTAAACGTCGCCTACTGATCTGGGATTTCTCCTAGGGCTTAGGACCGACTGATTCTTGTGCAACAGCTGTTCACAAGAAACCCTTCTCCACATCAGTCCTCCAGAGCCTCGCTGACGTGATCCAAGAGGAACCCTGAAGAACTGACCGACTCCCGATAAACTTTTGTATATATATATATATATATATATATATATATACGTTTCACGATGAATCACAAACACAGAACTAAGGAACAAACACACTTACTGTCTCTAATTTTCGGTTGAACCGTCATCAGGAGATTTGAGAAAGGGACACCAAGCGCACTTGTGAAGCGACCAACCGTGTTGGGGACCAACCGTCGTGAAACGTTTGTTGTCCTTTTGGATCGTTTTCCTGTTTACAATATATATATATATATATATATATATATATATATATATATATATAGTCACTATCAGCCTTTGGAGCGATTCACATCTATTCCTGACCACTAGGACATCGAAATATGGTATTGGGTTTCAATGATTTATTTTCTGTGTGTCCTTTTGATGATTTCAGTTTATATATATGAAAAAATACAGTTAGTGTCTCTAATTTTGGTTTAAGCCGTTATCAGGAGAGGTAAGAGAGAGAGAAATGTACTTTCTTATACTTCCAATGACGGTTCAAACATAAGATTAGTGACTGATGTATGCATTTAATTTATCTATGTTTCTTTGTCTCTATTACACTTTAGTTGTGTATATGAAATCGTTTTTTCATAGCTACAGTCAATAAATATCCATTTATTTGTATATAAACTATATCTACAGAACAAACACACATAAAAGAAAACACAAAAAATGTAGTCAGTTTAGTTCGAGAATTCTTTTATTGAATTGCTTTTATTTTGTTTGTCTATATTGTACTTTTTGTATACACATAATCAAAAAAACATACTCGTACACCTCAAGAAAGAGCCACGTTAATATTCTGATAAACGTTGCCTTCTGGAGGAAATATCCATGGCTTCAAACATATAGTAAGACTATCAATTGGTTTGTATTTAGTTTGGTATTGTTTTCCACTTTAAGCTATGGACATCTCCCCTTGATAACGAAGGATATCACAATTATTAATCCGAGTCATTCTTAGTTCTTATCAGAATAGTTTTCTTGTGCTTCAATAGTATATCAGTCAAAGTACAAACTGACAAAAGTACATTACACAAGTCAGAACAGAACAAAACACTAATAAGATCGATATTTCAAACAACAGTTCGTCGTTAGGAGATGACCTGAAGAAAAGAAGCCAGAGAGATGTGGTCATAATAGCAGGAAAAAAGCATCAGTTGACCTGCTAGTCTGAACCCATCTGTCCTGCTTCTCCTTCTGTTCTCATCATATCTCCACAAATATTTATCCTAGCTAATACTGTGTTTTGTATTCTATGTAATTTTTATCTTTATAAATGTGTATGTTTATAATATATGTTTAACCTAAAGAGCTATCAATATTAAAATGTCTAATTACGTCTATATTCATATAAAATATAAAGTCATTAACAGTCTGCTCCAGTAAAATGAAAGAAAAAGTTCTTTAGTCGGTCTTCTAGCTTTAAATCAAACTCTCAAAACAAACATTTTGTTTAGCACCAAACATTTTTTATATTAGAGGTAAGAATTCCAGAAAAAATAAAAACAAGAATAACAATGTATTATTCACAAATTGTTATTCTTGCATAGAATTAAATTGATTAAATCGTATTTTTTTCATAGATTACAAATATAACATATGAAAAAGAAATTAAAGAAAAACCAAATTGTTGGCTTTGAAAGTAGAAAACTGACCTCATCTTCAATTCCTTTGCTATATATATATATCAACATCAACATAAACATATAGATATATCAACATAAATAAATTACACAAAACACGACAAAGAAAAGATAAAATTCACACTTACTAAATTCAATATTTGGAACTGTTGTTCGTCATCAGGAGAAGACTAGAAGAGAGGACGAAGTGAGAGAGATCTCCCATCGTCGAAGGACAGAGCGCGAGTCATATATATATATATATATATATATATATATATATATATATTATTGAAGGTTGGTAGCAATAATTCTTGCAAACATGTTTCTAAAAATTTTATGCCAATATCATGCTTGGTTACCTTTTTAGAGAGTTTCTCTAATGTCCTACAGGCTCTTCTCAGTTCTTCGGGGAATAAAACAATCAACTGGTCCAACGGATGTCTCAACCCCAAATAGGAATAGTTCAGTTTTATGCATTGACTCTCACACGATGTGACATGACATTGTAATATACCCTATACTTTATTCGTAAGCTTAGCCTGATGATGGTCTATGAGACCGAAACATGTCGTTGTTTGTTAAAAAATAATATTTAGTTAGTTCTTAATAATGTTAGATACAAATAGTGTCAGAATGTGTATTTATGAAAGGAAAAGTTTGGGCCAGTTGATTTTTTTATTCCCCGAGGAACTGAGAAGAGCCTGTAGGACATTAGAGAAACTCTCTGAAAAGGTAACCAAGCATGAAGTTGGCTAACCATTTTTTGAAAATATATATATATAGGTGTGTTCTCTAATCGGGGTTCGGTCAATTTTCCAGGATAAAAAATTAAACTCTCGTTGCCATATTCAAACCAAAGGCAACGAGAGTTTAATTTTTTATCCTGGAAAATTGACCGAACCCCGATTAGAGAACACACCTATTCTATCAAACGGTCGATATATCATTGAATCTGTTATATATATATATATATATATATATATATATACATAAACAAGATTAAACATAAAAACGTGATAAACAGAGTGAGTTGGGGGTTTTAATCTGACGAAGACCACTTGTTGTGGTTGAAAGATCTTAGTATTTTTTTCCCCACTTCATATTGTAGTTTGATCATTGATATATATATATATATATATATATATATTAGTAAATTTTGGTACAGTCCCTCCTGTAAACATACATTGTTAAAAATCTGACCATATCTTGCTGAAACTTGCTTCTTATTAAGTTTTTCAAGTTTTCTAAATAGAGTTCTTGTCACTATATCCACAGTATACAATATTCTTCCGATAGTCGACATGTTACATGAGTCCATGTTTCTTAATAAACTTAATAAGAAGCAAGTTTCAGCAAGATATGGTCAGATTTTTAACAATATATATATATATATATATATAGTTATATAAAACCCTGGAGTTCCATATTGTATAAACTACAGTACAAAATGAGAAACAGGAGTAGGATTTCGATCAGTTACCGACCTCTACAGGGTCTCAGGTTGAACAACATATATCAATTAGAACGAATTCGTTAAAATCAGTTCAATGATAAACTGTCAATATCAGAAACCATCCTACCCAATAGTATAAAATTAAACCATTTGAAATCTTTTCACCTGGTTACATAATACATTTTACGATTTATAAATCACAATTTCAACATAGTTAGGAAATAAACATTTTAAAACTAATATATTATCAGGTCTATTTAATTTATTATCAGGATTGGTGTAGAAACAATAATGAATTTAAATTTTTTTTTTTTTATTTCTAATATACTGTACAGATATATCTTCAGTGATATCTTTTTTCAATGTGTTCAGAATCCAAGACGAGCAACACGCAGAGTAAAAAAAACGCTCTGTCAAAGTCAAATTTTTGGGCAATCCGTCTTCAGGAGAAAAGAGAGTGGGAGAACAAGCACGCTGTAGATGCAATGGGAAGTAACCTTACCGTATACAGTGAATGTATATTTAGTAATTAATATTATGAACTATTCCTAAACAAGACTTACAAGTTTTGAAATTTATTTATTTCTGACTGTGGTACATCTAATGCTGTTTATGGAGAAAAATGGTCACTAGCTACCAATTATTTGATATTTTTGTTTTATTACACTATTAATTAAAATGTTAATAACTTATTAAAATAGATTATTTTTTTTATTATTTCATTTTTCTTCTTGTATTATTAATTCTATGGTTTAATTCAGATATATTTACAAGATGAAAAAAAAAATGAATGGATTTTACGAAAAGAAAATGACTAGTGTTAATGAGTACATGAAAGGTACCTGCTGGCTGTAGCACCTTCAGGCCACAACTGCATCCCACAGGGATAACCGGCACCACCTGGGCAAGCGCAATCTCTATCCCCTCCAGGCGGCTTTCTTTTAACTAAAACAACCCCCCTCCTACACACACATGCCTCCTATTACCAAAAGGTCTTTTAAAAAGCACTCGTTTTTTTTAAAAACATCATCAATAATCAAAATCTAAGCAAGAAATATATATATTTTTTAATTTTATTCAACTATTTTATGAGTAAAGCAAAATGTTGCGTCACTGGGTCCCCCTCCCAAAAAAAGCGAGAAGAAATTTTAGTCCAAGGGGAATTGATGATATTAACAAAACTGTACAATCAGCCATTTTTTTTTAAAACACATTAAACTTGAGTATGCCAAAGTTCAAAATCTGCATTCATAATCAGTCTAAATTGCTATTAAAATATAACTTTGACATCATATGATTATGACATATCAGTTTTATTAAAATTACAAAAAAAACTCTATCTCTGTAAAAACATACTGTACCAAGTTTCATTTTACGTTAAGTGAAGCATACAATTTAAAAAATGAAAAATATTTATGCTAAGTTACGTAGTGTAAATTAAAATGTGAAAGTGTGCAAAATAATTAGTACTATAGATTATTATAATATAATAATACACATGTCCCATCGTATCCTCTTCTATGCACAAACGTCTCTAAGGCACGGCGATGTTATATGCTTTATTTCTTATTTATTAATAATTTATTTTGTTTGAAATCTGTCTAATTTCATTGATTTCTATTTAAATGTATATGTAATTGTTATTTATACCAGTAATTGCAGTATTTATGAAGGATTTATCGTAGGTTGTTAGGCTGGGCAACAGATTAATTGAATGACAACGTTTTGTTATGGGAAAATTATTTGCGACATACGACGATTTGTATGTACTAAGTTGGTCCTAGAACGAATTAAATTCTAAAATCTAGGTACCGCTGTATATTACTTATGTTGCAATGCAAGATTTCAATAAATTTAAAAAAGACAAATCCGAAAAGTGAAAACAGGTGTAACTTAATAGTTGTAAATTTTCTGTTTTTTTTTTATGTTTCATGAAATATTTATTAAGCCATTCACATACAAACATAATATATAATATACAAAGATAATTTTATGCTCCCGTAATTTGTAGAGTAGTGGCTTAGATTAGTACATGTTTTGTATTATATACTATAATTTAACGTCACCATGTAGCAATATTGCCCAATAGCATAAGAACACATTTCTACACCAATACTATTTATCTGATAACCTTTCCTCAGACTCTAAAGATATACAGCTATACAACAATTAACCATTCTTCCATATAAACCCAGCTAACCACTTACACACAACCAGATGTCCTTAAAATATCAACAATGCATTTAAGGAACCATTTGAAATTGACAACATTTCCAAATTAATTTTATCCATGATAATTATGCTTTATATTTAGTAAAAAGATTTTAATGTTGGGTAAAATTAATTTACATACTTTCAAATCTAAATTATATATATATAGTATTAAATGAAACGGTTCAGCGGACTTCTAAATAAAGACACATTAAAAAGAAGGTAGCATACAGATAGAAAAAGGAATATTTCGACCATCGTTGTCATCAGCAGGTGAAGAGTCCCAAAGGTACTGCGGCGACTCTGCCTTCCTGCAGGACTCTTCGCCTCTTGATGACGACGATGGTCGAAATATAGAAGTGAGTTATTCCTTTGTCTATCTGTGTGTTACCTTCTTTATATATTATAGGTAACACTTTATTATATATATTATAATAATATATATAATATTACATATATCTAGTAATATCTATCTAGCATACAGATAGAAAAAGGAATAACTCACTTCTATATTTCGACCATCGTTGTCATCATCAGGTTATATATATATATATATATATATATATATATATATATATATATATATATATATATATGAATAATAATCAAAATAACACTTGATATAATAGATGGATTAATTTACCACAATGAAAAACAATTTTTTTTTTGTAACAATGCTTTAAGGCCTTTCGTTAACACATCGTCAGAGAGCAAGTGAATTAAAAAAACAATAAATACTTGTTTAACTTGGCTGATTGAAATTTCCAGAATTGATGGCAACCCTGAAATCAGCACATACAATAAGTTAAGGATACTTAGGTACTTAAGGATACTTAGGTACATACGAGTATGCTCGTATGTTCTTATATCGACTAAACATTTATATGTTGTGATTACATGATTTCATAACAAACAGGTGAAATGAACTCCTAAACCAGAGTAAAAATTCAGAAAAATGACTACTATCTTTCAACCAAAACAAATGGTCATCGTCAGAGTCGAACATACAGATCAGTGTCAATAATAGCAGTTCACATTCACTTTCTAGCTTTTATAATAGGAAGGACCAATAATTTTCTGCTTACTTAGTCAAGTGTGTCCTTTGTACACATGATCAACAGTTAAGCATGTGAAATTTGGACAACTAATTGATAATTACTAATAAAGAGTATTTACTATGAATTGAGTTTTAAATATTCTGCGCATGTCTCAACAATTTTCATTTCTTATTCGAGCTAAATTATAATTTCTGGGCCAAATATTTTACGAGTATCCGAGGAGGCACATATCTGGTTTTTGAATGGGCGTTGTAAACCAGGTCTAAACTCAAAAAAATAGGGCTGTTTCAAATGGTTAGGGATTTAATTTATTTATTTTATTTTATTTTTTACTATTTTGTATTAATATAATCTTTATTATGATTTTTTTATTTGAAAGTATTATTTATACAACTTTTAAGTTTTTCTAATCATCCTCATATTATTATTATTTAAGTAGTTATTATTTATATTCCTGGATTTCCTTTAGTTTCTTCTTTCTTAATTTCTTCTTAATTTTCTTCATTATTATTATTTTTTTTAAGTTTTTATTATTTACATGTAAACATTTTCACTTTCTATTTCTTAGCTCTTCGCTTATTCTTAGTAATTTTTCATAATTTACTTGAACCGGGCACGCGTGTGACAACACTGTTGGTCTCCAACCGTCGCATCGTAAGTGCACTTGGTGTCTCTATATCAACTCTCCTGATGACGGTTCATCCGCAAAGTACAGACAATAATTGTAATCGTTTCTTTTTCCTGTGTCTCTAGTTTACTGTGCAACGTTTACATATATATATATATATATATATATGGAAAATTATTCACTAGCAAAAATAAAAGAAAAGAAGAAAAAAGTTTAATCTAATTTTTTAGATTTACAGTTTTCCTTGATTACAAAGTATTTAAAAGTTTACGTCAAGTTTTAAAGGGAATATACAAAATGAATTGTTTAAGAGAGAGTCGTGAACTTCCTTAAAGTTAGCTATAGTTGAAATGACTTTTCAAGCACTTAGCTTTATTAAATTGGAGTAATATTGCTAAGTAAATTGGTATTAAAAGTGAGATATCTACTTCAACTGTAACTTTATAATTACAAAATAGTAAAAAAATATTTGGATCGGATAATGTATTAAATAGTGAAATCAACAGAGGGATACGGTATTGGTGAGGAGTATGGAACTCTGTTTTTGCTGATAGTCCATTTTGAGTGTGGTATATGAGGGAGATACAACTATTCTCGTATATTTGATGGTTTGAGACAAAAACAAAAGGGTTGGGTCCATTGTCGCCTGTTCTTGAGGAAGAAAGGCGTGCATGACTGAGCGATTGTAAGGGAGAAAATCAATCGGGATGAATGAATTTACTTACAGTGCTTGTAAATACATAGCTGATGGTAATATTATTGAAACTTATAGAAAGAGGAATCAATCATCTACTTCATGAAAACATTCAATTATTTGTGAGAATCGTTCCTGAAGAAAGACAAAACTGGTGAGTAACTGAAATAGGTACCAATTAGCAAAAGGAGACAGACACACCACTTATAAAACTACTCTTAGGGTGAGAGAAAACAACTTTTAAGCAAACATTTATGTCACTATATGGGCCAGTAAAAGTTTAATACACTACATAATTAATGTTGCCGGACTCTTTGAAGATGATCTGGTCAGACAACTCAACTCTGTCTTCCAAGGTTTCGAAAATTTAAATTTTCATTATCATGGTTTACAAGAAAATACATAATCTCTTACTAGTAACCAAAAAATATCGGATTAAAGCATATAAATGATAATAATAATTTATCATACTGACTCCAAATCTGGGGATCAACCAAGCTTTTAAACATCCAAAGAATGCAAACAGTCCAATTCATAATCCTTCTTAAAATTGTACAAGCTCCATTTTACGTTTCTAACGACATCATTCATAATGATTTGAAAATCTCTTTTATCCACCAAGAAATCCAATCCCGATACCACAAATTCTATGAATCTTTACCCTCCAATCTAAACCCTTTTATTCAGGAATTATCATCTCACCAGATTTTACCATCCCAATTAGAAGGTTGAAAAGATGTTGGTCTAGAGATCTACTCGTCAAGAGAAGTTGCAAGTGTTCTGAGCCATCTATGTATTTCAAGTACTACTAGTGGGTGGTTTCTCCACTTTTTACCTTTCTTTGATGTATCATGGATCAGTATGAGTTGTTACCCCTCTAAGGGTAGTTGTAATTTAATAAAAAATAAAAAAATTACTCAACTCGATTAAATGGATAATACAAGGTATCCACCTAAAAGAAGTTTGTTTTTTTTATTTTATTCAAACTACGAGTTTCGAACACTATGGTGTTCAAAGTCAGGTAAACTTCATTTCTATGGAGACTTTCCCTTTACCCCAGCATAAGGTTGTTTTTTATGATCTCCAATATATTTTTAAAAAAACGATAAGAATATATTCAATGCAATCTGTTGCAAGAACTTTCTTACTATAAGGTGGAATTGAACATTATTATTGAACTAAATAATTTGAAAAAAAAAAGTCATGCAGTAAATAAGTCGCTAACTTTCAAAAGGGAGTTAATTAAAAGTTGGCAGCAATAACTAATAATACGGTGGACACAATTTGAGTATAGATCCAAGCTTTGGCCTCTGTTACAGAGACACTCTCAGTAACAGGGTTACTGGCCAGCACTCAGCACCTGTAACCCAATATATTAATTTTAAACTTTAAAATTAAGTTTGCTTTAAAATTCTCTTCCAAAACACTTGCATGATTTCATCCTGGCGAGACATTATCGGCAAAAACTTCAGTGCCACTCTCTTAAACTTCATTATCCCTTTTAGAATGTAGGAAACCATTATAATTTTATTACACAACTCATACCCCAACAAATGAACACCAGCACTGGTTTTAAAGGTTTTAAAGGTATAAAAAATAAATATTCACAAAATCTATTTTTTTTTTCAATCAAACCAAACTAAAAGTTATTATCTGCAGTACATTAGCCATTTGGATGGACTTATAAAGGAATTGACGTATTGAATAATTTAGAACAAAGGTGAACAGTGGAGAAGCAAGATCATCAACAGGCAACCACTAGCATTTATGTTCTCATGAGTAAAATTTAGAAAAACTAGCCCAAGAAGTGTCTTCAAAATAAATATAATTTGCTTAATTCTTTGCATTATAATTGTCTTATAAAAATTGAATCTTATTTCTTCAAATACAATTTTAATGCAATAGTTTTTTTTAATTTCCCAAATGTTGATGTTGTTTAAATATCAGGACCAATTCCGGAAAATAATTATTCAGAATTAGCCATTTATGTTATGATTAAATTAAACTGTGGGTTATTTGAGAGTGTCGAGAATTCATAAGTAAATATTAAAGTTAAAAGAAAGGCAATCAGAGTGGTCTACACTCAATTTCCACTATAAATACACATAATAACAAACTCTTAGACAACCATTAGAGCTTCCATTTTATTTTAATGTAGCCATCGTGTAGGTTCAATAACAAACTTTCTATTAAGTATTATCAAACTTATGGATTTCGTTTCTTTTTGTGGCTATATCCATTTTGTCAATAACAACAAAGTTAATCATTTATCTAGAACAAGTTTATATATTATTGTTAATATTAACCTCAGGTATTCAGCCAATGCATGTTTTACAAGGCTTTTCTAGTTTAGTCTTTCATCTAAAGGGACTTCAAGGTGTTTGTTTACCTCTGAGAGTAGTAGTTTAGTATTCTTAATGTAGAGGCCTTCGAGACCCACATTCATTCTACTTACAGAAAGTTATAAGTTAGTATGAGCTAGATAACGTCCATACGTTTCTCTTTTACCTACCATTTATAAATTTGTTGCGAAATTTAGAACTAAAAATGTCATCAATGCATGAAAGTGCATACCTATGTGAAAGTGTATATTTGTCGATGAAGTCTATAAAAAACGAAAACAGAATTCATCTTATGAAGTGCGTAGCTAATCGATCACAATGTTTACAACAGATATATTTTTATTCTTATTTCAAAGCTTCTATCGGTTGATATATGATAAATATATTTTGACATTATATTGTTTTTATTTATGTAAAACGAATACGTGGCCAATATAAGAAATATTACTATTATTGGTTTTATTAATAACAACCTTACACACATACCTTATTGTTACTTTAACATTTAAATTCTAACTTTTTAATTTTAACCCCTGAGGTTTTGTAGTCAGACTACCCTAGTATATATATATATATATATATATATAACTTTAAATTACACAAAGCACGACACAGAAAAGAGAATACAAAGAAAACTTACAGAATTCAATATTTCGAACTGTTGTTCGTCATCAGGAGAGTAGACTAGAAGAGAGGACGAAGTGAGAGAGATCTCCCCACGTCGAAGAACGGAGCGCGAATCATATATATATATATATATATATATATATATCAATTATCAAACCACAATAAAAAAAGGGAAGACAAGACTACGTTGGATTTTTGACTCTGACGAAGACCACTTCTTACGGTTAAAAGATCTTAGTCTTGTTTTCCCATTTCTTATTGTGGTTTGATCAGATAAAGTGACACAGTCCTACTTATATATTTATATATACTTTAAAATCGGAAAGACGATCCAAACTGGACTCAGTATGAGTCCAGAATCGAAGAAGACTAACATACAGAGTAAAGAAACATACAAACTCAATTTTGGGCAATCCGTCTTCAGGAGAAAAGAGAAAGGGAGGTCAAACACGTCTACGTGCTATGCCATATATGTTTCAATGTAGACAAAGAAACATAAAGAAATTAAAGTCAGACACGTACTGTCTCTAATTTTCGATTTGACCGTCTTCGAGATGGATATCAGGGGGAAAGAAAGGGCACTGGTACAAAGACAGTTGAAGACCAGTGGTTTAGACCAGGGCTTCTTAAACTTTTTTATATAGCGACCCCCTTCAAGCTTAGGAAATTTTAAACGACCCCCTCCTCCATATAATGAAATATATATTAACCGTAGATGTAGATGTAATATCGCACTATTTTACAATGTAAATAAAATAAGGATTAAAGAATACGTACCCATTCATTTCACATATATATAATTGGAAACTACAATAGTATTTTGTATGATTTTTATTTGTATTTTTATTTGTACGTAGTGTGTATACTAATTTTAAAATTTTATTTATAATGATTGAAAAGTATCAGCTCTTTGCGACCCCCCTGGGGGTCGCGACCCACAGTTTAAGAAGCCCTGGTTTAGACCATATGGATTTTTCCATATGGACTAAAATCCATAGTCGAAATAACTGATTTATCAATAAATTCTTCTGTGTTACTGTACATATTAAAATGTAATAAATAACCAAATAGTAGTAATAGTAGTGCTAATTGTAAAACAATCATGCCCTGAAGATGACATAAATATATGTCAAAACGTCGACAAAAGGACTAGTTTAAAATTATTGGACCTCAACCCTCAAAAAATTACATCGTATAAATATTGGGTCAAGAAAACAAATCATTATATATATATATATATATATATATATATACACTTTTTTGATGAAAATACGATCCGAAATGGACAAATACAGTTCAACGTTTCTTTATGTACATTGAACTGAATATATATATATATATACTCTAAGCACAGACTTTTAACTGTATACTGCAAGAGACAAATACAAGTATAAATTATCATTATCAAATAACATCAAATGACTGATTGATATCACTTATAGTAACTTTTCATCAAATTTAATGTAAATCTGACTGTCATTAATTCAAGTCGCAATATAATTTGTTTTGAAACTAGAAGAATATGAAATATATGTTTTGATGTAATGTAAATTGTCAAATATTCTCTCACAAGAAGTAATAAATCAAATAAACATGAGCATTTTTTTCATTCATTTATTATTTCTTCATTTATTATTCAATATTCAATTTTTTTTTGTATTCCAAAATGTATTAGAATTGCAAAGTTTAAGGGGTCTCTTTTCTAAACAAAATTGTAATCAGAATACATATCTGGTTTTGTAAAAAAAAACATAATTTTTCCTATATTTTAAATATATTGTTAAATGAATGTTTATCTTAATTAGATGATCCTGGTCAGTAAATTATAACGTATATATCTCACTTATACAGTTCTTTTTTTATTTTTGGTTGTAAAATTCTTATACGATGTTTTTCAGAGAAAGGCAAGAAACATACATATAAAAATATAAAACAAAATTAATGTTTATCAGGACTCGGTCAGTTCTTCAAGTTCAAATTAAACTCTAATTGCCAACGTTTTGGTTTTTATTTAAAACCTTTTTCATAGACAGAAGTGTAAAATTTTGAAACAGAGAAACTAAGTATTACAATTAGAACTTATTTTACAAAGAAAAATAGAGTTGTTGAAATTCACAGAATGTTTTCCTTTGTAAAATAATTTCTAACGTAATACTTGTTTTTCTGTTTCAAACATTTATACTTTATGCCTATGAAAAAGATTTTAAATAAAAACTGAAACGTTGGGAATGAGAGTTCAATTTGAACCTGAAGAACTGACCGAGTTCTGAAAACCTTTAATTTTGTTTCTATTTCACGGTCGATACTTTTATCAATATTTATATAAATATACCTAGGCATACACATACATGGAGAGAGGGATGGATGGAGGGAGAGAGCGAAAACGAGAGAGAGAAGTATAATGTATATATTGAAATATTTTTTAAGAGTAGACTTTTTTATTCATTACGTGTTTTATTTTATGTTCTTCAATCACGAGCTGTCTTGAAGAACGATTAGTGACCGTCATAGGGAATAAAATCATCATATTTGCAGATGAATAAAAATTTATTACTTCATTAAAAACCTATAATTAGCAGACTTAGCAAAAATGTAAGCAATATAAGGTGAAATATCTTTTGACATTTTTGGGCACAAAATATTTAGTCTCGAGTCCACGGAAGTTGAGGATAATGTAAACTTAACAAAGCTACATACGAGTACGTTAACAACTGATCTATAAAAAGTGAAACAAGAATTAATGTTGGTAAATTATTTAAGATATCTGAAGGTGAGATCTAACATTTTCAAAGTGTTTGTTGTAAACTTAAATAAAACTTCATTTTTAAAGAAACAATATTGCCTGTTAAACCTAAAAAACTAATTTGAATTCGGTGATGGAATTTATCTTGTGACGCATGAAATCTTTTTATATTTTCAAATTTTCTGTTTCTTAAGCTAATTGGCATTAAAATTAAATTCCAATAAAATAAATGTTTTTTTTGTAGTTAAATTAGTTGCCAAAATAACTTATTTCTTTATAATTAAAATAGAATATTCCAAGTGATATGTTTAGAGATTAAAGGAAAACTTAGTTTGAAGCTCGTTATTTTAATTTTTTCCAGTGATCGGAGAAATAAATGGGGCATAAAAAGTGCTTTTATCTCAGGCTTAGAAGGGCTTTGTTGGTTAATCCAGCATGGAAGGGAGACGCTTTGACAAGGGTGGAAAAATAGGGATTAGATCGGGAGAAGAGGTAAAGAAGGGCTGTGAAGCGTGGCTTTCCGCCTGGGAGGGCAAGGAGACGGGGGTTGACGAGAGAGAGAGGTTTGTGTCGAGCAGGCAGGCGGCTTGGCGGCACTCGAGGGAGACAGCCCTGGTAATGAGGCTGTTGAACACACCGACCTCCGCGATCACCCAGCTCTCTGGGTGGGGGCAACAGGCCTGGCAACGCTTCAAATTCGGTTTGAGAAGCCTTGTTGGAATCTGTTAAATAAAACGTCACCGTTGGACATCTGCGGTCAACTAGTCGAGCACAGGTATCACGCAAGTGGTTACAAGCCATTTTATTAACCACATATTGAACTATAAAGCTAACCTGAGGACAGAAAGAGTGCTAGATTCATAAATTGACTTATTTTAATTACTAGATGGAAACTAGATTGGGATTTATAAATTATTTCCTGCTCAAGATTACTGGCCTAACTCTTTCACCAGTACCTAACATCATACACCATTGATACTCAACAACAGCATGAATAGGATTTTCCAGCCCCCGACATAATAAATCTAATAACCAATCTTTAGATTACCGGGATTTGAATCTCAAATACTCTTTAATGGCAGAAAGAACATTATTACTGGAAACAGTCGACGCCAAAAAATCTTTCTGCTGCAACCTCAGAAATAACGACCCAGCAAAAGTGCTGAGGTTCTTGGAGGCATTGAAGCTACTGGGGTACTATAGTACAGAAGGGGGGAAAATACAATAGTTCTTAGGACGCAGTACTGTAATCACCCTCAATAAAGTAAATAAATAAATGAAAATCTCAGAAATGAAATGTAGGCTTCATGAAAGCTGTACATATGCCTATTACATACATACTCCAACCCACACGCACGCATATAACCAAATACACATACACACAAATGTATATTATATATATACATATATATACACAATATATATATGTATAAAGTAATTCGTGGAAACTATTTTTTGGACTTACGAGAACTCAAAATGTCTATCTCCATTGAAAACTCGATATCAAAATGTAGACCCTAAAGCCATTTTTTCACAACTGTATATATCATGGGTAAATGAAAGTTTAAAAAACCGTTTAATGATAATGACAGTAAATAAAGACTGACGGGAAGGTAATGTTTTTGTTGGTGTAAAGCTGACACTTCACACTTCACTCCGTTTACCACACAACAGGCTCATTTCGACAAGCAATCCACATTCAAGAGCTGTCAGGCCCTTGAAGCTGCCTCTCTCTCTCCCCTAGACTCACACAGCCACTTTGGTCTGCATTCTCAGCCACTCGATTCAAACCAAGGTCAGATGTTTGCGTCTGGTCCATATCATTCCTTCAATGCTGTAAACTCTTTCTGCTTATAGAAAGATTTCAAAACAAATCCGTCCATAACCACGACAAATTACATTTATACGTTTTGTTTATCAAAAACAATCAGCTTTTGGAAAATATTTATGTTTTCCCAGCTTGATAGCTTATTAAGCTTTATCCAAGCAAACATAAGTTCAAAATAGTCTTTTGAGTACATAATTGAAGCAATAAACTCATTCAATATTACCCAGTCACTTTTATTTAGAGAAATCAACTAAAATCTGGATATGATACTCCACAAAAATAACAAAACACTATAATTGTAATAATAAATAATTAATTTAAGCTCATATATTTGGAATATTCCTTTGGCTTATATCCCTTTCTACTGAAATACATTATATATATTATTTTATTCTTAATGATTATTTATTATACGGAATCATTGTAAACTAATAACTAAATTTCACTGATAGAAGTGCTACTTTGTATAGTTGTAGAGTGTCTGATACAAAATAAGCGTTGATTCTACATAATTTGATTGGATAGAATGATAGATTTTTAATTTTAAAGTGGTCATATATTTTACCACAAATCGACAGGCCTGGCACGAGAAATCAAACAACTTAAGAGCTTACTCTTTCAATTTGTTCTCAATATTTTTTGCTCCTCCTCAAGAGAATCCATACAATATATTCTTAAAAAGGTCTACAAGTAAAATAGTCCCTCGAAGTGGAATGTGTAGAGAAAGATGTACTCTTAAGCACAAGCTATGTTATGTGGTACCCTCCCGCTACTTTCACGTCACTTTTGTGTTGCTAAACAAGCAGACGATAAACCTAAAACAAAGAACCCAGAAGATATCACAACCTACGTCCACGATTGAACAAAAACGCCAAAGTCAATTACCATTTTTGGGTGTCCTTGCCCAGCAGTTAGAGGATCAGTTTTTAACTAGAGTAAACACTAAAACAACCAACTTTGGGTCTACTTACATGGTTTAGTGGGTACTTCGAGAATTACAAGAAGAGAATATATGATATCAGCCTGTGTAAGAAAATTCCATATAAAATCGAGAAAATGGGAAAATATACATAATGAACTGGAAAGGTGTACCCAGTTAATCATCAATAACAACTCTTTAAATGACAATGTTAATAAAGTCATGAAAAAGTAATAAGCACAGGTACGACAGTCAAGCAACTCTAAACACAACGTTTTCTTACAATGCATCGAATTACATTACATTACTTTATGAAGACCTAGTATAAGCATTAGGAGGTAGATATATAAAAAACTGTGAATATATCCGTCTAAAATAAACAGTGGTGATAGTATTAAATTATATTAAAAGTCTTAAAAGATGTTCATAAGAAATCGGAAATCGGAAAGGACATAGCAGTGCTGAAAAGTGTGCACATATAGTGGTACAACTAACGACTTTGCATTCTCCCCTACATATTCATTGAGAAGACAACTAATAAGCCATTCAGATAATTATCCTTCTATCTATCTGCTGAAGATTTTAAAAATCACATCTACAATAAACACAAGACGATATTAACAAGAGAAATGCTGGTATAGGCTGCAGTTGTTTTTCAATATAAAAGAAATCCTGTAAAACTACAAATCCTAAAGCCTTAGATTTATAAAACAAAGAAAAAATATCCGACTATTAATTTAAATTCATTGCATTTTGCTTTCTTCAAATAGAGATATATTGAACCAGAAGTTTAGTTCAGCAGAAACAAAGTTCATAGAGCTACCTTTACTTAAGATGGAAATATGCTGGCAAACGAATGTCACATGATCAATAAAAGACATATACATTGCATGAAAAGGGCTATACTCTACTGGTGGCAGAAGTGACAAGCTACTTGGGTAGTAGCTTCTTACAAATAACTTAAAATGTCTGAATAAATCATTTTAAATTAACAATATTCCCTTTATGGTTAAGGAATGACTGGCAATTTGTAATATTCAGAACTCCAACGCTGTATGCAATAGAGTCTCAATAACAAAGCTTAGGAAAACTGCTTCCAACGCTATATGCAATAGAGTCTCAATAACAAAGCTTAGGAAAACTGCTTCCAACGCTATATGCAATAGAGTCTCAATAACAAAGCTTAGGAAAACTGCTTTTTGAAAGCAAAATATAATTTATTAAAAAGAAGTTAAATAAACTTCAACAAAAACAAAGTAAAAGTGTCTTTGACTATTCTAGTAAACTAACAATATGGTTGTTTTAAAGAAAAGCATTCACTTACTTTCCATGCCAAAAAGTTTACCACAGAAGGAGGAAAATAGAAGATATTCTATACTTGATATGATAAAAAATTTGAAGAAAATATATGCCTGAATTAATGTGAAAAGTTATGAAAAAATTAAAAGTGTATGTGTAAATATTACAGCAAAACATGATGAGAGATTAAAATATCATACAGCTAATAGTCTGAAAAAACAAACAGATAGTACAGAAATTTGTTTTAATAACCTTGAACATTTTTAAAAAAATAGCTATATGTTCAAGTGATAAATCAGGTAACACCCATAATGAAAGAACATTATTGCTAAACTAAAATGAAAATATTCGAAGCATTAATGAATTCAATGCAGAAAAAATCTTTGGACTTTGAAGGAGCATTAACGAATTAAGGACTCCGTGAATAAGTAATGATCAATTCTCTAGATCAGGGGTTACTAGCCTCGGGTGCTTGCACCCCGGGGGGTGTGAAACGATATTACAGACGGAGCGAGCAAAGTCCAAGGATATTATTATTACTCAAATACTTTTATTTTTACTTGATTAAGGTATTTATTGGGCTTGTTAAAATCATTTCTTTGTTTTCGTTTTAAGAGTGTATTTAACATCATGTTTTGTTGTTATATTTGTGCTTCTATGTGATCAGATCACATAGGTTTATAGCTGGAAGAAATGTACTGCTGCTCAATACTTAAATGTAGCAGAAGAATACATTTTTTTACACGAAAAGTAGGCTTTTATAATGAATGAAGATAGAGAGTGGCATATCGAATACGTATTTGATACTCAGAGCCCTGTCTATCCAGTGTCTTGCGTATCGAATCCTGTTTCCTGATCACTTGTCACTCTCATTATTTAGCCCATCACATACATATATTAAACTTTCTACAGTGTAAAATTATTGTAAGCCAGAAATTTACTTTTAACATCGTTGGTAAGATAATGCTCTCTTACTAATTAGCTACTGGCCTACTTATATTACACAACATAATGTTAGGATTCATTTTACTTTTAACATCGTTGGTAAGATAATGTCATCTTACTATTTAGCTACTAGCCTACTTATATTATACAACATAATGTTACGATTCATTTTACTTTTAACATCGTTGGTAAGATAATGTCATCTTACTATTTAGTTACTAGCCTACTTATATTACACAACATAATGTTAGGATTCATTTCAACAGGTAAAAATGCTTTATTAATAAATGCTTTGTAAAAATATCGTAGTTGATAAGACATCATTGGACTTACTTAGAACGGAGAAAAAAGAATAGTAGAAACATTTCTTAAGACAACAGAGGACAATAAAACAGATAAAAACAAAGCAGCAGATATGATCGGACACTAGATGCAGGTCACTCGCAGTCTCAAGCTTGACGGAGGAGATAACACTTTAAACTTAGTTTGAATTTTAAGAACGTCTTTTTAATTAACGTTCTTCATATTTATTTTGAAATAAACACTTTGTTATATAAATGGTTATTTATACCACTTCATGCCCAAAGTACCCAATCTTGTCAGCTTAATAAAGCCTTGAAAGGCGCTATTAAACTTTCTCTAATACAACGAGAAAACCCTCAAATTCCAAATGTCATTTCCTACAATATAATGAGATGTTCATTTTTCAGCTAAGTCAGTAATCAGGATGTTAATTATGTTTATTATTTGTAACTACTGAAGTAAGTAAAAAAAGCTACACAATGAAATTAACAAAACTCCATAAAAATTATACCATTGTAAACAAAAAAAAATTGCATATTTGCGAACCAAATAAAACATTTACCAACAGAATAATATTTTTTATGAAATATTGTTTACAATAATATATGTAGGGGCAAACACAATTTATACTGATGGTATAAGATCATCATACATAAAGATTGCTATAACTGTAAATTTTGACCAGTATTCTTTCAAAAAATTGAATAAATCAAATATATTATTAGTTAAAGGAATGTATTAGACTTCATCAGATAGACTCGTATATTCACATCCACTTCAAACATTGAATATGGTACTACAATATGGTATTATCTATCATATTGTAATATCATACAATATCGTATTCATCACATCAAATTTATGTTATTATTGTTATATTACTATTTGTTGATGGTGATGGCAAACGCGAATCTCATAGGAAATTGAAAGGCTCCGCTAGAAGCATAGACATGTCACTTTGCAATAATCCTGTGAAGATTTGCTGTTTCAACAAAGTTGCTCAGTGACACGGAATGTCACTCCAACAGTGCTTTATTCCGGCCGGCTAATCTCATTCATTTTACTTAACGTCGTTCAGTATCTAATGCCATGTTCCCTGTCTTTTACAATTTTTTAGCAACCTTTCTACAGGCAAGTGAAAGTTAAGGCATGCATGACAATAAAGATGACTGACCTTAATGAGTTTGGCCATGGCTTTAGTAGCATGGTAGCACGGAGGCAGGCACTGGTCGAGGTGAGTGGCAGGAAGGAATGGTTTCTGGGCTGCAGCAGAAGGCATGCATTTGCCCAGAAGTCCTGGCGGTTTGCGGGAACCTCTTCGAGTTTCATCTTCTTCTGCTTCGCCTTCTTCAACTAATGGTGAAACAGGACGTCCGAGATTAGTGCCAAACGATGGCACCCGGAGAAGAAATCCTTCCTGCAAGAAGTACCTCTTATTTATGCAACTATTTTATAATCAAAACATGAAATAATTTAAACAACAATACGTATTCATAAATTACTGCAAATTATAGATCAACTCTTCAGATAAAGTTATTCTATAATCAAAACCAAATCAACGCGTTTCGAACACATAATATTCTTCTTCAGGTTTACTAGCTTATCGTAATACATGTCATGCAGGACATGAAATTCACAATATTAAAAAGAATAGACAATAAATTAACTTTCTTAATGTCAGTATTAACGTGTTGCATGACAAAATCCAAACTTCAGTATTCAAGAAAGAATCAAATACATCCCGCTACCTCAATTTTCGTAACGAGTGCCTTCAACGCTACAAAAATGGAGCAATTAAAGCCTTAATAGAAAGAACATATAAGATCGCATCTAATTAGGAAATAGAACTAAGCAAGCATTTGTTAATAATGGTTACTGTAATGAAAATGTTGATCAAATTTTGGAAGGATACCTTCATGTAAGAAAAGAAAAACAAATTAATGAGAATAGACAAACAAGAGTACGTAATGTTTATCACAACAACCAGTATTCGAAACAACACAGGTTTTATGAAAGAGTATTAAAAGACATTGTTAGGAACAATGGGAGGTGCAAAAACTTGAATGAACCAGTGACAGTTGGCACTTACTATAAAAGTCCACCTGTGATTTGCCTGTTTATAAAAAATAATGAGTCAGTCAAAAAATCGCCAATAAAGGTGAAACAAATTTGTTGCAAAACAAATCTGGTGAACGAGTATTCACGTACTAAGGGGATGTGGAACCCAAAAACACTCGAACATAGGTATGAATATTACGTACTGGAGGTTTCAACATTGATATTGACAATACACGTGTTTATTGTTAAATCTTTATATATATACTTGCAAACGTACCCGTCTTTGACAGGATCAAAAATTCTATTATACTTGGTATTCCAAAATACCATGGAATACCATACCAATTATAGTATTACACTAATACTATAATTAGAAATTATAAAATAGCAGAAAATATCATTATTAGTACATTGTTAAACAAATGCCTCTGTATACATCACATTAGCTGTATGTCCTTCAGGTTCATGGAAGAACAAACAGTTGGAACCTCTGACTCTTGAGCTAGTAAACTACAATTGACCATGTGAGAAAAACTTGGTCTCGCTAACTTGAATTCCTGCCTTAGATAAAGTTTCCCCTTGCGACTTAGTTAACGTCATTGCGAAATAGATTCTGCTTTCGAAATAGGGACTTGCAATCGTTTCAACTGAAACAGATAGTGGCTCGGAATCAACGGTATGGGTGGTATACATACAGACTCCCCATTCCATACCCAGTCGTAATGTCCGCTTCTATGGCGTATCTGCGCAGAGTACAAACTCAGAGTCGTGTCCTGTTGCACATTTCCCGGGGGCACTCAAGTTTCGTAAAATGAAATTTGTTACTGATCCTAAATCGCAGTATGTTGGTGGTCCTACTTGAAGTTTTTACTCATGAGCAGGCAGTCAAGGAGAAATAAATTCAGAATCAAGAAATTCATTTAGATAATGAACTGCTTCTTCATCACTAATCCAATCTCTTTACTGACTTGTAAGTTCTTTCCTCGGCTTCATATAGCGTACATATAATACACGTATATATTGATTATCCACCAATTATCCACCATGGAATAGAAACAAAACTAAAGTTTATCGGGACTCGGTCAGTTTTTCAGGTTCAAATTAAAATCTCAATGCAAACGGTACGGTTATTATTTAAAAGCGTTTTTTATCAATATTTATATATTTTGGGATAATAATTATGGGTTTCTATGAGGATATAAGAAGAACATATGAATGTGCTATGAGCCGATGAAAAAGTTTTTAAATGAAAACCGAAACGTTGCGATTGAGAGTTTAATTTGAACCTGACGAACTGACCGAGTCCCGATAAACTTTAGTTTTGTATATATATATATATGGATTAATTTACCACAATGAAAACAATTTTTTAAAACAATGCTCTAAGGCCTTTCGTTAACACATCTTCGGAGAGCAAGTGAACTAAAAAAACAATAAATACTTGTTAACTTGGCTGATTGAAATTTCCAGAATTGATGGCAACCCTGAATGTGTTTAATGATGAAGTCTTCATCTGTTTAATTATCCCGTTAATCAAAACTTCATCTAATTTGTAGAGTCCTAGGCTATTGTTCATCAACTTCTCATAAAAGTTCTTTATGAGCGCACTCTCTACGATATTTCTTCTTCTTTCTGAAGACACGTATATTAATTCATTTGCTTCATTCCAATTAATCACATGATTACTGTCTCTTATGTGAATGAACAAGGCACTCTTTTCGTCCTCTCTTCTGATGGAGTATTTGTGCTGTTTTATCCTTGTAAGAAGACCTTTGCTCGTCTGTCCAATGTAAGACATTTCACAGTCAGTACATGGTATCCTGTATACACAACAGTCCTTTCTTTTTGGCTTATTATTAACAAGTCTGTTAAACAAGTTACCATCATTACTGAAAACAACAGAAACGTCCAATCTTTTCATAAATGAAGGCATATCTTTCAAACAAGGACTGTATGGAATGACTAACAAATTCCTTCTTGTGAACTGTTCTTCATTTTTTAATATCATGGATTGTTTCACCTTTTTTTATGATATTGTCGATTAACCTTTTTGGATACATTAAAGAATCTGCAATTTTGTAAATATTTTTGATTTCTTCATCTAAAAATTCCTCACTGCAAATTTTGAAAGCTCTTAAGAACATGCTACTAAAAACTGATTTTTTGGTTTTAAGTGGATGAGCCGATATGAATGATCAAACCACAATAAGAAATGGGAAAACAAGACTAAGATCTTTCAACCGTAACAAGCGGTCTTCGTCAGAGTCAAAAACCCAACTCAGTCAGTTGGATTTTTGACTCTGACGAAGACCGCTTGTTACGGTTGAAAGATCTTAGTTAAAAGCCTTTACCTTCCTAATAAGACTTCATCATTAAACACATTCAGGGTTGCCATCAATTCTGGAAATTTCAATCAGCCAAGTTAACAAGTATTTATTGTTTTTTTAGTTCACTTGCTCTCCGAAGATGTGTTAACGAAAGGCCTTAGAGCATTGTTTTAAAAAATTGTTTTCATTGTGGTAAATTAATCCATCTCGTATTATATCAAGTGTTATTTTGATTATTATTCATATATATATATATATATATATATATATATATATATATCTTTAAAAAGATTTCACATAAACACGTAAAATAACAATCAATGATCAAACCACAATAAGAAAATGGGAAAACAAGACTAAGATCTTTCAACCGTAACAAGCGGTCTTCGTCAGAGTTAAAAATCCAACTGACTCAGTTGGGTTTTTGACTCTGACGAAGACCGCTTGTTACGGTTGAAAGATCTTAGTCTTGTTTTCCCATTTTCTTATTGTGGTTTGATCATATATATCATATTTTGAATTTGAAACTGTGAAATTGCTGTCAGTAAAGGACGTATACATTTAATTAAATATAAAATGTGGTTGTTGGTTAAACTGGTATAAACGCTGGCAGTCGTCTTTTGGTAGATCCTGTCCTACAGATATAGCCATATTAACAGTGTACTTGTTGCTTCGTTACAACTAGTCCTGAGAAGCTAAAAATCTCATCAAATACATATCAGTAAGCTTAAATAAATACAAGAACAATATTTGTATTCCTAGCAAGAGAGGATTAATATTTCATCATTTAAAATAACAAAGATAGTAGGATAAAATAAATAGAATTGGCATGAGAAGGTGGAAGGAAGAGCCCTTCTCGACTGGTTTCTAAATAGGATACCTCTCAGGCAGAAAACCACTTGACTCAGTGACCCATTGTTTGTTCAATATGCTTTGATATCAGACCCAATCATAGGTGAACATTCTGTTTGCTTAGCAATGCTAGATTGAATACTTAAATAGTTGTTGACGCAAAATCAACACAAATCTAAAGATGCTTTCAAATTAATATTCATAAAAGAAAAAAAAAACCATTAAAATACCTTAATTATTATTGATATTATAAAGAGAATAATGCATCTTTAACAATGTTCCCATTACTTTGTTTAGTATAATGATAATCCCATCATTTAGAAGTAAGTTTTGTTTGCTATCTTTTCTAAGTGGGTAATACTTGGCATTCAAGCCACGTGCATGCTGATAAATACAGACTCCTCTGAACTTTACAGAGATATACATGTAAATATACTAGCGCAAAGTGAGGAATGAGAAAATGTTTGCACTTTCCATTTATTGAGAATATTTTCCTATTTATTAATATAAATATATGAAGTTTTTCCAGTTTAGCATCTTTTTTGCAATGTTTCAATTCTTTTTCTTTTGAATTACTAACTGATATTTTCCAGATAAAATATAACTAATTTTTCTAATTAATTAAAGAATAGTTTCAAATTTCTTTCACAAAAAGAGTTTAATTTTGTATAAAAATGTAAAAACTTCTACTTCAGTTTGAATGTTAATATATATTTATAATATATTAATCTATTTTAGTGGTATAATATGAAATTTTTATGGTTCAGGAGTTTCTTTTTTAAATGTTAATGTCACTATGTTGTTTTTTTTTTGGTCTTTGGTAAAAGGAGGAAATAAACGAAACATAGTCCTGTTTTGATTTGTAATCATATATATCAACCTTTCGGCCAATCCATGACCAAAGCACAACAGATCGAAAAAAACATAGCCAAACATTGGAAAAAATAGTTTTGTTATCAGAAGTTAATAAATTAATGACTAAGTGTTTTTCTATTCACTGTGTACTTATAGTTTATTCTGAAACGTATGTATGATAAATTTATTAATAGAATTATTTTCCCGTTGTAGAGCCTGATCAATTTTTTCATAATTGTAACCGAGACTTTGTGACATTCACTGTATGGATTTTTCTAATTACCATGATTACATGGTGTTCATCATTCATAATAAAAATGTTCATGGTTTTTATCTTCAAACACAGGGCACTAACTAACATATATTCAAAACACTAGCCTAATATAAGAGCTAATATTATCACCAGTCACTTAGCTATATTTATTGCCATAGTGTCTATTGCCTCTATAATAGTGTTCTAGTCTGATTTGATCCAAAAGTTCCGCTAATAATTGTTTATAATACTTGTTTCTTTTATCCTGTTCTAGAAAGCATTGCACAAGAGATGCCAGAAAATTGAGTCAGTCTGAACGGATTTCGTCTTTTAAGTGGTTTACGTCAGAGGGCATTATTATTTCAATGTTAAAGAGTCTCTCTTCACAGCTTATTGAATCTCTTAAGAAAGCAGATTTAAGCTTAGATGATCTGCCAGACCCTCCTTCTCTTTCATAAAATAAACTCATTTTTGTTTCCAACATCACTTAGATATATTTTTAAAAAAAATATCAAAATATACAAATTTACGAAGCTCAATTTGTTTTATATATATAATTATACATATCTTTTATGTGTGTGTTTTTATCTCTTTTTCTCTTTCCTTTGTGAACTACATATATATACATTTGAAAGTATAAGCCACAAGGGAAAAGTAAAAAAGACACAGAAAATGTGCTCTAAGGCCTTTCAAATATATGTCATCAGAGAGCAACTAAAGATTGATGCTCATAATAGAGAAATCAAAAGCTCACACAAAAGACTGTGAGTGCCTTTTTCTATATTGAACTATATTTGTCCTTTGAACTATATAGATCTTTAAACCGTTACAAGCGGTCTTCGACATTTGGGTTTTTGAGTCTATCGAAGACAGCTTGTTGTGGTTGGAAGAACTTCATCTTTTTCTCATTTCATATTGTAGTTTGATGATATATATATATATATATATATATATATATATATATATTTGTAAGGATTGTTTTAATTTCCTTCAGATCCTTAAAGATTTTTCTCCCCCATCAAACCTTGCTCAACCCCTCCTCATGGTTACCATGGATGTCACATCCCTATACACTTCTATTGAACATTCTGAAGGCTTGGATGCGCTCCGATACTTCCTAGATCGAAGAACTACACCCCTCACTCCTACCACCAATTTCATTGTTCAGTTAGCTGATTTTGTCCTTAGACATAATGTCTTCTGTTTTGATGGTAATTATTACCTTCAGATCAGGGGAACGGCTATGGGCACGATCATGGCTCCTTCCTTTGCAAATCTTTTCATGGCGAAGCTGGAACAAGATTTCCTTGCCACTCGCAATCTCCTCCCCATCCTTTACGTACGATACATAGATGATATTTTTTTCCTGTGGCCCCATGGTAAGCATGAGTTAGATCAGTTCCTTACGTCATTTAATTCCTTCTCTTCATCTATTTCCTTTACTCATCAAGTGTCCAATAACCTTATTACATTTTTGGATGTCAGCGTCACCTACGATGGGGGTCATCTTTCTACATCTGTCCATATCAAGCCTACTAACGCCCAGCAGTACCTTCATTTCAATAGTTGCCATCCCTCCCACGTAAAAAAAGCTATCCCCAGATCATTGTCCATACGCCTCCATAAAATTTGTAGCAAAATAAAAGATCGTTCCTTCTAAATAGATTTATTGAAACAGAAATTTTCTGACCGAGGATATCCTTCTAATTTCATTAACAACCGTATAGTCCCTGCAGACGTTCATCATAATTCAGGTCCTAGGAGGGATCGTAGTGACTCTAATTTCCTCATCACCACTTATTTTCCTGGTGCTCATAGGCTGGGTGCAGTTGTCAGGGAGTTTTTCCCTATACTTTCTTCTTCCTCCTGTACTTCTTCAGTCTTTAGTGAGCCACCTTCCATTTCCTATCGCAAACCTGCTAATCTTCAATCTATCTTCTCTCACATCTCTTCTCCTAAGCCTCCAAAAACTGCTGGTGGTATGGTTCAATGTGGACGTCGTGGATGTCTTACTTGTCCTATCATCAATCCTGTTCCTTCCTTTACCTCTGTCCATAGTAAACGCACCTACCCTATCTCTCACAAGACCTCTTGTACCTCTGGTAACTGCGTTTACCGTTTGGATTGCACCCAGTGTGATTCTTTTTATGTGGGTTTGGCTTCCACCAAGCTAAGCCTGCGTATGAATAATCACAGGTCATCCGTTGGCAAACGCAGTGACCTTCCCGTTGCTACTCATGCCAGTTCTCACGGACTCAGTTTTAATGACTGTTTCCGTGTACAGGTCCTGAGGCAGATTGATCAGACTAATTCGAAAGTTACTCTGAGAGCTTCAGAAGAAGCACTTATTAGTCTTCTGGGCGGTAGATCGGCTCCTGGGCTTAACCTCAATCGTTGAATTTATTTATTTATTTTTTTTTTAAAGTTGTTATCAGCTTTTAATTTTATTTTAGTTAAATGTTTTCATTTTTTAATTTTTATTTGGCTTTTATCTCTTTATCTTCCCTGTCTACCTTTCCTCCGAAAGTTGGCTACACTGTTTGAGTGCTTCAGTTCGAACGCCAAGTCAGTCGTTATCAGCCTTTGGAGCGATTCACTTCTTTTCCTGAAGACGAGGACACCGAAATATAGTAGTGAGTTCAGTGGTTTCCTTTCTATGTGTTCTTTTTTAAATTCTAGTTTATGTATATATATATGTATATATGTCAGTTTTCCTAACTTCAAATCACGCTATAAATGCCGACATTTTCATTTTTTTCAAAGTGTTCTTCATTGGCCAACGAAGAACAGAGGAATACGAAACTATTATAGATAGAAACGTACATAAAAAGCAAACGTAATATTTACGTCATGTGTTAGCATATAAATAAAAAAAAAGAAATGATTCCTAGAAAACAATTGAGACGAAACTTAAAAAAAATAGTTATAACATAAATAAGAAGAAAAAAGCGTATTCCTGTTACATTACAGGAATAATTTCAATTTTTTTTTTTTACAATTCATTAAACAGAAGAACAATTCTCAAATGGACAGATCATTCCAACAATCAATTAGGCTAACCTAGGAAAATATTTCTGTAAAACTTTAGAATATCAACTCACCTGACTAAACACAATTTATCGTACCATATACGTAGAAACACAATTCACTATATAACTTCTGTAACTAATGGAGGTTTGATATTTATCAAAAAATGATATACAAAAATAATATAACATAATACAAGTGCTTTTCCTTCTATGTTCGTTTTGTTCAATTGCTATAACTGTCTCAACTAAATGAAACGTATGCTCTTCATTGAATGCATGATTTTGCTTTAATAATAATAATGAGGAAGGTAAGTATGGTGTACTCTCTAGACGTACGCCCAGAGTTAGTCCATTTCAAAGCGTAGGTGAAGTGTTTGGTTGCAGTCATTCGGGGCAGGATAGTGGGTGTTTTGACAGCGAGAGGTGAAATGGAGTTGGGGACTAAGCTTAAGGTTTAATATTAAGCCCTTATTGTTACCTTAATTTACCTAACAACACAACAGTATTAGTTCTAAGGTTAGGATAGGTTGCAGGGGTAGTATAACAAGGCAATACACATAGCCCGAACATTGTCTGTTCGGCCACAACAGACACAATAAAGATTCACATTAAACGGACACAATGAAGGCAACACACATAGCCCGAACATTGTCTGTTCGGCCACAACGGACACAATGAACATTCTATATTGAGAGTAATAAATTTTGCCTAACTGAAGTATATTTAGAGTAGAGATCTTTAACGATTCCTGGCATCATACAGGCTCGTGTCCGACGGCTTAACAACTTCTCTAAGGGACGACAAGTTCAGATTTATTCACCACCCACGTGAATAACTAGAGGTCTAGAGTGGGAATTGACCCCCGGACCTACCAGGTCAGAGGCGAGCAGCTTGCGTTGTCAGTGGGCTAACCTGCCACCCACTATTAGGTCTTATGAACAAATAATAATAATTAACAGGTTTCTTTAAAAGGTACTCTATAGTTGTTTTCTTATTTCTCTATTGCAGAATATTCACCTAATTTCATGTAGATTGGAATATGTTCAATTTAATTCATCAAATAATTCACAGCAATACACTCACAGAAGGTTATCTCTCAATTTATGATTTTACATATAACCAAGAATAAAAGATAAAATACCACTATTTAACAATACATCTCAATTTAACCAATGAAAATAACTTCAAATAAATGAAACTTTATTAGATGATAATGTGAAAAAGATAAGCCTTACTGAATAAGAATGATTGGGTCGCCGCCGGTGAATAACAAAATGTTTGTTATTGGTTTGTCCCAACGCTTGCACATCCAGGCTTTCATCTTTAATGTTGTTCTAAAGGAGAAAATATGTAAACCCTTGAATAACACAATACAAACAAATAGTAAACGCCAATTTTCACTTAAACCTATTTTTTAAAAAAATAAAGGAAGAGATCTTTGAATATATTATAAAGAAACAATTTGCAAGTAAAATATTAACTGAATAGAAATTATAATTAACTATTTGTTATTAAGAGTTTTTTTTTAAGTATATTGGTATGAATTAGTGATATATTACATCGCTTGCAACCACCTGAGATTTTACGTAAACACAACACATTCTTAAAGGACTTCCTCATACAGCTCCCAAATACATAATTATTGATAACTATTAATTAGTAACGATAATTATTAGAATACAAGCCACTGGCTACACTGGCTTTATGCCTTTACTTTATTAACGTTGTTTATATTATTCAAATTTTAAATTCAAATGTATTTTTTTACATTTATATATAATACATATGCACTACTGTCATCGGCGAGCACGAAAGCCACTGGCTACCCTGGTTCTAATTTTTGAAACTAAATCATAACTTCCTTTTATTTATCATTATTCAGGTAATTAATAATATATATTATAATTTCATGTCTCTATCTCAACGAAAAATGGGTGAAAAAACAAACAAACTCACGAATTTTATTTATATAGATTAACAACTCAAACCGAAAAAGAGAGTACGGCCTTTGAAGGCCTAGAACTCAAATTGCCTTGTCACCAGTAGAGCTACTGGTATCATATGTTTTCAAAAACTTATATTTTGCAAATAATGCTCTTTCATTGGTAACTTCCCCAGTTTTATCAATTCTAATCAAATTTACATCTCTTTTGTTAAGAATCTTTAGTTTATTGTCTAATATTCAAACCAACGCAAACCAAGATTCCACTAGCTTCTGAACGGATATCATCTATCTACATTAATCATCAAGTAAACAACCAGAATCACACCGGTTTCAATCAAAACCTTATCAACAGGCTTTTAACGAAACACAAATACCATATTTTTTCCTTTATAAAGTGTCCCCTAAAAAAAATGTGTTTTTTTTTTAACCAGTTTGTAAACCAGCATTCACTAACATTTTGTACGTTTCTTCAAATTGGCGTATACCTCCAAACTTTACGATGGGTTGGCTCTACTACGCATATTACATATGCCAGAGACACTCCCAACGTACTATCACTGACACCTCCTTTCCTCCACGACATTCGGATTAATTGGAAGCAACCCGCAAAAGGTTAATAAATACAGCAGCTGTTCCCAATTTAATAATATAAATATTATAGTTATGGAAAAACTATATTTAGTTGTGTTGTTCAGTAAAACGTTTGTCGAACTCCCTGACGTTTTTGAAAGAGGACGACAATCATGCCAGCTCATCCCATACTTTAAATTTTTGACTTTTCTCGTAGTGTTTTTTTTTAAGTCTACAAAGTTGTGTGCAAGCTACTAACCTTGTCTTCGGAGATGGGTTTGAGCGTTGGGTCATCAGGAGAGGTTGGCCCTATTGGGCGTCTTCCTCTAGTCTCTTCGACTCGTAACTGAATACCAGCAAGACAGGCAGCCTCTTCCTTACTGCAAACTAGGTCTCCTCCAACCACCATCTGCAACAGCTGCAAACCCAACAACATAAGTACTTTTGTAATTAATAATTCAAAAATTACGAAGAATAATCAGGGGTAGTAATGAAGTGATTATGGGCCTGTAATATCCTCTAGCACTCATCTCCGACTTTCGCCCTTAGCGAGATTACCCTGTCAACCTGCTATATGCAGGGACAAAAGAAAGAGGAGGAGAACGTGACCAGGGGCTGGGCCTGACCTCCTTCTTCACATCCCTCCAACTTCTCAAATCTTCTCCTCTTTATTCTCCGAGCAACTCAGAAGGACATGCAGGACATTAGAGAAACTCTCTAAAATAGTAACTAAGCATGAAATTGGCATACAATTTTTAGAAATATATATATAAATAGCCAGCAGATCTTCTTTCAAACAGGTATTGTTGAAGTGAACCGCAGTCTCGCCATTCACGTGAATGCCACATTAACGATAAATATTGTGTGTATGTACGAGTATACATATTTATGAGGTCTGATACAGTATAAGAAAATAGAACTTGAAAATTGCGAAGTTTTTGAATCAAAAGAAACTTTCAAAATGATAAATATATATATAAGAAACTAAAATAATTTATTTACTCAGAGAATTTAGCAATGATTTGAATCAAGTGGGTCAGGCTGATAAGAAAGACAATAAATAAAGGAAGGGAAGAAGAAAGTAGATATCGGATGATAAGATTATGGCCAAGTAGAGAGATTTTAAGAAAAATAGAGGGTTTTCTTGGTGTCACTGAATAGGCATGTTTACAGAGAAAGCCGAAGGAGGATAATTGATGGATAGAGGGTAGATATCGGCGGAGGGGGTGATTTATAATGTCGATTGTTTCTTAGAGGAGACGCTTTTGGGGGTGTTCCCTTGAGACATCTCAGACGATCCACTACACGCAAGCAGACCATAAACAATGCAACCATTACTGCCTACTAGCGAAATTTCCCCAACAGTAATCTTGAGAATCGAGGAAAAAAGTATTCTTTTCAAATGATATGTTCTTCACATTTATTACCTAGTGATGTCTTTGATACGTTAACACATTCCTTTTATTGCCAAAAGGCGACTTTATGGTATGTTTGAAAAAAAACAACATATTATATCATGCATGCATACACAAATACACAAGTAGAAATATCACGATACAGACAACTTAACTCTTCAAAAAAAACCTGGTATGTTAGGTTTAACAAAACAACTAACATCGGCCAAAGCTTGATACCACAGAATGAGCATTTCTACTTTGGAAGTCGTAAATTTTGCCTAACTTAAGTATATTTAGTGTAAGGATTTTTAACAAGTACCTAACATAGTACAAGCTAGAGCACGAACGGCTTAACATCCACTCCAAGGGAAGAAACGACGTGAAGTAGAAAGAAAATAATAAAGCAAATAAAAGGAAGTAGAGTTTAGTGAAGTATTTTGTGGCTGCGATGTTTTATATATGCGAGCTACCAAAAAAATAGACCTCTTCAGAGAAGTTTCAAAATTTTCTACCTGCCTTTAAAGAAATAATAATAAAACTGCAAGAATTATACAAATAGTATGAATTTATTTCCTTTTCATTATTTTCTGATTATTAATATGTTCTTCTTTTAAGGTATTTAACTTTATATATAAAAACATACTTTACATTATGTTCCATATTTGTTTATATAAACTGTAAATTAGCACATAACGATGCAGGAGACTTACTGTTGTCTATATAAATGCAGAAATTAATTACAAAAAACGTGACTCTAAATTCAATGAAATAACTACACTGTAAAATATTAAATAAATAATATAAAACATTATTATCAATAAAAAATAAGAAAGATCTGAAGTATATTGAGGTAACTTACTCTTAATTAGATATCTTTCACATTATTTGACAACGAGTAACCAGGAAAAAAATTAGAAAATTTCCTTTTTATGTTAATTTGGGGTTATTTCTTATATATATATAAGTATGGATTGATGACGGTTTTTCTTATAAACAAATTTGATTAATGTTTACTTTGGCTTCTAAATTCAAAACTTTTATATTTGTAAGTTGAAATTGAACATTTTCCTTTGGGTTGAGGGAAGTTCAACAAAGAAATTATTATAAGTACAAATCAAATACATTTTTGCCATATTAAGTTTACTGTTCAGTTGGAATAAAGATAACATGTAAAACACAAATTTTCGATTTTCACAAACCAACTTCAGATAAAAACACAATAAAAATAAATAACTACTGTCTCTACATAGGGAAAAATAAGAATGTTTCAACAAAAACCTGCCAAGAGTGGAGGTTACCAGACTGTTCCTTAGCTCAGCAATTGTAAAAACTGAACTAAATAAACGGAATTCGTTTTGTATATATTTAATTATGCATTTATGTGCCTAATGTTTAAGCATGCCTAGTATCGGTATTTTTTTATATTTTGCGAATGAACATGAAAGCTCGTTAATTATTTTGCATTTTAAGCCATTGTGCAGTTCAATAGTTTGCAACTTTACTTGCTGAAGTAGAATACCATTTAACAAAATGAGTATAAATAATTGAATTTTGGGCTCAGTTAAGCAGCACTTGTTGATTAATCAGGCTTACACCTACATCGTCTTCTACAATTTTCCAGCTATTGGCAGACGCAGTTGGGGGAAGTATACTTGGCGCTTGTTTGGGCCAGTGAAGCGGATGCATTGGCACGCTTGGCGAGGTTTGCTCATAGGCGGTTTGGAGGCGGTTGTTGGGGGTGAGGCAGAGTTATCTTCTGCAGACCCGAGAGAGGGGTGACTAATGAATTGGAGATGTCGCCGATCAAGTGCCTGCTTCCAGGTGGTTGGTTGCCGTCGGTGAGGCGTGCATCATGACACTTTCATCTTCACCAAGTCTAATCCTCATCACCTGTGGCTTTCCTTAGACCAGTCTCTTAACTCGGAGTCTTACATCAATCATGTTTCAAAGTTATCGCATTGCCTCACGACTTATTCCTTCCCAGGCTAACCTATCGTGTTGAAACCAATTCATACCACTGTAATGTCAAACTCAAATCTAATCTTTATCACAAATCTATCTTTCAATTTTCAATTGTTTATTGCATATTCTTTATGCAATAACACAAAAGTTTATGTAAGTTTGAATTAAGAAAAACGATACCCTCTCATTTTGTACTTCTGTAAGTGGTTGATTACCGGCTTCAAACACTGATCATTCCATTAACTTATTTTTACTCTGTTTTACTTATTTATTACTATTTTTACTTGTCCTTGAAAATGGGAAAAGTCCGAAACGAATTAATGACACCATCTTTTTTTAATTTAAACAATATTTCTGAAACAACAGTTTTCAGAGCCTGTACGATGTCAGGTACTCGTTAAAGATCCCTACTCTAAATACACTTGAATTAGGCAAAACTTATGATTTAGTAATGTAGAATCACCCCTGTATTATGGTTATCTGATTATTAAAATGGGTTCCAAATAATAAATGAGCCACAATTTTCGCCCCTAGTACAGCAGTAAATGGTGGAAAGTTCTAAGTATAGCATTGCAAAAGAATATTAAATACATTTAAATTACTGATTAAAATAGTCACCACATCTTTATGATACAAAAACAGTAAACATGAACCTTGATTTGTTTGTGTTTGGTGTCAAATCTCGTTAAATCTATTTTTGACAGTTTTTGTTTTAATTTTCTATTTACACAGTATTCAGTAATTGTATTTTTATTTTATACAAAAAAATATGTGCCAATATGACAAACTGCAATTTCAGTTTTAAGTAAACGTTTACTGAACATTATAATGCCTGAGGAAGAAAACTACGTGATCGAAACGCGTTGTTTCTACCATTAAATTTTTATATGTGGAGACCATTTCATTAGATTTTTACCCTACAATGAGTAAATACCATATAATAACTGATTGCACTACGTTAGAATGAACCTCATTGATTTCTTTACTTAATTGAAGTGTAGAATACATGAACATAACTGATATTATATGGCTAAAAGGGGTAGAATTCAAATCAATTATAGGACAAAAAACCTTCAGATAAAAGTTCATTATTAAGGTTAGCTTTTCTTAACTATTATTAACGGTTAGTTTTTTTTTGTAATGCTGGGTAAATCAGCAGGCATAGCAAAATTTCGGAGGATAGATTTAAAGTGTCGTTTTAGAAGGTATGAACTCTTGACTAACAGTTGTTATATAAATGAAATAATATTACTACATCCATAAATATATTATTAAAAGAAAGAATAGCAATTTGTTGCCCCTTGTTGTCAAACAAAACTAAAATCACTATCATGTTAATATCCTTCTCACTATGACATTAACTTGAGCCTCTCTTCCAGATTTAATCAAGCATTGACTCAGCCTAAAAAAACTCCCCTTCCACGACTAATGATGAAGCTCATTTAGGCCAAGTGGAATTTTCAATCTTATTCTTTAAGACTATTTCTTAGATTATCTTTTTTTTTTTGTCTTGTGATGTTCATAAAGAAGTAGGAGATATAACAAAGAATTTGAAGAATGTTTACTTCTTTACTATAACATAATGACAAAGTGTTTTATTGCGTGTGATGAATAAAAATAGACTGATAGTTCATTATAAGGCATCTAATGAATTAAAAAAGAATAATACAAAAAACATATTGTTATTAATTAAACGATATAATTTATTTATTACCTAAAATATATCATAAATTAAAGAAAAAATCTATGGAAAATGTTTTGACTAATATATGTATCATATACATTCACACATACACACTCTCTGTCACCCTCTCCTCTCTTTCTCTCTCTCTCTCTCTCACACACACACACACACACACACACACACACACACACACACAGACAGACACACTCCGTACGAGTATATATATGTTACGCTTTATAGCGGATCATAAGGAAATAATAAACATCATCATGTAGGGTTACTACTCGCAATGGAAAACAAAAAAAACCACACACACACACATATCCCTCCCCTTCTTTCCTCTCTCTTGATGTATATAAATATATATAATAACTAGCTGATCTACCCGGCTTTACCCGGGAAACACTTTAATTCCAACTCTAATAATAAATTACATATAACGAAAAGAACTTAAATTTTCTATAGTTCCTTTACACTTAACTTTTTTCAGACAAACGAAATTAATACAGAATTAAAATTGCAGATTACGCAATAAAGATATATTCTAACACTGATTATAAATTGCACACATTGTCTAATACAATTGGTAGTTGATAGATTAGATTAAACAAATAATAACAAGAATATTTTTGCTGAACAATACATCATGAAATGTTGAAAGAAGTCTTAGCTCATTAAATGTGATATGTCTTATCTGTTAAATATATTGACACGAATTTTAAACCCACAAATCGTTTCAATTAGGAGTCAGTTAGTTGAAGATGCTAAACCATATCACATTACATTTCATTCAATAATTTGAATTTGAAGACTTCACATAGTTTTAAATGTTTAATTAAAATTATACCAGTAACCAAATTGTAAATATTTTGATGAAATATTATTTGTTTATAAAGAAGCATTGTATTGAAAAGTGTCAATTGAGTTCTAAATGTTAAATTCTGCCTACATTTTTCATTATGTAATGTTAAGAGTTATTATGTTAAGAATTGTATTTATACACACGAATACATACAGTGATTAAGTCTTATATATGTACATTTTGATTTGAATATTTCTAAATCAATTTTTTATGCTGTATATATTCCCTTATAACTTTTACTGATTTAGACATTCAAAAACGTCTTCAAGTTAGATGTCATCGATATATATAATAACTTTTATATAACTCATTATAATTTATATATAACTCATTTTGCCTATATGGAGTAGTGGCAGATACTAATTACTAATAATTAAATATTTTAAACAAACGAATTAATCAATCAGGAATAAATAAAGAAGCCTTACATGCATTAAACTTAAACAAAATACGTTAACTACCCTTTTAAGATTAAAATTAATGGTTCAAATACTATCATTATTATCGTAATGCTATCATGCATACTTAAAGTTAATAAGTTATTATTTAACACATAACTTTCTTTAATGCTTAAAGCAAGTTAAACAATTAGATATGAAAAGTTAATGGTAAACTATTCTAATAACTAAAGCATGACACAGAAAAAAGAATAAAAAGCACACTCACAGAATTCACAAAGCATGACATAGAAAAAAGAATAAAAATCACACTCACAGAATTCAATATTTCGAACTGTTGTTCGTCATCAGGAGTAGACTAGAAGAGAGGACGAAGTGAGAGAAATCTCCCCACGTCGAAGGACGGAGCGCGAATATGTATACATAAATATATATTTTATTGAAAATGATCACAGTTTCTGCATTCACGACCTTCTTGTTAACACATTCTAACCTCCTGGCTATTTTCCTTATTGTAGTAGGTAAACTATAAATTAGGTTCTCCAATGACATTTTCAAGTAAATAGGTCCAATGAACGAAAGAAATTTAATAACATGATCTAAATGTATATTTACCATACATTAATAAACGAGCTTTCAACATTCATATGTCTATATATAGAGTCTTCATAGAGTCTATATATACAAAGTCTATATAGAGAAGATCTGCTGCCAATATAAACCAGCATAAATATTTATAATTTATATATAAACTATATTGACGCAAAGAACACTCAGAAATGAAAGAGAAACTCACTCCTATATTTCGATGTCCTCTTCATCAGGAAGATAGAAGCGATTCGCTCCGCAGGTAGACAACGACTCAACGAGTTTTATTTCTGAGTGTTCTTTGTGTCAATATAGTTTATTTAGTTCGTGGAATCGTTTCATTTAATTGGAAACTGTTCACCGCCTTTGACGTTTTGTTGTTGCGGCCTAAGCCACTTGCGTTTCCTGTGCTTATCTCTCCTTCCTTACCAGTGTGTTGTACCTTTCGTGTGTGTTTTGTCCTTTCTCTCTTATTTTTACGCCCTAATTTCCCTCTATCTAATATATTTTTCTCTTTTATTCATATTATTACTTTTTATTGTTAATTTGTTTTGTTACCTATTGTTATGTTTGTTTATTTTTTTGTTTTGGTGTTTTAATTGTGATATAATTTTTTAATTGCCTATTTGAATTTTTATTATTTTTTATTCGTTATTGTTTCATTATGAATAATCCGATTGGGTTTTGGTTACATGAGGTTGACTACCTATCTCATAAAATTGTAAAATGTTTTGTTCATATTGAGTATATCTCATATTGTTTAAACCTGAACATACCGCCTAACAGTCTTGCTTTGAAGCAAAGTGTTAACAACACAGTAGTGTTCATTTAGACTACAGTTGTTGTTAATATCCACATCTCATTTTTCTTTGTAAAATAACTTGTAATGTAATACTTAGTTTTTCTGTTTCAAAATTTATACTTCTGCCTATAAAAAAAAAATTTAAATAAAGAGCAAAACGTTGGCAATGAAAGTTTAATTTGAACCTGAAGAACTGACCGAGTCCTGATAAACTTTAGTTTTGTATATATAAATATATATATTTAAAACCAATTTGTGTGATTCCTTTTATATGGGTTTGACTTCCACCAAGCTAAGCCTGCGTATGAATAATCACAGGTAGTCCGTTAGTAAACGCAGTGACCTTCCCGTTGCTACCCATGCCAGTTCTAACGGACTCAGTTTCAATGTTTGTTTCCGTGTACAGGTCTTGAGGTAGATTAATGAGACTGCTTCGAAAGTCACACTGATAACTTCAGAAGAGCACTTATTAGTCTTCTGGGGAGATAGATCTGCTCCTTTAATACTTTATTTTATTTTAGTTTTTTTACTTAGTTCCATTTTCATTCGTTTAATCTTGTTTCCCTTTTATTTTTTATCTTCCTTGTCTCCCCTCCCTCCCTCCGAATGTTGGCTACACTGTTTGAATACTTCTTTTTGAACGCAAGACACTTGTTTGTCAGCAAAAAAATTTCTATACGGTCCATTCGGTAGGCACATTTTGGAAAGACAGGAAGTGTTGACATTTATCGGCAGGGTTAATTTTTGAGTAGGAAGCATAACAGATATCAGGATTGATTAAACGATAAGTCTGACAGTTACGACGTCCATGCAGAAGCACATTCTCATCCTCATAAAGAGATTGCAGAAATATGCGACGAAACACACTAAATGTTGTGGTGGTTTTCGGTAAAAAATAGAAGAAAGTTTACTGAATATTGAAGAAATATAAAAGAAAGAGGTGAATATAAGAAAAAACTCCTTAATAGCAGAGCCCAACGTATGAATTGCAGGCCAAGAAGTAGTTATAAAAAGGTGGACCCGCTATGATCCCTCTTAGGCCTGGAGCCATTCTGTTTTTTGAACATTACCGTAACTGTATATGAAAATGGACACTAATTGTCTCCGTCCTTTATTTTCAGTGAAATTCACAATTCTGTGCCTTTGTCTGAAATAAGACTTTGTCTTTATTTCATAATAAAAATGTTAATAATTTTTTATTATAGGGAATAAAACATTAAACTAGCTATTTATTTGGTTTCAGTTGTCACTTGTCTTGTTTGTATATCTTAATTTTATTCAAATATCTATATGTCAAAATAATGTTAAAAGTAAATTATTAATAAATTTAATGTAATTATCCATAATAGTATTAGTGCGCTAGAAGGCCGCAGATAATTAATCTCGAACCCGAACAGTCGGGGCTTTAACCCTGCTGCAAACTTTAACAATTTGGTGAAGGGAACGGAACAGTTCTAGACACTGATCTGAGTGGTTGTATCCAACGATCAAACGAAAAGACCGTAAGGGCTGACGGTTTAACCCGCGAAGGGTTCTATTTCTACTCTATCTATCTATCCATAATAGTAGAAAAATTAATATTTGATGATAATTAGATCCATCTAATTACATAATTACTCATAACATTTACCACATTTATTTTATGCAGTAACTTACCTATAGTTATCGTTATTTATTTCACATGCTATAAGTATTACTACATTTTTGCTAGAATTTACAAATTAGTCAGCCAAGTCAAACCAGTTAACTAACGAAAGTGTTTACGGTCATTTTGATGTTTTGTTATAGAAATATTGAGTGTAGAGCGCTCCAGATATTTTTTTTACGAATTTCGTGAAAAAAAGTAATGTTTCCAGTGCGTTATCAGAAGGAATAGTAAAGTATTTTGTTAAACTTTTGTTCAAACCATGAATAGTGTTTGAGTCCTTTCTCTGTAAGTAGTGAACGTGCAGGCTCCACAAGATTCTTTATCACAAAATTAATCAACTAATGTGCTTTGATTTCAACAAATGAGCTTTTGCCTGTATGGAGTTTGTGAGTTCCAGTAGTTTGCCGTGTGTGCGAGTATATATATATATATATATATCAATGATCAAACCACAATAAGTTGGGTTTTTGACTCTGACGAAGACCGCTTGTTACGGTTGAAAGATCTTAGTCTTGTTTTCCTATTTCTTATTGTGGTTTGATCATTGATTGTTATTTCACGTGTTTATGTGAAAGCTTTATATATATATATATATATATATATATATATATATATATATATATGTGTGTGTGTGTGTGTGTGTATGTGTATGTGTGCGTGTATAGGTGATGTCGCCCCAGAGTTAACACAATCCTGTGAATATCTCCAACACATACACGAAGATTGACACCTGCCACAAACTCGATTCATCCCCCACACAAAATATTTCTGAATTATAATTTCATTATTTCACCATTGACCTCTATTGTTCTCACCCTCTGTCTATTGGAGAATATATCAATAACTCATTGCCACGACTTCTCTGTTATTGACAAAAGAGATAATGAAGAACTAAATCAATTCAACTCAACTTTATTTTCTATAGAATGCAAATATCTTTTTTTTTTTAAAAAAAAACTCAGGAAATGCAAACTTACAGCAATAACTTGATCTACGCTAAAGATATTGTTATTTATAAATCAGAAACATGTTTTCTCAAATATGAATAAATAAATATAAATAACTTCCTGTTATAAATTTAAATTTGTTATGTATCCTTTGTTAATGTTCCTATATATTTTTTGTGAGTTATATTATTTTTGATTTGTTTATTCAACTTATTTCATCTATTCTTTTTTTTTCTAAGGAAAACCTGCCGTTGTGTTTCCAGCGTGCTTGGTGGCCCATTCTCTTTTCTTCTGAAGACGGATCATCCGAAAATTTGAGTTTATAAGTCTGTCTCTTTCTCTGTGTGTTGCTTTTCTTTGTTTTTGAATTGATATATATATAAAGGATTTCATATAAACACGTGAACTAACAATCAATGGTCAAAAAACAATATGAAATGGGAAAACAAGACTAAGATCTTTCAACCGTAACAAGCGCTCTTCGTCAGAGTCAAAAACTCAACTGAAACATATTTTCTGCATCTTGTGTTTCAGTTGGATTTTTGACTCTGACGAAGACCGCTTGTTGCGGTTGAAAGATCTTAGTCTTGTTTTCCCATTTCATATTGTGGTTTGATCATTGATATATATATATATATTATTAGGAGTTGGCATAATGCTTGGTCATGGTGAAGAAAACGTACAGCAAGTATGAAAGGAGCATGAGGATTAGTCGGGAATATATAATGGACTGATGCTTTATCTGGTCGAGATTGCATGCTTAGTTGAAAGACTTAGTCATATTTTAATACATTTGGCCGAGAGGGAAGTTTCATAATTTATATGGCAGGGCGGTAACGAAAGCACAGGCCAAAGAGCAGGGGATAGATTAATTAATTCTTAATGCGGTTGGTTATTTGATACCCCCTCTCCTCATAAACCTTCCATCAACCACTAATGACAAATATAGTTGTAATTTGCAACGAACTTTATCCTTTTAGGAAACTCTCTTTCATTATACATCCCATTTTAATTTAGTAATTGAACATAAGAATTATTGAATTTTTATGACCATCTACTTCATTAAACAATCGAACTACATTCACTATTAATCTTAGCACTAAGTTTAACTCAAGTAATCGTTTAACTAAGTCATTGTAAGTAATTTTTTATATTTACAAAAAAAACATATAAAATTGTATAAGATATTATTCAGTTTAATAAACAAGGGCTGAATGTGGCTAAAGGCAGCATGGTGATGGCCAGTAATGGCTACTGTACACCTGTTGTTGGCATCTTGATCATGATTACACATTTTTAATGAAATATTGTAATTACTATTCATATTGTAAATTTATCGTTCTACAAGCTGCTGGTCTACTGTCGTACGCCCCTAGTGATGCCATGCAGCCCTACCACAGGTTGCATAGGCTTTATTTCCACAGGTTCATTAATAACAAGGGCTGCAAAGGCTATTGACCTTATCTGCAGCTGAACAGGGTCAGTAGGACCATTGGTCCGGAGTTGGATCCGAAAATCTTAAAACAAGCCGGTACTATAGTCGGCGGGAGCATCTGGAGGGTTTACTCTCCAGTCCGCCTCACAGGTCGGACTCACAGTGGTTGTTAGTTCTCACCCAAGTTGGGTAGATCCTTGTGGTCGCTGAGTGAGAAGCAGTAACTTCTTGGGAGGATGCCTGCTTAGCATACCGGGGAACTAGAGACCCCAGTACCTTACCAGTGGGAACTAAAAAACTCCCCATAATGAGGCCCTGATGGGGTAAGAGGAACTATCATTGCAAGCCCTGGTACCGGGGTATCGGGTATTGTCTTGTTCGGAGAGGCACGATCGAATTCTTATGAATCCTATATTAGTCCTTAAACTGTAAGGTATATGTAGGTATGCCTGGCCAGTTTAGTCTACTGTCATTTACTGAAGCCTATTTTTAGTTCTCCTTTCACACTATAGGCAGAAAAAGCTTAAGAAGTAAACTACGCGTTCAAAGCGGATCGTTTAGTTAATAATGCTTGTTTCACTAGAGATTGGATATTTAAATTCCGTGTACGTCACATAACGTAAACGAGTTTTTAATGTTTTGAATAGGCAAGAGATTTAATGAAAGGCAAGACGAGTAAAGAGAGAGAAACTACAAACACGGAAAAGATCAATGAAGGATAATGATGAAGAAAGAGCTGAAAGTGTAAAGAAAGGGACAAACAAAAAAGAAGAAATAAGATCCTGCTGACGACCACCAGGTCGTGAACATCAGGGTAGACCTTGCATCCTCGTTGGTCAACGAAGATTCCAGTTAGAAAACATTAGTTCAACACGACTGCCGAAGCTGCCACAAAATGTAGGCTTGATCAGCAAGCCATAACGCCTGCTTGAGGCTGTTCTAGATCCATTCGTCTGTAACATCTTGGTGTCATTTCCACAAAAACACCCAAATTCGTTTGTTATCCTCTAATCAATCATCTTTAAACCCTTATCCTGAGCTGGTGTGATGTCTCCTATTGATAATTTCAAGCTTCTTTCCCACGCCTTACCTTAAGAATTGTCTCTTCCTCTTTCACTGTTTTACAGTTTTTATCAATCTTCTTTTTCCTTGAAGCACAATCTATTTTGGTCTCAGGTAGCCACATGAGACTGTCTATTAAAATTGTCGCTCTCCATAGATGATGGTCAATACATGTTCTCTCTCATAACGAGATAAGGATTTCCCAAATAAATATAACATTCAGCTTATTAAGGTGATTTCTATTTTCTACTATCAACTAATACGGGTTAATTTCCAATCAAGTTATGAAGTAATTGAACGAGCATATTTGACTTTTACTTCACAACCATTGATTGAAATCTGTATATATATATATACATATATGATTAAACCACAATAAGAAACGGGAAAAAATCTTTCAACCGTAACAAGCGGTCATCGTCAGGGTCAAAAGCCCAAATGGTATATCCGGCGTTGCCCGTCTATGGGCGGTTATGAGCAGTAGATCCAAAAAAAATGTACCCTGGTCAAAATAAAAATACCGTAGGCAGTTCCCCGAAAAAAGTTATATAAATCTATTTGTTTCTTACATATATCATTGATATATCCTTGATTGTCATTGTAGGGTAAAACGTTAATGCAATAATCTCCACATATACAAATTTAATCGTATAAACAACGCGTTTCGAACATGTACTGTTCTTCTTCAGGCATTAACTAAAAAATACAATGTCATCAGAGAGTTGTCTATAGTAAAAAGTAAATATAGTAATAATTGATTGCACTACCTTAGAATCATTGCTTGTTATTTCATATCTTTATGAGAAATCTTATATATATATATATATATGTATATGTATATAAAAGATTTCACATAAACCCGTGAAATAACAATCAATAATCAAACCACAATAAGAAATGGGAAAGCAAGACTAAGATCTTTTAACCGTAACAAGCGGTCTTCGTCAGTCAAAAACCCAAATGGTTGGTCCCATTTCTTATTGTGGTTTGATCATATATATATATATATATATATATATATATATATATATATATATATATATATATATATATATATTGGTATACTTTGGGAGCAGACCTTTTTTTAAACATACCTCATTAAATATCTTATATTGGTATACTTTGGGAAATTTTGTAGCAAACCTGTTACTCATGTTTATTAAGGTAGTGTTTTTTAAAAGTATATTTTATTATTAGTTATGTTTGATAGAAGTGATGTAATTGTTATTGTAAATAAGTATTTATTAGAATTGTTAAAAAAACCTTGTATATAGAATCCTTGAGAATGGTCAACGCAGACCGAAACGTCGGACATATGTAATATGAAAAATACATTTAAAGATAAAAAAATCGGTGAGTTAATTTATATGATACCACAAAGATGGAAAAGTAGCATTCGAAACCTTGAAAAGGTATGTAGGAAACATACTAAACTTAATGTTGGCAAGATATTTAATGAGATATATATATATATATATATATATATATATATACTAAACTAATGTTTACCGGGATTCGGTCAGATCTTCAGGTCTTCAAATTAAACTTCATACTTCAAATTAAACTTTCATTGTCAACGTTTTGGTCTTTATTATCATAGGCGTACAAAAACAGAGGAAATATAAGAAATAATACAATCATTCAAAAATCAAACATACAGAAAAGTGCAATTAGTTACAATTAAGAAAATAATTAAGTAACTAATTGCACTTTTCTGTATATTTAATTTTTGAATGATTCTATTATTTCTTATATTTCCTCTATTTTTGTAGGCCTATGAAAAAGGTTTTAAATAAAGACCAAAATATTGGCAATGAGAGTTTAATTTGAACCTGAAGAACTGACCGAGTCCTGATAAACTTTAGTTTTGTTTCTATTCCACAGTTGATACTTTTATATATATATATATATATATATATATATATATATATATATATATATACGGTACTGTTTTCTTGACCACAAAATATTAACAAACACTTTTACTTTTTCTCGGAGTTTGGTCAGGGTAAATATATGGAATCACCTTATATTTACCTTATCACCTTATATATTTAGGGTAAATATATGGAAACGTTGGCAAAAAGTCGATTCCATATATTTACCCTGACCAAACTCCGAGAAAAAGTAAAAGTGTTTGTTATGTGTATATATATATATATATATATATATATATATATATAACATAAAGTTTTTCTGTCTGTACGATATAGAAATAAAACTTGAGACATTTAGTTAAAAAGAAATATATAGATTTATATAATTTTCTTCGGTATAGAACTGCCTACCGTATTTTTATTTTGACCAGGATACTTTTTTGGGATCTACTACCCATAAGAATAGTAGATCAGCTAGTAAATAATAATAATAGTAATATTATAAAAAATAAATCATAAATAAGAATAGCAATACAGAACATCACTGTTAAAATTTAATGGCTGAAGGTGAAAAATGAAATGGATAGAAATGTTGGTTTCTGACATCATAGATTCGACGAACTGGAAACGACACGCACAACACACACCACATCATTATAACGTCCATTTACGTTGGTATCAGATAAAATATATTATTATAAAAAGTGGTCAATTCGGAAAGAAGAAATGTATTATATAACAGTTGTCTGAGATCACAGTGAAATGTAGGACTTGCAGAGTGAAGTAGTTAGAGAACTAATGCAGAGGGAGAAAGAGAGAGAGAGTGTAGAGGGCGTGGGAAGGAAGGGTCTGAGGTTTGTACAACACCACTTGTTACTCACAGAAGCTCCCTCGCACCATCTTGGGACTGAAACATGTCTCAACTTCACAAACCATTTCGACCCTATTACTTTGCCAACTCTCAACTTACTTACAAATTAACCTTAAAAAAAAAAGAAAAAGTCATTCAACTACTTTTACTTAGGAACAAAATGTCAATCGTAATTAATCCAAAAATGTTGCATCTAAACTTACTCACTTTATTAGATTTTTTTTTTTTTTTTTTATAAAAGCGAAAAATTTCGAAGATGGGTGACAGCCGAAACCGGTCGGATAGCTACAGCAACAGAATACGACGTAAGACGGTTTGTCCTATTCCTAATAATAATAATAATAATAATAATTTACTTATTACTCTTTATTTACGTATTATAATAATTTACTTAATAAATGGGCCACATTTTCCACTCTGAGGTCCGAAATTAACTAAACTCCTAACAGTTTGTTAAAACACATGCCTTTAAGGGACTGATCTATTTTATCAAACTTGACCAGCCGGTCAGTATTGATAACAAACATGATTATTAAACTTTGGATACCATAGGATTATTTAATTAATATTTTAAGTAAAAACACGGTTTATAAATTAAATAAGCATACTTAAAAAAAATTAATAAATAAATAATAATAAAGAAATTAATAAATTTATGAATCAAAAACCACTATAGAATTATTTATTTCATGAAGTAGCAGCCGTTTATAATATGAGAAAGTTTACATGTCTCGAGGTGATTCATGTGTAAGTATTTTCTGCCTGGAAATAGGTCACAAAATATCTGTAGAATCTGAAGGTATGGCAGGTAAAAACACATAGTGCGTAACAGTCCTTATAAACAAGTCGGTACATATAAAGTCATAATACACAAAATATAAACCTATTAAGATTGCAATTTTGTGTTGTAAAATGTCTACAATGGTTTGTTAACGTATTTTGAAGAAGTTTATCTTTAATCCTATATTATTGTTTAATCTTACGTGTTTGTATTTGTGTGTGTTTGTTCGTGCGTGTGATCGCATATACAAGGCCAAAATTAGCAACCGAAATTCCATGAATTACCCCCAATGCAAGCAAGACCTAAATCAGGTTAATCCGAACTTTTCATCACGTCGAACAATTCTAACAATATTTTTCCTCTTGTTAAGCCTTATAAAAATATTGAAAGCAATGTATATTTTCATATTGAGGGCAACAACATATATTTTTGATAACCTGAATAGAAATTCAATCAAAGCATTTTTCTTTTCAACATATAATGAAATTCCTGAATTACTGCACGATGCAGATAAAATTATAGATGTATGATAGTTTTTTCCAGGATTGTTATATTACATTTGCCATAATGCCTCAAAAAGGAATATTTTTTTAAAATGTAGCCAGAAAGATATTCATGTAAATGTCTTACCTACCAGTTTACTTCTTCAGAATAACACAATAATATGTTATATGGTAGCATACCTCTTCTACAAAAATGTACAACATTTTTTGTGCAAACAAAATTGAAAATAACATTTGTAGATGTAGTAGTTTTGTTTGCACTTTGAAATTCACTGACCAGTGACATCAGATAGTCAATTAAATACAGAGGTATTTAAATATAGTAGGTCGAAACAAATATTTGTATTTAATCAATAGGAAGCATGTTTCTTTCATATATATATGAAAGACCAATCCACAATAAGAAATGGGAAAACAAGACTAAGATCTCAGTTGGGTTTTTGACTCTGACGGAGACCGCTTGTTACGGTTGAAAGATCTTAGTCTTGTTTTCCCATTTCTTATTGCGGTTTGATCATTGATTGTTATTTCACGTGTTTATGTGAAATCTTTTTATCGATATATATAGTCATTATGAAGCTTAAACGGCAGTTTAATTACATTAATGCAATGTAATGAATGATAATAACGAGATAATCTCTCATTATATAATTAATTAATTAATTGAGTTATTAAATTGTAGGTGACTCATATTATTAAACAATTTAATTGAGGCAATGAAAACTATAAACATATTAATTACTGTCGTTTGGTTTTTCAACACCCACGCTTATAAGGCTTTCAGGTTTTAGAGCTGTTCTAGGGGCGAAAATTGTTGCTCATTTACTATTTGGCTCCCATTACCTGACATATGAACTACTAAAATTAAGCCTTTCTAATTCATTAATATTTTATTTAATGAAATATAACACTTTTCTACTTTTGAATTGTTTAATCCCAAACGAAACTTGTTCGTTTTTGTGTATATGTTTGATCCTACGTTCTCTAATTGGGTTAAAAATAATTAGAATATTCCTATCAGATACAGCTGATTTTTATCAGTATGTTTTGTAACATTCAAAAATTTAAAAGAAGTTGCAGAGCACCCCATTGGCCTACGTGCTCGTCTCTTTATTCGTAAAACCAGGGTTCAATACCTACACTGGCTCTCAATTTATACTGAGGAATATCTTATTGGATGTATTACAGAAATTTCTGTAGATTAATTTTACATTTTTACAAGTTTTTGATGGACATATCAAAGAAATGTTTTATTCACAGTTATTCTCTGTTTAATAAATAGTAAATTTATGTTCCTTATTAATATATAAATGAAGAAAGTGAATTCAAAGGAGCCTAAAACATGTAAATTATAATACAATAAATATAATTTTATTAGTAAAAAAAATTAACTATCTCTTAAAAAGCTATTTTAGCTTATCCATTCTGATATGTCAGTAAAAGAAGAGTGGTAACGTGTATTCATCAGGAATGGTAGATCCGGGGTTCAATACCCCACTCTGGAGTTATTGAACCCCGATTTATTCCGCAGGGGGGTGAAAATGTGAACACCCCAGTTCCTTGGGCAGCACTTACGACTTTCCAAGCCTGTACAACGTCAGGTACTCGTTAAAAATACAGATACAGAGATACTCTATTCTAAACAGACTTAAGTAAGAAAAATTTAGGACTCTCAATGTAGAATCAATCTTCTTTGTGTTGTATCACAAAGAGCCAATGTTCGGCCTATGTGGTTTACCTTGTGGGACTGCCACTGCATCCCAACCTAACACATTTCAGTAAAGACATGAATTAGAGTCTCCACAAATAAATGTTTTTTAATAAAACAAAGTCTTTCGGACATATAGTGTTCTTTATCAGGTTTACATCAGAATTTGAATTTTAGAAGAGATGGCTGGTAACTGAATTGAAGAATATATATGTTGGGGTGGTTTATGGAGGTGAGAAAAAAAGAGGCAAAACATCTGAAAAGTGAAAAATTGGCAAGGCTCACAACGACTTCTCACACTCCACTTCACACACAGTTCTGGGAAAAATTCAATTACACAAACAAAATAAAAAAAAATGATCAATTTTCGTTTGCTATTCAAACTTGTTTTTCCCTCGTTACAAGTACTTGTTAAAGATCCCTACTCTAAATATACTTGAGTCAACAAAATTTAGAACTCGCAATATAGAAAGTTCTCATTGTATTGTATGACAAAGATTCAATGTTCAACACATGTGTCTTCTCTCGTGAGACTGCCACTGCAACCTAACCTAACATAGCCTAACTCTTACAATCTCCACATTTGTAATTCACTTAAAAGTGCTTTCTCATTATTTTTATTGCCAACGTAAACATAAAATAAAACAAGAAATACGTGTTCCAAATACGTTGTGTTTTTAAAAAATACATTTATTTGTAGAGATATTGCCTTATGCCTTCATGAGTATTTTTTAACTGGTTGCACTAGTTTTGCATTCTGTTTTAAAATAAACAATTTTTTTTGTTTTCAACTATTTTTGAATATAATAGACTTCGACTTTATAGCATCAGAAGCGTCCAGAATCTGTTTGCCAATAATATTTCTGCAGAACCAAAAGCATACTCGTATTCCAATGAAGTACTTTCGGATGCAAGTGACAGAAAAATGATTGTTATAAAAAGACAGGGTGTAAAAAAAATCAATAACACCGAGAGAAAAAAGAAAAGGTCTGCATATCTTATGAACAGATTTATGCAGTCATAGAAAAGAAAAAAAAACCGCTGACCAATAGAGATCGTATTTTGTGAAAAATTCTGATGGTCTTCTCATCAAAACGAGTAGGTTTCACCGTTTTATTTTGACTAGGAAAGCATATCACGAAAAAATGCTTTACTTCTAAGTGTTTTCATTACAACTTTTTACACTTACGAGCATTTTTTTTATTTTTTTTTAGTAGCGTAGTAACGATATGTCATCTACGAATTGAAATTCCATTTTTAAGAATTTCATGAATAATGAATACCTACAATCTAACTCTTTATGACTACTCTTAAAATATTTTGATATCTTTTTATAATCTAATTGAAACATAATACAACTAAAACAAAATAAATTTATAATGGAAATAAAATTAAGTTAAACAACGAAAATCGTTCTTAATTATTTCAGTATATTGCATACTATTTAAAATAATGCAAACTGTTGTTGTAGTAGTAACAGTAATTAGTAGTAATAGTGAATTCTGTAATCTAACTGAAATGTAATGAATGCTATTAATTAATTATTAATATTTTTTTAAAACCCATATCCTAGCGGGTTAAAAACGTCATCCCTTTACGGTCTTTTTGTTTGATCGGTAATTTTACATTGGGAGTCCTAAATTTTGCCTAACTCAAAGGTATTTAAAAGGAGGGATCATTAAAGAGAACCCGATCGTACAGGCTCGGGACCGTCGGCTAAACGTTCTCTCCGAGGGACGACATGCTCAGATTTATTCACCTCCTGCGTGAATAAATCGAGGGGTAAGGTGGGTATCGAACCTCGGACTACCAGCCCAGAGGCGAGTACGTTAACCATTGAACTAACCTGGCCCTCTCATCAATATTAGGTTAAAGAAATGAAGTTGTTCTTAATTATGTCAGTACACTGGATACAACTTGGGGAATATACTTGCGTAAGAATATTACAGAGCACACTTTCACAGTGAATGCTGTTGTGCTAGCAGCAATTAGTAGTAATCCTGATACTCATAATATGTAGGAATACTTCGAATAGTAGTATCTGAGGTGGATACTCAAATTATAACTCGACTATTTATAACGACCAATGAGAATAATAAAATCCCATCCCAACCAAACAAACTTATACAATGTATATTTCGAAGAAGTACTTCACCACAATCTCTACAGGATTCGTTTGGTCCTATAACACTCTCATAGAATGATGAACACCCAAAGTATGCTTGTAAAACGGCGACGAATTTAGATTACCCTCACAGACCAGACTAAGTACCACAGGTATTTACTCACTCACCTCACATATAGGACAGAACAGTGAGTTCAGCAATAGTAATCCTACATGATGGAACATCTAGCTATAGCTGCGTGTTGGAACATATAGCTGTAGCTACGTGATTGAACAGCTAACTATAGCTACGTGATGGAACTATGACACACCTGTATGAAAAATTATTTCCCGGTCGTTGGCATACAGGTGTTTATATTTATATTATTTTCAGAGTTAATACTTAATGAAAAAATGTTGATTATTCGTAAATTTGGAAATGAATGCTCCTTTATTATAAAGTTTTGATGAATTTATATTGTACAAGTTTAATAAACTAAGGAAACATCAATATAATAGTTAAGCAAAGATTTGAGGTATTTGGTAACATCAATAAAGGTTTCAGTTTATTTTCGAAACCAAAATTACTTGCGATATTTGTTAATTAAAACTGAGTCAATTTAAATAATGATAGAATAGGTATTTAACTAATTACTTCATTGATATTACCAAATAATTGGATTTGTCCTTTTAATGAACAACAGGTTTTGCATAACACACTTTTCCGTTCAAAAGTTCTTGATAGCAGGTTGTAAGAACGACTGGCAGTAATATCTCTCCAGGCTAGCTAAAGAATAGGATATTACTAATATTGGAATATTCTTCTATTTATTTCTCATGATTAAACAATCTTTGTGTTTGTCAAGAAACATCTGATTTGTTTTAGTTTTTGTAAAACTGAAAATAATTTAGAGCACGATTTTTAATATTTTTCCTATACTGTGTAAAACTTGCCTGTACCCATTCTATTTGCAATAACTTACTTATATAGAGAGTTTTTAGTACTCTCTTGTGAATTAAAACAAAATATTTGAATCCCCTGACAGATATGGTAGACTTGGGTATTGCTATAAATAGTGTTTTACGTCTCAAAAACCTTGTAGGCAATAAAAAGGCACAAAAATGTCATTCTATTTCAAATTATTTAATTTAATTTATGAATCTTTTGGAAGTATGAATCTCAATACCTTGCAGATATTTCATGAAAATTATTATTTTTGTAAAATATACTTTCTTCTAAGGTAGTGCAATCAGTCATTGTGAAGTATTTACTCACCCTAAGGAAAAAAAGTTATTCAAGTAGTCTGCACATATAAAAGTTTACAACTCTAAACAATGCGTTTTAAACACGTAGTGTTCAGATTATTAAACATCTATACCTGGAAATTATTTTAATAACTGTTTTACCCTACAATATACTTTCCTTCTTATAATCTCCATGTAATTGATTATTTTTTATATGTATCTTTGAGCATGAGATAAATATCAGGGGCTTTGAGGTTCGGTGAAATTTCTTAGGGGTACGGAGTGAAAAAAAAAATTTGGGAATCACTGTGCTCTACTATTTTTTGTTTAGTCGAGTGTTTTATATCACTCCAGATATCCTATTTTGTAAGAAGGTACGAATATCATTTAGACAAGTTATTAATTATATACATATATTATATATGAAAATAATATATTAAGTAAAATGGTATAACATTTAACTGTACATCAAAATAATAAATTTTCATTACTGATTGATAAAATAAATTTTAAAAAACTTGATTGTACAGAGAACAAGTTGTTATTCAGAGATCTTGCAATCAACACTTTTACCGGCAATATGTCCGATATATAAAAAACCACTAAGGATTGTTAATTCAAATTATATTGGACTGATGAGTAAACTTTGAGGTTAAAATGAGTTTAGTGAACCACCAATTGAGTAATTTTAGAATAACCAACTATTTAAGTAAAAGATGTATATAAACAAGTTAAATTCCCCGATTTGATTAATATTACTGCATAAATTTATCTTCATTCCTATTTAAACACGTGAGTAAACAAATATTTTTCTATTGAAAACAGGAAACGTAATAAATAAAACTTTGCTGATATTGTAGGTGAGCAACTTAAGTTTTCAAAATAAAATTGTTATAACAAAAATTTTGAGTTCTATTATATTTCTAGCCATTATATTAGAACAATAAAAAATAACTCAAACAAAGTAGGTCGCGTTTTGATTTAGCGTTTAAAAATAGGCCACAGATAGATTTAATGCTTCAAAATGCGTTGCGATTTTATTAAATGGTTCCAACTCCGTTTCTATTGCTTCAGGGTTAGTGACCAATAGTGTAAAATGAAAATAATAGGACTAAATGAACAAGCACTTAACCTGTTTCAAATGAGAGGAAAGCCCTTTGCAAATGCTAAGCCATAATACCTTTTACTGGTGTAATTTTAATATAAATAAATTAGGGATAATTTTATCAAAATTTCATTTCTCTTTCAATTATTGGTCTTTATTTGCCGGTTTTGTAGTGTTGTTGATATTACAGTATAGCCTCTGGCATGCGAATATATCTTTAACAAGGAACAATTTGATGGGTGTTTATTAATTTTCAATTAGATTAGCCAACCCAGTTAGAGATTCATTCGCTCACTCATCAAACAACTAATTCTTTCAAGTTTATTAATATAGGACCAATGACTCCTAAGGAACCGTATGGGCATCTTATAGTCTCTTACAATCAATCAATCACGTCTAAAGAAACAAATGTTCGTTTCAGTGAATACTGACAAGTTTCACAGACGGCAGTACTTGATCTTCAGAACCACAGCAGATTTGATGATCACGACTAGAAAGTCACTTTCAGAAAGAAACTTTCCTCAAAAGATATAGAGAAGAACAAACAATGATAGCAAGTTAAATATTTTCACATATTTAGCACAATTTATCACATATTTTCGTCAAATTAAGAAATAGCTCTTATTCTTCGGTTGGTGCCATTAGATAGACCGCATTTATATGATATCCACCTTCAAGTCAACTGAAAAGTTTAGTTACTCGCGACGATGAAGAGCATCCAAAATCGGCCTAACAACAAGAAACACAATCGCACAATCATTTCTTAATAGATGATAGGAGGTGTACACCAATCAAGTACATACTTGAACATTATTCAACAATATTCGATATCAACATTCGCATCGACTTAGACGTGTTATACAATTTAATGTGAAAAATATACAATGATTTTGTGTGACGTTTTACAGTTTTGATACCATCAAGTACTCTTCGAGAGACCAAAATAATATTCATAGTTTGTTATTGATACAAACAACAAACCTTGTAATACAATTGTAATAGTATATATGGTAGCTTATATTTCATATATTATGAAATTACTTTATAATAATATATGAAACTACTTTATAATATTATTATATAACTACACTATGTAATAATTAGATATTATATGTAAAATTATATATAAAATAAAATTACATATAATTATATTATGATCACCATAACATGAAATGGGAAAAAAGACTAAGATCTTTCAACCTATTCTTACGGTTGAATACGAATCAATTGATTCGTTATTTAGATCATTGATTGTTATTTATTGTGAAATCTTGTTATCCGTGATTATATTATAGAATTATAAATACATTAAAATATTATAATTATATATAAAATTGCTTAAGGCAATTACAAACTTAATTCTTTGTGAAAAAAAGTGAATATTCGTTTGAGCAATTAAGGAGAAATTTAAAAGCTATAACGAAGCTAAGTCAACTTGCATTAAAATATTTACTTTTACTCAGTACAATGACCTTTAAAAATTATTATACTATACATTTAAAATATATCTAAGTGAAATTTGAAGTTAGCAATTTAAAATGCAATAGAGCTAGAAGAAGCATTCAATTGGAAATAGGATCAGTTTGCTGTAAAGGGTTGTTTACACAAGGGCAGGAGAATCAAATATTTGGCGAAAGCTAGAGGCTGATGGATTGTGCGAGGCAAGTCTGACCGATGGCCTGTAACTTGATTGCAAACATATCGCAAAAGGCAGCCGGCGAAAACGGCTTTCTGTGCTGCCTGCACTTTGTAATCCTATCAGGGGAAATGCACTGTGTGTACATGCGTCAGATAGCGAAAAACCAAAACAACTATATGTGAAGATGTTCAACTCAGATCTTAACTAGAAAAAAAAGTCGTTCAAACAGTTTTTTTTTTCAATAATTAACGGAAATCTTATCTACTCCAAGATAATTACAGTTAAAAAGTTATATCAATACATAAGAGTCCTAAAAACTGTCTTCCTTATTCCGGAATCTGCGATCGACATGGTGTCTATTTAGCTTTCTGTGTCTTAAACAACATGATGCTGTCCATGAGGTGTTGAAGCAAACCAGGTCCCCTAATCGATGTGACATTCTCCTTGATTCATTAAGCTCCAGCACTTCCCTCCATACTGTTTACTTAAGACACCTCCAAGGAAGCACCCTGGGAGGAAGTCTTCTATACTGTGAGGTGACTAACGACCAATAATATTCTCTGTCATCCAATTTCAGAACAACTTTAAAGGATGAAACATTTCTTCAACATTCTACAGTCAGTGTTTCTTAACAGAACAAACTAATTGTTACAAATGTTTCGTTTAATTTTCAATAACAATCATGGACCAAAACTTTATAGCAGTTGAGGTATATGGTATATTTTTCACAACCGTTGTTTATTCTAAGTAAGAATATAAATAGTAGCTTTTCATTTTAAATTTGTGTTCTTAACTCGATAGCTTTTTTTTTATTAAATATATTATTTAAAATTATAGAATTATCTTCAAAAAATTAATGACGCTTTCTACCCAATAGATATTATAGACTATCTTCTAGGCACAAAACAGTATTACATCATTTTTAATATAACCATGTAGTAAACATCTTTGGTATCAGTATAAACACTACTAATGTGGTTATTGCTACCATGTTGTTTTGCAATAGGTTGTTAGATACCAGTAGCACTGCTTTGTAGTACTTCTAGTAGTAAACACTAGGAAAAAGCAAATTGTAGTGAAATTAAGGAATGGCTACAGCTTCTTTTTTGCCATACTGTTGGAACTGTTTGATAAATTTCAGACACTATCTATCTTCAAGAGTAACCAGGCTTGATGGGTAAGAAGATATATTAATTCTTTAATGTAACTTACAAGGTGTGATCAAAAAGTAAGGACACTTTTTGAATTTCACAAGCGCTGTGCACTCTAATTTCAACGTTTTTTTGTTATTATGTTGGTACGATCATATCACTCGTAACGATCATATGTTTACTGTTTTGACTATATAGCATATGTTATTTTTATGTGAGAAGCATAAAGGTTAGGCTCCTGTTTGTGTGCTTTGTGATTTTTTGCTGTCAAAAAATAATTACATGTAAAATAACTTATGCCTCTTATAAACATTTTTTTTCCCAACTTGACTCACCCTACTCCACTGTCAATATCTCAAAAGTTTTTGACCACTTAATATCGCATTTGTTACACAAAAATTAATACAAACTGTCTGCTCCAATATTTACAACATCAAAAAATCACCGAACACACTAACACGCGGCTAACCTACTTAACATTGTCTAGTTTCTCACATAAAAACAACATATGCTATATAGTCAGAACTGTAAGCATATCATTGTGACGAGTGTACCAACACAAAAAAAATTGAGATTAGAGTGTACAGAGCTCCCGAAATTCAAAAAGTCATACTACTTTTTGATTAACTTCATAAACAAACCTGTGTTTACTAATCACTTGTATGTATTTACCAGAAATTCGGTGAACCATAAAAAAGGAAAATATGATATAATTATTATATTTCAAAAAAGACCGTCTCAATCTATGGGTTTTTAATCGAGATGTTGATCAACCTGAAGTTGTCCTTCTAAACCGGGTTTCACTGTGTCTATGACACTGTGGTCCTGAAATCTGCAGAGGAATATGCCAAACTGGATGGTGCGCGGCAAGAATATAGATGTTCATAGAAAAGTTTCTATTACTATCCTCAGCAAATAATATAGTTAGAGGTTTGAAATATTTCCGTTATTCTTTAGATACTACCTTAAAACAATGAAAATGCATAATTTTAGTCCATGTAGCTAATGGTACTGTTCGAATTTACATCAGAACTCTAGATTTTTAAGAGGAAGATGGAAAAACTTATGTACGCCTTCATTGAGAGAAAACGTAAAGGTGAGGTCTAATCCAGCGCCATCTAGAATACTCGTCCAGGATATCCTTTCAAATAAACTTGATTAAGGACAAATCTAGGATACTCAATGTAGAACCATCCCAATTATATGATTTCCTTTAACTAAAAACTTGAGTACAAGAAAACAATAAACAGAAATAATGAGCAATCAGTTCAATTAATTGTTTACTTTATAAATCATTAGTTGTGCAATCCGTAATTGTGTAGTATTAACTCATTCTGAGCTAAAATGGATAAACCAACAAAAGTTGGATGAACACAAAGTGTTCGAAACGCGTTGAATAAAACTTCATTTGTGTGGAGACTTTTGTTGGTTTATCCATTTTACCTCAGAATGTTTACTTTAATGTGGCTAGTAAATTCTAACCAAACACGACTGATTTAGTCTTGTAAGTATAATTTTCTTCAGCTTTCCTTCTAATGTCTTTCTGATGATGTACTGTGGTTCGAAATATGGCTTATATATTCTTTTTGTAAGTATGTAAACAAAATTTTTAGTTGCATACGTAATATAGCTGACCTGATGAAATACAAACATTTGAGAAATTGGTTAAAGTGTTGCGTTTACTGTAACCTATAGTTTTTAAGAGTCTAGGATAATAGTGAAAGAGTATTTTACAAGATTAAAAAGAAAAGTCTTTTGCTGTAAAATAGCGCTGTGCGAGTATTACGTAGAGTGAGCTGGCGTTAATGTAATGAAGCAATGTTTGGAATGGACATTAGTTTTGGGCTTATTGTTATAAGAGGCCTGAGGGAAGTTTTAGTACAAGTCTGTTGTTTTATCTTCGCAAGAACTCGGGGGGTAAGGAGAATAAGTGTTGCCATCTGGAAAATGAGTTAGTCTCTCAGCAGATTGTGTTCATTTGTTGAAGACAGAAGCAAGGAAATGTTGCTGTAGAATGACTATGAAAGATATAGTAAATGGATGCAGGGATATTGTTGGTTTGAGATCGATTCTGTTGGATTAACTCCGGTTAACTTTTGCCATTCGATATTGGCGCCATGGTCTAATCAGATAAGAGTATATTTCTCTCTTTCTCTCCTACTCAGTACAATACTGCTGTTCCTATCGCTTTTACTCTCAGTTAAAATCTTTATTTCCAACTCTTTCGCACGCACGCTTCTGTCCTAGCCGCAACAGTCTCTCTTCCTAACACACTCTTTCCGTCCGCCAGCCGGTCTCTATTTTTTTACCTTCAGCCCCTCCCTCGCACCCCCCCCCCCCACCTCTCACACTGACCTACACTCTTAATTATAGCCCTATTTTGTGCCTCTTATCATAAACACCAATCAGTTGAATCAACAGATTATTTCAAAAAGCTGAAACAAAATCCACTTACACTACGAAACGTTATGATACATCCTAATAAACAACTACCTAATAGCCATACCGAAAACACCCAGTTTTCAATTACTATTCATACCATATTTACAATAATTTTCCTTTAAAAAAACACAAACCACTAAATTGTTAAATGATTGAAAAAATCTTATCTGATTTAAGTGATTACGCAAAATAATGGTGCAATCATTTCAGTAGTAACTTAATAATAATTCGATTTCCACCTGGCCCTCGATTTATTCACCCGGATGGTGAATAAATCTGAGCACGTTGTCCCTCGGAACGGACGTTAAGCCGTCAGTCCCGAGACTGTACGATGTCTGATACTCGTTAAAGATCCCTACTCAAAATGCACACAACTACGGAGTTTGGCAAAATTTAGGACTCCCAATATAGAACTTGTAGAATCACCGATCAAACAAAAAGCCGGTAAACGGCTGATGTTGTCACCCCCTAGGGGGATCTTTTTAAAATAAAAAAAACTTAATAATGTAGCAATTTAAAGCAAAAAACACAGCAACAATAAGAAATTAAGTTGATAGAAAAAAATTTAATATTCACTAAATTTATTAAATATAATATTTAAAATATATTAGATAGTTTGTAAATGTATTTAAAAATATATTGAACTAATGGAAAATTACTTCAAAATGTCGTTCTTTTTGATGATTTTGTTTTGTTTTTTGTTAAATTTAATTTGAAAAACTCTGTAAGAAACACGAGATCTTATATAGGATTGAAACATTGATGAAGGTGTCATCCTTTTTTGCACACAGGTGAATGTCATTTAACATGGATTAAGTTTTTTTTTTTAGTTCTATAAATGATGTTATATAACATTTTCTAGGAGGCAGGCAAAACCAAATAATTTTTGTTTTTTTTATATTTTTCAAATTTATATTGTATTTCTGTGAAAAATGAATTTTACATATAGGCTCATTTTTAAAAAGTACAAAATTGAAGGAATAAATCCTTATTAACTGTGAATGAAATCGTCAATTCACTTAGTGAATGTTAGCGTCATTAACAATTAAAAACCAGGATATAAGGATGTTTACACAAGTTTGTCTCAAATCAATGAAAGAAACACAACCAGGAAACAAGGAGATCATTTCAGAATCTTGAAAAAAGGGATGAAGAAGCGATAAACGTTAGACATTAGAAGAATGAATGTTGTGGAAATTCTATCTTGCTGACCGGAAACGAGGACCAGTAGCTGTATTTAGAAAGAAAGAAGGTAAGAAATACGATGAAATAACCACAAACGCCCTAAACAACAAATTCACATACGCCAGCTTTCATTAATTCATACAGCGATCAGTTCGAATTTCATATATTTAAAAAGCAATATTTAATTCAAGTTATTTTATTTTTTCAAATTTAAAATTTTAATTCAAATTTAGTTTCAAATTTAAATTTAAGTTCGAGTCATATTTCAAATATTTTAACCTATCATTTGGGAGTTCCATTATTAAAACAAGGTAACATAATTTTTTTTCTTTCTTTTTCTAAATATATTGATCTTAAAATAATATATATCTCAATATTATTAAGGAGGATAAAATAATGAATTTTAAAACTCTAAGAGCCTCTATAAAAATAATAATCAATTCGTGAGAGAATAATACATTAATATGGGGGCCAGGCTAGCTCAGTGGTTACGTGCTCACCTCTGAACTGGTAGGACCGGGGTTCAATCCTCACCTGGCCCTCGATTTATTCACGCGGGAGGTGAATAAATCTGAGCACGTCGTCCCTCGGAGAAGGACGTTAAACCGTCGGTCCCGAGCCTGTACGATGTCAGGTACTCGTTAAATATCCCTACTCTAAATACATTTGAGTTAGGCAAAATTTAGGACTCCCATTGTAGAATCAATCTTCATTGTGTGGTATCACAAAGGGTCAATGCTTGGCCTACGTGTGTTCCCTTGTGGGACTGCCACTGCAACCTAACCTAATACATTAATATATGCTTATAGAAACATGCATGTATTACAATATAGAAGTAATCATTATTATATAATAATATAATAATGCAATAAATAATAGAATATTCCCTTTTTGATTCGTGGACTGCTGTCTTTGAACAGGACCCTGTCTAATATCTCTACTGTTCAAAAGAAGAAATTAGTTTTTAAAAATCTCCATGCTTAAATGATGATTGGAAATTAGTTGTTATCTGACGGAAAGATTATTTATTAACCATCACATTGAATGTACACTTCAAAACTGGAATTTCTGAATATTTTCATTGATTAGAATTCACATGTTTTTTTTATTAAAAATATATTTATATAATCGAATCGAATACGACTTAAAGTATTTTTTTAATACTATTCGATTTAAGTATTTAGATCTTTTTTTTGGTTAAAATTGGAAAAATATATATCATTAAAGCCACACATATAAAGTTGAATTTTTCTCGAGAACTCTAGCAGTGGTATCCTACTTCTCTTTCTATGGATTTTTTTATTATTCTTGACTTCAGTTGGACGAGCACATAAGAGAGGGGAGGCCTCACTGGCTTAAGTTACATATGCTCCTGCTCATGCCAGTTCGGCCCGGAGGACCGTATATGAGAGCAGAATGAACTAGATTTAATTGTAAAAGCTTAAAAGTGTTGGCACTGAAAAACAAAGTTTGAAAACACATACCGATTTGAAATGTATATTGATTGGACTTGAAGTCGATCTTCCAAACTCTTGCGAGTATGAAAACAAAAACTATAAAAGTTCGATGACTCCCTCACTATGTAATAAGTATATTTAAGTTTATATTCATTGATTAACACGACTCTACTGTCTACTGGATCTACAGCAGGCAATCCGTGAGAGAACAACTGATGCCGTTGTATGAAGCAGACAAGCTAAGACTCAACTGTAAATAACAATCCAACAGGCCGTACTCCCCGTAATTGAATTTCATTATTAATGGACTCGGTTAAACGCAAATAGCTATGTTCTTTTTCATTTATACATTTCCAGTTCTTAGTCTATTCAATGCAAAAACATTACAATTATGCCATACTTTCTATGTTAAACTGTTTATGAAACCTTTTAATAATAATAAAATGTTTATCATTTCAGTGAATATTTAGTTCAATGCAAGGTAAATCCTTATTAAACATTAATGATTAATTACATGACTTGCTAAAATACATCGTTCTCTGATTTACATAATGAACGAAACATCACTCTCTGACCATTACAACAGAAAATATCTACTTATTTAAAACAACTAAATATGTAAAACCGAACAAATTAATTATAAACAAACATCGAAGAAGTTATGTTGCACTCACTCTAATTGTTGACAATATCATTTTAAGAACATTACCAAAAAGAAAAAAAAGAAGACAAATATAAATAAAAAATAACTTAAAAGCTCTATAAGAAAAAAAGATGAATACCTATCAATTCCTGATCAAAAACAAAATGGGCGCACAAAGAAAATAATGAACATTTTTTGTATGCAGAACGAATGTTATATTATGAGGAAAGATATTATAGGAAAAGACTACACAAGTATAAATCATGTACTCATGATATATAGAAATCAATATTTTTGTTAACTTATATTATAAAAAAGACGATGCGTTATCCATAATGAGAGACACTCTTGTTATATATAACAAGATTTCACAGTAAAAATGTAAAAACAAAATCAACATCTAAACCACAGTAAGATCATTCAAACAGAACAAGGAACCATCGTGACAGCGTCAGCAGTAGCTTGGCAAAGGGAGACAGGCGGTCTGCTCCGGGCGGCATTTTGAGGGGGGAAAATAGAAAATAAAAAAAAATTATAAAAGGCAAAAAAAATCTGAAAATTTACATTAAACTGAGTTATTAAGGTCGTAATTGTTTTTATGTTTTATGTGTATATTACTGTTTCAAAACCGATTTTTCATCTGTTATATTTTCAAATAAAGATAAATTTATTTTTAATTTTTCAAAACTAATTTTTTAAAGGAGTTGCAAGTTAATGATGTTTGTTTGTATAGCCAGTAAATTTTATTAAACAATTTTTTTTTTGTGATTTGAATTATACGATTTTGAAAAATCTTTGGTTTTCTTTCATAACTACTGTATATTTATACGAGCACTGTAATAAGATGAAAGCTTGAAACTAATAACAATAGTCTAAAATTATATCCCTGATTAAAATTTTATGAAAATAAATATTTTGAGGACTTTCTAGAAATTTGAAAGTTAACATATATTGTCAAGCGGGGGCGGAGTAGCAAGTTGCTACTTCACTGAGTCAAAGAATGAATAAGACTTGTTTTGGTGTTTTGGTTCAAGATTTTAGTAATTTTTCTGATTTTTTTTTTACTATGGTTTAGACTTTGTTTATTGTACGCATGTTGTATAGACCTATCCAAAAGTCATTAAGCATAATAATTCATATATTTATTCATAGTACATTAGAACAGTCTACAACATTACAAAACTACTTCCACAAAGTTGTAAACTATTTTGTACACTGCCAATCAAAAGCAGAGCTTGAAATGGTCTTATTTCAAAACAATCATCAGTAAATGACAGCTGAAAAGTACTAGTTTAGAAATACACAAAAAGAAAACTTTATAGTCAGCAACTATTGATCAAAAAGGTTTAGAATGCTCTAGACCAATTTATTTGTCAGAAGATATAAATATTACAACAAATAAACTAAGAACATATAATAAACTATTTGATCATATTCTTTGGTTACATAAACATGATTAGCGGGATGACAAACATTTTTAATTTGATTTTTCAATTAATATAAATAAATGGATATAATTCTAGTTTAATACATATTTTTTACTTTACTATGAGTAAAGTATAGTGATCGTGAAAAAATTCGATTTCGAGATTTTGACGGAATTACATGTTTTGAGGTCCCACAAGTCATTTTATGACGTTTTTACGATGATGTCTGTGTGTGTATGTGGGTGGGTGGGTGGGTGGGTGAGTGTGTTAGCATTGCTTGTTACCACGCTACGGTCCAGAATCTTTGATGGATCAAGTTGATATTTTACACAAAAATGGGCCTCATAAAGACGCAGATCCCTATTGTTTGGGAAGAATTATGCATGATGGGAAAGTCACTTTTTTTGCCAAAAACCGTTTTTTTTAAAACATTTATTTCTCTTAAACTGATAACCCTAGAGTTTTGAAATTTTCATATTATCTTTGAGGTTACAAATGGAACAAACAAAAAAATATTCAGAATTTTCAAACAACAGGAAATATTTTTTTTTCAATAAAATGTAAAAATTTTGACTTATAATTCAATCTCAAACCTTGTGAGAGCGATACAAGCCATACTGTTTGATGGATCAAAATGAAACTATGCCTAAAAATAGAACATTATATGGAAAATGAGTTGAGATATTATTTTCTAAAATTACATTCGCTAAAGGGGCGTTACAGTACGATTTGTGTTTTCAGAAAATGTTTTTTTGACGCTAAACGGCTCGTTAAAAAATAATGAAAATTTGACCAAAAATGGAACAAAAAATTAGCAATTCATAAAAAAAAAAATCATAAAGTTTCAATTACGGGAAAGAGCAATAACGATATAAAAACTCTTTGTTTATCCTAGACTAAGAGATCACCTGCTATACTTGTCGAATTTTTTGTATTTTTTTACATTGTTTACATTGACTTAGAAATTTTTTGAGCGAATCTTCTGAGATAAAATTGATGTTTCTAATGGAAAAATGAAAATATATTATTGGCTTATAAGAGATGTAAGAGGAATAATATTGTGCAGGTAAATGATAACACTCAGTAAAAAAAATTCGTATATATGTTATTTATTTAAATACTAAGAAGCTCATTATTATTATTATTTTAAAGATTGAAATTCCCAGTATAATAATTCTATAGAAGACCAAAAATGTAAATGATAATTCATAATTGGAATCTTTCGTTTAGAGATTAATAAATGCAATTATCGTATACCTTTAATTAACAAAGCACCTTAAAATAACATTTTCTTCACTGTTTAAGATGTTTTTCAGAGAAAAAAAGGGTGTTTTCCTGTTTTAAATTTTAAAATTTTACTTTAATATTCAATGTAGAAGGATGTTAAGTAAACGATGTAAGAAATCTACTGGCTGTTTGAACGAAAGCCATTCTCTTGTAGGAGAAGAAATCGTTTCAAGAAATGTTCACTTTGGTTTTTCAAAAATATTATTACTGCTGTAGTTATGCTAATGAAATTATTTGCAAATAATAAATTATTTGTGATGTACAAAAATAAGCTTATAAATTGATATGTCCTTCAATCAATATCTGTACTACCTCAGGAATGAAAGGCTAATAATTATATCCCAGTTAGATGTTTACGTTATGCTTAAATGAGACGTTATATTTTATATACTCAAGAAATTTGACATTAAGTTACTTATAGTAAAGTAGAGTGTAGGCCACTCCAGATTTTTTTTAATTGCCATAAAGACTGAGAAAAAGCAAAAAAAAATATAATTTAAAAGTTTATTAAATTTGAATACATTCAGAATTTCGATTAGAAAAATTCTATTAGTGTTTTCAAACATTTAATAAAACCCGTTATAACTCCTGGTAACCGTAAGAAAAAAATTTCAAGAGCCACAAAATAGATAAAAAAGAAAAACAAGTGTGATATGTAATAATCATATCAGAAATACTCGAACAGAAAAATAATATACTGTGATATTCTCATGTACACTGATATTCTTTGAACACTACAACTAATAACAAATTGTAAATAATAAAAATTTATATGAATAAAACTCAAGCAAAATAAATAAACTTATATAAAATTATTTTGAAAGTAAAGTTATGATGAGATATGATGAACTATAGACAGCAACAAAAGAACGAAGCTGTTTTAAATCTTCAAAAATGGAAAGTCAATATAAAATATACTAAAGCGCTGAGTAATGATAGGTTGTGAGGATGAGACGGTGAACTTAGTTGTAATGTGTAACGACATAACCAATAATATATAGATAATTCAGCATTATTACATTGAATGTAGATGAAAGCAACTCAACTTTGGAATCAAACACAGCTTTCAACATGTAAATATTCACGTATAATAAATAACTAGTTTGAACCGGGCTAAATCGACTCGAGGCAAGCGAGTTGAACCAAACTTGTATATTGCACAACATTGTGTTTTATTTATAAATCCATTAGTTTGACAAAATAAACTTGACGTTTAAACTTGAAAATAATAAACATTTTCATTTTTGTTCAAAACATAAACTGAGTTTTTTTAATGCACTTTTTCTTTTTATATATTTCAAATCAATGAAAGGAATACGAAAAGACAGTAATAGTTTGAAAATAGAAAAAAAAACACAGAAATAAAATGTTATCTTCGTTTCAACAGGTCTCAGGAGAACAAATGGAGGCAGAGTAAACACACGAAAAGAACATTTGTGAAAAGTAATTTTACATCAAAAATTAGCAATATACTGTTATAAAATGAGCAGTATTTGGATTCCAAACAAATGCAGTGTTCTTGATATGACTATGGGAATTTGTATCCACTATGGTAATAATTTAGAAATTTCTTGAAACCTGTTGACCCAATGAAACCAGCAATCTGTCTATCCGAGTTACCTTCTTTAAAAGTTATAATCAGACAATTGCCTACTTCATGTGTAATAAAATTAGTTATTATATTCTTATTCTCGCTTATGATGAACCTAAATTTCTTATTAAATAAAACTGTTAAAATTATAAAGTAGTTAGGAATTTAACAACAATGAATACTTGACAAAGAAAATCTTTGTTTTCTTATAGGTTATATCAATAACCTATGATATCGAACCGGCTAAATATCATAGGTTATTCTTAAAAAACTTATGATATTTTTAAGAATAACCTGTCATATTTATTAAATTACAGGGATAATAAAGATATAAATAGCTTGAAAATGAGGAAGCATGATAAACTCATCACGAAAATTTCAAAACGTTTTAAAGGAATGTTTAATATGAAAAAAAACAATCAGCTTTTGGGATTTATTGAAATCTGACCAGATAGCTTTGATTCAATTCACTGTGACTCTGACCTTTGAGTTGACATTTAATATGTATACAGTAAGTCTCACTCACTTATTATTTGTCATTCAGGGTCAAAAGTTTAAAAAGCTATTCTAGAATAGCCTTAAAAATTTTTTTAAAGGACTCTGAATCCTTTGATACGGATAAAAAACAAAAGAGATAATAATTATCAAACTTGAGCCAAATTGATTAAATTGAGGAAGAAAAATCAAAGGAAAAATATTTGTTTTCTTATAAAACTAATATTTTTAAAATATTAGTAAAAGGAAATATTTTTAAAATATTAGTAAAAGGAAATATTTTTAAAATATTAGTAAAAGGAAAGCATCGGATGTATCCTATGACTGGCTACAGGTCAAAGATTTTAAAATAATTGATTTCTTTAATTAATTTTAGATAAATTAATTAGAATTAATCATGTAATTATCTCATTAAGATTGTAGGAAATAATATATATGGATTTTTAAGACTTTTAAGTTAATTTCTCATAGAGTGTATAATAGCTACACTACAATATATACATGCACTGCAATATATATTTTAAGGATTTCTAGAATTTTGAAAGTTAAGAGATTGGTAAATGAGGAGGGAGTACCAGGTTGATACGACAGTGAATATAAGTATGAATGAGACTTGTTTTGGTTTAAGATTTTATTAATTTTTCTGAGTTTTTACTGTGGTTAAACATGTTTTAAAAACTGTTAAATGAATGATTATTGTTGTTGTAGTTGTTCAGCAATAGGAAGCTGATGCGGACTAACGGTATGTAATGAGATAAACAAAAGCCCAGTGGCGGGTCTCCACCTGCCAAGTGATGGACCATACTCAATGATATGAGTCAAGGTCTTACTCACTCTTGTTTCTCTTGAGACAACCACCTCCAATCGTGCTTCTAACACGGTGACTCCTTAGAAGCACAGCCCCCAGTAGTCCCACACCACAGTGTATGACCTTCCTAGCGTCTGTGGTATAAACAATATTTTAGGAGTTCTCGGAACCTAGGTACTACTGGGTCTGCAGATAAGGTCAATGGTCACGAAGCCTTCCGCCTATTAACCACTCTACGCATTTAGCGTAACCTGTTGCCTGCTCTCGCAACAAGGACGCCGGCTGATAAACCCATGAGAATCAGGGGGTCTGCCACCCCACAGAAAAGCAACCCTCCCAGGCAAGACACCCCTGAGCCCTCAAAACAGCATAATCTCAAATAATTTTTATATATAACGTAATGCTATTAATACTATTGAAAAGCTACCAGGAATATCTGTCAAGAGGAATAACCAGAAGCCACAAGAATGTCAGATATTTACTTCAGAAATAATTTTATTAAGCACTTTTAATTGTCACTTTGAAAAATAAATAATGTCAAATTTAACTGTCAAAATATACTACTTTATCTTGAAACAACGCCATGACTCTTTTTAGCAGAATATCCTACATGATCCTAGAATGTAACATGTTTTGAAGTGATTGCATATCAATTGAAATAAAGTTCTTATTTAGTGTTTAATGTACCCCAAATTATAAGGTTAATATAATTAATAAAATATAAAAGTTCTACATCGTTCATTCCACTGTTTAGAAAAGGGTCATTTTGCCAGTCAGTGTTTACAATTGGTTTTTAGATTCATTCTTCATAGTTTTAATTATTTTGACGAACTTAAAATCATTTGCAAAGTAGAAAATTGTAATATGGAAACTAATTGATAATAGTGAATGACAGAATGACAGGCTACATATCTAATAGGTCAACTGATAATGAACTTGTACCGACACCGTTCAAGCAGAAAAGAAAACTAACCAGGAACAGTTTGATTATATTCGTATAATATTTTTTTTTAATCAGTATTACATTTGTAATTTTATTGATCAAGTATCAAACAATTCTAAAACACAGTTAGCCGACGTTTCGTTTATATTTCTACGCACATTTGCCATTATTTTTCTCGAGGTTTGGTAAGTATTAAATAATTTTCAAACACGATCACTTAACGTTTCATCAATATTTCTTCAGTTGTGGCCAAGTTTTAAATAATTAACTACATGCGTATTGTTGCTACCACAGATGTTAGTAAAAATCGTATTATTATACAAATCCACATGCCTAGTGAATTGTTGTTGTAGACACCCGACTAGTTTGGCACATAGTGCAGCCTGAAGAATGTCTCTAGATGAAAAAGTAAGTCCTACTAACAGATGAACTATGATTGAAACCGGTTGGGTGTGTATAAAGGAATTAACAGGTGTGGTAGATTTAATATGATATTAGATAATTAACAAAACCGATTCGTCTTTACCCAATTTGTCGTCTATATTTTTAAATATCCTACTTGGTAGTAGATTGAAGGGGTTTTTCCCCTTCAAAAAGAATTATGTTGAAGGAGATAACATAAAAACACAGCTGGTCACCTACGAAAGTCTTCAAAATTACGATTTTAATAAAATTTCAACTAACTGCTTCTGTTGTTCTCAAAAAGAAGATTCATCACAACTAAATTCTTTTGAAAGACTTTAAGATTCCTGTAATGTGGAATCGGAAATATTTTATCAAGTGCTATAACTTTTAACCAAAAATAGTTAAATGTATTCCTTAAATAATAATTTGTTTAAATAATATTTAATTTTTTTCTTAAATAGTTGGAAAAATAGTGTAAGTAAGAATAAGTGAGTTGGTTGCATTGATTATCTATGATTTAAAATTAAGTTGGAGCGGAGAACATTCCAGAATATCTACGTATATTCAAGCACATTGCAAACTTTTATACTTACTTTAAGCGAAGTTGCAAATTCAAAGATTAATTGATATAATATTCCTTTTGTTCTACACAAAGAAAGTCACTATTAATATTTGAATTGAAGGAAAACATACAGGTTGGTGAAACACACAGGACAACGGTCTGAACGAGACTGGCAGACCAGCATAGAGGTAATAGAGTGGAACGAAACACTTCAAGGATACGACAGTGAGGCGTATACGACAGTGAGAGGAAACCAGCCTTTGAGCTTTTGGCTAAATATGCTTTGAATTCTATAGCCACTAAACAAGACACATGCCTAAAGACTTACAGCAGCCCTAGCTTATCCAGGTATGCAGCAGGCTCTGCATTATTGTCATTGTTGAGGTAAAAAAAAAGTGAAAGAAATGAATAACAAAGACAACAGGAAAGGTAGGAATAATTAAGAAATATAATCAAAAAACAAAACAAAACTTTAAAAGGAAATATTAAAATATCTTCTTGATCAACGATTGTGGTACAAGATAGTTCATTATTTTTTTATTGATATTTATGATATAAAATAAGAAAATTATCTGTATTGTGCCGCGTTTTCCAGTTAGCGAGCATAAATATTTAATAATTTATTAGAGCAAATAAATCATAAAAATGACTATATAAAAAGGGGATAAGCTCAAATGGTTAAAAGTTGAACATCCACATTGTAACAAAATGTTATAAATTGACATTACAAAAGTCAGTAATGATTTATTTAAATAAGAGCCAATATTAACAAAACAGTGGCTTTGTCTATGGTTCCTCATTCCTGTTTCTCTTTCTGACTATAAACAGAAAAACCTGTAGGCTGCATCATCCAATAACTTGTTTTAGTTTTGAAAATAAAACAAGTTTATCTGAACAGTTGTATAATGCCTAATAACTTATCTAAGGGGATTATATCGACCAGCTAGGTTTGTGCAGGCAGGGAGTAGTAATGGTGTTCCTTTCATTTGATCTTAATCTTCTTTGTTTACTCTGCCTTGGTCAACCTCTTCCACCTTCTTTTTATTTCTTTAAAATATCTTTCCTCAGATTGTGGCATCATTCAATAAGGTCGCTTACTCCTCACAATATCAATTCAATTTGCGACTAAATAGAACCTTTAAAAATATTAGCCTAATTTCTAAATTCCTTAGCGCTGTTTACTTTGCTTTTATATTATATATATATAAATATATATATTATATATATATAAATATATATATTGATATCCTTGCTTGGTTATTTCAGTTCAGTGTCGCGTGTTCATTCAGACTACAGTTGTTAAAATCCACATACTATTTTTCTTTGTAAAATAATTTGTAATGTAATACTTAGTTGTTCTGTTCCAAAATTTATACTTCTGTAAGTTTTCTCACTAACCTATACTGAAATTTCTATTGTAATTTCTTAATTGTAACTATTTGCACTTTTATGTATGTTTGATTTTTGAATGATTGTATTATTTCTTATATTTCCTCTATTTTTGTAGGTCTATGAAAAAGGTTTTAAATAAAGACCAAAATATTGGCAATGAGAGTTTAATTTGAACCTGAAGAACTGACCCAGTACCTTTTAAACTATAGTTTTATATATATATATATATAACTATATTGTATATATATATATATATATATATACATATACACTTTTTCGATAAAAATACGATCCAATATGGACAAATACAGTTCAATGTACATAAAGAAACAGAGAGAAATTAAAAACACACACTTACAGTCTCTAATTTTCGGTTCAACCGTCTTCAGGAGAGATGAGAGAGGGAAACAAAGCGCACCGGTACAAAGACGGTTGGAGACGGTCTCTGTACCAGTGCTCTTGGTTTCCCTCTCTTATCTCTCCTAAAGACGGTTCAATCGAAAATTAGAGACTGTAAGTGTGTGTTTTTAATTTCTCTATGTTTCTTTATGTACATTGAACTGTATATATATATATATATATATATATATATATATAAATTTCACATAAACATGTGAAATAACAATTAATGATCAAACCAAAATATGAAATGGGAAAACAAGACTAAGACCTTTCAACCGTAACGAGCGGTCTTCGTCATAGTCAAAAACACTGTAAATTGTTACAGAAGGATGGTAGATAGTCGATTCCTATTTATGAGTACTCTTAACTTCTTAACAGTTATATATATACTAGCAGAAGTACCCGACGTTGCTCGGGAATAAAGAGAAGAAATGATAGACAGAATAGTAATTTTTATTTCTAACATATATTTCTTCATAATTAGACAAAGATATACAATATCATATTTAAGACAACTGTATGAGACATTCATATTTTCAATTATCTTGAAAGCAAATCGTACATTTCACAATCCTTTACAATACTTTACAATACTTCTCTGTAAACTATATTCTTAGTTTTGCCTTGTGGTACATATATGAACAGATTTGATTTAATTCCAACTCTTGAGCAGCCAACATAAAGTTGACCATGTGAGAAACAATGTTCTTTCAAGTGTAAGCCTGCTACTTTCAGAGTCTGACCTTGAGACTTATTAATAGTCATGGTAAAACATAACTTTATTGGAAATTGCAGCCTCTTGAATTGAATTACAGAATCAGTTGGTAATATTGGTATCCTGGGTATGAAAACTGATTCTCCTGCTGCACATCAGATAGAATTATTGCTTCAATAACATGAGGCATCATTTTTTTGATAACAAATCTAGTCCCATTACAAAGCTTAGGTGGATCTAAATTTCTAAGTAACATTATTGGGGCACCAATTTTAAGTTCTAATTTATGAGAAGGCAGACCAGACATCTCCAAAGAATTCAAAAATTCAACTGGATAATTCACTGCTTCATTTGGATCAATAACAGTGTCAATAGATTTGTAATTCATGGTGCCTTCCTCCAGGGAATTAATTAGCTGAGAATTGATTGAATTCACTGTAGAATTTTGAGGTGCTAGAATAGCCCTTTCACACAACCACTTCTCAGACTTGAAATTTTCTTGTAGATTTGGAAACACATTACAAATCAGATCAGTTTCTGTTTTCACTATTGTACTTATTCTTGATGGATCTAATAAACCATCATTATCCAATGGTGCAGTTCCTCCTCCAAGGGCCAATAAATCTTCTGCAAATTGCTTAGACAATCGGTCTCTTTGCAAATATTCTCTCATATTTGTTTGGAGTTTAAGATTCTTCACATTCCTCCACAATCTTGAAGACTTTAAGCAAGCTTTTATTTCATCTGCTTTTGTACCTTTTGGGATCACTGGGAGAGTTTGTCTAAAATCACCAGACAAAACTAAAGTTATTCCTCCCATTGGCAAGTCATTTTCTCTGATATCTTTCAAAGTTCTATCAACAGCTTCCAGAGCTTTCTTGTGTGCCATAGTACATTCATCCCAGATGATAAGACTACATTTTTTGAGAACTTGGGCAATATTTGAACTTTTAGTAATATTGCAAAAAGGATTTTCATTACTAGACAAATCTATGGGAAGCTTGAATGTAGAGTGGGCTGTTCTTCCATTAGGCAAAAGTGTAGCTGCTATTCCTGAAGATGCAACAGCCAGAGCAATTCTTCCTTTCTGCCTTGCTTTAGCTAGTACCAATTTAGTCACAAAAGTTTTCCCAGTACCACCTGGAGCATCCAAGAAGAAAATGCCTCCATGATTCTTTTGAACTGAATCTAAAATTTCCACATAAACTCTATTTTGCTCTGGTAAGAGCTTTGGCTCATTTTCATTAATGAATCTGGTTAGAGCTTCTATGTCATAAGAGGTTTCTCTTAACATTTCTCTGCTTAATCCACTTTCATTGTTTCTGATGGGTTTAGGAAGACCATAAATTTGAAGTTCATTCCCTCCCATAGTGAGAACTTTATTTTCTATGTCAATCAATGACTTATTGTAGATTTGATCATTGTAAGTAATTTCAATTTCTGGAAATTGTAACTGCATTTGATAATGATAATCTTCTGTTAAATCATCCTTGTACTTTGTCCAAAGTCTGACAGGATCACTAACATTGCATGCATTGAGAAGCATTGCAAAAAGTGTTCTTAGTCCAGAAGGAGAAGTTGATACTGAGGCCTCTGAAAGTGTAGCATCCCATTGAGCATCATCTTCAAGCAATCCTCTCTGCAAGCAAGCTTCTCTGTAAGTTGGATACACAATCCCATTCACTGTTCTAAGGTCATTAAATGAGGTTGGACCTTTCACTTCAAATAATAACATTCTGAGGAAAAAGCATTGTAAAGTAGACTCTCTGTCCATTTTCTAGATGGACAGAGAGGTGAACAACTGTTGGATAATGATCATGCATAAGAAATCCAAATATTCTCCAGCATGCCTCAAAAATTAAATGGTTAACACAATAAAAAGGTTTAAAGATATTTGGAATGACGCAGAGAACTAAACTAGGAGTATAATTGGCGCCTTTTTAGAATGATTCAGCTCTACTGTTCCTCTAATCAATGCCATCTGAATTAATTCATTTTAAAATAGTCCCCTTCTCTCAGTGTTGCTAATATAAGCATTAATTTAAAGAAAGGGAACGTATTTAATTATTTACATTTTTCTGCTTAAATACAATGTGAAACTACTTATTGGTGTGTGTGTGTGTGTGTGTGTGTGTGTGTGTGTGTGTGTGTGTGTGTGTGTTTTGTTAGCAAAACACACACACACTTTTCGTTTTAGGCTTGTACTAAGGGAATGTGGTTAGTGTAAGCCAGGGATGCGCAAAGGTTTTTGTCTATGGTTGATGTGGGATCCCCCCACTGGGAGCCCTTAGTGTAAGCCAGGGATGCGCAAAGGTTTTTGTCTATGGTTGATGTGGGCTCCCAGTGGGGGGATGGTGCTTTGCAAAGTGGCCTAAAACCTTCCTTATTACCACATGTGGCCACATGTAAAATTTCAGAAAGATTCGTCAAGTCTGTGAGGAATGCATAGAGGGCAAACGGACATACAAACATACAGACGAACAAAATTATTGGTGCCTTGCAAAGTGGCCTAAAACCTTCCTTATTACCACATGTGGCCACATGTAAAATTTCAGAAAGATTCGTCAAGTCTGTGAGGAATGCATAGAGGACAAACGGACATACAAACATACAGAAAAACAAAATTATTGGTGCTTTGCAAAGTGGCCTAAAACCTTCCTTATTACCACATGTGGCCACATGTAAAATTTCAGAAAGATTCGTCAAGTCTGTGAGGAATGCATAGAGGACAAACGGACATACAAACATACAGACGAACAAAATTATATATTAGATATAAAGTTAAAATTACAACTAGAGAAGACAAAAGAAGGACTAACACTCTGGATTCTCGATGGTAATAGTCACATATTGCTCATTATTTTTCTTTATCGATGTTTGGTCAATAGTCAAACGATTCTCAAAAAACACCTTAAGCTGACACTTGATCTATATTTTTAGATATCTTCAGGGCTACTTCAATACAAACTAAATTATAATAACATGAAAAAATAAGTTGATTATCTGCATGGGTATATGTTATACATTATTGTTACTACTATTAATGATAATAATAATAATAATATTGTATATCCATAAAAATAAAGCAACTTACTTTTTCATGTTAATATAATTAATTTTGTATTGACGTAGCCCTGAAGATATCTAGAAATATCTACCAAGTGTTGGCTTATTGAATGATTTTACACTGGATCAAACTTTGTAAAAAAAATGTATACATTATATAAACTCAAATACAATAAGAGTTGTATACATAAACATTTATATAAGTATATATGATTTTGTCAATAACTACAATAGATGTGGAGAAGGCTAACGTTTGTGTTGAATAGGACATTGATAGGAATTCGTTCTGTTGGGATGAACTCGTCCCACTGGTATGTAAGAGCATTAAATTGAATTCTGAACAACAAAAGATGTCTATTGAAAAAAGTGATCAAACTAATCATTTCATAACAAGTGAACAACAGATGGGAATATAAGGGAATAAATATTAAAAGACAATCAATAAATGTAAAAGGCGAATAAGGGACAAAAGTTAATTTGATATAATGGAGCGAGTGAGGGGTGGTATAAATTGATTAGATAAGGGTATTGATTAATTAGAGGAGGCGAGACTCTATTGATCTTGCAGCGGGCTGCTGATAAGAACGAGGTGGCCTTCATCAGGTGGATACCTCCACTGGCCCAGTCTTAGCTGGTCCTGCCTTTCAAACCACATCACCCTACATCTCAATCAAACACTTGTACAGTTTTTTTTTTGTTCTAATCACTTAACATTATTAACAAATCACGTCTTTTTACATGCTGAATATTTAAACGACGAATGTTCAATTAAATGCCTGGGTGTTTCAGTTTTAATCGTATATCACCAGTCACTAGTTCCTGCTCCGTAGTTCTTCTCTTCTAGCCTCACAACTCTACTTGAAATTGTAAAACTTATTTCAGGGTGACTCTAAGAATATGTAAGCTATGTCAAATTGATTGTAGGCTAAAATAAAACATCACAGGGTGTATAGGATTCTTTTATGCCTTTACCTGTTGAATGGACAACTTTTTGTGCTCCCTGACCTGGCAATGGAAGTTACAAAATTTTAAACTAAAAGTTCCTGGACCACTTTTATTCCATATCCACACAATATTAATTACTAGTATCATTCATTCAAAATCAAACTTTCAACTGAGGTTTTTTTTCCTTAATACACTTTGAAAGCTTTTTTCCTATGTCTTTCTTTTTTGGAATATGAGAGGCGTAAATTATTTTTTGTCTGGTGATAGTGGGGTTTGACAGTGGTTCAGTAAAAAAATGATAGCTTTCATGTTTTTTTTAAAAAAAAAGTTTAGATAGGTTGGATAAATTTTTGACTGTAAAAATGTAGTTTAAAAAAAAAACAAAGGAAAAGTAAATATGTGTAGAAGGGCCATGTTAGCTCAGAGGTTAACGTACTCGCCTCTGGTTGGTAGTCCGCGGTTCAATCCCCACCTGACCCTGGATTCATTCACTCGATAGGTGAATAAATCTGAGTACGTCGTCCCTCGGAGAGGACGTTTAGCCGTCGGTCCCGAGACTGTACGATGTCAGGTACTCATTTAAGATCCCTACTCGAAATGCATTTGAGTTAGGTAAAATTTAAGACATCCAACGTAGAATCTGTAGAATCATCGATCAAACAAAAAGGGAGTAAACTCCTGAGGTTATCACCCGCAAGGGATTTGGTTAAAACAATTAAAAAAATATGTGTTATCAAAATTAAATAATATCATAACAATTTATTTCTATATACGTCCATTACTAACTCAGGGAGCACAAAAAGTTGTCCATTCAACAGGTAAAGGCATACAATAATCCTATACACCCTGTGGTGTTATCTTTTAGCCTACAATCAATTTGACATACCTGAAATATTCTTAGAGTCACCCTGAATTAAGTTGTAAAATTTCATCAAGATATTTGGTGAATTTAGACGACCTAAATCAACTTTCTTAGTATTTTTTCAAAAATACAGATTTTATTCAGTTTATCTCTTTGTTAGCAGTATATTCTAAGTCACTGAAGTCTTCTGATTATTTCAGTCAACATAATGAGAAGCCAAAGATATAAATTTTCAGATACATTACATAAACATTTTTAACTTAAGATGCTCTAGAAATATATAGCGTAAATAAAATCTAAGTGTAAATAAATAGTACACACAGTTATAGATTACTTCATTTGTATTATAATTATGAAATAAATAAACTGAAACAAAATGACTTTAAGATAATTAAGTTATATCTTCAAAATAAAAAATCAGAAGCGCCAAACTTATAATAAGTCTATTATTATAATGTGGTATAGCTGCACTTTCTATAGTCGAATGCATTAAACAGGAGTCTTCTATAAAGCTTCTCCCTGCTAGATCATCGGGGAATGATCCCACCGTCATCCCGGTGCGTTATCATTAAAAATAGTCATATCGCTATCATTATAAAATAATTTATCACTATATATTTATCTATATAATATAAATATATATATATACTTTTTCGATAAAAATACGATCCAATATGGACAAATACAGTTCAATGTATATAAAGAAACATAGATAAATTAAAAACACACACTTACAGTCTCTAATTTTCGGTTGAACCGTCTTCAGGAGAGATGAGAGAGGGAAACAATGCGCACTGGTACAGAGACGGTTGGAGACGGTCTCTGTGCCACTGCGCTTGGTTTCCCTTGGTTACAGTTCAACCGAAAATTAGAGACTGTAGGTGTATAATTTTAATTTCTCTATGTTTCTCTACGATATATATAAATTTCACATAAACATGTGAAAAACAATTAATGATCAAACCAAAATATGAAATGGGAAAACAAGACTAAGACCTTTCAACCGTAACGAGCGGGCTTCGTCAGAGTTAAAAACACTGTAAATTGTTACAGAAGGATGGTAGATAGTCGATTCCTATTTATTAGTACTCTTAACTTGTTAACAGTTATATATATATAAAATTAAAATTACAACTAGAGAAAACAAAAGAAGGACTGACACTCTGGATTCTCGACGGTAATAGTCACATATTACTCATTATTTTTCGTTATCGATGTTTGGTCAATAGTCAAACGATTCTCAAAAGAACATCTTAAGCCGACACTTGATCTATATTTTTAGATATCTTCAGGGCTACTTCAATACAAACTAAATTATAATAACATGAAAAAATAAGTTGATTATCTGCATGGGTATATGATATACATTATTATTACTACTATTAATGATAATAATAATAATATTGTATATCCATAAAAATAAAGCAACTTACTTTTTCATGTTAATATAATTAATTTTGTATTGACGTAGCCCTGAAGACATCTAGAAATATCTACCAAGTGTTGGCTTATTGAATGGTTTTACACTGGACCAAACCTTGTAAAAAAAATGAATACATTATATAAACTCAAATACAATAAGAGTTGTATACATAAACATTTATATAAGTATATATGACTTTGTCAATAACTACAATAGATGTGGAGAAGGCTAACGTTTGTGTTGAATAGGACATTGATAGGAATTCGTTCTGTTGGGATGAACTCGTCCCACTGGTATGTAAGCATTAAATTGAATTCTGAACAACAAAAGATGTCTATTGAAAAAAGTGATCAAACTAATCATTTCATAACAAGTGAACAACAGATGGGAATATAAGGGAATAAATATTAAAAGACAATCAATAAATGTAAAAGGCGAATAAGGGACAAAAGTTAATTTGATATAATGGAGCGAGTGAGGGGTGGTATAAATTGATTAGATAAGGGTATTGATTAATTAGAGGAGGCGAGACTCTATTGATCTTGCAGCGGGCTGCTGATAAGAACGAGGTGGCCTTCATCAGGTGGATACCTCCACTGGCCCAGTCTTAGCTGGTCCTGCCTTTCAAACCACATCACCCTACATCTCAATCAAACACTTCTACAGTTTTTTTTTTGTTCTAATCACTTAACATTATTAACAAATCACGTCTTTTTACACGCTGAATATTTAAACGACGAATGTACAATTAAATGCCTGGGTGTTTCAGTTTTAATCGTATATCACCAGTCACTAGTTCCTGCTATGTAGTTCTTCTCTTCTAGCCTGACAACTCTACTTGAAATTGTAAAACTTAATTCAGGGTGACTCTAAGAATATGTCAGCTATGTCAAATTGATTGTAGGTTAAAATAAAACATCACAGGGTGTATAGGATTCTTTTATGCCTTTACCTGTTGAATGGACAACTTTTTGTGCTCCCTGACCTGGCAATGGAAGTTACATAATTTTAAACTAAAAGTTCCTGGACCACTTTTATTCCATATCCACACAATATTAATTACTAGTATCATTCATTCAAAATCAAATTTTCAACTGAGTTTTTTTTCCTTAATACACTTTGAAAGCATTTTTCCTATGTCTTTCTTTTTTGGAATATGAGAGGCGCAAATTATTTTTTGTCTGGGGGATAGTGGGGTTTGACAGTGGTTCAGCAAAAAAATGATAGCTTTCATGTTTTTTTAACAAAAAAGTTTAGATAGTTTGGATAAATTTTTGATTATAAAAATGTAGTTTTTTAAAAAAAAAAACAAAGGAAAAGTAAATATGTGTAGAAGGGCCAGGTTAGCTTCTAACCGAGCCTGTACGATGTCAGGTACTCATTAAAGATCCCTACTCGAAATGCATTTGAGTTAGGTAAAATTTAAGACTTCCAACGTAGAATCAGTAGAATCATCGATCAAGCAAAAAGGGAGTAAACTCCTGAGGTTATCACCCGCAAGGGATTTGGTTAAAACAATTAAAAAAATATGTGTTATCAAAATTAAATAATATCATAACAATTTATTTCTATATACTTCCATTACTAACTCAGGGAGCACAAAAAAGTTGTCCATTCAACAGATAAAGGCATACAATAATCCTATACACCCTGTGGTGTTATCTTTTAGCCTACAATCAATTTGACATACCTGAAATATTCCTAGAGTCACCCTGAATTAAGTTGTAAAATTTCATCAAGATATTTGGTGAATTTAGACGACCTAAATCAACTTTCTTAGTATTTTTTCAAAAATATAGATTTTATTCAGTTTATCTCTTTCTTAGCAGTATATTCTAGGTCACTGAAGTTTTCTGATTATTTCAGTCAACATAATGAGAAGCCAAAGATATAAATTTTCAGATACATTACATAAACATTTTTAACTTAAGATGCTCTAGAAAAATATAGCGTAAATAAAATTTAAGTGTAAATAAATAGTAACATACAGTTATAGATTACTTCATTTGTATTATAATTATGAAATAAATAAACTGAAACAAAATGACTTTAAGATAATTAAGTTATACATTCAAAATAAAAAATCAGAATGCCAAACTTATAATAAGTCTATTATTATAATGTGGTATAGCTGCACTTTCCATAGTCGAATGCATTAAAGAGGATTCTTCTATAAAGCTTCTCCCTGCTAGATCATCGGGGAATGATCCCACCGTCATCCCGGTGCGTTATCATTAAAAATAGTCATATCACTATTATTATAAAATAATTTATCACTATATATTTATCTATGAAGGCATAGATACAAGATAAAATGAAAATAAGTATCAACATACTTTTCATGAAGCATACTATATTAATATGAGATATACAAATATATATATATATATATATATATACTTTTTCGATGAAAATACGATCCGAAATGGACAAATACAGTTCAATGTACATAAAGAAACATAGAGAAATTAAAAACACACACTTACAGTCTCTAATTTTCGGTTCAACCGTCTTCAGGAAGGATAAGAGAGGGAAACCAAGCGCACTGGTACAGAGACGGTTGGAGACCGTCTATATATATATTTTGTTGAACGAAATTTGTACTGTGGCATGAATCATGGACAACGCAGAATGCATTAAGGCAAAATACCAGCTCAAAATCAACATATATTACAAGAGTATCAGTACATCCAATATGATAATAAAGAACAACCTGCACTTAAAACCACAACTTCAGAGAAACAATGTAATTTACCAATATCATTGCTTAATAAAAAACTGTGAGATCTTAAAATCAAAATACATTGGTTCAACAGCAACTAAGTCCTGATTGATGTCCTGAAGATGACCACGGAAAGTGATCGAAACGCATCCAATACAATTGCTGACCACCTGAACCGTTGTTCTAACAACGAAAAAGCTGTTTTTAGGCAAATCGAATGTCTTGAGAATCAATTTATAGACAGGAACTACTCTGTCGTGTTCAACAAAGCATGCATATATATATAAGCGACAAAACTATTTAAAAGTCACTAATAGCTACATAAATATATTGCTGATACAAGATAGTTATTAATTCGTTTACTGATATAAATAGAGAAATACAAAAGCATTTCGTTCGTATGTGGCATATGAGAACCAGAAGAATGCTATAGATAGGAGAATGGTTCACAGGGAACAATAGAGTCTAGTGGGATAAATATAAGAGTGTCGACTATATTGAATCGCATGCCTCACTGAGGAAAGAATGCAGTCAGAATTTTCATCACAAGCAGATCTTTACTATTTGCGTCTTTAAAATAAGTAAAATATCATAACATCCAAGTATTTAACAACTCAATTTCCTACTTGTTTAGACTACATAGTTTACTTTGTCAATAAAGAGGTTACCATCTTATATTGTATACAGTTGTGCACGTTATTAGGTATATAGTTGATTTCTTAACCCTATGTCATTCTTTGGTTCTAATATCTGTTTCTGCCGTATTACCTTCTGCTTACTTAGGCCAAGATTTTATTTCAAAAGTTTCATATTTTGGTATTATAACATATGTTAAACATATCTTATAGAGAGAAATGCTACTCTGAATCTTTAGTACCCTCTTTCGAAGTTGTTCTTTCTTGGTCATATAAATACTCCGGCTAGTTGTGTTATATACATGTATGTCATCATTAGCACGGAGATTATTGTTAAACTAGTTTAGTTAAGAAAAGTTTATAACGGATTATCTCGTATACTGCTGTTAAAAACTTATGAAGTACAGAAGTCAGTGCAAGTTAACTTAAGGAAGGAAGAAACTGGTTACGTCACATACATGTGATACGTTACTGTGTTACTTTAATGATAAGAATAGCATTATACGAGGTAAGCTCCGTATTCTTTTGTTATCTTAATTTGTACTAACACCTGTGGTTGGTACGGCTAGAACAGCGGGATACGGGTAACCCATCGTCACTAACCTATCGTTGGAACAACACAAACAGTCGTATACGAGGTAATCCGCTATCATAAATCTCTGTGTTGGGAAATTAATGCACTATACGAGGCAGTCTTATGTCTGCCATCTGCGAATAGAACGACAATGTCAGTCGCATACGAGCAAATCCGTTATCGCTAACATTTGTGGATAAAACGACAAGCACAATAGTATACTAGATAATACGTTATCCCTTTCTTAAAGTAACTAACTTTTACTTTTGATTTTCATATAAAATCTCTAACGGATTAGAAATACTTGCGTATTTATACTAATACAGAGGTTAGTATTTTAACCATCAATTTAGTGTATCTAGTGTTAATGTATGACCATAAATAAACTCTATGATAATAGAGTACTATGGTAATAGTTACGATGTAATAGGTTATCACTAATCTCTGAGGTGCAACAACCGATATAAACAGTAGCACACGACTAATCCCTTTGTTAATGTAACTTGCTTTTACTTTTTTTTCATAAATAAATATTTATTATGAATAAATACTTGTGAATTTATTATAATTCAAGGGTTAGTGCTAAATGTTTACACCACTAATTTATTGTGACTAGTGTTAGTGCTAGACCATAAATAAAGTCTATGGTAATAGGTACGAGGTATTCTTTATCACTAACATCTGTAGTTAAAGGAACAAAACAGCAGTATACAAGGTAATCTGTTATCAGCGTTTATTAATATAATTTGCATTTATCTTTGCGTAATTATCAATCAATATATAATTTATATCATTGCAGATAAAATACAAATGTTCATATAGGTCACATGATTTCATAACTTTCAGGAATGTGTGTTTTGCTCACGGTTTGATTGAATGCCGGTCCAAAATATGGCATACTTCTGCTTCGTGGATATCCTGACAGGCATTAAGCCATTATAAGAGTAGTCTTTGTAAATAAACACCTATTAATCCAGGCAATTTATAGTGTTCTGTAATGCTTCTTACCAACTGCAAAGAGGATGAAGAAAAAAAAAACAAAAAAAAACGCTTACTCAAATACTGAATTAAATAAAACTGTTATTCTGAACTAATTGTGCAGCTTGTTATAAAAGTGACTGGACTGTGTTCTAGGAAGAACTTTTCTATAGCTCTCACTCTGCTGACAAAGTGCAGGTAAGTGTTTCCTGCTACTTGAACGAGTGTGACTTCAACTCGCCATGCTCATTAAGCCTTTGCACTCAAGGACACCTTCACTTGTCACCTTTTCATTTTCAAACTCAACAAAACTCTACCTATTTACTTTATTACTTGTTTATTCCTTGACATTTTCTTTGGTGCCAATGTCAATATACACTATATATATATATAAAGATTTCACATAAACACGTGAAATAATAATCAATGATCAAACCGCAATAAGAAATGGGAAAACAAGACTAAGATCTTTTAACCGTAACAAGCGGTCTTCGTCAGAGTTGGGTTTTTGATTCTGACGAAGACCGCTTGTTACGGTTGAAAGATCTTAGTCTTGTTTTCCCATTTCTTATTGTGATTTGATCATTGATATATATATATATAGGTGTATTATCTAATCGGGACTCGGTCAAATTTTCTAGGTTCAAAAATCAAACTCTCATTGCCGACGTTTTGGTTTTATTTTAAAACTGAATCCCGGGTTTGACCGAATCCCGATTAGATAACACACCTATTCTATGAAACGGTCGATATATTATTGAATCTGTTATATATATATATATGTGTGTGTGTGTGTGTGTGTGTAGGTGTGTGTGTATGATGGCAGCAACTCCTCACGTAAACATGTTTCAATAAAGAACACAGCAGCCTCTGCGTTAACTACTTTTAAGCTGGTCTGCTCCAATTTACGAACAGCCTGTTCCAAATCGGAGCAGACCAGCTTAAAATTCGTTAACGCACAGGTTGCTATCTACTTTAATGAAAGTGTCTACGTGAGGATTTGCTGCCATCATACACAAATATTAGAACACACGACACTGCAGCAAGAGAATGGAAAGAAACTTAGAAGTACAGAAAAAAACTAGCCATCAGACAACTTGAAATGAGGAAAAACTTGAAAGAATCTTCACTGTCCTAACTTTTCAAAAAGTTATTGGGTAACGAGAAAATTTAGCCTATGTGTTATGATGATTTACTCTGAAGGTGATTGTTGACCATTAGAAACATGTCCATCGTAGAAAATATATATATTAAAGTGTAGACGAAATAAGAGAGTGTTCTCTAGGAAAATCGAGAAGCTTGGTAAGTAAAAGGTATCAACAAAGATTGATGTTATTTTCAATATTTGTATATGAAATAAATAATAAAATGATTAAATATATCTAATTTTTTTTAGATCTTTCCTTAAATATTTTCAGAGGGGACCTAACAGATAGCAAAAAGGAAAATATCCACTGAAAACAATATCGTTAATACGGATCATAAATTACAGCAGAATATCGTATCTACTGTCCGAAATCTATAGTTTGCAAATACAGTGGAACCTTTTCTGATGTTAGCTACTGGCTGAGTATCAAGAATTGCTCAGTTTGCTCGTTTGATACGAGTGGTGTCGATAGTAAACAAGTTTCTTCATCTGGGTTGGAAGTTCAGAGATTTTCTCCAATAAAGCTTCAGCCAATACATTCAGCCACCCTTCAAGTTGAAATAGGGTCCCATGCTGAGCAAACAGAAATAACTACTTAGACGGCCTGTACACTTATAATAATTTAATTAGAAATATCACTGAATCCAGGACGTTGTGTGTTCACTATTATTTATCAAAATGGCCGGGGCATTAGTGACTTGATGTACGTCATCGGAATAGTAAACCCTTCCAAATAACTTACAAGTTTTGTGATCTGCCACTGAATGGTATTTGCTGAACTCGTGAAAATACAAGGAAAGTCTGCACATTACGAAGGTTTTATAATTATATTGAATTTAGAGCGCATGCTTTTCTTCAAGTTACGCCTAGTAGTAGTAGTAGGCAACCCTTTAGGTTGCAGTGGCCGTCCCACAAGGGAAGACACATAGGCTGAACATTAGGCCCTTTGCGATCCCACACAATGAAGATTGATTCTACATTGGGAGTCCTAAAATTTACCTAACTCAAGAGTGTTTAGAGTAGGGATCTTTAATGAGCACCTGATATCGTACAGGCTCAAAACCGACGGCTGAATGTCCTCTCCGAGGAACGACGTGCTCAGATTTATTCACCTCCCACGTGAATAAATCGAGGGTTAGGTGGGTATCGAACCCCGAACCTATCAAATCAGAGGTACGTAGGTTAACCACTGAGCTAACTGGCCCCCCAAGTTACGCCCAGTGGTGTACAGTAGTTAGCTTTCAAATAATTATAATACACCTAATGGAATAAAGAAGGTTAACCAAGTACGTACCACATGTACTAAAGACCGAATTAGATATTAATTAGGCACTATTGACAAATTTCTAAGAACTACAATTTCCTACATACAAAAAAAAAATATACACTCTCATATAATTTCATTTTTTCTTAATTTAGAAATCCCAAGGGCCTAAAATATTACTTAATTGTGAAACACCTGCGCTTTCAAATGTTCTCTTATTTTGTTTCCCTTTATAATCCCCTACTTGTCTGTCAAGTTAAATATAGAAGAATAAATGACTGCTTACTAACCGTTGAGAGGGATTGCAAAGGGCAAAGAACGAGAATATTTTCTTGATTGTGTCTGTATGAGAGATATTTCTTTTATTTTTATTTCCTAACACCCACGTCTATTATAAGCATTGGTGTATAAAAGACTGCAAGTGTGGGCTTTGATTTAAAAAAAGAGAAAATAACTCTTCCCTCACAGACCTACCTAGTCGGTAAAAATCACTTGTTCTAAAAACCTCTCCTACAACGATGATGTAAGAAGGTTGCGTAAAATCATTCTTCTTTACAGTTTTAAGTAACTCTTTAAATTTCTTTATTTCATGTACGTATTTTAATTAAAAACTGTATGTGCTCTTTGAGTTTTTTGTATTTAAATATAACCTGATAAAGATGATTGCATGTTCGAAAGGTTGATTATTGTTTTTATAATACGACACTATATGTGGGACTTCATTATTTTTTTTATGTTGGTAAAATAAATTTTAATGAATAGAACTTAGTGTGTGTGCGAGCATGTGTTGTGAGAGAGAGTGTGTGTAGAGAAAGAGAGTGTGGGTGCGTTGTGTGTGTTTTGTGTGCGTATGTTTTAAATATGTGTGTTTTAAGTAAATGCGTTTGTATATGTGTGATGATGTGTTTAGATATTCATATGGTGAGTGTACGTGCGTGCGCGCGCGTGTGTGCGTGTATTTGAGTGTGTATGTGATGCATATGTATTTGTATGCAACCGTTCACTTCTTTCTTGAACTAAAAAAAAATGATAAATAACTTTTCGACCTAGAACCCTTGCATGTGAAGGCCAAATGTACAAATTAGGGACACTAATTTTAACCTTCAACTGTTTTTGTTCAAGGTTTTACTTGAATTTTTAAAACTTTAAAAATTTTTTTGTTTAAAGAAAATGATTATACACAAAAACTTAGATAATAAATTTGTTATCATCTATGGGCTTCCAGGTTTCCTCAAGGGATATTTGTCTTTACAATATGTTAATAAAGAATATATTGGTATAAACTTTATGTATCTTTTTCAGTTAGAACAGTTATAGATTTAGATATACGTAGATTCGATTTCAAAAGTTTTCTGACAGAACTCATCGATGCGGTAAAAATGATGACTGTTTCGTTCGTCTAAGATAGTGCATATCATTTTAAAAATCCTTCATATGACTTCACTAAGCAAAACACTTATAATAGTGAAGAAAACAAATCTGACCTGGTCCATGTAGTTTCCGAATAAATATTATTATGGGTGTCTATCTTTAATACCCAAGAAGAAGCGATTAAAATTATAAATCAATAAAATTATTTTTAAAGTTATGATGTAAACATAATAAAATTTACAGGTTTTAGAGGTACAAACGATTTAGAAGTCATCCATGTAAAAGTTGTTAAGGTGTAACTAACGATGTCAATTTGTATCGTAAAAACAGTGAGTACGAATAGCTCAAGTAGTGGCAATAATGCGTTTATCACATATGTAATTTATTTTTAATCATATGTAAACTAAGTCCTTGGGATTACAGCAAAGTATAGGAAGAAAAAATTACAAAAAAAAACCTATTTGTTAAACTTTGTTACCATTTAGCTAAACAAAAAGGCACTGATAATAAACCACGACCTTAGAACAATCTTAGGTCAGAAGCTAGACATAAAATGGCTGACCAAAGCAGTTCTATTTAAATCTAGAGTAGGAGAATTTGTATCTATAGTTGGCCTTCAACCACATCATTCTAAAATGACAAATAATTATTTAGATCTTTGTTCACAAAAGAAACATGAACAATGTGAACTGATGCATTTGTTTGACATTACATCTCTGTAATTACTTATCTCTTAATTCATACCTATATTTGATTCCCAACAATGGATTTGATGAGTCCACTGTAATTACTGAGTAATTACGAATTACTCAGTAAAAGAAATTAATGAGTCCACTGGTAATACATGAAGCATAGAGATATAAAAAAACATATCTTGTTTGAACAAAATCATTAACTTGGCAGGCTTACCTACCTATGCCTTACAGTTTAAGGACTACCACAGGATTCATGAGGATTTGATCGTCCCTCTCCAAAGAAGGCAATGCCCGTTACGACTGGACCAGGACTTGCTGCTGGTAGTTCATCGGACCCCCTCAGAGCATCATTGTGAGCAGTCTTTAGTACTCATAGAGAGAGATTACAAATCTCTCGTTGGCTAAACGCCACCTGAACAGGCTAGTTATGGGAGCCTTTAAGGTCTCCCTGTACTGGAATATAAATGGTCTCGAAGGGAGTGGTATCTAATCGTCCCCACTCTGACATCCCTTCAAAACCCAGAGCCTCCACCAGGCTAGTACCAGTTGTCCAGTCCTTTCAGATGAGTTATAGGCCCGTTCCCAACTGGTAAGGGTTTGGGGTCTCCCCGGTATGCTAAGCAGGCATCCTACCGAGAAGTTACTGCTTCTAACACAGCGACCATAAGGGTCTACCCAACTTTGGTGAGAACCAACAGCCACTACGAGTCCAACCTCAATTGGCAAGATAGAGGGATAACCCCTCCATGGGCCCCCGCTGACCATAGTACCGACTTATTTGAAGAGTTTTGGATTAAACTCTGGACTAATGGTCCTACTGAACGTGCTCACCTACAGATAAGGTCAGTGGCCTTACAGCCTTGTAGCCCCTGGTTCAAGGAACCTGTGGATTAAAGCCAATACAACTATTGGTAGAGCTGCATGGCCCCACTAGGGGCAAAACAAAATCATTATTTAATTCATTAGCTATCTGTTAATTTATTGTATTCAAAATGGGTTTCTGAGTATTAGGTCCAAAGATTACTCCTGATTATAAGCCGACGTTTTGCCGAAGAATGTTCGGCATTCTCAATACTAAAAAACATTTATTAAAAAAAGTACTATTACAAAAAAATCTCTGAAAATAAATTCATCCACGGAATATTACCTAACAGAAAACAAAAACTCAATAAGCAACAAACACAAAAAAAGTAAAAGAAAACCAAACATAGACAGTGTTATTGTTTTTTATAGAACACATGAGTTGCTATCATAATTACTTTTATTAATTATTAATAAAAACTCAGGCTTATAGTCAGGAGTAGTTAATCATTGGACCTAATCCTCTAGAAACCTATTTCGAATATAGAATTAGTGATCGAGAAGTTATAGCAAATCAAAATGTTTTGTTTATTCATAAAAAAAGGAGTTTCTTAAATTGACGGTATATATTAACTCGTTAAGAGATTTTCAATAATTACACATTTTTAAAGGATTATATCCTCTGAAATTTTATCAAACACAAATTTTTTCTAATATCGCTGGAGAAGAGGGTGGATTTCTCTTTTCAAAACAGCTTTCAAACGACCTTCGCCACCTTCCTAACAACTCCAATGTTTCCCAGTCAATTACCGGAGACATGACATGTGTCATTCTGTTTTCCTGTCAATATTCAACAACCTTGAAAAAATCGCACTGTTATTTTCTTCATGCTATCTACTTTGTTGTGTGACTTGAAAGGGTATGGAAGTCACGTCGGATGTTGCAAAAAAAATCACCTATTCTATAATATGGGACAGTTGCATCAACTGTTGAGAGGATCTGTCAACAGGAACTTGGAACTTCATAAAAACAATATTTAATTTTGAAAAAAAATAATACTTGTTTAATCAGGATATCATTCCTCTTCTACTAATATTATTACTATCAATACTTAATATAAGGAGAAAGAAGAGAAGTACAATTAAATTGGCAACTCTTCAAAACTTGCCAATTCAAATTTTGAATTTGCAATACTTCAAAATTTAAAAATAGAAATATTACAAAGTGTTGAAAAAGTGCCTGTGTATTTATAGTACAACTCAAGTTGGCTTTCGTCTTCTAGCTACTCAACTTCCTTTCCTGAGGACGACCGTTAAAAAGGTCGACATATTTAATATGTGTCCTAGTTTCTGTTTTTCATTCATGTTTCTTTAAGTATTCAAAGTATATTGTACTTACGGATCTTATTTCATTTGAATTTATATATAATATATATAATAAATAAATATAAATAAAAATAATAAATAAATAATTAATAATAAATAAATATATACAACATGATTTCACAATATACACGTGAAACAGCAAGAAATGTTCAAACAACAATAAGCAATGGAAAAAAAATCCTCCAATTTACGTATCTACTTTTCACAAAATTTCACTTACTACGCACTAAGTTTTCCAGGATAATACGTTTTGCAGTGCACTTAACTCAGCAATCGAAAGGTTTTCAGGAAGACACTAATAAACTAAATAACTATGCAACTATACAATTAAAACGACATAGTCGTGTTAATTGATATAGTTGTAAGTAGAGTTTAATTTTTGAACCTAGAAAATTAACCAAATCCTGATTAAGGAGCATACACACACACACATACATATTGTTATATACAATTATTAGAAGAAAAAATACGTAGAAGCAACACACAACTCACTTAATATTTCGACCACGTCGTCATCAGAAGAAGATCAGTACTGCTCGGCTGGCAAACAATAATGTTTGTTATTCTCTTGATGACAACAAGGTCGAAATATTGATTAAGGAATTGATAAGTAAAATAGAAGTGATACTAAGAAATAGATCCTCATTTATACTAGTTAATAGGAAGTTATATGAAACACGATTTCTCTTGATTTAGACCTGTTGTACTTCAAAATGGATAGCGTCAGAACCAGCCTAGAACTCACGGATTAACCACCGATATGAGATGGTTATTCCAATAATATAAATTATATCAACCTCTGTGGTGGTAACAACGTGTATGTATTTACCATAATAACATATCTGACTTCATGTTTTAGTGTACGCGATAAACTATTATCCTTCAACTTCTTGTCAATTTTCTAAACTGATCATCTCTGTAAAAGTTCAAAAAAGAACGGATAAACAATCATACTAAACAGTACAAGGGATGTAGAAAGAATTACGAAACAGTTGATGATATTGATGGTTCAATGAGCAAAATAAAAAATTGATAATTCAGGAAACATACAAAAAAATTGTAAATAAGAATAAAACTCAGACAGCTATGCATTTAATTTTAGATGGGTTTGTTAAGTTTAAAGTAGCCTCCCAATTAAATTTAATTGGAGTTTTAAGTGTAATTAAAGTAATGATAGCCTTTATACATATTCAGTTTAACTTCATTAATTAAACAATTTTACTTATGCAGCTCAACCATTTTTACTTAATCATTAACAGGAAATTGAGTATATTTTTTTTTAATTTCGAGATATATAAGACCTTTAATTGATAAAATGACCTTTGAGTCTAATGAAATTTTGAATCTTTATATTTGTTACAAGGAATGCAAAATAATTTTCTAATTGACAATACCGAATGAAGTATTTGAAAGATGGAATGTCATTGGATGAATTGACGAAAAGCCAGTGATGCATTAAGACATAGTTGAAGACTAGTACTGTCAAGTCGAGGCATGGCAGGGGTGAAATCATCCCTCCTTGAATATATCCCATGTCAAAGCAACCCTTAGTGGCCCGAGGGAAATGCTTTGTGACGTGTGTGCAACCCATCTGTCTAGCGGAACACCCTTGGTTCGAGTTTGGCCAATCCACTTTCCGACACCTAAAGAATTTAATATCGGAATTATAAGGTGCAATATTCAGCGTACAGGGGCATTGATCCTTTAAATGTATGATAAAATGTAAATAAAACTCTGTTAGTTGACTGGGTCATATACTTTTCAATTTAATGTACAATGTGTCATTGTAGCACATAAAATACATATTAATAGTACGTTCAATTTACAAACGTTATGAGCCGTGCTTGTGTGCATTTCTGTGCATAGGTAAATGTTAAACATAAATAAAACCAAAATTAATCTCCCGCATTACTCCAAAAAAATGTGTTACGCAAATAATTGAAAAAAAAAGTAATCCATGAATTAGGCATATATATTTATTGATAAAGTATTTAGGTTCAAAATAAACTCCCAATGCCAACGTTCGGTGTTTAACTAAAACCCTTTTCGTAGGTAGAAGTATAACATTTTGAAATAGAAAAACTGAAGTATTACATTAGATTTTTTGAAAAAAAAAAAGAACGATTTGAGAGTTTCAACAACAACTGTCTAGTTCAAATATAAAGTAGTGTCGCGTGTTTATGCAAACAAGACAGTCCTTACAGAAATTTTCAAATTTTTTTCTTTTAAAAAAATTCAAATGTAATTCTTCTATTTTTTTATGAAAAAGGTTTTGAATAAAAACCAAAAAATGAAGCCAGACCAAACCTCGATAAGAAAGAAAAATAGTGTTAAATATATGTGGTTGAGATTGGAAAACATATATATATATAACAAATATGTTTGTAACAAGGTTGGATTGTTATGGTTGAAAGATCAGTCTTTCTTCCCTTTTCATATTGTGGTTTGATCATTGATTGTTATTTTACGTGTTATGGTGAAATCTTGTATATATATACACAAAACTAAAGTTTTTCGGGACTCGGTCAGTTCTTCAGGTTCAAATTAAACTCTCATTGCCAACGTTTCGGTCTTTATTTAAAACCTTTTTCATAGGTGGAAGTATCAATTTCGAAACAGAAAAATTAAGTATTACATTACAAATTATTTTACAAAGAGAAATAGTTTGTGGATTTTAACAACAACTGTAGTCTGAATGAACACGTGACGCTATTTCTCTTTGTAAAATAATTTGTAATGCAATACTTAGTTTTTCTGTTTCAAAATTTATACTTCTGCCTATGAAAAAGGTTTTAAATAAACACAGTGTCACGTGTTCATTCAGACTATAGTTGTTGTTAAAATCCACATACTCTTTTTTTTTGTAAAATAATTTGTAATGTAATACTTTGTTATATGTTTTAAAATGTATACTTTTGCCTATGAAAAAGGTTTCAAATAAAGACAGAAACGTTGGTAATGAGAGTTTAATTTGAACCTGAAGAACTGACAGGAGTCCTGAAAAACTTTAGTTTTGTTCCTATTCCACGGTCGAAAACGATCCAAAAGGACAACAAAGTTTCACGATGAACTAATTTAACACAGAACCAAGGTACAAACTTAATGTCTCTAATTTTCGGTTGAACCGTCATCAGGAGAGTTGAGATAGGGACACCAAGTGCTCTTTGGAAGCGACGGTTGGAGTCGCTTTGTATATATAATTATATATATAAACTCATATTAACTGTAAACATTGATGTAAATACCTTATTTCAAACAATTTTTTTTTGAAAGATATTGTTGCTTGTTTGACATATTACCAGTGGAAAGCAATATGAGTAAATTATAAATTTATTTTTATAAACTCGAGTTTTAATCCAGGTGAACAAAAACACATGTGACAGGATAGGGAAAAGTTTTGATTTATACTGTGAAGGTAGATACGCGCAAAGAGGGGCGTGGTGTGGAGGAAGAAAAAAGATGCTATTTAGAGGTATTTATTTGCAAGGAACTAAAAAAAAAAGAAAAAAAAGAGAGAGAGGTAAAAGAGCGATGGTTTAAGAGAGGGGGAAGTAGTTGTGGCGTGGGAGGGGGGGGGGTGAACAAGTATATTGGCATATAGAGGGGGGAGGCTGGTGGCACAGTGCCAGCTGGTATTGAGCATTACGGCGTCGTTAGGGCCAATGGTCCGGGATAAGTTAAGACATGCTGCACTGCGAGTCGACAGTGCTGCAGGCTTGCCGAAAATGCAGTAGCACATACACATGCAATAATATAAACTATACTGCAAGCATGTCAAGCAAACTCCTTAAAGAATAACCGCAAATTTAAAACAAAATACATTATAAGGATGAGCATCCAAATGATAGCTTCAAAACACGTTCTTAATATTTTTGTAGGATTTTTAGACAATAAATCCTTGAAGATTAAAATATTATTTATTTTGTTTGGTAAACAGTAAAACTCATTTAGTTTTTCTATTCCATTGGTTATAGAAATGGTTGTAACTTTAGCATTTCACTAAATTGCGACATTTGTACATTACATAAAAAACGTATCGCGTAAACAAATATCAAACAATTCACAAAGATAACATACAGTGTAAAAGTAATGAAAAAAGAATAATCATGACCAAATCCAGGATTAATTAAATATATATATATATAATATATATATATATATATATATATATATGATCACAAACCACAATAAGAAAATGGGAAAACACGACTAAGATCTTTCAACCTTAAAAGTGTGGTCTTCGTCAGAGTCAAAAACCCAACTGAGTTTTTTGACCCAACTCAGTTGGGTTTTTGACTCTGACGAAGACCGCTTGTTACGGTTGAAAGATCTTAGTCTTGTTTTCCCATTTTCTTATTGTGGTTTGATCATAATAATAAATAAAAAATATAAAAATAAATAAAAAATAATAAATAAATAATAATTAAAAAATTTCGGTTAGGTTAGTCGGGGAAAGCGGCATCAAGTAAGCATATGTATGCCTCCTCTGAAGCTCTTAGGTAACTTTATTGTTGGATTCGGGGATCTGTTTCAGGATCTGAACCCTGAAAGTCTTGAAACTAGTCCATGCGAGTTCGCATGGATGGCTACAGGATAGTTACTGCGTTGACCGACTGAAGCCCTATGACCATTCATACGAAGGCTCAACTTATTAGAAGTTAAGCCAACGTAAAAGGAGTCACACTGAGTGCAATCCAGTCGGTAAACACAGTTGCTCGAGGTACGGGAGGAATTGACCTGCACCGGGTAGGAACTATGGTTCCGATCTTTTCCGATTCTGTCTACTTCTACTTCTACTTCTTCCATCTTTAATCACCCCCCTTCTATTTCCTACCGTAAACCTGCCAATCTAAAAAGCATTTTCTCTCATATTTCCCCTCAGCCTTCCAATCCTGTTCCTGGAATGAAACAATGTGGACGCCGTGGGCTTGATTCAAACTTGCCTGAAATTGTAAATCCTAATCCATTTTCCTTACGATTCTTTTCCTCTCCACCATAGAATAATTTTTCCTAACCCGGTTTATCAGGTACAATTCCTCCTGTACGCTCGAGCAACTGTGTTTACCGACTGGAGTTGCAAAGGGCTCAGTGTGGAGAAAAACTCCTTTTACGTTGGCTTAACTTAGACTAAAAAAAAAAAAAAATAAGTAATGAGCCTTCGTTATGAATGGGTCATATGGGCTTCAGGGGGTCGGTCAACGCAGTAATGCTATGGGGCCTGTAGCCATCCATGCGATACTGCGCATGGACTCAGTTTCCGAATAGACTGTTTCAGGGTTCAGATCCTGAAACAGATCCCCGAATCCAACAATAAAGTTACTCACTAAGAAGCTTAAGAGACGCAATAAACAATATGCTTACTATGATGCTCGCTCTTCCCCCGGACTCAACCTCAAACCGTATAATTTATTTATGATTTATTATAATCTTAATTAAATATTATTGTTTATTGTAAATAAATTATTTATTATTTTTTCATTGTTACTAATGTTTATTTATTATTTTTATTAATTTTAATTTAAAAAAGATTAAAATATCTACATTAATTTATAATTTTTTATAGTATAAAAAAATAATTTTTACTCGTTCCTATTTAACGTCTTAATTTGGCTCTTCATATTCCTTCCTCTCCCTTCCAACCCGCTTGAAGTGGATAAGTAGGTGGGTTACTGGCATGCGGTTTCCGAGTTCAGTACCGCCCTGTCTTCCTGCGGGACTCTTCGCTCTTCGCACCTCCTGATGACGACGATTGTCGTGAAATATCGATGTGAGTTCATGTCTTGTGTCTTTCTGTGTTTTTCCTTCGTTTAATTTATTTTTATATGTAAAATAAGTACCGCTGGACCGTTAAATCTATTTAATTATGTATATATATATATATGTGCTACTTATCTTGGTAAATTATGAGAAAGAGTTCGTACTTTTCTATGGAGCTATTTATTTTTCTTGTGTTTTTTTATTTATGATTGGAATAAGGGAAAACACTAGGTCTCATCACGAAAGGTTTTTAATTAATATTGACGCGTTGGGAACACTTAGTGTTCGTCATCAGGTTACATCTACTATATAAAATATGATTAGAAAATGTGAAGTGTGAATGTGCAGCATTGGAAGGCTTTTAAATCAACAAATCAACACAATTATTTCTTCCCTATGTTTAAATGAACAAATCCCTGGACATCATAAAATATACTCGTAGTTGAAAGGCTGTTGGTTTAAAAGTTTTCGTTTCATTCAGTTTATATTAGCATGTTGTCTTATTTCAATGAGGTAGCATTATGTATGTACCTACCTGCTTTAAACGCATTCCTTCCTCCTTCTCATATTATTCTGTATCTCTTAATAACCTGTGGTTCCTTGAACACTCTACCTCTTCTTACTAAGCCAGCATAAAGTACAAAACCTTTCAATATTCTGGAGAGTATACAATATCCAGTTACATACTCCCTTCCATCCACCCATTGTACTTGTTCAGTGCAAACAGTCATAACACCGAACACCAGTGACGTCTCAGCTAACTCAGGCGTCATACCTAGTTTTGAATTATGATAAATAAATAAAAATATAAATTTAAGATTTTAAATTGTAGACTCTGCTGCTTCAGATAAGAAACTCTTTAAAAAATATATCTCAAGAAAATATCGATATTAACAAGTGACCCAATTATGTTTCTGAAAAGTTTGGAGGCACTTAAAGTGACAAGAAAACTTTTAAAGGTCCTTAATTCCTGCTTTATTATAGTCAGAAGCGGAGACCCTCCCAGGCTAGAATTCAATTAAAATACTAGAATTGAAATACTTAACATTGCGCGCAATGGATACAATATACTATACATAATCTTTGACTGCACTCAGTAAACAGCATTAATGTATATACAATTAAATATCACTAGAGTGATATTATATATTGGGCTTTTATTCATTAGATGACGTACATTTTTTTATAGTACATATTATTGTGATGGAATTTCGTCTTTTTCATTAACACACTATTTCATTTTTTTTTCAATACTTATAGTTGATATGTCTTATTTTCTTCATTCTACTTTTCTGATCGAGAGCAGACATAGATACGTTAACAGCCAGCGTACCGACCGTCCCTAGGAAGGCAGGATACTTCCTCTCTCCTTTCCCTTCTGATGAATGTTATGCTCAAATTAACCCTTTCGCAGTTTAAGCAATTTTTGCATTCTAGCACCATATTCATTATACATATTAGCCTTAATTTTACTTCATGACAAATAAAATTAATATTCACATGTCGTGATATTGCTTAAAAAAAAAAGCCAAGCAAGTAGCTACTGAATGTCTTCAATGTAACAAATGTTCAATATCAAACATCAACGAAAATAAGGATATGGTCTTACAATGAAAATTGTGTTTATATAGTTATTATTTATTTTACTTGATCAACTTTGACCAATTGATTGTAGTAAAGTTAGGTTTATGTTGTAATGTACAACTGATAGGACATTATTTTTATTAAATGAATTTTCAAATTTGTTTATTTTCGGTGTTACCTACTTTATTTTTCTACAAAATAACAATGAAAAAATATTTACTCTCAGGTGTCTTGTGAATTATACATGATAACTACAGATAATTGTAGTAACGTGGTGTCCTGCTGAAATGTCTGAGACAATTAGATTAATCCCAACGAAGATGTTTCATAACCTTATTTACATTGAAAGTGAAATGGACTGTGTATCATATATGATGGACAAAACATCTGATCATTCATGTCTTTGTATCACACATGATACACGAGACTGTGAAAGGGTTAAAAACTGTAAATTTGTTTTCCCTATTTTCATTATTAAACCAAAACCACTTCTCTCCTTCTTGTTCACGGTTAAACCGAAAATTTCATACTGTATCTATGCATATTTGTAGAGTATGTTTCTTTAGTGTATTAGCAGTTTTGGATCATCTTTAATTTATTAAAGAATAGATATATATATATATATATATACTTCTATTATATACTTAAATTATAACATAAATAATTAACATATGATAGAAAAACAAGTAGTTATTAAATATGTTGTGAAGAATAACACTATCAAAACTCGAAAACTTTCTTCTCTATTTTAGTGGTTATATACGTCTCCTCTATATAGAGTCTACTGAATACGTTCATATAGTAAAAATTTGGATTCATGTTAAGATTTATCTGTTAAATTGAGATATATCTATCAGCAGTTTTGCATGTCCGTGTTTTTAATTGCCTTTTATTGATTTCAATTTAGGACATAGAATATAATTGAAAAACATTCAAACAAAAACAAAGATCTCATCGTAATGAAATAACACTGATACACAAAATGACAGACTAGCATGTTTAAATTCATTCAGTTGTCTCCTGATAATGGCGACCTTCGGAATCTGATCAAGCAGAGAAGAAAATTTACGAGTAAAAATGGATTGATGTTTTAAAAACAACAGGTATCAATTACGGTTTACTCTAAAATATGTGTAAATGTGAAGGATTATTAACAGGATTTCCTTTTAATAGTGTGAACAATTTAAAAAATCAGCGCTTTTATAATATTACTAACAGAAGAAAAAATAAAGTTAGTAGTTTCCTTTAAATATTTATATCATTAAATAGGTCTGTAGGAGTTTATAGGCCACTAGTAATTATTAAACTTATTATGAAAGTGAAAAAACATTGCTTGTGATCATCAGAAACTTTCTTTTTCACTGGGAACCTATTATTCTTAAATACATGCATATTGTTAATACCACTGAGGTTAGTATGATTTATATTAGAAATAGGTAAAACCGTCATACCTCGTAAGATGATCATGAAGTCGTTGGAGCGCTTTCGGACACACCTGCGTTTGTTGCGGTCAAAGGTGGACAACGTCCGAAAGCGCTCCAACGACTCCATGATCATCTTACAAGGTATGGCTGTTTAACATATTCCTACTATTATGTTTATGTGGCGAATATTGTATTATAAAAGATAGCTTTATTTTCTTTTTGACTTCGTATTACTGAAGTAATGAACAGTAGTAATTCTTAAAAGAATTAAGTCTTTTAATTTGATGCATTTTTATAAGTTGATAGGTAACACCTTACTGGTTTTGTGATCGCTAGGTCACCAAGGGTGATATAACATAGCAACAGGGGGACGGCATAACCAGCCTGTGGTAGAATCAAGGTGACGGTTCTAGCCACTAACTCAAAATGTATCCACAAAGAGCGCTGAAATTCCTGGGAAAAAAAAAGAAAGGAAACGCTCACAAGAAGAAAATGATTGTTGAACACAACCTGAGAAGCCACAGAGATATCAAATGACAGTCATCGGTTTCTGGACTGTACACCACCTAAAGCTGTCAGCCTACAACCCAAACTGTACCTCAAAGAAACATATACGCAGAAGACAACGTTCAAAACACCCTTCTTTTGAGATATAGGCTGAAATTCGTGAGCTTGCAAAGAACTCCAACTATAATACTTGGTTTAATTAATTGAAACAAAGAAATATTGTAACGCAACCTAGTTGTTAATATTGAAATACGGCTCTAAAAATATTCAATATAAAGTAAGAGCAAAACTCTGAGCCGGAGCAACCTTAACGTAATTATGACGGCTATAATATAAGAGAACTGGTAAATCTAATCAGTCCTTACGGTATACCATAGCGGAACCAAACTAAAACACTCGACCCTCGAGTTTCCATACTTAAAATAACCTTATATCAAGTTTCCGTAATTTTTTTTCCTCCGTATAGCATAAATTATTATCCGAGTATTGGTAATCACAATAAGGGCAGAGTGAGACCGGATAGTCTAGGTACTCCAATTTAGTTATCTTAAAAAACTGTACCTTTAATATGCATAAACAATTATTATTACTATTATATAATTATTATTAAGTTATTAAACTAACTGCATACATCTATATTTGATGATTGTGACTGTGATTTAAAGTAAGGTTTGGCTATCCCCCCTTCTCATATGCCTACGCTACTCCAATATCATTCAAATCTTTTCAAATCGGCCACAACAGTATTCAGCGGTCTGACCCTACTAAACCTATGTTGGGGGTAGGCTGTATATCCTATGGACGTCTTCGACTGCCATCAACATTTAGGTTAGGACTTTTTTTTTTTGTTCATTATAAGGTTTAATATGTATTAATAAGAGTGTTTATTAATTAAATGTGAAGTATGCTAAAGTAAGCGAAATTGAGATAGCCTAGCACTTCTAAAAAGTTTTAATGAGGGTATGTATGTATGTGGTACGTCTTGACATACTGTTAACCACTTAGCCTACCCTACCCACCATTAGGCTACCACTTATAAGTATTACCAATTTCCTGACTTTTTTGTTTCCGAACCTGCCTTGCTCTCTATACGTATAGGCTCGGGACCGATGGCTTAAAGTTTTCTCCAAGGAATGACAAGCTCAGATGTAACTCCCGCATGAATAAATCCAGGGCCAGAGTGAGTATTGAACCCTGGATCCACCAGTCCTGCAGTCAATACTGTACCACTGTGCTTACCTGGCCCCTACCTCTGGGGTACTAGAATTGTGCATAAATGTATATATTAGGACGATATATTGTAACATTCTTATTCAAAAGATTAACAATGCATTTGGTGGCCACATCTCCAAAAATGAGGTTCAAAACGAAAGCCAAAAAAATCCTGGTCAATAAACACACCGACTGCAAATAGCAGAGACCATCTTAATAAAACAACAAAAAAAAACCTCATTGAAACGAATAAATAATACAAGAAGAGCTCTCATCCTGTACAATGAAAGTATGACAGAAGTATAACTGGGTGATGAGAGCAGTTCTAAATTTAGATTAGAAAAGTATAACTAATACAGATGAGAACAACAAACCCTGACCCTGACTGGGCAGACACATTTAGTTTTATACATTGCTTCTTTCATTTGCTTTATTACTGTATCACAGAGAAATCAGCAATCAATGGTTTTTTTTTTATATATAATCCAAGTTAATGTTGATAACACAAATGTGCAGTAATCATTAATGTATTAAAAGACGGAAGCTGATTCAAGGTCAACCGAAATATAATATTAGTTTTATATAAGTTTAAAGACTAAAAAAGAAAAGAGTTATGCAGAAAGTATAAAAAAAAACCCTAAAAGTAGATCTGTTAAAAGGATCCATGTTGTATTATTTATGGGAAAAGTCTGGACATATCCCTCATTCCATGACCACTACTGCAGAGGCTTAACGGCTTTCAAGCTAGACTAGAGGCGAAAAGTGTCGCTCATTTGTCATTTGACATCCATTTAAGCCATGGATAAGCAGCGTTACTTACAAGAGCCCCAACGGCATGTGCAATCACCCATCCAACTACTAACCTCACCCAGTGTTGCTTAACTTCGCTGCATAGTGTATTCAACATAGTTACAGCTTTCCACTCCTCATAACAAATTTTATTAAAAAAAACTTATTTCATAACAAACCTATTTTTTTGCTTTTTATAATATTTTAATAAATAAAATCCGTTTGTTTGGAGGCTATTTCTATACTTCCAAATAATTTATAATACAACTTGAATTCATATGTAAATAAAAAATGACTGTTGGTTGCTCAGTGCTACTTAATAAAGTAAATAAATGCACACAATAAATACTACCTAGTTACAATTTTACGAATTATTTCAACTGATGAACAAAATAATGTAAATATAACTGTAAACTTGAGAAAGCCAACTTCTAATGGCAGGTCCAAACTTTTGTTTATAATATTTAACATTGAAAGTAAAGCAACAATTTAAAACCCAAAGTTTGGTAAAGTTGACAAGAGTTGGTATAGAACAGGTAAATTCACCACCCTTACTTCTTAATGCCTCAATCAATAAGTTAAGTAGAGTATCAACAGGCACATTACTGAAGTCAGACATAATGTCATAGTTTTAATTAATTGATACACCTTTAAATTTATTAATAAGATCGTATTATTTTGTAAAATTAGAATTGGAAATGGAAATAGAGCCAAACTAAAGGAGTTTACAACCAAACATTTAGAAAGTTTATAACTAAATGCCTCTCTGAACTTAACATTTTCATTTCTCTTCAGTTAATTAATATTTATTTGATGCCTTCTAAATCAAAACTAAATCATCCATCATGACTCTAGAACTTAAATGGCTTTGATGTATTGATATCTGTATTTCCCTTAAGAGAGGAAATTTTAAAGAATTTTCTAGTAAGTTGATTTGCCTCATTCCCAGTATATAAAATGCACTATTGAGGTTGAAACTAAATGGAAGTTTACCCTTTCTGGATCGTCTTTTGAAAGAAAAAAGTAGACGGTGTGATGTTTACTGTTTATAAGAAGACCACTCATTTGGCTTCGTATATTCATTAATACTCTTCTCGCTCCGCTTATATTAAAAGATCTCTATTTAGGAGTGGAGGGGGGGCATGAGAGCTTTTAGGATTTTTAGTGAGAGGTTATTGGACAAGGAAATTGAGACCATATCCTATATTGCTGCTAAATTAAAGCACCTTGACCTTTTCATTGATAATATAAAGAAACAGGCTAAAAGTAACTCAAGTAATGAACATACAAGAGAAAGAACTTTCAAAACTGTTAAATTACTTTAACTTCCTTTTAGTCGACATTCTTTTCCTGTTGAATGGTATTCAAGAATGGTGGAAATATAAACAGTTGATAAGTGAAGTATTTAATGAGTAGTAATGAAGAATGTGTGTACTATATTTCTTGGCACGATTTGAGTCTTAAGTATTATGAGCAAGCAGGTAAACGGAGGGAAACAAACATAAAAGAGCATAAATATAGTGTTAAATGAAAGAAAACATCGAATCCTTTATGTCCATATACTAGTCAATTTCAACATTCAAAAAAACGTTTCGGACAGCTTTGACCATCATCAGGGAAGGGAGTCTTTACAGAGTTGTTAACTAGATTATAACTTAACTCAAATACTAATGAAAACTATCTAAATTGTTGAACAATTTAGTTAAAAACTCTGTAAAGACTCCCTTCCCTGATGATGGTCAAAGCTGTCCGAAACGTTGGAATTCTTCAGAATATTTATTATTTATTGTGAGTTTGTAAAAAAAGAGAAAAAAAATGGATATGAAGAATTGCTGGATATAAAAAACATTTGGTGAATTGCTTGATTTCTCACCAGAAAGGTGGAAAGCCATATTCAGAAAGTTTGAAAAATTCACTCGCAAAATGACAAGAATAAAAATTGGCATAATTTTTAACAAAATATATATATATATATATATATAATTAAAGTTTATCAGGATTGATAAACTTTAATTTTGTTTCTATTTGACAGTCGATACATTTATGAATTTATATATTTATATACAAGATTTCACATAAACACATGGAATAATAATCAACGTTCAAACCATAATAAGAAATGAGAAGAAAGATCTTAGTTTTTTTTCTGATTTCATATTATACTTTGGATGTTGATATATATATGTATATATAATTAAAAACTGATTAAGTCCCAATTTAATATTATGTAGTATTATTTTACTTGACGGTTGATATATTTCAGTGATATAAATCCATGCTTACAAAAAGAACGATGGAAAAATATTAGGATATTAAATTTGTCTGCGGTTGTATTAATATTTCTTTTGAAGGTATAGTCATACAAGTTTATTGCAGTATTTGTATGGACACATTGGACCGTAATTCAATGCCTTTTGTAACAAGTAAATCATGTAGTACACAAAGCATTATAGAGAACGTGCATATTAGGAAGGATATGTTTGTTGCCTGCGGCGTATAAAACTTACTCAAGGAACTGTCACCCTACAGTATTGACTAGTCAAAACTTAAGCAGAGACTATATCAAACGTCTCAAGTCTCTACTTAGCTATACATGTTCGAATCCTTTTTAGAAATTTAAACCGTAGTAATGCTTTCAGCATTTTCAAAAGTGTGTAAGATTATATATATATAAAGATTTCACATAAACACGTGAAATAACAATCAATGATCAAACCACAATAAGAAATGGGAAAACAAGACTAAGATCTTTCAACCGTAACAAGTGGTCTTCGTCAGAGTCAGAAACCCAACTGAACACTAGATGCAGAAAACATCTGGTGAGGAGTTTCAAGTCAAGTGAGGAGTCAACTCCTCACCAGATGTTTTCTGCATCTATTGTTCAGTTGGGTTTTTGACTCTGACGAAGACCGCTTGTTACGGTTGAAAGAACTTAGTCTTGTTTTCCCATTTCTTATTGTGGTTTGATCATATATATATATATATATATATATATCATGATAAACGAAAAACGGTCCGGCAGGACAGATAACACTTAAAATAAACAGTGACACTTAGACTGAAACATAAAAAAGACTCACTTTTCAATATTTCGACCGTAATGGCAGTCGTCCTCAGGAGAAGAAGTGACTTGACGGAGGACGACAGTCAACAAAAGAACTCACTGGATTTTTTTTTCTTTGCTTTCGACTCCTTAGTTCCTTTTTTATTTTTCTCCTTTGCGGCATCACTACTTTAACCCTCACCCAGTGAGTTCTTTAGTTGACTGTCGTCCCTCCGTCAAGTCACGGTGACTTGGTCTCAGAGAGAGGGAGACCAAGCACTCCGAAGATGCAACGTCAGTTTATTTTAAGTGTTATATATATATATATATATATATATATATATATATATATATATATATAAGTTTTAAGATTTTTTTTAATGTATAGGTCTGGATTACATATGTACTATAAATATATTGATAAAGCTCCTCGACCAGTGATTTTTAAAGTTCAAAGTTAGGTTTCTTCAAAAATTTGGTTGATATTCCGTGGATTTATTTGTTTTCACTCCTTATACTGTTAATAAATTGTTTTTAGCCTAGAAAATGTCAAACAATTTTTGGCGAAACGTCGGAGTATAAACAGGAAGCAAATTCTTTAGACCAAAAATATCCTCAAGAAACCCATCTTTAAACTGTATAAATATATGTCTTTATATACGAGTATGAGTTCAAAATTGAAGAAGCGTAACACACAGATGAAAAATACACACTTACCAACTAAAATGTTAAAAAACTCCGTCTTCAGGTGAAAAGAGAGAGGGAGACGGATGCCCAAAAATTTGAGTTTGTAAGTGTGTTTCTTTACTTTCTGTGCTACCTATCTTCAATTTTGAACTTTTATTGTGGCCAGCTTGGATCGCCTTTCCGTTTCTACCTGTGATGGATCGTGTTTCTATTTCTACTTGTTTGGGTCATTCTACCTGTTACCACAAGTAAGAAAACTCTCACCTGTTTATAATCTAGTAATCTTGCAGTGTTTGCACGGTTGGTGAAAGACACCCATTCGACACCAACTTGTTAGTCTTATTAGGGTTATTTATCTCTAATAAAATATTTTGAAGGTAACAAGGGAACAAGTAATTAAGTTAGGTAGTGCTTTAGGAGATTTTGTAAATTGTATTATACGTTTATAGCTTTTGATAATGACCGCATAGAAGATTGAAATATATAGTTTATTAATAAGTAAATCATAAAGTTTTTTTTTGAGAGAAGAAATCATTGTTTTACTTTAATTCTTGAAATAGTGGGTTGGTCAAGTTAAACAGTGTGACTATTATAAACTTAATTTTAATATTTACAGATTCTGTCAAATATAGTTTTCATAGGAATGTTGTGTTTGTTTTTAAAAATGATACAGTAAGAGGGCAGCATTATTTATTAAAAGGTAAAAGGAGGATTATGCAAAGCTGGGATTAGGCAAAACATATCTGTGCGAGTCTGGTTGGCAAGATAGCAACTAGATAGGGCTATTTGTAGCTGTTTGGCCACTAAACAATGCTTTCTCGTCTTTTATTCATATGGCTGTTTCTAAATATACCCATTCAGAACTGTGTTTATTAACACTGAAAGGAATCACGCTTGTTCTTTACTATTCTTGACCTCGCCAAAGCCAAACCAATTCCTTCAGAAATAAAAACCTCATTTATTCCAGTACTTCGATGTCAAGTTCAAACTCAATTTCCCAGTTAAACCTAATACACTAAAATACTTCAACTCCAAATTTAATCAATTTAATGGTTCGAATAATTCATTGGATGTGTATAAATGGAGTAAGAATTCATTTAAACCGCATAATTCATTCATATAATCGGTCATGATGGAGACACGAGTTAAACAATAGAATATTCTTGCAGTAATAGTACATCCCTGTCTATAACAGTGATGGCAAACTTATGACACGCGTGTCAGTGCTGACACGCAAGGTTAGTTTTGGTGACACGCATTCGTAATCGAAATATTTGTCAAATAATATTAAGACCGATTTCGACGTATTTATTGACTAAGTCCTGAATAACACAATGCCACCTCTTACATTCTCTCTGAAAAAAAGTACGCTTCAAGACATCACGAAATACTTTTACTGTCTCTACGGACACGAAACCTGTATCTAAGGACAGGAAGCCTGTATCTACGGACATCAAGCATGTGTTTACGGACATTAAGCCTCTATCTACGGATACGAAGCCTGTATCTACGTATATTAAACATGCAACTACGGACACGAAATCTGTATCTACGAACACGAAGACTGTATCTACGGACACGAAGCCATGTATCTACGAACAGGGATCCTGTATCTATGGACACGAAGCCTGTATCTACAAATACGAACTTTGTATCTACTAAGATGAAGCTGCTCTATTGACGACTGCTTTGTCGTGGGTAAAGACCAAAATAAGGGTTTTTGCTAAAAAATAACTTACTAAAAATAATTTGTTTAAAGCAATCCTGCTTTATATTAAATAAAAATGATTGCAGTTAAAAATAAAATCAACTTTGTAGATGTTACGGTAGGTAACAAAAACTGGTTATAGCAATTCCATCCATATACATACATATCGCTTCTATCAATTCAAGAAATTAGTACTAACCAATCCTATACTAAAAGAAATCCTATTCAACAGTAACAGTGAATGCCCACAACAGTGCAAAAAACTCAACAAAGAAGTTTATAATATATACAATGTATAAAAACATCAAATGTGAAACTCTTTTTAGAGAAAATGTCTCAACCAACAATCACTCATCAACAATAACAATTCTACCATCCTGTTAGACAATATTGTGAAAGAATACCTAAAACAAAAGACAGAAGCTTTCAAAACAACAATAAATCAACGGGAACAAAACAAAATCTACTATGACAATAAATATTCTAAAAACACAAAACAAATGAATGCATACCACTTAGAATCATTTATAAGAATATAAAATCACGGCAGCTGGAGATAATGACACCTTTATAGCGTATTAAGATTAATTATGAGGTCAGTACAAAGACAAATTTCTTAACGCAAATCAATTGACGAGGTACTTCTGATCTAAAGTAAAGACAAGCCTTATACATGGATACAAATGCCCTCTTAGAATCTGTGAATTTCAAAAGAATTCGTGTCTCTCTGGAGAGTTAAGCGCATTATTTAGAAATCCTGGGATAACACAATCGTAGTAATGCTCGTAGTAATCGTAATTAACTTGATATAAAAAAATATTATTTAAGCAAAGGAAACAACACTACGCAATGAAATTGATAAAATTTTATATTTATGTATCCTATCATAGAAACATATATAGGAGAAATAAATAAACTTGATATCCACTAACTTTCAGTATTTTCTAATTTTAAATGCATTTTTTTTTAATAAATTATAGACTTGTGAACAATTTTAAAATTAAAAATAATATTAAACTTAAGTTCTTCTTAATTATGTTGCCTGATGATGGCGTATAACACTGAAGCATGTTCTAATGTGAATAAATGTGAATGAAAAAACGGCATTTTTATAGTTGTTAATCAAAAAAGTGCAAATTCTATAAGTGCAAAATTGCAAAAGTGCAAAAGGTGAAAAAACTACGAGGAAACTTACCTAAATATACAAACATTAAAAACAGATACTGTAAGATAAAATTTCTTGAAAGACTGTTCTGTATATACACGATTTAGTACTAAATATTATATATATATCTGATAAATGAAATGTGGTCCGGCAGGGCAGATCACACTTGAAATAAACTGTAACACATACAGAGAAACATAACAAAGACTCAATGTTTAATATTTCGACCGTTATAGCTGTCGTAAATATTGAAAAGTTCGTCTCTGTTATGTTTCTTTCTTTGTGTCACAGTTTATTTTAAGTATATATATATATATTTAAAGAATAAGAAGATTTCACATAAACACATGAAATAACAATCAATGATCAAAACACAATAAGAAATGGGAAAACAATACTAAGATCTTTCAACCGTAACAAGCGTTCTTCGTCAGAGTCAAAAACCCAACTCAGTTCTTCGTCCCAACTGACAGTCAAAAATCCAACTGACGAAGACCGCTTGTTACGGTTGAAAGATCTTAGTCCTGTTTTCCCATTTTCTTATTGTGGTTTGATCATTGATATTTAAAGAAATTCCGATAAGTTCTTTGGTCTAACTATAGCAGTAGGAAATGGGCGCCAGGGATCGGTTGAGTTTATTAGTTTCAACAGGGTTGCAGATGGCTCTGGAAAGACATGCAAACAACCTCTTGGTACCTCCTCTGTATCCCTATCCATCAACTTTGCTTGGTTGCCCTTTAAATCTGCTGACAGTACTAGTTTAGACTTAAATATAGTCATAATGTGTTTGTTTGTTTAATAACGTGAAGACGACCTAAGAAGGCTCATTTTATAGCAGAGATAAGCAGTTGAGAGTGTACTGTTAGTGTGATAATAGTAACAGACCCATGGCAACTGTTTAGTTTGGTCGAGGAGGCACCGGCAGGGATACAAAAAATTTATTTCACCAGGCCCTTAGGGCTCAGCACTTACCAGCCTTATTTGCTCGACCAGGTTAGTGCTTTGAAAGGTAGCAGACAGATGTTTAGTTGAAATGGTAATGAATGTAATAAAAAACTAAATTGTAGTAAGAAGAACAGGGATTATTTATTCACTCTTGACTTTAAATGCGGTAGTAACTCTCTTCCTATACATTTAAACAGACCAGTATTTAAGGTCAAAGTAATACCTTACTAGGACAGTGGTTAATTATTCAGTAGGATCAATGTTGCACGAGGTACCTGAAGATAGAGTGGTCGTGTAATACCTTTCCTCGTAGATAATTCGTTTGTAGCAACTCCAGGCTTGCACTGGATACCAATATAAAACAAGCATTTATTCTTTCATGGCTGTATTTTAATTGCAACATTATTATGATGGATTATTATTATGAATTATGATGGATGAAAAAAAAATTAAAAATGTCAAAAACGCTCCAAAATTTTTAAATATTATTCTGATGTAATATTGCGTATCTTAGTAATTAGCTGATGTTATTTTGCATAGTTTGATGTAGTTTTTTTGATGCCGCTGTTTGAAGATGAAGTCTAAGTTGTCCTTTAGTCGATAAAGTTAAGTATAGATTGAATCTTCTGTTCATTAGGCATAGTAATCAATAAATGCTTAGCGCTATATTTAGCTCTATTTAGAGGTATATAGCTGACGCATGCTAAAATTTAACAAACTGCATGTAATTAAAAGAGGGGTGTAAGTAAGCATGGTGTAAGCAGGGAAGAGAGGCTTGTTTGGTACCTCAGGTGGTAGGGCTTGGAGGGTTACTCTAGGGTGGTAGTGGACGGCAAAGCCGGCGGGCAAGGGTGAAGTATAGCTGGTCGAATGACCGGAGGCCTGAGGCCTTTGCGAGGGTGGCGATAAGGAGCGCAGGGTGACCCTGGGGTGGTAGTGGACGGTAAAGCCGGCCGGTAAAGACGTCGTAAAGCAGGCCAGACAGCCGGGGTTGTTGAGGGCCGGTGACAGAGGTCGGACGGCAGTCAGGGGCGTGGAGAGGCCCCGTCGGCGACTTGCCGTCCCCGCGCCGAGCTCACTCATCGGCCGACTGACCCCCACCAGGCGCCTCCCTCCCGCATTGCCACTTCTAGCCACTCATATGACCCCCAGGAGTCCGGAGAACCTTCACATTGTGTTTCTCTTAAGCCTTCCCGACATGCTGACGCCATTCCAATAACACGATATCGTATTAGAAGTACACGAAACCCTAACCATCTCCAAACATTACGACTTATATCAATAAACAATCTCACTATACTAGACAAGCAAAGTCAAGTAAATCCATCCCTCGTAAACACTTGAATCAATATCTCTCGTTACAATCAGGTAAGAATCTCATCAGCCCTAACGAAACACGATTTCAGTATCAGGTGACAAAAATAAACGAACTTTTTAAAAGGAAAAAATATTTGCTTTCCAAGATGGCTACAGCCCGAAACACCATAAGACGATATTGATCAAAGACTTCAGACAATATCAAGCGTTTATACCTTAATATGTGCAAACCACTGCTGTAGAAACACATCTGGTTAATATGCCACTGCCTTTCTTATGATTCGAAATATATAGCCGATTAACCGACACACGCTATTACTGAAATAATTTATAATGACAAATATTAACAGTATAGGATCACTAGTTGGGAAAAACGAAAATTTTTTCCATGGGAATAAATAACATTGATTAATGACAACATTATATATGACATTTAATTTTAGCTGCAAAAACCAACACAGCAGTTCATGAAGCAATCAGAAGAATAATTAATTTATTATACTATTTGAATTATTTCCCATATTATTCACATGACCAGCATTCACATCGTAAAGGGTAATTTGCCCAATAACGGCATTTGTGTTACTTAGATTATTTATAATTGTGACGATTTCTATATATATATATATATATATATACTAAATTCGCAGAAAGAAAAAATATACAAGAGATCACAAAAACTACTACTATATTTCGATTGTGTTGTAATCGAAGAATTTTACATTTCGAGGGCAAGTGAGTCCTCACGTGTTTTAGGAGACCCTCACATAACTCTATCTGATGATGATGATGCCTGCAAATATACTAGAGTTCTCTGATCTCTTGTATGTGTTTTATTTCTATGAATTTAGTTTGAATATATATTTAACATAAAGAAAAGAATGAATACTAATGTTATCCATAATACCTCGTATTTCTGGGCAGCTCGACCAGTTTCGTGTCTTTCTGGTTCCCATCTTCAAGCGCAACTCTTCAGTTGACTTCAATAGTTGCTGTAGAAGATATTATACCGAGACCGGTCGAGCTCTCCAGATATTATACGAGGTATAACGGATAGTATTACTATTAATTTTAATATTACTAACCTCAGTGGAAATAACCCATCTATATATATATATAACCCATCTATATATATATAATATATCAGTTGGGTTTTTGACTCTGACGAAGACCGCTTGTTACGGTTGAAAGATCTTAGTCTTGTTTTCCCATTTCTTATTGTGGTTTGATCATTTATATATATATATATATATATAAATGAATGTGTGTCTGCTGTTTATACTCAATAGATTCAAAAACCATACATCCAATCGCCGTGAAAATTTGAGAAATTATTAGCCATATCCCCGGGAAGGTTTATGTAATTTTTATTAAAATCAGAGTTGTGGTTTAGGTGCTATCGAACAAATATCACAAAAATATCATAATAGACAAGGTTTACTGTACAATCTGTTTGTTTACATTTTGACATCAATTGGTAATGATGGCCGCAGGTAGGTTATTCCTTATGAATAACCAACTTCTAATATTTTCACATGTTTTGTTCAACTGGAAACAACCATGTACCAGAAATTTTATTATTGTATACAGATTGATATTAAAGACAATTATTATAATTTTATATGGGTTTCTTATTAACTTTAACAAAGCTTTAGTTATTAAAATAGTTTAGCATTAACTTTTCTTATGTAAATGGTTTAACTTGCTTTAAGCATTAAAGAAAGTTATGCGTTAAATAATAACTTATTAACGTTAAGTATGCATGATAGTATTACGAATAATAATGATAGTATTTGACCTATAATTCAAATATTTTGGCTAAAGTATTGTTAAAGTTTAATGGATTTAAGGCTTGCTTATTTATTTCTGATTAATTAATTCGTTTGTTTAAAATGTGTAATTATTACTAAATTATTAATTTATGGCCCTACTCCGTATAAGAAAAAAGAATAAGTTATTATATATCGATGATATCTAACTACAAGATGTTAGATCTATGTTTAAATCAGTAAAACTTATAAGATAATATACACAGCATAAAAACTTAATTAAGAAATATTCAAATCAAAATGTACATATATAAAACTTAATCATTGTATGTATTTGTGTGTATAAACACAATTCTTACCATAATATAATGAAAAATGTATATACAATTTAACATTTAACACTCAACTGACACTTTTCACACAATGCTTCTTCATAAATTTGATGAATATTTCATCTAAATATTCTTATTCAAACCTTCAACAGACAATTTTGTTTACTGATATAATTTTAATTAAACATTTAAAATTGTGTGAAATCTTCAAATTGAAATTATTCAATGAAACGTAATGTGATATGGTTTAGCCTCATCAACTAACTGTCTCCTAATTGAAATGATTTATGGTTTTAAAATAACATGGCATCATATTTAACAGGTAATTCGAGATAACACTACTTCCAACATTTGTTGTTGAGTTGTTCGACGAAAAATATTCTTTTTATTATTTGTTTAATCTAATCTATCAACTACCAATTATATTGAACAATGTGTGCAATTTATGATCAATGTTATATTATATCTTTTTAGCGTAATCTATAATTTAAATCCTGTATTAATTTTCTTTCTCTGAAAAAAAGTTAAGTCTAACGGAACTATAGAAAAGTTATATTGTTTTCATTATATATAATTTATTATTAGAGTTGGAATTAAATTGTTTCCCGGTCAACGCCGAGTAGATCAGCTAGTTAACTATAAAGAAAATACCACAAAGGGTTATATGTTATACAATAAAAGTTATATAACAAAAAGTTAAAAGTTATAGAGAAGATCACGACGATATTTCGACTTCTGTCATTCTCAGGTAGATGAGATGCTAAGCATGAGAAGCACTGGGACTAATTCAAGCTAAGGAATTTTCCACGTGAGGACGACAGATGTCTAATACCACAGGGAGTCTTATCTGTAACCTTCTGCGTTGTTTTCTTTATGTTAAAAGCGTTCACTATCTAATCAGACTATCGATTTTTAAACTTGTTTAGAGAAGTCTTTGCTTGTCTTCAGAATGGTCACATATTTATATCTGATGACGACGCACTCAATGTATAGGGGTGAGTTTTCGTGATACGTTGTGGTTGTTTTCTTTCTGTGAATTTAGTTTATATATATATATATATATATATATATATACTTAAAATAAACTGTTACACATAGACTGAAACATAACAAAGACTCACTTTTCAATATTTCAACCGACATTATTTGCTCACTGATTCCATAAATTGAAAAGCCTCAGAGCATTTATTTCTAATTTAATTTCCTTTTTTCTTGTGGTGTTGGAGACTTGACAGTATCTTCTAACAAAAATGTCACCTTCTAGACACTGTTTAAACTAACTTCTCCATAGTTTTTAACTATGTAGCGTCGAAAAATTCAGATGAAAAAATAAAACACGGACACAAAACAGACTTCTCAGTCCTGAAGAAGACATAAATAAATGTTGAAACGTTGGCGAAGAATTTTCTTTTTTATTTAGTTTTTACAATTTAGACCAAAAACCCTTAAAAATCTCAAAACAAATATATTATATATATATAATATATATATATATATATATATTAGAATACGTTGGCAGCAGGTCTTCTCTCAAGGTCAAGTACGTAATTCCGACGAGCAGGAGCCTGGAGCCGAGCATGAGGTCCAATCAGAGCAGCAGCCTTAACCCTGCGCTCTGATTGGTTCGAATTAGTCAAGCTGATTGGCATTTAAGCTGTTTACTACAAGGAATGCTCTACCTGAAGATGACCAATGTTCCTATGGTCGAAAGCTCGTATAATATTGAAGATCTCTAGGACAGATGCTATGGCAACTGCAGCCAGAAGAAAGAAAAATCGCCCGAAGGATCAAGGCCACCAGCTTAAAGTTAGTGAGTGCAGAAGCTGCTGCAAATTTTAACAACATATATATATATATATATATATATATATATATATATATATATATATATAACAGATTCAATAATATATCGACCGTTTAATAGAATAGGTGTGTTCTCTAATCGGGGTTCGGTCAATTTTCCAGGATAAAAAATCAAACTCTCGTTGCCAACGTTTCGGTTTTATTTAAAACCTTTTTCATTGGCAGAAGTAAGAATTTTCTTAGTTAAAAAATTCTTACTTCTGCCTATGAAAAAGGTTTTAAATAAAACCGAAACGTTGGCAACGAGAGTTTGATTTTTTATCCTGGAAAATTGACCGAACCCCGATTAGAGAACACACCTATATATATATATATAGTAATACTTAGTTTTTCTGTTTCAAAATTTACATTTCTGCCTATAAAAAAGGTTTCAAATAAAGACCGAAACGTCGAAATAAGATTTTAATTTGATCCTGAAGAACTGACCGAGTCCCCATAAACTTTAGTTTTGTTTCTATTCCACGGTCGATACTTTTATCAATATTTATATATATATATATAAAGAAGGTCTATATGTGGATTAGGTCGTCAGAGAGTTCTCCAGTAGCCAAAGGAGTCTCTTATTGACTTCAGCAAAGCAATAAATTGCACCCTAACTCTGCGGCGAAGACGCACTTGCACAACACACACGCACCCATACAACACCGTCTTCTTTAATAACCACTCTACCAGCGCTCCCCTGTAACCTCCATCTTGACAATTTAATCAAAAAACCTCTTTCTATTATCCCCTTTCATTTACATTCGCTTTCAACTTTGTTTCCAGACCATATTTCTTTAAAACTTTAATACAAAGTCTTGCAGCTTTATAAGAGAATTATTTTTTTTTCAGCAACATACCTATTATATTTTGTTATATAATCACTTATGAAAATGATACATTATACGCATAAAACACTAATATAAATGTATAAATCACTGAATACGATTATAAAATATAACTAAGGTCATTCGAATTGTAATGGTCTCCGACAGGCTGAAATATAAATCTGCGTTTTTTATAAGGAGCACTGTGTTACTTGGAGAGCAAGTTTAAGTATATAGGTCTTTGTGTGTGCATGTGTGTGTGTGTATGTATGTGTGTTTGTCTATATAATACGTGAGCAGAACATCTCAAAGAGCAAAGGAACGATAGTCACCAAATTGTACATTCCACTTACTTCTAAAATAAAACAGTAAGCTCAGCATCAATATTAAACTTTTTCACAAAGTACTTTATCTTAAAAAGAAATAGTTTTTTTTATGTATTCTTGGAGGTCTGTCTATCCAACGAATCTGATTAACATGCTAATGGTTTGGGTTTTTTAGTTGACTATTCATATAAAGGTGCAAGCCACGTAGATATTATTCTACAGGGTCAAGAAAGCCAAAATTATTGAGAATCGTGCCTGTCGATCTTCTATTTTGTATCTTCTAGTTGTAACTTTAATTATATATTGATAAAGTATCGACCGTGAAGTAGACACAAAATAAAATGATATTGCTTGTCTCTAATTTTTATACTACCTTAAGCTGGGTTGGCTCTAATGTCCATATTAAATTGGCCAGAGACATTTAGAACACTCTACCACTGGACTTTTCACTTTACTCCGAAGATAGAGGGTCGACTGCACCAAACTAAAATACTTAATTAACTGCATGTTTAACCACTATAACTTAAGCTTAAATTCTATTGATACAATTTATTTAATTACTCTTCCTAAAAAAACAAGCTTTCGGCCTACACATAGGTCATCTTCAGGTTTTACTTAATAAATTTACATCTCAATTAAGAACAAAATAAATGTCTGCTATCTACTCGTTGCAAACGCGTGTATTTTACTGGCTAAAATGGAAATAGGAAGGAAGGTGAGAGTAGGGTGAAAGGGGGCAATAAACTATGACCTGCTGGGCTACCCTTGGGCTACCCGCCTATCTCGCAAGCAAATATCTCACAGCCTTATAACTATCTATTTGACATCTTACAATCACTGTTAAATTACCTCAAGTAGGCACTATATTGAAGTCACTATTCTGGATGTTGAGGTTTGAGTTCTGTAATATAAAGAGATCTTAAAATTAAAAGGTTTTTGGGATCACTGCAACACTGTAGCACTGTGGTTCCTTCTGTTAACATTCGACGCGTGGCAACCATATATATTACCTATATATTTACTTATCTATTTATTTAAAAACATTTATCTTTACATTTGAATGACATATGAACTAGGATTTAAGTTGAATGACTGCATGATAATTTATGTACCTATTTATAATGACAAACGAAAAATGTTAAGCTCCTCTTACCAGATGTTTTTTGTTTGTAATCATTGAAGATTTTATTTTGGTGTATCAATACGGGTCGCTGTGGGTACCATCTGGTCATACATAAACATTATTTGAAATCTGAAGAACTGAATTGATGAGAGGCATGCAAGATGTGAATACTAGTTGAGGCAAAGTTAAGTCGTCACGTTTTTATGCTAAAGGTGATCTTCAAATTGAAATAGCCCACGTTTCACATTGGTCATACTTATTAATAGCACTCCATGATGTTCAGTCAATTTCAAGTTGCTTATTTGATTGCCCTTTATCTATTTTTAGTTTTATTGCTACAATAATGATCTAAGAGACCTTCCTTCCAAAAACATCTTTGTGAAGAAATAATTTTCTAGTAATTTCATCAATACGTTTTCCTTATCACATGTTTTCGTCTGATCCAGAAATTCAGTCTTAAAAATATATGATAAACAGTTATGATATGACAAAACGCGAAAGAGTGAAGAATATGAAAACACTTTCTTACTATGTTGAATATTATTTCAACTATGACTTTGTCTGTATCACTTTAAACTATGACTTACGACTATTTAAAAATACATTCAAATCGATAATAACGCAGAAGATAGTTAACATCATATTATTATAAAAATGTGTAACGCCGCGTGACTGGGTGTTGTACCCAGGAAATAAATAAACTACATTGACAAAAAGAACACACAGAAATGAAACAGAAACTCACTATTATATTTCGATGGTCTCGTTTCTATCTTCCTGATGACAAAACCTTCGAAATATAGTAGTGAGTTTCTGTTTCATTTCTGTGTGTTCTTTGTGTCAATATAGTTTATATATATATATATATATATATATATATATATATATATATAAAAAGATTTCAAATAAATACGTGAAACAACAATCAATGATCAAAGCACAATAAGAAATGGGAAAAGAAGACTAAGATCTTTCAACCGTAACAAGCGCTCTTTGTCAGAGTTGGGTTTTTGACTCTGACGAAGACCGCTTGTTACGGTTGAAAGATCTTAGTCTTCTTTTCCCATTTCTTATTGAGGTTGATCATATATATATATATATATATATACTTCATCGTTGGAAATACGATCCGAAAAGGACAAATATAGTTCAATGTAGAAAAAGAAACGTACAGAAATTACTGACTCACGCGCAAACAATTGAGATATTTTAGAAGAAGTATATTAGATAAATCATTATTATAGACCTAAAGCTATCTCGGAGGGCACATTTAGATTATGTAGCAGAGAAAATTTATAAATTAGTGAATTTGTTGGCAATAATAGCAAGGGTTCATTAGAGTTTATTATAAAGCTCTCAAGACAATCCATGTGCTTTTGTTTTTTATATGGTTTCAATTTCCAATGTAATACTCGAGAAAAACTCAAACCAGAGGAAACTGGAAAGATCTTATAGAAAGTTTCTTATTTGACTCATCCAAGGGTACACAAATGTGTTACATGGGTTCATCTTTGTGATTGCAAAAGTGGCTCCAATATACCTAATTCAAAAGAAAAAAAAAGACAACATAGCTATCAAATTATTTATTTTTATCAAAATGAATGGGAAGAAGTAAATTTAAATTTAACCTAATTTAATTAGTTAGGAAAATTTAAATTAGTAATTTAAACTTAATTAATCTAAACATCAAATTGATTCAGTATAGACAACAGAAACTCTAATAAAGTTAACCAATTGGAAATACAACATAAATGAGTTGATGGCATGTTGACCGTTGTTTGGTCGGTGCTCTAAGTCTTTCCATTTCTTTACCTCCTGATAATGTTAAACAGAAAATTTGAGGTTTTATAGGTTCAAATACAAAGAAAAGTAGCACACGTAGTAAAAAAACACACTAAATATCTATAATTTTCGTTAAATCCGTCTTCAACAGAAAAAAAGAGGGGAAGACCAAGCACGCCGGAGAACCAACCGAAGGCACAAACAGTGCTGCTGCGCGTGCCCGGTCATGAAGTAGACAACATTGAAAATTAAATTAAAATAAGAACTTCAAGGTAGGTATAAGTAAATAAACCAAAAGGACTTAGAGATATAAAAAAATTAAATAATAAATCTTAGATTTTATTTTATAAAAACATCTAAAATAAAAATGAAAAATCTATATATATATAAAAATGAATGTGTGTCTATCTGTCTGCACTCAATAGATTCAAAAACCATACATCTAATCACAGTAAAAATTTGGGAAATTATTAGCTATATCCCCGGGAAGGTCCATGTATTTTTTTTTTTTTTTAAATCAGAGTTGTGGTTCAGGTGCTCCAGAACAAATATCCCAAATATATCATGATAGATAAGGTTTACTGTATAACCTGTTTGTTTACATTTTGATTTTAATTGGTAATGGCGACCACAGGTAGGTTATTCCTTTTGAATAACCAACTTCTAATATTTCCACATGCTTTGTTCAACTGGAAAAAATCAGGTACCAGATATTTTATTTGTTTTCAGATTGTTCCGAAATCTATAATTTGAATTCTGTATTAATTTCGTTTATCTGAAAAATTTTAAGTGTAACGGAACTATAGAAAATTTAAATTGTTTTCGTTATATGTAATTTATTATTAGAGTTGGAATTAAATTGTTTCCGTTGTAAGGCCGGGTAGATCAGCTAGTATAAAATAAAAGTGATATACTATTAGCAAGAGTAAATCTAATATAAAACTACATTATCAGAGAGTAAACTGAAAGGTATATGTGAAACAAAAGAATGAGACATAAGTAGAGGAGAGGAAATGAAAAGAAGAAATGAAGAAATAATAAAGTTACATTTTAATATTTCAGCTGAGTGCACCACGCGCCCTGAACAATCAGACTTGTTCCTTTTCGGATGCTGTAAGGGTAACGGTATTGTTGGCAGGGGAGATTTGTTGCAGTGTCTGTACTCTGAAGCATTTATTGAAGGGTAGGCCGCGGGAGTTGGCGTGGATGACAACAGGTAAATTAGAGTGGTTGTTAACGGAAGCCCTATTTCTTGATATTGACATTACAATCAACAACAGTACCGTCATTACTTCTATCCAGTCTAAACTCTCAAACCCCTATCCACCCCACAATAAACAATTCTATCCCTAGATCTCTGGCCATCTGGATCTACCGATCCATTATAGACTACAACACTTTGACCGCTTTGATCCAAGTTGCTGGAGAGTGGCTATCCTCTAGGAAAGTAGACTGATCCCTGCTGATACGCCCATCAATTCTCATTCTGTCTCAACTTCCCTCCAAAATGGAACTACCTACCTTGTGACGAACGTGTTTTTGATATCCAGAAACTTAAAGATATCCTCCATTTTTTTTCAGTAACGCTGAACGATAGCAGTTCTCAAGATACTTGGATCAAAGTGAGTTCAGATAGAGGTTTTTGTGTTGTAGTCTATAACAAAATGGTGGATCTGGATCTACAGAGTTCTAAAGATAGATTTTTATATGAGAGCAACTATCCAAGTACAGGCACTCCTGGAGGTTTGGGTTTTTATAATGAGCAGAGGTAATGAGGTTTATTGAGTTCTGGATTGCTCTGTCAATACCAAGAAATAGGGTTTTCGTTAACAAGTATTCAAATTTACCTGTTGTCATCCTCACGAGCTCTCACTGCCTACCTTTCAATTCGTTACAGAACCTCTTCGATGACAATACCATGGCCCTTACAGCTGCCAAGGAGGCAAAATCTGGTTACTTAAAGCGCATGGTATACCCCGCTTAAACATTACAAGATTACTTTTATAGTTTATTTTTTTCTTTTGTTTTCCTCTTCCTTCCTTGTGACTCATCTTTTCCTTTCAGTTCTACCATTTAGCTTGGTCTATCGTACGTAATTTTGTCTTAACATGACTCTTACAACCAGTGTTTCACGTTCTTCATTTTCTATTTGTTAATCTTTTTTCTTTTATTTTTTAATTTTTTTATAAAACGAAAATTTTTATTTATCTACCTATATTTTGCTCGAACTCCTTATTTTAATGTATTTTCAATTTCCTCTACTTCATGACCGGGCGAGCGCAGCAGCACTGGTGGCTACCTTCCTGCTCCTTACCGGTTACTACTAGGGTTCTCCAGCATGCTTACTCCTCCTCTTATTTTTTCCAATGAAAACGAATTTACCAACGATTAAATATAAGGAGTATGCTTATCGACTATGTATTTACTTTTCTTTCCTACAAGAAAAATATTTTGAAGTGTGTAATGAGAAAGGAAGGAAACAAAAATTGGGAAAGTAAGGTTTAATAAAGTAGTTCAAGAAGTAATAAGTATTTGTTGTTTTATAGTAGACAACCCTTATAATCAAAGCTATTACTTTCGTTAATAATAGGGCTGACTTGAATAAACAGTTACTACTGTTTATAGTATTTGATTGATTAAATTTAATTAAAGGGGTCTCGATAATATCTTATAATAACTCAGATCTTCATATGTGATCATTTCAGCTTGTGCCTAATTTATATCATGACCCTATATTTATATGCAAGAATAAGGGGCTACTTGTTTACCTCTAATTATGTTGTATTTATGTTGTCTGCCATGCATTTTTAATGATTACAGTCTGACCTATGCATATTTTAAGACAACATTTACGGAGTTTGTTATAAATACCACTACACTGAAGTACCTAATAGCGTTTTTAATTAACACGTTATTAGGGAATTAAAAAAAAAACTTTTTGAGTCAATATAACGAGAAGCATAGGCAGTGGGTGTAATGAATCATCATATGGTAAAACTGTGGCTTTTGTTAATGCACTGGAGGTTTTTTTAGGGACTATTAAAGCTTTGTTATATAGAAGACGGGGTGTTTTAATGAGTGAGAAACAGAAGTAATGTTATTAATTTCATCATTAAGGAACTCAGAGGAGAAAAAGCGTAAGTTTAACAAGACAGTTTTTCTAAAGAACGTCTGAGAATATATAAAAAGCGTAATAAGGATATGTGATAGTGCCGAAGATGGTATTGATTTTTTTACAACTCCGTATATACATACTAAACAGTGTTATAGATGGGTAAGTTATTTGTAGAATGCTATTTTCATCTCTAATATTGAAAGTTGTTTGTTTGTTTTCCCACGTCTACACTTATAAGGTTTTCACTTTTTAGTGCTGTTATAGAAACAGAAATTATGGCTCATTTATTATTTGGCACACAATTTAGTAATGGGTGAGCCACATTACTTGTTGATTTTACATTAGGAGTCTTAAATTTTGCCTTACTTAAGTGTATTTAGAGGAGAGATCATTAACGAGTAGCTGACATCGTACAGCTTAGGGACCGACGATTTAACGTCCAGAGGGACGACGTACTCAAATTTATTCACCTCTCACATGAATAAATCGAGGGCCATGTGAGCATTGAACCCCGGATCTATCAGTTCAGAGGTGAGTACGTTAACCGCTGAGATAATGTGGCCCTTCTAATACTGAAATTATGACAGGTTGTAAGTTAAAAAAGGATTGCAATAAGTAATATTTGACTTGAAGCATATCTTTACAGAACTAATACACTTGCATCCACATTAGCCTAAGCCTTGTCGAAAGCTTATTATCATCAATCATTGATCTTAAAAAAAAATGGGGTCACCAAATAAAGAAAAGTAAATGTATACAAGGTGAAGGAAAAGCAAGGGTGATTTGTAAGAAAGGCTCAGCTCTAAGGGAACACCTCCCTCATTACAAGCTGAAAATTTATTCAACTAGGGGGGACTAGCCAAGGCCCTGGACCAAAACTCAACCTTTGTCAAGTTTACAAGCCTCCAAGAGGCCTTACTAAAGCACCAAGTGCAATTCAAACAGCATAAAGCACATATTTATTACATCAGTTCTTTCTTCAAAGAGCTTCATTCATTCCTTTCCTCCAAATGGTAATAGCCTAACATCATTTTCAAAAACAAGGAGATTTATTTTCCCAAACAATGAACAACCCAACTTGATTAGGAAATATTCATTTTTCTTTTGTTTTTTCCTTCTTGATGATATTCTTTTGTATCAGGCTCCTTATTTGTTCTGGTATTGCATTTTATTTGTTTTTCAATCTCGGATGTTTTACACTATCATCAAATCTGCATTATTACTTGACATAATGAATCACAATTCTTTCTACTTAATATTAAAATCTTAATTTTTTTTCTTTTTTTTTTTTAATAATCAGCATTTGTTTTCTAGCGAATATTATTCAGATCATAGAACAGTATGTTAGTAGAACTTATCAAATGATTAAAAGGAAGGAACACGGAAAAACAACAGCAAAACATCCTTCAATATTTCGACCTCGCCATCATCAGGAGAAAAGGGAAGAAGGAGAGATTTGCTCGGCTGGCATACAGCAACTCTGCCTCTTTGAGTTGATATTTGCTAGCCAGGCAGAACCCTTCTTCATCTTCTCTTCATGATGACAAAGTTTCGAATTAGTTGATGATTAAATAATTTTTTATTTTTTTATTTAAATGTTGCTTTCCTGAAAAGTATCACTAAGCTCAGTGGCATAAGTACTATCAAACATAGGCAGCACAAATAGAATCAATTTTTTTAACTGTCTGGTAGGTTACTGCAGACAAAACTTAATAGTTGGTAGTTCTAGTAATATTTCAATATTTTTCAATTTTTAGAATTTATGGAATATTCATATTAAGAAAATATTTATTGCAAAATTTATGTTTTATAGAATCACGAAAAGAGTGGATTAAAGCAAGAACTCGTAGGGGAATAAGGTAAGATAACGAAAATGGGGCAGGCTAGCTCAGTGGTTACGTGCTCGCCTCTAAACTGATAGGACCGGGGTTCGAACCCTACCTGGCCCTCGATTTATTCACGCGGGAGGTGAATAAATCTGAGCACGTCATCCCTCGGAGGACGTTAAATTCTCGGTCCCGAGCCTGTGCGATGTCAGGTACTCGTTCAAGATCCCTACTCTAAATACACTTGAGTTAGGCAAACTTGAGGACTCCCACTGTAGAATCAATCTTCATTGTGTGGTATCACAAAGGGCCAATGCTCGGTCTAAGTGTATTCCCTTGTGGGACTGCCACTGCAACCTAATCTAACCTAAGATAACGAACCTTTCTCAGGTTTCAATACAAAAGAAAAACAATATATGTTCACAACATGCTACACTATAATGCTGATAAATACCACTAAGACTATAAAGCGATTTACGGTTATACAAATTAATTTGAAAAAAACAACGTTAAACAACGACTTTTAATCGGGTAATGTAAGTAAACTGGGTCACAATCTTTCTGTGCCTAATTTGGTATTAAAGATGAAAGGCTAAAGTGTGGAAGTTGAAAAAAATTATATTATATTTTTTAATTTCATCACTGTAATAGTAAGCAAACAAAAGAAACATTTTCGGACAATAAACAAAAAAAACTTGTTGGGTTTATAATATAGTATTTTTGTATAATATTAAAAGAAATATTATGAAACACCTGCGTCACTGATTTGTGAATGTCAAAATGCAAACAAATGTCAAATGCGAATTTAACACATTTAGTTTCTTTTCAGGTTTTGTAACCTAGGTGATCCAATACATAAAAAATATTTGGGTATAGTGTATTTAGCTATTATCATTTTGTTGTATGTATTTTATTATTGTGACTTTTTTATACTCCTTAAATGAAATTCAGAATATGTATTACTCTCAAAGTAATTGTAATTTAAAGTGTTAACATTTTTAATTGTATATTCAAATTACTGACAGTGTAATTCACTTACTATCAACATCCAACCATTAATAATATAATAATGAAGTAGTCCTATTGCTAAGCATTCTAAACTGAAAGAATACAGTCTTGGAAATAAGTACATATGTTCTTGCGAGAAGGTAAAAACATCATTCGAAGGGCAGCAATTTCTTTATCAGGGAGAATCGGCATGGTATCTTGAGACTGAAGCCCCAAAAGTCATACAGAACATGTTCATAAATGTAAACTGACAAGGAAGATGTTAGTCAATGGAGCAAAAATTATTTGAAATGAAAAAGACAACTTCAGATGAGGGTAAAAAATTAAAGAAATAGTCTCCACATATAGAAATTGAATAGTGTAAAATATAAAATAATATTTATATTTAATATATAATAATATTTAATATATACAATGTCAACATATTGTATTCTTATATATTGACTGTGCATATATAATTTAATAGTGGGTTTAAACATTTTCTTAAACTGACACCATTAAATATTTAGTATAAAATATTTAATAGTGTCAGTTGTACTACAGACACTCACCCTTAGTTAATGCCTGAAGAAGAACACTACGTGTTTGAAACGTGTTGTTTATACTATTAAATTTCTGTTTGTGGAGACTATTTCTTTAGCTTTTTACCCTACAATGAGTAAATACCACATAGTAACTGGCACCATCTTAGAATTTCAGATGAATTAATTGAAGCAAAAACTATTGAAGAAAAGTAACCAGAAATAAATATTCAAATCCCTTTTACAAGCAGGACCTAAAATTGGTGCTTAAAAGTAGACAGACTGGTAGACTGAGATTAGTCAGGTAGATGGGGAGGCTAACCATCCTGCCTTAATCTCCCAAACTATGCTTACCTGACACAAAAACAGAAAAGTCAACCTTTCAATCAATGCCCTACCATCCTTTACATATAAATATCAAGAACTCTCAACTCACTTACCATCAAAGTACTCTTACATTACACTAACCTTACCAGATGAATGGAGTATCTCTTGAAACATGTTGATCAATAACATAGCTATTGCTTTACACAGTTTTAACAAAAAAAAAAACTTGCACGAATTGGACAAACTATGAAAGAAGTAAATCCAAGTTCAATATGACATACTGTTTTACAAGTAACATATATAATGAAAAACATTTTCTTAATTTTTTTTTATTAATTAATACATTTAATTTAATTCAATAATACATTTGCATTTAATTTTCTTGTAACAAACTATATAAATAGACTGCAATTTCATTCTTCTGGATGATAAATTACTAAAAAAGTATTATCTGTAAACTACTATTAATTTAGATAATTAGAAAATTTTAGTCTTAATTTTATAATAAAATTAAATTAATTTAATTTTCAATTTAATTTTTATTTAGATAATTTGAAAATCCAGTGTGTAAAATTAAATTTTTTTTTAAAACAAAGGTTAAGAAAATAAACTGCTTAAGCCATCCATTTCTTAAGTAAACCTTTTCATTTGGAGGAATGATTCCCTTGTATATATTGTTTTTATGTTATTTACATTACATTAGTATTCATTCCATTAAATTTAATTTTTTCGATGAAAATACTATCAGAAACGGACAGATAAAGTTCAATTAACTTTAAATTGAATTATTATTGAACCCTATTATTATTATTACTGTTAAACTTTATATTACATGTTTTGCTTGTACTGCAACTTGAGGATAGTCAAAGTTTGAAATCATAGAACAACTCCTACTCCAGTATAATATGTAAGACGGTATTAATAACTAATGGGGTTTATTATATTTTTTATCTATGTATGTATATATGTAAACATATGTAAGGTTGAGTTGGGTTTTTGACTCTGACGAAGACCGCTTTTTACGGTTGAATAGATCTTAGTCTTATTTTCCCATTTCTTATTGTGGTTTGATCATGTATATATGTATGTGAATAGTAAATATAGGCATATTATTATTGTCCTTACTTTTAAGAGTTCGTTTTTTTTTTTGTAGTACCTAAATAGCTCACCACAAACCACGACATATAAAGGTTATAGAGAATGTAACCAAATGTTCACCATAATGTAACCAAAGTTCGCCATAATTTGATCAAATTATACGAAACAAGACGCTGACAATGCAAAATATAATTGGATTTGGAACAACATATATTGATGTGTATAGAAGAAAATCATATCTCAATGAAAACAAGAATGTAGTCATTAAGATTTTACATAAATCTTTGTTAATGAAATATTGATGCTTGGAACTTATGGGAAAAGTCACAAAAAGGGAAAACTAAATGCAAATCAAGCATATACTGTTCATCTTCAGATTTAAAATTTGTATCGAGATCAAAGTAACAATTCCTTATCGCAAGGGGCTTAGGGAAATCAAAGGTGAATTGCTAATGTTGTTAAATATACTGCACTATATAATGTATATTGAAATAGAATCCCTAACGGACGTTAACATTGTTAATTCTCTTTTCGTTAAACACCTTGTTAAGATGAGTATGAATCATATAATAACAGGCTGTACAATTATATAATTAATTTTCATGTTTTCCATCCTAAAAATAAACTAGTTATTTATATATAATTACTTCATATTTTAATCACTCCCAATTTTAGATACCAAAATGTGATCAGAAGTTGGATAGCCTCCTATGGAATCTATATTAATGGTAGGCAATTCTCAAACAGTAGTATTTAGCACTCCAGAGCCATCTGTGGGTCATGTTTCAAACTATAGCCTCTACATTGTCACAGCTGTAAGTCAAACTTTCCTTACATACAGCATGACATCATGATGAAAAATTACATTGTCTATTTTGTTTAGAAAATAGACGACTGCTTGTAAGGGGTTTCCTGCCCGTGAATATGATTCAATAACGAAAAGAAGTAGGTAACATTTAGCCAATTTAAATGATATTACCTAGTATATAAAATTAAAAACTATCATATCAGATAAGAAACTAAACCAATAGTTGAGTTTTGATTCGATGAATTACTTGAAGTTATTATTTACTATTCTATTAGCTTAAAGGATTGAAATTATCGAGGTCATCTTACTTCTCCAGTCATCAAAAAACTGTGGAATTTATTTCATGTATTACTAATATCACTTCAATATAAGCTGAACTACAAAATTAAAACTCTCTAGAATTAGTAGTTCAGGAGGAAAAAAAAATGTCTAAAAACATATAATGGGCAATAAAGTTGATTTCCCATGAGGGAAATATCTCCCAAAAACTAAAAGTTACAAGGGTTAGTTTTGAGTACAATATGAATAAAATAGTGTTAACAAACTCTTGGATACATACCCTGCCCCCAAACACAAACACACGCGCACTGCCAGACAATGAAAGAAACATCAATAATTGATTCAGGTGACCTCAAAACAAACAAACCCATCAAATCTCAAAAATCATTTTTTTTTTATGATTAATCACTTTGAGCAGAGTTTAAGTGGTAACAATTTCAATGTTAATTTATTTGTTTCTTAACTTCAAGAACTTAATTTTTAACTAATCAACAAAAAACTAATTAAGTGTAAATATTATATAAAATCATTTTACTAGATTTTTATTACTATATTGAATTCCAAATATTGTGACCGAATCCTTCATTTTTTGTAAAAATAATGACAGATAACTTTTTCAAAACTAAATGTTTTGGGGAAATGTAAATAAATTTTTCTGTGATAAAATAGTAAACTTTCAAGTTGCATCAATTTTATAAAATTTACTTATATAAAGTAAATTTATTTTATTGAAGTTTAATATATTAATATCTTAAAGTATTATTATTTCAATAGGTAACTGATTATTGATTAATATTCTAATTTTAGCCAAATTTGAATATTAACCATGATTTCATGGTTTGGTTCCAGCTTCAAACGAGCCTAACAACCTGAGTTTTAGTTTAAGCTCTAAAAATATCTAAGAAATATAGACAAAACATTAACATGAAGGCATTTTTTTGAAAATTATTTGGAGCTGGACCAAACGATACATTTTAATAATATTGAAGTAAAGAAATTCATGGAGTGACTGCATTAGGAACAAACTGGTTATCCTTTTATTAGATGGATAACCTAACTTAATAACAAAACTATTTTTAAAGCCCTCTTCATTGATGAATGCAAAATAGCAAATTAAAAATCTTAACACTTCTCTTCCCCTTGAGGGTTTAAAAGAATATAAAATATCAACTATATAGAATAATCTGAAGACTGAGAAACAATAATGATTGTTTTGATAAAAATAAATCATGTTTTTTACGCATTACGATACTAAGGAATGTATTCTGACAAATAGCAGCAACAGTGAACAACATGACTGAAACAACACATCCATCCACATAGAGACATCAACAGAGTATCCAAAATAGAATTCACTGGTCATCGAATCTTCCAACTTCTTCAAAATATCAATTTATTCATGATTGATATATTTTAACTAGAGTAAAGTACAAACAACTGGATGGTATTATAAGTTTCTTAAATTTTTTGTTAAAAATACTTTTTTATGTATTTAATACAATTAAATAACAACAAATTTAATGGTTTTTTAAAAAGATATACCACGAATTTTCTGAACAATATATATAAGTAAAAGTTGATTTTTTTATGATTACAAAAAAATTGCTTTCACTAAGTTCTCGAATTACCTTGAAGAATTTTAATGCATATTGATTTTTTACTATAATTACATCCTTTAACATATTTTCAATCCATTCTTTAATTTTTTTTATTGTAAATGTCAAAAAAATTTTCAAATTTCAAATATGTCACACTAAATAAGTTACAAAATTTAATTTATGATACTTTATTTGTGTTGGAAATAAATATTTTCTATTATAAAAATAATATTTTTGTTTTAATTATTAAAACATAAATATGAAGGCAACCGTAGTTACAGAATGTATCCAATGCATTCTGTTGGTAAGATTGGAAACTTCAAATTCTAATTCTGCCTTATATTTGAGAAACTGAAAAATTATACTTCGTTATCATAGAAATAAGTTTATATAACCACCGATTCCAAAACATTCAGTTAAAACAATAATTAATCACTGAATATTTAGATATTGAATGATAATAACATTAGCATTGGCACAGTAAACTACCTACATTCAAATAACTAATTTGTTTGAAGATTTAAATAAATTATTTTTTTATAGAAATATGTATTTGAATAGTGATAGATAGAATTTGCAGTTTTGAAAAGAAGAATAACAAATTAATATCTCATTTGATTCTCTTCTCAACATTTGTAGCGAATATTTATTTATTGAAATATGTTTTCCCTTGATGAAATGTTTTCCTTAGGAACATCTAAATCATGATGGTTAGAGATATATTTAATTTTAATTGTGGAAGTATATATATCCATTTCTACCAAACAGTAAAACAGCACAACATCCCACAAAATTACATTCTGGTGTCACTCGATATAACATCGTTGTTCACACACGTTCCCTTACAAATAGTATATGACATAATAAATGAAAACTGGGAGACTTTAGTAAACACACGCCACTAACAAAATCAGATTTTATACGGTTACTAGATCTATGCATGAAAAAGGGGTATTTTCAGTATAAGGATAAAACCTACGAAATGATTGATGGAGTTGCCATGGGCAGTCCAATAGCACCCATATTAGCAGACCTAGTCATGAATAGAACTCTAGACCATGCTTTCTTAAACTGCCTTTATAACAACCGTTCAAGCTAGATACATACCTAAAGACCCATCCATCCAATAACACGAAATATTAACAAAGTACATGTCAACATACAGTTCACTATAGTAAATAAAAAGGATACAACAAACTCCCTCATTTCCAGACTATGCTCATCGAATCAATAATTTCGCAGTTTTATTTGTATCCATATAGCGTATATATGGTGGAAAAATTCTATACAAATTGAAAATATAGATTCACCCTCAATTTATAACTCCACCATCCATGATCCACCAATTAAATTAACTTTGCCATAGCCTATTCGTTCACTGTACGATATATCACACAACTATATAAAACAAACTAAAAACCATCTTAATCAATAACAACTTCCACAAGATCTTGTAATCACAAATCATTTCACTAACAGAATGACCAACAACAAAACCTTCCACGGACATGATAGATCATACAATGAAAACTAAGGTATTGATATGTCGAGAAACCAATTTCAAACACTACCAAGAACTCAAACTATTAACTCGATCACCAAACCCATGAAATTGCGAAAAGCTAAAGGTTATGCTCATATGCCTTTAAATAATAACTTTATAATATAATAATAAAAATATTTTAAAATATATTAAAAATATTTAATAATAAAATCTAAAATTGTTAATTACAATTTTTCCATTAATCTAACATTTTAAATAAAAATAATAATTAAAATTATATAATTTAACAATATAAAATATTACAATATATATATTTATCCAATATATGCTTTATAATGCTTTATAATATGCGAATATGCTTTAACATATGTTAAAGGTCTATCAGAACAATAAAAGCCAATACAAATTGCAAAATAGCGTACAAAAATACAAAAACACTCAACAATACAGTTTTTTCAAAACTAAAATCCATCATACCTAATCATAACAAAAGCAATATAGTATTTCAAATTAACTGCACAAATTGCAACATGACATATATAGGACAAACCAGTCAGTACTTAGGAAATAGATTGGCACAACACAAAACGGACATTAAGAAAAAGAAAATTACATGTGCCTTAGCAAAACATGCTCTCTCTTTAAATCACACTTTTGAACTTAAAAATTCAAAAATCATTGACTTGGAAGCAGGACCTGGGAAAAGAATAATAAAAGAAATGATACACATACAGAAAACTCCTAACACTTGTAATCCTAGATCTGATATTGAAAAGTTTAGCCACATTTATACAAACATTCTCTCCCATCCCCAGTCACAATAACAATAGTATATCATTGTAACATGGATGATAACCTTAAGTCATAAACCAACCTTACTTTATAGTGCAGCCTTCACATGTTCACCCTCCTTGTTTGTTAAAATGATAGATGACTATAACAAAGTAGTGTTTTTCGTACGTATAACCAATTAATGTAATTCTCATGTAACTTAATTAACCATTATCACACCAAGGTAAAACTAATTTTTTTTTTTGATATTTTGAAATAGATGTGTACTTAACAACTCTGATTGTAAATTACCTTTGTATGTATCTATTGGTCTAAATAATTTGTTGTCTATGTGGGTTGTAGATTGTTTTGGTAAATGTATTATAGTTCTTACTCTAATTTTAGCCCTGAAGATGATGTTCAAATACATCGAAACGTTGGCCTAGGAAGGAGTTTATTTTTCTTTTATATGACAAAACATACAATATATATATTATAAACATTGTTAAGAAAAAAAACCATATTTTGCTGAAACTTGCTTCTTTATATCAATCATATTTGTGGACCTGGAAATCTCATGGAGTGCCTGGCACTCAAGAAGGTCGTGCCCAACAGCTTTAAATCTTCTCTGAAGGATGGTGTGTGCCATATTTTTATCTTTAAAATGACAACTTTGTGCTATAGTCAAAATTCGAACCTATGACCTGCAGTACTAAAAGTAATCACTGTTATTTGCTTGATTACTATTGACCTCAGACGCAAATAAGCAAATATATCTATTAAGTTAATGTGTATATTTGAATGAATAATAGAATATTTAAAAAGTGCATAACAATTATATATAAAATTGGTTAGAACAGAAATTGTTTTTTGTTTTCCAGTGCCTACACTTAATAGACATTAACTTTTCTGTACTGTTCTGGGAGCGGATAGTGTGGCTCATTTATTATTTGGCACCCATTCGCAGGATGATTCTACATTGGAGGTTCTCTAACTGAAGTGTATTTAGAGTTGGATTCTTTGACGGTACCTGACATCGTACAGGCTCAGCTTGGACGACTTAACATACTCTTTGGAAGACGAATCCTGAAGTAATTAATGGAAAGAAATTTCAGCTAAAATTTTAAGAAAGAACTATTTAATTATAAGATATACCAGGAAAGGAGACTAAAACAGTTGAGAGAAGATAAGCTGCAATACAAGGATTGGCACTCACTACATTAATAAGGTCAATGACATCCATGCAACTACAATGCGGTTTTTCATACACTCTATGACGAGTTCACTTAGGCTCCATAAGATAAGAAGAAAAAAAAATGTCACTGATATTGTTTTCAATTATCAATTTATGTTCGTAATTCAACCCAACAGCTGTCAATTGCTGAACGTATCAACAATTGTTTTTAGTAAAGTTTGCAAAATTAACAGCTGATATTTTGATAAGAAATATACAGAAATATTTATAAAGAAAAATAAAATAATCAGAAACATTTGAAAGCCTTAAACATATTATATTAATATTTACTGTTATTACAACAAATATGTTTTGTATTGTGTTTTAAATAATGTTATGTTTTAAAATAATAACACAACTAAATGTGAAATACACTAACTCCACTAACCTGGGAATATTCTCGATCAGTCTCTTCAACTTCATCAGCAGAGACATTGTCTTGATCTTTGTTCTATAAAAAAAAAATGAAAACAAAAAATTAATTAAAAGAATAGCACTCTAGTCAGTAGTATTATGAAATATAGAAAAATACATGTATCATCCTCAAAACAACGTCCAATCAACAACAAATATTTGCAATAGAATCATCAGATACGACATACGAGTCCTGTAGAAAACATTACCAGAGGTAATGTTAGTTTATTTTCAAAAATCATACAACATCGGTCCTACAAGACTTCCTTAAAAATCTTTTTAAATTACTGAGGGTTCGACTTCTTTTTAAAGAAACCAGCAATTTATGATCTCTTCCTAATTATTTTTATGAAATAATCCCACAGAAACAACACACATAAAAGTCACATTTTCTTCGAGAAAATGTTTTTTTTTGTGAAATGTTTTATGTGTGTTGTTTCTGTGGATTTAGTTTATCTAGTAATGTAGATACGTTTAATTTAGTTGCTAATTATAAAAATAATAATATTTAACATTATACTAATTAAGTAATCATTCAAAATACAAACCTAAGTTAAGAAAGAATTTGTACTTACTATTTGAAGTTTTATTTAAAGAATTACTTAACTGGCTAACACATCTATTTTATATAAATTCAATACATTCCATTTTTTTTTTAGTTTACAAAGTTCAACAGCCTAATACGTCATTATAACTTCATCTGTTTTTTTTTCTCTGTTATTTCTATAAAAACCCGACTCAGTCCCAAACTGATCTCCTTCTTGCTTGGCTTTCTTAACACTTGTAATGATATTATATTTATTTCACTTGTTTAATTTCACATTACGTATTTTATTTAATCTGTATTTATTAACGTCAATGTTTATTTTTCTTGCTGCATGTCTGTTTGTACTATAGCTAAAACATATCTAATATAAAAGAAGTTTTTTTCTAGGGGAAGGAGATAAACAGGTTAAAATGGACGCGGAGAACTAAACTAGAGTTGTAATAGCGCCTTTTTTGAATGACCAAGCTTTACCGACACTAATCAACGCCATCTAAATTATTAAACTTTAAAATATCCTATTATTTCACTTTTTATTATCTAAACATTAATTTAATTTTCAAAGAAATGTTTTAAGCTATTTCTTAAAAAGTAAAATATATGTAATCAATTTATAGTTTAAATTAATTTAAATAAATAAATACCAAAGTATTTATTTTGAATTTACTAGAATGGAATAATGTGAGCAACACTGAACTTTCTTTTAACTTCACTTTCACCCATGTTTGTTGTGGTGAATAAAGAATGAAATCATCATTGTTATGATGAAATTATCACAAATGATAATTTTATCATAACATTCTTTCATTGATAGTTTAAAATGTTCACAAATTGAAAATAAATACTTTGTTGTTATAATATTTTAATTATTATAAGAGTTAACTCTAAAGATGTATATACAGTAAATGTTTGTTCTATGAATACAAGATGAATTCGTCAACGTGACCTTTGTTACACTGAAATTTTGTGAAAACAACATTTGTTGAACGAAATTTTCTATTAATCCCAGATTATTTCTAATTACCTATGCTAATTATTAATTAATTAATAAACATTTTATAACTATTAAAATCATTAACACAAGTTTCCCTTTATGTATGAGTTGTTTTTTTTTGTTTTTTAGCTAGATTTAATTAATGTTTGTTTCTACTATTTTAATGTTAACTACTTTTGAGTTTGTCAAAAGGTTTTTGTGCACAACTTTTTCCAAACTGACGTAACCTTGGACAATGATATGGAGAAATAATCTAGGACTGATAGAAAATGTATTATTCAATATTGATATCATAAAACCTTTTATATTGAATACATACATTTATATTATGATATTCAATATACAATATATTCAAATGATTTGATAAAATGTCAGTTTAACATAAATTACGGTGACAGATGTTGATAACTTCATCTTGTAATAATAAAACTTGCATTTGGCTTTATATAGGCATTTACTTGTAAGCTTTTGATTAATACACAGACGCCAATTAAATAAATCGATAAAGTGAATACATCGGATATTAATAACTTCGTAATGGTTGAAATGTTTAATTTCAGAAAATTTATATTGGTGAAGGAAGGTTTAAATGCAAGAGTAGCCATCCGAAAATACTTGATTTTGAAAGAGTGATATATTTCTGGCCACAGTGTAGCTATCTTTAGGCTTCATACTTACAGAACACAAAAATTCAATTTCATACGTAATAATAAGTATTATACTAATGCTATAGGTACATACTATCACCAGTACAATAATAACAATAACTTTCTACAAATTGCCTGCTCTGTAACAAGAGGGAGCTGGACTCTTGAACTTTATACCACTGGGTAAGGTCCATTAGTTGGCAGGTGGAATTTAAAACTGGTACTCACTTACAGGTAGGTCAAGCCTGGTCCCGGGAGTTGGGAATTTCCCTTCGGGGGGATGACCGAACCCTGTTAGATACTAACTAATAGGATACTCATCAGTTTTAGTAGACCTAAAACTGATGACTTACTAGCTGTCTGTTATCTCTAACCTTCTACAACTTTGATTAAAGGGTTCATTCAATCATTTTTACCTGTTAATACTGTTGAAATGCCAGCATACGATCTTGATTTCACTGTCCTAATACTGACAGGAAGCGAGACAACCAATATGAGTTCAATCTATCACCACTATCTTTGTCTACTTGGGTCCTATATACCATACCATCAAGGATTAATGAAAACTTGGTAAGTCTTCCAAATCTGTCTGATCATTAATGTTTATTGAGTTCACATCCTGCATCAATGAATGTATTTCCTTGAGCCTCAAGCCCATTTCTACATGAGCTTACTAGCCAGAAATCATGCTGCATATAAGCTTAAATACATTGTTAGACGGAACGACTTTTTGCTATATTTTTTGTTAAGTATGGACATTTTTTCAAGGTAATATCTAAGGACTGTCGTTTCAACAAGATGTTGCATGTTTCATAACAGTTCACATGGAATGCTTAAGACGGTAATATATATTGGGCATGGCGATCAGATACACAATATAACATTGGTAAGTATTAGAATTAGAAGTAATAATGTCCGTCATATTAATATCTAATAGATTTAATTAGATATTAACATATTTACATATTAACTAAACCAGTAATTACATTCAAAAGACAGTCAGTTGCTCTTGAAGATGGGAACCAGACGGACCCGAAACCGGTCGAGCTCTACAGAAACTTTACGAGGTATGACGGACATTATTACTAGTAATTCTAATATTAATATTCTCAGTGGAATTAACCTAATAACTATATACAGGTAAGTATATCTCAGAGCGTCATACGAATTATACAATCGTATATCAGGATGAGAAGGCCACAGATGAGAAAGAGTAGAAAGATTGGATTTATCATAAATGTTGGAAATGTGATAGCCAATGGGATGAAGATGGTCGGGGATGGATTGAAATCATAACGGGGTTTCACCTCCATTCGACACAATCATTTTCATATGTTTGGAGTTCAAAAACGTCAACAAGTGAAGAAACTTTGAGATCAAAGTTGTAGAATGCCACTGTTATTATTGTAGAGTTGATGAACTTTAGTATTAGGTATATCATGAAATTTAAATGATTGCAAAATAATTGTGGAGTTGAAATATATCGTTTTTTTTTTTAAATCAGCGACCTTTATGAATAATTTCAGTTTTGAAGTTGCAAACACTAACCAGTTGAGGGAATTGTTGACGCAAGTCTGCACTCCACTGCTGATACGGAGCACCAAGACCAGACACTTTGCTCATGAAGTCTTTGAGTTCTTTGCAAAGGGAAGGGTGTTTGTCGAGTTCAACTCTGGTTAGTTTGAGCCATTCCTGCAATAAATTAACAGTTATTGTTAAAATAAGAAACACATAAGGTATAATTATCAGCTCTGATTGTCTTCACATTAATTTTAGCTGGGGCACATTTGGCAATGTGCAGTGCTTCCCAAAGTGGGGAATATGTCTTATTATTTCTTAAGGGTCAATATTAAGACAAATATTAATTAATTACATTATAATTAAGGGTCAATTATTTCTTAAAAGGGTAGTAATTGATATTGGCATTTCTTTTATTTAAAGTGTTCAGAATTGTTTGGGGCACACATAAGGTTAAGTTAACATAGTAGGTAAGGCAGGATTACATTTTACATAAAACAGTAGTAATTTACTTTCTACTGACCTCTTTCATTTCACAAAGATGAAAAAGGTATTTGGGGGAAATTAAGCAAACTATTCCCTCTTCACATAACTATTAAGAACTGAATTGGAGTACAAAGTATTTGTTTATAGTGGTGAAAACATAGTTTATGTGGGAATATTTTTTTACATTAATCAATCAGATCAGGTCAGCTACCAATCGACATAGAAAAAAAAATAATAAGGCTGATATATTTGAAATTTATCTGGTTTTATATCCCTCAAGATAACTTATTTACGATCGTTAAATGAAAAATCTAGAGTGACCTACACTCAACTTTACTATAAGTAAACATAATATCAAACTTCTTCGGTATGTAATATTTAATGTCTCATTTAGGCATAATATAAATGTCTAAATCGGAGTTGTTTATTAGTCCTTCATTCCTGTAGGTTGTACAGATAGTGATTGATCCATTTATCAATATACACGCTTATTTTTGTATATCACACCACAGATGCCTATAATATCTTTGGTATAACTACAGCAGTAATAACATTTTTGAAAATATTATGATATGAACATATTATAATGATATACATTCTAATGAAAATGATATAATAGATTAGAAATGTTTTTGTCATCTCCTCTGGCAATCCAGGAAGTGAGTTTGTATTTATGCCATGGTAGATGGGAAATCTGGCAACTTCATATGAAACAAAAAACACTGGTTAACCTTTACTATATGTTGTGTGCTATTAGAGATATTATTAAATTTATTTCATAATAATTAAACGAAGTTAATTACAGTTTATTAAAATTAAGTTATTTAATATCATAGTGATTCGTTACTAGAAAGTATGTACATAAAAAGTTAATTTTTATGGCCATGGATATTTTTATAGATTTTAGAATTAAAATCTCAGACCACTATATGAGAGTAAAGGAGATAGTGGATCCACTGGTATACTAGCTAGTACAAGATAAACAAGGAAGAAGTTCCATTCACAAATCACAAAGGTTTAATAGTTCACATTGTTTGAATATTTAAGCTGAAGTTATTGATAAAAATCAGGTACTTTGGGGTGGAGAGGAAAGCCTCTCGCCTGCTTGGCACTAACAGCAGGGAAAGTTTTGCAATAAAAGTGAGTTGTGCGGAGCTCGTTTAGGAGTCCACCTTTACCACCTTTACTTAATTCCTTTCAAAGCTTCCAACTTTCAGCATTTTAGTTTGATCAAGTTGACTTTTCAAAAATCATTAAACGAAGAAAATTTCAACTAAATTTCTATATCGTCTTATGATTTAATAATATTTTTATTTTATAAGACAACTAATGTAGTCATAAAAAAAAAGAATTGAATTATATTCATTCAGTATTAAAACTATCATTTGTACCAAAGTAAATGATAAACGAAGACTTGAAATGTTCCATTTATTTGCAACATATCTGTACAACGATATATATAAGTTCAAATCACACCAAACCAAATGCCTATAAACAATCAATATCTCAAAAATGAAAAAAAAACTAAAAACTGTAAAAACGATACAATCTCTCAAGCAATAGAAATTGTGTTAAGGTACGAGTACCAAAAGCGCATCATAAAACGATTTCTATTTATTTATCCCTAGAATTGGAAAGAAGGAAAGAAACACCAAGTATACTCATGAAATATTTTATACAACATCAACACATTTCGAACATTTAGAGTTCACCTTCAGGTTACATCTATGGTATAAAATATGAACAGAAAATGTCAAACTGACTTCAAAAACGTGTATTTAGTTCACATTTTCTGTTCATATTTTATATTGTAGATCTATGAATTCAGTATGTAAACTGAATATGGAATTCTGTATTTAGTTTACATTTTCTGTTCAGATTTTACATTATAGATCTATGAATTCAGTATGTAAGCTGGATACGGAATTCTGTATTTAGTTCACATTTTCTGTTCATATTTTATATTGTAGATCTATGAATTCAGTATGTAAACTGAATACGGAATTCTGTATCTATGTACATCTGTACATCTATGGTATAAAATATGAACAGAAAATGTCAAACTGACTTTAAAAATGTGTATTTAGTTCACATTTTTTGTTCATAATTTACATTGTAGATCTATTAATTCAGTATGTAAGCTGGATACAGAATTCTGTATTTAGTTTCAAATTTTTTGTTGATATTTTATATTGTAGATGTAACCTGAGGATGAACAAGTGTTTGAAACGAGTCGACATTGTATAAAATCTTTTATCTATCATATGTAATCTTTTGGGAGTATCACAGCTTAAATGAAAAAAGCCAGGTTTTTTCATGAATTACCTTTTATTAATTCAATTTTTTTTAAAATTAATATTTACTTTTTAAAGGAAGAATAAACAATCTAGAGGAGCTGGTTGCTGATTTCTGTTGAAAGCCATTATGAATTATAAAAAAAAACGGTAAAATATGATAATTTAAAAATAAAGTTTGAAATGATCAAATATTTAATGTTAGCATCACGGTTGAGGCAAACTCCAACATATTGCCTATAAACTGTAAAGTTCAGATTTTTTTAAAGTTACTTTATTGAAAACCTTAGTATTTTTTTGTAGTTGAAGTGATTGCTAATACTACATGTGTTGATATTCTTTCCTCAAAGAAAAAACAATCAATTCAATCTTTGAAACGTTTGCAGTAGTGACGTGAGATGGCGGTTTTAACTTGCACTACAATGTCAGACCATTCTTTTTCTGACTGACCATTCACAAGAAATAATCAACAAAAAACGTGTTTTGAAATAATTAGGGAACAAATAAATAAAATATTTCAATTCAACTGAAATAACTAATAAATTTCTTCATTGTTACATATAAAACATAGAACATTTGAAACTGATCTTATATAACCGTGTAAATATGTCAAAATAACCATTTAAAATATCAAAGTGTATATTTAAAAAGTTAATACTGCAATGTAGACATTTCTGATAGTTTATGTAATTAAATGAAAGATGAACATTGAATTTTCTTTTTTATAAACAACGTCCGAAAGATGGCAACACTGATTCAAAGTGTTACCATCTCTTTCGGAAAACACCTCATTGCTGCTTTGTTTTCAAAACAGTTCTCTTCTTTTTATAAAGACGACAGATGATGAAATACCAAAAGTAGTTTTCATTAGAACTTTTCTCTGATCAATTCTAGTGTTATTTACTCTTTATGGATTTCTTTTAGTCTCTTATGGATATAGCTTATGAACTCTATGGGTATTAATATAAATTTTTTATAAAAAAAGGGAATTTTTTATATATTTTTTAAAATTTGACGGTTTTATCTGACCCAATACATAGCTTTAAGTATATAAACTTGTCTAATGCATTCTGGGCCCATCTTGTGTGGACTTAATTAGAAGAATAAACTGTGACGAGGTTGAAAATAGTTCAAAAGTTGGTTTTGATCAGACTTACTATTAAATATTGCTCTTTTTTTCTACTGTAATGCCATAAATGTACTAACTTCTATGAAGCAAAGGATGGGTCGATGGATGGAAGGAAGGTCAAGGCATGCAGGACTGTCTCTTCTACGAGTCCTGTCTGAGGGTGAAAGTGAACTTCTCCGGCTAGGCGGTCCTGCCGCCCCCGAGCTCACCACCCCCGGAGGCAGTGTTCCGCTTGACACTCGTCGTTCTTCTACAGGAGTTGAAACTTCGCTTCCACCCTAGAAAAATGAATACATTGTTATAGTATAAAGCAACAAAGAGTAAACATTTCATTTTGGGGAGCTATAATCAACCAAGTAACATAACTTAAATCTTCGTAAAGGAGTTATCACTCAACTATTTTACCTAGAAAATTGTTATAGGCGTATCAATAATTCTTTTGAGTATATTGAAAATTGTTATATGGATAGAAACTTAAATTTACAGCTATCACTCAAATCTTATCTCGTAAGCATTAGAGTTAAATAGATAATTGTTATATCAAAATATACTGATAAGTGAATTATAAAATGACCATTAAAAAATCATAAATTAAACTATTACAAGAATGAAAACAAGACTACAGACCTAAATCTATCATAGTGAGTGGCCGGCTGTTTATAAATAAACTTTTGTAAATCGATAAGGAAATTATCATCTAAGTGGATTTTTATAGGTCCTTTCTTTCTAAACAATATATCAATGTATCAGTCTTGCTTATTGTTTTACATTCTTGCATGGGATGCAAGGTACAAGTAACATGGTGGGAGAGTAATGAGATTATAACGACTGGACCCTGGAACAAGATGTAAATCTAATGTCAGAAAAGTATCTTATCGCCCTGCATACAGACCAATATCGTGTCGTTCGCGTCGTCATAACTCCGAGAGAATTATGATAAACGAATATTGGACCAGTCGGAAGGCCCGTGGTTATTCCGAATCGTCGTTAAACGAGGAACATCTATCTGTACTAAAAATATTTTGTCTGGTACAACAAAATCTTTCATGTGGCATTTAAATTCAACTTTGCTTTTATCTTTATATTTAGTTAATTTTTTTTTATCTAAATAGACTGGAATATATATGTGGGAAACATCGCTCAATGAATATGAAATACGTGTTATTTTATCTTAGACTAATATATTTTTTTTACCATATGTGGAATACAGTGTAAGGAAATAACTGACCACATGAGGAGCGTGGTCATGGTGAAACCCAAGGGTGCCGACAGACCTTCCTCTGGGCAGCCGAAAAGAGCCACCCGTCAAGCCCACTTCAGGCAGAGTCAGCCACCGGGAGCCTTCACTGGTGACCCTGCGAGCAGAGTGTGTCAAACACAGAGGAGTCATCAAGAGGGTCGCGGCCAGAAGGTGAACAGTTAAATAAAATTTAAAAAATGATGCAATGACTTAATCAATCAAGAGAAAACAGCAATGAACAAGTGCCAGACATAGTATATTACATGCGACTATGAGATAATTATCAATAGGTCATCTTCAAATGTACTAATCCACACAACAGCCGTTACCACTGTCTAGGAACTGAAGTTGACAACAGATGATTGTCAAATATTAACAACCAAATGCATCGAGTTTTTCAAAGCACACCCACCCACACGCACAAGCACACACATCTACACGTGCACAGACCAATCCACACGCACACGCACACGTATCACATATATGCTACAGCTTGCACTTACAGGTTAAATAATCGATTTTCTACATTTCAGATATCTCACACGTGTCCTAAATTATCACAATATTGATCTTTGTATTAAACAATCCTTTTCTTAAATAAAAGACAATTTATAAGGATCAATTTTATAAAGTTGATTAATTATATTTTTCATATTACAGAAACATCAAATTCTAATTTTTGTTCATAACCAAACTACAGTCTTTGCTTATGATTGCCTGATAATTAAATTAGATGATAATCCGATGAAGATGATTCGAGTTCTAAATGAATAATCATCAGGTTATGAATAAAGTTCTGTCATTGTTATAAGCTAGCAAAGACTAGGCAAGTAATTTCAGTGTTACTGTTGTAGTATGGAGAGAGGTTACAAGGAGGTTACAAGATGGAAGATTGTGTAATCTTGTGTTATTAATTAATCAGTTAAATTTCTGAATGCTTCAATAAGATTGGTCAGCAAGAACTGTTACAATGATTATGAAATATCTACAAATTTTAGTTCTTTTATAAGAAATTTAAAAATGTTTGTGATTTTAACAGAATTCCACATTACACATGCTTTTATATGTGACGAGATGCAGTACCTGGGCATGGATCGAGACCTAGGACGGACCTTGCCCAGCAACCCATCGCTATGACCTCCTTCTGTCGTGTTGAGGGAATCAAAGTCGGGCAACATTTGCACCTGTCTTTGGAAAGCAAGGATTTCTTGTTCAGGAGTTTCTCGAAGGTCTGTGGCACCTAGTGCCTTGAGCAGCATGCCATACTCCGGACCAGCCTAAAACAACGTCAACCAGCTCTGCTGAAAAAAACACTCTTCGCATGTCAAGCGAACTGTTGTAGAGACCGTTGGAAGGGTGTCTCTACAACATTTTTATTTTTAGGGTGTCTCTTCATTGTTTATTTTAAGGGTTGCTTAAAGATTGAGAAGCCTTCGTCTATTATATAGTGGATAAGGTTTGATAATGGTCATGTATATGATAATGTTCATTTGATAATGGAACATGGTCAGACATTCTCAAATATTCATTATTTAACTGAATTAATAAAATTAATAAAGTCCCAGTAAAATTTTCCTGATCTATCAACATTTGATGTTGATTGGTCACTGTTAGAGTATTGATGAATTTCTAATACACTACTTACAAAAAAAATTACTTTAATACTGAGCCTCACTTTTTATACAACCAAGATTAATGGTGAAGCATGCATGAGAACTGTTTTCTGGAATCCTGAATTCTTAGTTGATCTCGTTTCGTTCATTCCTCCAGCAGAATAGCACTGCACAGCTCATCACTTTTGACGGAGATATTAAAAATTTAGATCGTTTAAGTTTTGCAATATGCAAAACATCTGAAACAATAATATATATATATAAAATAAATTCAAAACGAAGGAAACACACAGAAAGACACAGACATAACTCACATCGATATTTCGACCATCGTCGTCATCAGGAGGTGTGAAGAGCGAAGAGCGAAGAGGCCCGCAGGAAGACAGTCGCCGCCCTGCCTTCCTACAGGACTCTTCGCTCTTCGCTCTTCACACCTCCTGATGACGACGATGGTCGAAATATCGATGTGAGTTATGTCTGTGTCTTTCTGTGTGTTTCCTTCGTTTTGAATTTATTTTATTTAAAAAAGTCCGCTGGACCGTTTCTTTTAATTGTGGGGTATATATATATAAGTACCATATTTAATGTTACTAGAATTGCATAAACTAAGTAAGTCTATACTCATATTTTAAGAAACAGACATAGTTATGTATTGAGGTTTGCAAATAAGATTAATATCTAGTAGGCAATTATGTAATTGCGACTAAATGGTCGAACTCCTTCTTTAACCGGATGATCGTAATTCAATTTTTTTCTATAACCTTTTGTTATACATTCATTTCCTACTACAGTTATTAAACAGGTAATAATACAATGCCTGAGGAATCAAATATTTTGACGCATACCTATGAAGCACCAGCTGAGCTTTATATCTACAAACACTTATTTTTTATATTTTTTTAAAAGTTCTATCCCTCCTGAAATGCCGTGTATGAACTAAAACTCTTCAAGTATACAATCGAAATGCCTACGCTAATGACAGTCTGATGCTTAGAGACTCCAACTTGTTTCATCTTCCAACATTTGTTCTAAGATTCACGTATACGTTTTTTTGGAAGCTATTTTTTTTAATACACTGTAATTCTCAAAGAGCGAAAATAGCCCAGTGGCTTACATCCGTGTCACTGGTCTGGTAGTCTGAGGTTCAAGACCCACTTTGGACCTTGATTTATTTATGCGAGAGCGAAAAAAATCTGAGTACATCGTAGTAGCCCCGATAAGTAGTCGGTCCCGAGGTTGTACAATAGTTAGGTACTTATTAAAGATCTTCACTCTAAGTAAAATTTAGCTCTCTTAATGCAGAATGTTCATTGCGTGGTATCACAAGGGGCCAATCTTTGGCCTATTGCTGTTCTCTCCTGGGAAGGACACTACATCCTAAACTAACCTACTAAAATTCTATATTCATTGTTTATTAATTTTAAAAAAAAAGTTGTTATTTTGATTTGCATATAATTTTTAAGTTAAAATTTGATTCTACTTTCCCCAGTGATATCGAGTAATCTAGCTAATTTAATTTGAATGTGCCATAAATAAAATATTAAAACCAAAGGAAATAATTATTTCTAATTTTTACTTTTTATTTATTCTTTTATTATCTTTTTGAAAAAATAATAAAAAAATTGACATTATATCTACCGGACCTGTACTTCAGCAATTGATTATCAACCAGAAGACGTCACTAATTTTCCCCATTCATTCAATGATTTGATTAATTATATCATTCAAAAGTCAGGTTAGCCCAATGATGACCTACTCACCTCTGGATTGCTAGATCCAGTGATCATTCAATACCCACTCTGGCCCTCGATTTATTTACTTTCTTTACACGTAATGGGTATTCAACCCCGGACCTACCAGTTCAAAGGAAGGTGAATATATCTGAACACGTCGTCTCTCGGAGAGGACGTTAAGCCGTCGATACCGAGCCTGTACGATATCAAGTACTCGTTAAATATACTTGAGATAGGTAACATTTTGGACACCCACTGTAGATTCTGTGGTATTACCAAGAGCCAATCCTCAGCCTGTGGGCTGGAACGATTGATATAATTCAGTAAATATTACAAAACTTACCAGTAGTGATTTACTGATTTGTTTTACGATTAGCGATTTCATTTGCTAAATCACAAGATTTAACTGAATGAAAATATTGCTTTTTTAGTTCTATTACATTGAATCATAGTTAATCATTAGAAACATACTTTTCAAACGTTCCCAATTGTTATAAACAAACATGCCAATTATTGTAATTGGCAAAATATAACACCAATATACAATCAATTAATTGAACGACATTCATTATTTCTTATACTGGATGTACTTATGGTAAAGTTGAGTGTAAACCACTCCAGATTTGTCAATACTGAAAACACTTGAATGAACTAGGGTTTAATTGCTCTGAGAAAACGTCTGTTTTTTTCTCTTAGTTTTAAATCATTTTCTAGTATTTAGTTCAGATAAAATTTTTTACTTAAAATATCTGTAAATAACATTAAAATTTAATTAACAATATATTTTTATGACTATTAGTTCTTCAATATTTTTAAATCCTTGTTGCTATACATAACATTGTTTCAAAGTTCGTAAACTAATAGTAATAATTTTCTCATATATCTAGGGCCGCAAACAATTTTTGATAATACAATAGGACTTTGAAAAATAGAACCTGTGAAGGCCTACTTCAAAAAATGAACTATTGCTTATTGATTTCAAAGATAAGATTATATTTTTAAGTTTAAATCGAGCACTATGATTTGGTTTAGTATTTGTGGTGGGCATTTAAATGTGATGGGAAGGATACATTACTTCAATGATCACTTCTGTCGACTTCTAGAATGAACATGATTAAAATTAATGAGTAGATATATCCTCGGCACTAACTCATCGCGATTATTCCCATACATAATCCTCGAATTCATTTCATCTAGATTGTAATTCATATTTCAAGTAATAAATCTATTCCACTAATCTATGCCTTATTTCGACTTCCTGGTTATTTAATTAAAAAAAATTTAAAAAAATCAAAAAATCAACGTATAAACAAAACTGCTTATCCCTCCACTCTTATGGCGTTAGAAAAATGTGATTTTGAACTATGATAAGTTATAATGACTGATTATAACTTTGTTATTAGAGAGTTTCGTTCTTATTCTTCAATTTCAAAACTTTGTTTTCAGCATTGATCTTAAGTAAATATAAATTATATATAACACATCAATAGGGAATAAAACAAAGGGGATAAGGAAAAACGTTTTTCATGTAAATAACAAAATTCTCTGGTTATTTTAATATATATAGACTTTAAAATCGGAAGTAGATCCAAACTGGACACAAGCAAGTTCAAAAACGAAGAATAGTAAAACATAGAGAAAGAGACACGCTTACTTTTTCCCTCATTCCATATAGTAGTTTGATCATATATATATATATATAAAGATTTCACATAAACACGTGAAATAACGATCAATGATCAAACCACAATATGAAATGAGAAAACAAGACTAAGATCTTTCAACCTAACAAGCGGTTTTTGTCAGAGTCAAAAACTCAGTACGGTTGAAAGATCTTAGTCTTGTTTTCCCATTTCATATTGTGGTTTGACACTTTTATTGTGATTTATTATTTATTATTATACTTTATTGTGATATATATATTTATACCTCTGCCTATGAAAAAGGTTTTAAATAAAAACCGAAACGTTGGCAATGAGAGTTTAATTTGAACATGAAGAACTGACCGAGTACCGATAAACTTTAGTTTTGTATATATATATATATAATATATATATATATGTAAATCGGCAGCAAGTCTTCTTGTAAGCAGATATTGTTAAAAGTAGCAGCAGCTTCAGCACACACGATTTCGTATGAATTGATGTCACTTGGAAAATTATTGTGGAAACTGCATGATCGGAAAATTGCCCGCAAGATCAAGGCCACCAACTTAAAAATCGTAAGAGCAGAAGGTGCTGCTACTTTTAACAATATATATATTGTTAACAATATACATTGTTAATTTAACAATAAATATATATAACAATATATATATATATATATATATATATATATATATATATATATATATATATTATTGTTATATATATTTATTGTTAAATTAACATATAATATATATATATATATATATATATAATATTAGTTGACTGTCATCTCTCCGTCAATTCACTTCTTCTCCTGAGGTCGACCACCAAAAGGGACGAAAAATTAAAAAGTGAGTCCTATTGTTTTATAGAAACATTTCTTTGTATGTGTGACAGTGTATTTTAAGTATATATATGTATATATATATACTATGTATATATATAAGTATATATATATATACGAATTCGAGATTAACAAAGAGCAACACACAAAGTAGGGAAACACACTTACAGACTCAAATTTTCGGGTAATCCGTCTTCAGGAGAAAAGAGAATGGGAGACCAAGCACGTTGTAGGCGCAACGGCAAGTAACGTTGCGCCTACAACGTGCTTGGTCTCCCATTCTCTTTTCTCCTGAAGACGGATTACCCGAAAATTTGAGTCTGTAAGTGTGTTTCCCTACTTTGTGTGTTGCTCTTTGTTAATCTCGAATTCGTATTGTGTCCAGTTTGGATCGTATTTCGTTTTATCAGTGAATATATATATATATATATATATATATATCAGTTCACAAACGAAGAAAAGCAACACACAGAGAAAGAGACACACTTACAAACTCAAACCTTCGGACGATCCGTCTTCAGGAGAAAAGAGAGAAAGGGCGACCAAGCACGCCGGAAACACAACGGCAGGAAACCCTGCCGTTGTGTTTCCGGCGTGCTTGGTCGCCCTTTCTCTCTTTTCTCTTGAAGACGGATCGTCCGAAGGTTTGAGTTTGTAAGTGTGTCTCTTTCTCTGTGTGTTGCTTTTCTTCGTTTGTGAACTGATTTGCGTCCAGTTTGGATCGTTTTTTCGAATTTTAAGTGGATATATATATATATATATATATATATATATATATATATATATATATATCCTAAAACGTCCTCTCTCCTTTGCGCTTGCTATTTATGCACTTATTGATTATTTATAACGTTTTTTATTTAACGTTATAAATATATAATTAATATTCTCATATTTAATTTTTTTGTTTCGTGTTGTTTTTTGCACCGTTATTCACTACTTTCTCGCCCTTTTAAAACTTATTTGTAAATACATATTAAAAACTTTCGTCTCACATTTGAACATATTATTTCTGCACTTTTAATAAAAACTAAAATTTTATATTATTATAACATAATACAAAATATAGTTAGTATTCTTATATTGAAGCTGTTGTTGTTATTTTTTCCTCTATTGTGTTGTTGTTGATATTGTTGTTGTTAAAATGAATAATTTGGTTAACAACATTGCTAACTATGAAATGGTGTTTCTTCCGTTGGCATTGATATCGTATTACAAATCGTAAATCATAAGAAGGGAGCATCGGTAGTTAAAGTCTGTGTTGTCTTGCATTGCTTTGGCTGGTACAGGGAAAGAGTTTGCTACCCGACATAAGAGACAAATAACGCTTTAGAAGTTAATAGATGTATGACACCTTACTATCAACTTTTATACTTGTTTACGAATATATCAAAATAAATTTACTAATAATCGGAAAAATGATTCAAACATGCGACATCATAGGAGTTCAAAATCGAAGAAGAGAAACTCACCAAGTAAAGAAATACATTTACAAACTCAAATTTTCGTGTTTACTTGCCATGTGTCTACAACATGCATGGTCTCTCACTCTTCTTTCTTCTGAAGACGGATTCTGAAGACTAAAAATTTGAATTTGTAAGTGTGTTTCGGTACTTTGTGTGTTACTCTTCTTTGATGTTGAACTCGTATATCAAAATAGAACAGTAAACTAATGCTATAATAATTGAAAAAAAAAAAAGGTTTTACCTTGGTAATATTAGCATGCGACCTGGAGCGTTGTTTGCCCGCCTGACGAAAGCTCGAAAACCGAAAAGATGACCTTGGTTTAGGATAGTTGTGAAGGCTGAAGGCACCCAAGTGACGAAACTCTGAAAATAATATTGAAACTATAACAATAAAGTATATAAGTAAGAAAAAAAAATGAAAACTACTCCCACCGTTAGTATATTAGTCCTAATTAAAGCACAGCTATGAGATTAAAACAAGTTTTTGTAACCCTTAGCGTTTTTTTTAAATTTGAAAAAAAACATTCTATATTTTTTTTTTAAAAATAATTTTTAGTAGATGACGGCAATCGGAATGACAGTAATACGATCCTGAGGTCTTCGCTTAATGAGTCAAATGAAATTATTTTGAAGGGCAGCCGGAAAACTCTCCTAATCTAATTCTTGAGGTTTGAGATATAACAAAGTTTACAATTTTCCGCTTCTTTGTTACAACAAATCGAATAATATATATAATTAGACAAAGCCATTTAACAATATAAACCTTGAAGAATACGAGTATTACCATTTCGATAGTACGTTTATAAGTAAACAGAAAAATATATATATATCATTCACAAAGCGTTACTAGTGGTTTAATGCAAATAAATGTTCGTCTTAAGAAGAGCCGGTTGTCCAGTAGACTTCAAAAAGAGACAATAAGCTTTGAGATTGAAATTTGTTCTTCAAAAACATTTGCATTAATTTTCTCATCCATGGCCTCAATTTAAATGTAATCGCCTCCGCTCACTGTTTCTATTTTCCCGTACAGAATGCCTTTCAGTTTGATGGTTACTATTATCGTTAAAACAATGAAACGACGTAGACATTACTTTGGCCAAACATCTTTTTAATATTTAATCTCAGTCCTTCCTTCATCACTTCTCTTACCTTAAGTCCTATCCTACACTTATTAATACTTCCAGGAACTACGTCTATCAACTGGATGGCATTCAATGTAGTCCTTTTAATTAGCTAGCTAATAGCTAAAAACTCAGCTGATCCTCTGTATGCATTGCCACAGGGCTTCCGTCGATAAGCACAGGGACCTTCCAATCTCAACTCTTCCTTTCATGACCACATTTCTGTTAAAATCCTTAATCAGATATTTATTTTGAATACTTTTTTACTTTTTTTATTGATATTATACAGAGTTTTAACCTGAAGATGACGAATGTATGGTCGAAAGCTTGTTCCTTTTTAGTGTATTGTGATTTTAATATAGTCATTTAGTTTTTTCAGTAGTTTTGCTTGTGTTTTCACATGTCTCTGGCCAATTACATTTGGAAATTACCTCTAGAGCAACGGAAAATTGTGAGAAAAATAAAGGCTATCAGTAGAAAGGTCGTTAATGCAGAGGCTGCTGCACATTTTAATTCCATCTGCCTCCAAGAAGACCTGCTGCCCACTTATATATCCTTATATAAGTATATAAGTATAAGTATATATACATATATATATATATATATATATATATATATATTAGTAAAAGACTGTGTAACCTGCTTATAATGTTTACTTAATTAGTGTAATAACTTTGTTTTGTTTTGTTTTTTGATTAATTGTTGTTAAGTATTGTAAAATTCATAATTCTGAGAATGGTGTAAGAAGCACCGAAACAAAGCAAATAAAAATTCAAAAAAGTATGGTGATGTAATCTTTAAAATGAACAACTTTGAATTGAAGAAAAGGTTTCGAAGTTTAGAGAAACATTCAACTGTATTTATGTAAAGTGAAATTAGACATAACGTTTTTAATATATATATATACAAAATTGGTTGTCCACGATTGAATATTTTCAGTCAATGAGTTTCTTCCAACTTCTCAAGCTTGCGGAAAATTAATTTTACGTTGTAAGAACAACGGTTAAGGTAGTGAATCATGTTTGTCAACGCGTTTCGATTGTCAGCTGCAATAATTTTCAAGACACAAAACAGGTGGGGTCCGGGTTTCCTTATACTCAGTAAAATATTCAGTCGTGTACTACCAATCTTGTATAAAGAAGAACTCCTACCGAAGTACACTAATATACATACATATATATCAATGATAAAACCACAATATGAAAATGGGAAAAAACCCGTCAAGAGTCAAAAACCCAACAGTTGAGTTTTTGACTCTGAAGACCGCTTGTTGCGATTGAAATATCTTAGTCTTGTTTTGCCTTAGTACTAGTGTAATGGACTTCCACAATGAATCTATTGACGAATTGGTGTACATATTACCTCAAAAGTGCAATTTGTTCAATGTGCAAATGAATTGTTCAAAAGAACTTTTCAACAAAAAAAGTTGTTTTTTGTTCAAACGAACTTTTGTGTTCAACCACATACCCGTAAGGTTGATGTGTAGTGTAGACTTTGTGTCTAATTGATAAGAACTGGATAACAAACTGTTATTATATATTACATATTATGTCAGAATACATTATATATTATATGAATTCTAAGCAAGCTGGTTGATGGAATGGTTTTGAATAGATCTACCGGGAGAGTTTTTGTCGTCGGAGCTTTCAGCAGAGTGGAGGCTGTCGCGACTGTGCGAGGGCCGCATGTGGTGTGAAAAGGCGAAGATTGCCTGCATGGCCGGCTCTAGGCCCAGTCCCGAGGCGGAGCCAATGCTGTCACGGGGCCGGCTGTCTCCCGAGCAGTCTACCGTCAAATTGACCTGCAACAGGGTTAGTGCATCAGACAAAACACGCTACTTCAACTCCACTTTACTTCCTAATGCAATGTAATCTAATAAATCCTTCCTTCTTCAGCCTGGAAATGTCTGCTTTCAACAATTATCAATGACAGAAATACAGTTCATTGTCTACCAAATATTGATCATCATTAACTTTATTACCTGGGTACTCAGACATTTTGCAGTATTTATCACAATTGGCAATCATACTGAAAGCCTCCATATTGTGGAAAGTATTAAGTCTCCTTTAGTTTATTATAAAAAACTAAACAACGCGTTTCGAGCACTTTTCAGGTTACATTTAAAACATATATGCATTTATGAGCTTTAACAATGTCGGGGCGAATTAATTAATAATTAATACAATATCTGACACTATTGAATGATAACATGGGGAAAATATTAAAATGGCTTAAATTGTTCCTTAACTTTAAACAACATACTTTGTTAATTTGTACAAAGAAATTAATTTTTACGTAGCTTCTGTGACATTCCGCCCATCCCACCACAGCAAAAAAAGACTAGACATTTGGAACCTTTTTTATAGTATTTCTCGGAAAATTTTGGCAAAAAGAGTATACTTTTAATTTTTACACAGCTTTCATAGCAGTATTTCTATAAGAACACACATACACACACAACCACACATTGAATTACGTAAATAGATAAAGAAACGTAACTAAACAAGCTAAAAACCTAAGTTCAAAGATGGGTTTCTTGAGGTCTAAAGAAGTAACACTCCTCTTTATAAGCAGACGTTTCGCCTAACATTATTTGGCATTTTCAAGGCAAAAAACAATTTCTTAACGATATAATTAGTTAAAACAAATACATCCACGGAATATCAATCAACAGAAAACAAAAACACAATAAAACATACTATAAGCACCACATAAAGTAAAAGAAAACCACATACATAGCTAGTATGTTTAATGGAAAACATGTGTTTTTAAACATAATTACTTTTCATCTTCCAGAAACTCATCTTTGAACTAAAAGAATCTTTGAACTTAAGAATGAGTGGTCAAGAAGCTATATCAATATTAAAAACATAAGAGCAGAACAAATATTTAGATTAGTAATTAACAAGTTATGCAATGAGTTTTTATGATTTATTTACTCAGAACAGAAAAATTTAAGAAATAACTCTCTATACGATTGAGTTCAGCTGGAAAAACAAACACTTAATGCTTTTCTCATCAAGCTACATCAGGCTAGTTGTCCCTATTTCACCAACCCGATAACCAGATGAAATATAAACAAGTGTTGGAAACACTTTTTTGTTTTCTTCCATAAAACACAGTCCTAGGGAGACTTTTTTTAAATTTCCTTGTTATTAGTTTAGTTAGTTCGACTATTCAACACCTAATATTTTCATAATTTTTTTTGTGTTAATTAATCCTTAACTTAAAACTATATCAGAATAAAATCCTGATGATGTCACGTAAACTTAGAGAGTCGTTCGTGTTAAAATGGCTGCATATTTGTGTACCATCTGAAACCTCAACAAGTACCTATACTCGTATATCTGGCAATAATATATATCTACGAGAGATTTAAAAAAACTGTTAAATACTTGATATGAGCCAAATATTAAACACTGTTATAACATCAAAGTATTACTTTTTAAAGAATAAAAACAACAAAGAAAGAGGAAGGTAAATGGATAGATAATTGACCAACAAACTGTATCAAATTATATAATTATCGCAGCGTTTGGACTTGTTAAAGTAAATGCATGTGTAAGAGGCGGAGCAAGGTACCTTGCGACGGTGTCTAAGAGTTCCCGGGTCGGTATCCGTTGAAGAGGCTCGGCTTCGTGGACTCCTTGGAACATCATGGGCTGTTCCAGAGGCAAAACTTGATCTAGAAGCGCAGCTTTTCCATCTGCGAAAAGTAGAATTTTTCTTCAAAATTATTATTAAAGTACACAGAAGATAAAAAATGGAAATATATTATATATTGTGGCTTTCACCTCTGGATTGATATTTCTAGAGTAAGGATTACTAGCTGAATAAACTCAGTTTATTTCCTAAAGTAAAATAAAATTAGACATATAACAAAACTTGGCTAAGAAAATAGTACAAGAAAAACTTATTGAGAATTTCTTGATAATGTGACTTTGATACTAGTACAAGTTCAACAGCAAAAAACCATTTTGTAATACCATCACGCACTTATTCAATATCAAACATAAAATATGTTGATAAGAAACATTATATAGACACATTAAAATTTTATCCATATGAATAGGCAAATACCTCAATTATATTTATTAATTAGAAACTTCTTAAAAACATTAAAGAACAGCTCCTGATACACTATTTAGATTATAGTCATTCATTTAATACAACACCAGAAAAGCTGATCATGTTATTAAGGATAACTAAATTGTTATAATGCATAGTATATGCTTCAGCATTTTGCACTGAAGTGATGAGGTAGGTACAGGACAGTCACGGAGCTTAAAAATCTGTACAGACCAATCCTTGTTACCAAAATACCAGCAAAACAAAGGCATAAACAAGGGGAACAGTGAATCACTTAAAATGAACGTAAATAAAGCAGAATAAAATTATAAATGTAAAGGGATATAAAGGAGAAATTATTAAACGAATACAAAAAAAAAATACGTAAAAACAATACAATGCATTTGGATTTTTTCCCTTCTCGTATAAGGAGTACGCGAAGAAGAAGAAGGAGAAGAAGATGATGATGAAGAAGAAGAAGAGTTATTCTTCTTCACCTGATGACAACAAGGTCAAAACATCCGAGTGTGATGTGTTGTTGTTTCTACGTGTTTCCTTTCTTGAAGTCGTTTGATAAGTTGTTCTAAGGAACAGTTTCAAGTTTTGAATAAGGAATAAATCATAACATATAACTTAGAATTTGTTATAAATTATACCAAAATCTCTGTTTTACTATATAATACAACCCTGTTCTAAATATTTTAACTCGTTTTAGAATTTAACTCGCTTCTTATAAAATTTAACTCGTTTTGATGTTATTTGTATTTTTGATTTGTTAGTTATAATGAACTTAAAAATAAAAACAAATTAAATCCATTTTAAAATAGGTATAAATTCTTACCGAGTACAACGCATATAAATAAATCTGAGTGAATATTGTTCATATTGTTTTGTTAAATAAAGTAAAACAGAAGAAAGGAATTATTGATAATAAAAATAAAAATAAAATAAAAAATCCTTTGGAAGTGTAATGGCGCTATTTGGAAGGAGAATGCTGTGAAGGGTACGACATAACTAAGGACTGCTGAATAATTCAGTGGGTAAAGGTGACACCTGAGTCGTAAAGTGGAGTCATAAAGCCGACTGGCAGCCTTAGGCAGCCGAATGACGGGGGTGTCACTGGGGCAGCTCTCCGAGTGCCGTCCAACTTGATTGGCACTGTCTACAACCAGCTTACAGTAAAACTAAACCCGCCCATGTAATCTCTACGTATCTACATTATTCTGATTTAAGTTGATGGTATTAGGAGGTAACACTAAATAAAAATCTAATTGCAAAAAAAACTTATTTTGTCAAAGGATTGTGTAATTTACATATAAATATATATTATATATACACAGTTTTAATATATTATATATATATCTTGTATTAGTTAGAATCACACTCGAAGAAGACCAGTAAGTTTGGTTGAAAAAGTTTAGTACATTTTTAAAATATTTATTGTGATTTAGATGTTTCTTTTTACGTGTTTCCTGTGACATTTTGAAAATATAATTATATATATTATATATTATATAACTATATATGTATATATACGTTTCAAATTAAACGCAAAAATCATATATACCAAATCACTCTGAGCGAGTGTTATTTTTTTCCTGCGTGCTGTACTTATAAGGTTGCTGTCAATGTATATTGACAAAAAATATATTAGTAATTACCAAGTTTTATATACTCAAATCAAACTCAATGCTGGCTTTTGGTGTAATTTAAAACTTTTATGGCTGGAAGATTGACGTTTTTTAAAATAATAGATATGAACTATTAAACTAAAATAACAAAAAATCTGGATATTTGCCAACAAATATAACTTCTCTTTATTGAGGAAAGAAGCCATTCATCACATTTCAATATTACCTAAAAAAACTATGATTCATAAACACAAAATAATTTAGAACTGATATTAAGGTTTGTTCAAGAGTGCAATATACAGACTGATTAGAGTATATTGTGAAACAATCCATCATACCATGGAGCACAACAGAAATTTATGTTCATTGGCAGCGACTTTTCACATTTGAAAATATTATTCCTACGTTTCGATTTTATTTAAAATCTTTTTCCAATATTCCTACTTGTGCCTTTGGAAAAAGATTTTAAATAAAATCGAAACGTCGGCAATGAGAGTTTGAATTGAAAGTGGAAGAAACTGACCGCATCCCGATCTATCCTTTTTTAGTTATATTATATATATATATATATATATATATATATATATATATATATATATATATATATACCCCTGGTCTAAATTTAATCAGATGATTTTTTCCCCTCCCTCTTCCTCGTTTAAGTTTAGTTTTATGTTTTTTTCCTTTCCTTTCTCTTTTTTACTTTTCTCCTCCCTTTTACTTAAATATCACTTTTATAATTTTACTTACTCACAGCCAAAACTGGTCCACGTTGGTAAGGTGGCTCCACTGCGTGTCATTGAATCGTTGTTTACATCGGCCAGTGGACGCATTTACGTCTCCGTTCCTTCATTCTTTCTCCTTTTATTTTCTTTCTTTCTACTCTCCTGAAGACGGCAAGACGCCGAAATTATCGAGATTCGTGAGTGTTAGTCCTTTTTCTTGTGTTCTCTAGCTGTAACTTTAATTATATATATATATATATATATATATATATATATATATATATATCTTGATTTGCTTTCTTGACCCAATATTTATATGATGTAATTTTTTTGAGGGTTGAGGTCTTATGATTTTAAACTAGTCTTTTGCCGACATTTCGACATATATTTATGTCACCTTCAGGGCTGCAACATGATTATTTCATAAGTATAGAGATCACTATTTGATTTAGTGTATTTAGGTATGCTGCAACATGGACAGATTTTCAAGGTAATTAAATAGTGATCTCTATACTTATGAAATTGTAAAAGCAATAGAATAATTATAACAATATCCTTATATCAAAAAAAAAAAAAAATCCATAGTCGAAATAACTGATTATAGTTGTAATAGTAGTGCTAATTGTAAAACAATCATGTTGTAGCCCTGAAGATGACATAAATATATGTCGAAACGTCTGCAAAAGGACTAGTTTAAAATCATTAGACCTCAACCCTCAAAAAAATTACATTATATATATATATATATATATATCTAATAATCTAATATATTATATCTTTCTCTGTTCATTTCTACATGTTAAGGTTGTGTCGGTCGGTGGACACTTCTACATCTCTGCTCCTGTGTTCCTTTTCCTACCTTTCCTGAGGACGGCGTGAAAGCCAAAATGATCGATAATAGTAAGTGTTAGTCTCTTTTTTGTTTTCTTATGATAACTCTAATTATACATATATAGTATGCCTATGAATATTGTAGTATATGAGGTTCACAAAACTATCTAAATCATATAAATAAATATTTGAGCATCAGAATTGTTATTAAATAGCATGTTTGTAATGTTATTAGTTTAAGATATTTATAATATGTTAGTCGACTGCCACTAAATACCTTGTAATTGAGTTGATGGCAAGTTAACTTGGAATTTAATTCAAAAACGATAACCGTAGTTTACAGATATTTCAAACATTTACTTCGGTGGTCACAAATTAACTGTGGTTAAGCACCTTTTGTTGCATAAAACTTTGCTCTTAGTGGTTTAGACTTAGCGTATTGATCTGGGGAAGCCACAAGGCATTCCAACATGCACACAATACAATCGCCCAATCTGGAATCCTCTGTAAAATCAATCATTGTCCATTTTGCATTCCCAACTAAATTCTCTATGCCGGCATTCAAAATTCCAGAATGTTGCATAATTCCATGTCTGGATACACACTTCCATGGGGGATTCTACTCATGGCTATTCAAACAACAAAACTAAAGACTTACTTCCTTAATGCAGAAACGTTTAAACATTTAGGCAGAATGCTTAAATGATATGATCCGCACACTAAGAACACCGCCTCATATCGTATTTACAAACATACTTATATACTATCATTTTCTCACTAATGACGCAATCAGTGTTCTCGAACATCAGTATTCTCCAACTACTGCAATCAGAACATCACACTGTCAGTCATATCCCATATCCCTTCACAGTACAAACAATTACCCTCTAAGAATCACCCAAATAACAAGCGAACTAACACCGGAATACTTCATACAGCCACTAATACCTTCACAAACATATTCAGACTATCACCTAATCATTAACATCTTCACGCATCACTTTAGCATACCATACTCATAACTAACCTCAGTGGCAGTCATATCAATATCCAGTCTCATTCATACCGTTACAGTCTTTGTCATATCCCTAGACAGTCTCACTCATATTCTTACACAGTCTCAGTCATATCACTACACAGTCTCACTCATACCATACACAGTCTCAGTCATATCACTACACAGTCTCACTCATATCCTTACACAGTCTCAGTCATATCACTACACAGTCTCACTCATATCCTTACACAGTCTCAGTCATATCACTACACAGTCTCACACATACCATACACAGTCTCAGTCATATCACTAAACAATCTCACTCATAGCACTATACAGTCGCACTCATTCATTTTCTTATACAGTCTCACTCATATCCCTAGACAGTCTCAGTCATATCACTACACAGTCTCACTCATACCATACACAGTCTCAGTCATATCACTAAACAATCTCACTCATAGCACTATACAGTCGTACTCATATCCCTAGACAGTCTCAGTCATATCACTACACAGTCTCACTCATACCATACACAGTCTCAGTCATATCACTAAGCAATCTCACTCATAGCACTATACAGTCGCACTCATTCATTTTCTTATACAGTCTCACTCATATCCTTACACAGTCTCACTCATACCATACACAGTCTCACTCATACCATACACAGTCTCAGTCATATCACTAAACAATCTCACTCATAGCACTATACAGTCGCACTCATTCATTTTCTTATACAGTCTCACTCATATCCTTACACAGTCTCAGTCATATCACTACACAGTCTCACTCATACCATACACAGTCTCAGTCATATCACTAAACAATCTCACTCATAGCACTATACAGTCGCACTCATTCATTTTCTTATACAGTCTCACTCATATCCTTACACAGTCTCAGTCATATCACTACACAGTCTCACTCATACCATACACAGTCTCAGTCATATCACTAAACAATCTCACTCATAGCACTATACAGTCGCACTCATTCATTTTCTTATACAGTCTCACTCATATCCTTACACAGTCTCAGTCATATCACTACACAGTCTCACTCATACCATACACAGTCTCAGTCATATCACTAAACAATCTCACTCATAGCACTATACAGTCGCACTCATTCATTTTCTTATACAGTCTCACTCATATCCTTACACAGTCTCAGTCATATCACTACACAGTCTTACTCATACCATACACAGTCTCAGTCATATCACTAAACAATCTCACTCATAGCACTATACAGTCGCACTCATTCATTTTCTTATACAGTCTCACTCATATCCTTACACAGTCTCAGTCATATCACTACACAGTCTCACTCATACCATACACAGTCTCAGTCATATCACTAAACAATCTCACTCATAGCACTATACAGTCGCACTCATTCATTTTCTTATACAGTCTCATTCATATCCTTACACAGTCTCAGTCATATCACTACACAGTCTCACTCATACCATACACAGTCTCAGTCATATCACTAAACAATCTCACTCATAGCACTATACAGTCGCACTCATTCATTTTCTTATACAGTCTCACTCATATCCTTACACAGTCTCAGTCATATCACTACACAGTCTCACTCATACCATACACAGTCTCAGTCATATCACTAAACAATCTCACTCATAGCACTATACAGTCGCACTCATTCATTTTCTTATACAGTCTTACTCATATCCTTACACAGTCTCAGTCATATCACTACACAGTCTCACTCATACCATACACAGTCTCAGTCATATCACTAAACAATCTCACTCATAGCACTATACAGTCGCACTCATTCATTTTCTTATACAGTCTCACTCATATCCTTACACAGTCTCAGTCATATCACTACACAGTCTCACTCATACCATACACAGTCTCAGTCATATCACTAAACAATCTCACTTATATCCTGACACAATCTCATCATATCTCTAGACATTAGATACTTACTACCACTTTACTGACATATATGATCAATCTCTCAGTAACATATCCAGTTATCAACATATTTCTATCATTGCTGTTCAAGCACAATACATTTATGACTTGTATTATACCTAACGTTTGATACATTAAAGGGCTAAATAATCATGAAATTTACAATTAGCAACTTTTTTTAAGAAGTTTAATCAATTTAAACTCTATTTATATGGTTATTGTTAGTACCACAGAGGTTAATAAAGATTATATTACTATGTTATTATAAACACTATTTACTACAGTTTCATCCGGATATTTTACCTCAACAGAACTACTGTACTGAACAGTCTCTAAAGGCTTCAGTCCATAATGTATGGTCACGGTACAATGATAAAAGAAAAGTAGTATAGCATTCTACCTCACAATAAACTTATAAAGGATAACAGTGGCTAATACTTATTGGGTATCAGTGAGCTTTATTTATGAGAAATCGAAACAATTATTAAATATAGGTGCTATAGACGAAAATTATTTACAAGAAAAGCATATTTGGAGAACCAGTTGAGGTGTCTGTTTCATAATTTTTATTGAGGGAAGAGAGAACATGTACATCAAGGAATATTATAAGCGTAGAACATTGAATATATGAATACGGGTATTCTTTATTTGCTCATAAATAATCGTAATATGTTAGACTGAAGTGACAACAGGAAATAAAATAATATGTACAATAAATGAAATAGTTGGTTTAATAAAAAGTCAATTAATAAAATAAATAAGTTACTAGTAATATGCTGTGGCTGTAACTATTCCACAGGATGACTTTAACTACGGGCCAGGTTAGCTCAGTGGCAACGTGCTCGCCTCTGTACTGGTAGATCCGGGGTTCAATCGCTTCTCACGCGGGAGACGAAACAATCTGAGCATATCATCCCTTGGAGAGGACTTTAAGCCTATTCGATGTGAAGTAATTGTCAAAAAAACCCGTTCTAAATACACTTGAGTTAGGCAAAATTAAGGACTGCCAATGTAGAATGTTTATTGTGTGTTATCACAAAGGATTAATTTGAGTCTAAAAGTGCTGTTTTGAGTGACTGTCACTGCTACCTAACCTAAACTGTATATGTAGGTATTATTGACTACAGTGTTTAATACAGATATTTATGCAGCTATCATGTGTTTATCAAGAATATGAAATGCTGGGTTTAAAGTATCTTTACAACTAAGTGTCAATTTGGCAAAACCAAATCAAATAGGCTTAAATAACAGATTACGGAGGGAAAGAGAATTAGTTTCAAAAGGGATTAGCCTTAGCAGGAAAGCAAATAATTTGTGGTTTAGAATTAGAATACACAGTTAGGACGCCGATCCAATTACTTTTAAACAGATCAAGTAACTTCTTCCAACTTCTAAAGGGCACCTAGTAACTTATTTGTAATCGATATCCTTAGTTAGATTAACGCATACGATTTTTGAGAACTTTTTATGACAACTCTTATATAATTATTTTCAATAAGAATTGAAATAACTATTATCAATCTAGTACATATTGCTACAATAGTTAATTTATTATGAATCAATGGATACCAAATGACTAGCTGAATCACGACTACTACCAAGATCATGTCCATTGTAAAGCGATTTATTTATTTCTATCCTACCATTGCCCTCTCTTTGTTTATTGTTGACAAAGTCCTCTTACTTTCAGATATTTCTCATTTACAATTCATACAGTGAACATATATTACTTAAGGTAATAAAGGATAAAACTGATCCCTCCATTTACCATTAACAATGAACCAGTTTTTGCCCATACGAGATGTGATCAAAAAGTAACAACACTTTTTGAATTTCGCGCGCGATGTACGTACACCAAGTTTCAAAATTCCTTTTCTTGTGTTGGTACACTCATCATGATAAAATGTTCACATTTTTGACTATATAATATGCGTTTTTTATGTGAGAGGAATAAAGGCTAACTCCTGTTTGCTCGGCGATTTTTTGCTGTTGAAAAAATAATTACAAGTGAAATAACATATAGACTTATAAACAATTTTTTTTTTGCTCAATGTTACTCAATGTACTCCACTGTCAAAATTTCAAGAGTTTTGAGCACTTAATATTATTTTTCACACAAAAATTAATATAAACTCTCTGCTCCATTATTTTCAACAGCAAAAAATCGGCAAGAACGCAAACACACCTTTAACCTTGTATAGGCTCTCACATAAAAACAACGCAGGCTATGTAGTGAAAACTGTGCACACATCACTGTTAGGTTGTGCGGATTGTACACATCATTAGTGTGTACGGATCACGGGAAATTCTAAAAGTGTTCTTACTTTTTGATCACACCTCTTACCAGTCAACGCAACTTTGGAACTATGTAATGACTGTCCAATTAAATATTGAAATAAACCCATCCAATGTACGCTCTACGATAGTACCAAGTAGTATTAAAAATCACTATGTCAACAATCAATAAAATTGACAACCATGGGTTATCCCATTCACAATAAAACATGGATTTGGGGCAAAAGTTTCTTTCAGTTACATGGAAGACGACCAAATTTTATATTATGTAAGTATTTTTCGGAGTTATGTTGACACTTTAGTTGTATTGCTCTTTAAACATCATTAAATACGTTGATACCGATAAGTTCGATTATATAATTATTTTTAATAATGGGAGCTGAATATCATCTCATATGTTTTTTAATAATATTACTCCGAGTAATATAGCAGGTTGAAGGTTTGATGTAATTTCAATGAAAAATAGGGAAGTGTCAAGCATTATGAGGGAGATGAAGGATGCCCAAAGAGGGTTATGTAATATTTATTGCGTCTCATAAAGAGTGATTATCTATCATAGTGCACTAAACGAGGACCATCAAGCCATGGTCATACATCAGCATCAATCAACTAAGTATGCCATGAATTATGGTTAAATGTCTTCAACTTATTACCATCAAACTGATCAGTAACTCATGGTATAGTGATAATAGAAAACTTAAGGTAACTGGCCTCCAAAGATATTAGTTTTATGAAGAAAGCAATTAGTCTTTTTTTTTTCAGGTTACGTTTTGCTTGTAGAGAATCTGAGAGATGGAAAGATGCCCATGTTACACTTTTGGTCGACAGAGAGAGACTTAAGTACAACTTTAGCATCTCGCTGTCTCTCTCTTTCTATCACCTTTTCAATAAGAAGAGGTAGCCTAAAGAAGAATAGTAAATATTTACTGTTCAACAACCTGGTTGATTTTTCACAAAACGTATGTGAAAAATACTTTTTTTTCCCCTCAGTTACCTTCGTGGAGACTACAACTCTCAACAGTTTTCACATTGAGACCTCATCTCGGAGTCTTTGGTTTGCCTCTATCCTCGGCTAGGGCTTGTTAACCCCGAGATGCAGCGAAACAGCTTTCACGTAAAAAGGTATCAATCTGTTCTGTTGTTATGTTTGATATGACTGCAAAAACTAGGAGCGCGCTATAATACAGAAACAGTTTTCCCATTGTATAAGTTTACGTAAAATTCAATGACAAACTGTCAACAAATGATCGGCACTTTGTGAGAATGTATTATAATATGCAGGGCACAAGCTAAAGGCTTGTATACTATCTTTCATCAATCGCTTTCAAATTGAAGACTCAGGTTTATGCAACTGCGATAATCTCAGTGTCCAAACCCCGGATCACCTTCTCTTCCACTGTGCTCTCTTCAATAGGAAAAGACACCATCTTCGGAAAACTACAATGTTACAAAGATAAACTGGCTACCAAACAAAACTGAACTGTTAACAAATTTTTTCATAGTTTCAACAAATTCTTAAATATCGTAGATGTCATATAACGTAGCATAATTCATATATTATAAATATGTATTTTAATTTACTTTAATATTAATGGAATAACAATATATCAATATTATACACATGTAGTGTAAAAAATGGAGCATGTGAAAATGTTGCAATTAACTCCCTCCAAGTAGGGGTCCTACTTTGGAGGAAAAAACTATTTTTCATGCAAGTTGTACGCCAAGTCAATACATACTTAAGTCAATTCAATCAATCTAGGTAGGTCTTAAATAAGAATTTTTTTTAAATTCTAGCGGGAGATAAAATTGAAAGGTTTTAATCGTAATAAGTCGTATGTATCACACATAGGAGGAGCTAGTAAGAATTGGTGTTTTAATCGTAATAAGTCTTGATATAGTGTTGTGGGAGCTCGCCTGCGCGAGGTCCACCTTAAAATCACAACGCTAGGCTTCCGGTTGTGTCTTCTCGGAATGCGGTGAAAGAGCTCTGACGTAAAAAAGGCATCGTTCAGTTATAATGTGCGGCTTGATCAAAAGACCCAGATACGCATCATAATACCAAAACAGGTCTGAGTCTAGTAAGCGGTAGCCTTTTAAATAGGTGTGCTTAAGACCATATTATCAGGTATTGTAGACATCAATGAGAAATAGTCAGGAATTTCAAGAACTGATAAATGAATGATGATAGGAATGAGCACAGTTAAGAGTACTCCGAAACTCGAAAAGTTCGTCTTAACAAAGAAAAACAGTTGCCTTGCACTAAGTGACATCATCGTACATCCGCCTTAGCCATCCTTTCTTTATAGCTGACAATGTTTGTGACATCTTATCTTCAACCTTTCCTCAACACTCTTTTAAGGAAGTTGTTTGTTTCTGAATTTCACTACTGAAACAGGTGAACACAAGATGTTGTCATCCCCTCACTGCCCTGTTCATAATTCATATAACCATGTTAACTGGGCAGGCTTACCTACCGCCTTACAGTTTAAGGACTACCACAGCGTTCATGAGAACTCGGTCGTCCCCCACCGAAGAGGGCAATGCCCGTTACGCCAGGACCAGGGCTTGTAAAGATAATTAATTTGACCCATTAGTGACCTCATTATGGGGAGTCTTTAGTGCCATAGAGAACGACTCATAGAGAGATTGCAAATCTCTCGTTGGCTAAACGCCACCTGGTCCGTATGAATAAGTGCTAGAGAACCTTTAAGGTCTCTCTATTCATAATATAAAAGGCTCGGGAGAGGGGTAGTATCTAATCCTACCCACTCTGAGATTCCGTCAAAAGCAAGCAAGTACCAGTTGTCTAGTCCATTCAATTGAGTTCATGGCCCTTTCCCACTGGTAGGGTTTTGGGATCTCTAACTCACACAGCGACCTGAAGGGTCTACCCAACTTGCGTGAGAACCAACACCCACTACGAGTCCGACCTCTGAGGCGGGCTGGAGAGTAAACCCCCAATGGGCTCTCGCCGCCCGTAGTACCGACTTGTTTTAAGAGTTTCGGATCAAAAGCTGCACCAGTAGTCCTACTAAACCTGCTCAGCTGCAGATAAGTTCAGTGGCCTTTGTAGCCCCTGGTTCAATGAACCTGTGGAAATAAAGCCGATACAGCCGGTGGTAGTGCTGCATGGCCCCACTACGGGTGGAGTATAACCTTGTTGATTTTTAAAAATATATATGCAACTTATTAGTTATATTGGAACATTAATAAACCGTCTATCGCTCTGTGAATGCATGTCCCTCGCCCCCCCCCCCCCTCTGTGGCATTTTTAGAAGAAGCATTCTAACCGACTTATTTTAATCAGCTTCCAAAACAATCAGAACAATATAAATTTATTACGTAAAATCTCTGAAATTTGTACTAGAGTATATGTACATGCATTCCCTGGGAGTCTCCATGGGACGTTCTTCTGAACATTGACAACTTTTACCTAACCCCTATGACGAGCACAACTAAACTATGACGGCAGATTGAATCTAGGAATAGATTCTAATTGCGAATCATAAATTCTGTTTCACTTAGTTTATGTGTCCACAATCTAATGGCGAGTAGGTTACTATTAGACTAAACATGGACCTCAATAACTTAAAATATGTAGACATGAACAAACCATAATTAAAGAACTATTTAAAAAATGGTTACTGATCACAGTTGTTAATCACAACAACTATGTTAACATTTCACAATTATCTCACGAGAGGAATAACAAATCATGTGCTGGCAAGTCTAACGAGATATTTTTTGTCAATTTATTTTTTTAATATATTACTTTACGTCTACTCTCAGATTAAGCACAAACTTAGCGCCAGTTCAAATAAAACCAGTATTTTAATAAAATATAAATAAAATTCATTTTTGAAGATTCTTTATTAAAAAAAAATTATAAAAAGAAACTATAGAAGAACATTTTAATTATTACCTCAGCTAAATTTGTTTATTGTCCCTATTTTTGTAAAAAGCAATTTCCTTTGAAAGACATTTTTATAAACGGTTTCAAAGCAGTTTACCATGAAAAAAAATCTAATATGCGATTTGTTGTTAAATTAAATTTATATAGTTGCAATATCTTAATACTTCTGCGATTTGTTATGAGATTGATTAAGTAGCTAAAAATAATATTAATGTTGTTTCTTTCAGAGAAGTCACTTGAAAAAATAAAATATCATGTAATATCCAACAATGGACATTTTTATTTTCTCTCGAATCGATTCGAATATTGTTCGTCTTCCATAAGGAAACTGAGAGTTTATAACAGGTTACAGTGTATTCTTCTTTTAAAGCGTATTGTCTGGAGGTATTATCACTGTTCTTACATTTTATGAAACATTAATAAATATAATATATAGCTCTAAATAAATTTTGTAATAAAATACAAATCTATATTTAATCTATGTATTTAAATTTATAATTTAAGGGAAGAAAAAGAGGTACGTGCATTCAAGACTGTGGGTGGAAGGCGTCTTCCGCACGGACCTCTTCTTCTTCCCTTGTACACTCCTCATGACGAACTTCGGTTCAAAATATTGAACCATTAAGTGTTCTCATTCATTATTCAATACAAACAAGATATAATATTCATTATATATATATATAAACAAGATTTCACAATTAATACGTGACATAACAATCCATGTTCAAACTACAATAGGAAATATGAAAAAAAGACTAAGATCATTCAACCGTAACAAGCTGGCTTCGTCGCAGTTAAAACCCAAACTGTGACGGGTTTGGGGTTTTAACTCTGAAATTTAACTTAAAGAAAGATGACATTAAAGAGTCGAGCTCGTAATGTGGTTGCGTTATAACCAAAATGTGTTCCAGTTTACACATAATCTACACTTTTTACGTGGTCGAGAGACTATTAGATATCAAGAAAAGTCATGTTTAGTCGTGACTTGCTTTGACCAAAGACCAACGACCAACGAATATATCCCGCGCAGTATAGTCCACTTCGTAACTAGCAGTTCCAGACCAGAGACCTTCTACTGCTTGATTAATGTGCTACTATAACTTGGACTGTCTATAATTCATGTCAGATATTAAGTTTGTTTGTACAGTAATGACGTCGTATTCGTGGTCATGTGATCTTGTTAGTCATAGTTATCAATGTTCTTCGTCATGAGTCAATGGATGTTGTAATTGTTGAGTGAGTTTGAGGAAGGTTGGTGGCAGGATTGAGAGCTTGTACAAGGCAGTTTGGATGAGTAGACAGTTTGTTGGTTTGGGGCTAGTAGATAGTTGCTGTGTGGTTCATACCTGTTGAGGTAGGAGCCTGTGGTGAGGAGTCTGTGCAGGAGAAGGCGCAGCACGAGGATGGGGCTGATGACACAAGGATAGCAGGCCAGGAAGCTGTAGAGCAGGCTGTGCCAGGGGGAATCGACCAGCGACCTTCCCTCGAACACGGCCCCTGGGGAAACACACATCACACCTGCACTCACAACTCACCTACAGTAAATGTACATCTAACGGAACAACAAACCATTCAACCCTTACATTAGTTACAATCTACTTATGTATCATGCTAATATCAACCACGAATCCACAAAACACGACAGGATCTCCACACCTGTGCTGCTCAACGTGCGATTTAGTCATTAAACCTGAGATAACTTAATTTTTCAGGGGAATAATTTTAATTCTACATAACACTCTTTAGCTTGTTTAGTAATTTCACGCTCAGAGCATTAATAGTTTACGTAAATTATTTCGAAATATTATAAAGCAAAGATGTAGAACTCTTATGATTTCTCAACCAAAGAAGTATATATTTCCAAGAGATAAGAAATGTGTACAATTACATCAACAGCATAAAGATTTGAAATGTATCCAAGAGAGGCATAGCAAAAGACATCGAGAACAACAGACCTACTTCTTTTAATGCTTCTTTTAATAATATATTTAACTAGCTGGAATACTTTCCTTTTGTGTATTCCCTTACCTATTATTATTATTATATTGGTTATTTGCAGTTATGCGCGAAAAACTGTTTACTAATTCCTATTAATCTCTTAATATGGCTCATTCATTACTAAAATAGGTGACAAGTAACACTGATCCGAAGTTTCTGACCCAAAAACAGATTTAACGATGAAAGCTTATGAGTGCGGTAGTTGGAAATAATAAGTATTAACCTACAGCTAATTACTTTTTGTATATTAATGTGGCTTTATTATTATTGCGGCCGTAACTATTTTGTAAGTAACTTTAACTACATATAAAACAAGATTACACTATAAACATGTTGAAATAAAAATGAAAGGTTAGACCACAGTAAGAAATCAGAAAAAGGTGTACGAACTTTTTTTATAGGTCGAAAAAAGTACGTTTCTCGTAGGGAGCCCTAAAAAGCGGCTTTCGTCAGAGTTATCAGTTTTGACTCTGTCAAAAAAAGCTTATTACGGTTGAAAGATCTTAGTGTTTTTTCCAATTTCTTACTGTGGTGGTTACGTGAGACATGCTAACTCTCACGGAGAAAAGTAAACAAGAAGTAGAGAATGATAGACATTGTGGTATAGTTACTGAAACAGAAGATAATATGTAACATTTATAAGAGAAACTAGTTATAATAAAAGGACAAGAAATTATGTTAGATGGAAGAATGACGTACGGAAGGTATAATGCAAAAGATTAGAGAGAAAAAGAATCACTAAGTCTTCCAAGCAGATAGGATTTAATTACAAGACGGTTTCGAATGCTTACGGTTCATCGTCAGGTTACCTATGCCTCAGTAAAGTAAGTGAGGTACACGTAAACTGACGATGAACACTAAATGTTCGAAACGCATCCAGTAATTAAATCATTCTTGTGCGGAAAACATATTTTTTCTTTTCCTCATGAGTAAATACCACACAATAACTGCTTGCATAGATAGTGATTTAATACATGAGTTTAATGAAAGAATATTATTGGTATTACTGTGATTTAATAAACAAATATAGCAAAAAAAAAAAAAGTAAAACATATGAAGAAAGTATCAAATAGGAAAGGAAAAAGTAGGAAATAAATGACATAAAAGTAGGGATGAAACAGAAAAAATACGAAAATTATTACTTGAAGGTGAAGTGTGGTTGACAGGGTTGGCTTTGCAAAGCCAGGAAGACAAGGCAGCATCACTGAACGCTCCCTGCGAAACGGCGGCCTGCAACACAGCAAGGACCTGGCATTAGGAGTTATCAAAGGAACACTGTAAGTAGTATTAGTGTGGACCACCTGATTATAAGTGTTTTAGAGCCAAGGAATGTGAGGCATTTATTTTCAGATTGGGTTTGCCCCTGTTGGTTAAATGTCAATGGTGTGCCAATCTGGACTGTAAAGAGTGGTGATATTTGTATAATGCAGAGTTATAACCCAACAATAAGATGAACTACAAACTATAGTGTATTCAGTAGGGCTTTTAATAAGATGTATCAGGAGTACGCGTTTTACATATGGTCGGTACTAAGGTGACAAGAATGACCTCTCGTGCATCACATGCATGTGCTTCCTTTCGGAACCCAAAATGCGTAGGCATTTCTTAACTGGTGGGCTGAGGGTTGCCAAATGTGTAATAGGAGTAAACTAGAGACAGAATGAGACAAAGAGCACAACTCATAGATTCGTCTGACAACTCCGACTGTTACTATTATTAATAATTCATTTATTATAGTACTCATCTTGTATAAGCCCTTATGGAAATGGACTGATATAATAACACCTGGAACACCGCTTGTAGAATAGTGAGGTAACTCTGACGTTTACTGTTATTATTATTACTTGGTTAATTATAATACTCATCTTTTATGCGCCCCGGTTCATGGGAATGGACTGAAAGAATAACACCTGGGACACTGCTCATAGGTTAACCTGACAACTCTGTTTATTATTATTATTTATTATAATACTCATATTTTACAAACACCGACCGCTCGTATCGGACTGAGAAAGTTCTCAGTCTGAGAACTGTTAAGTTTTTTTTTTTTTTAAATAGTAATTTGATCATGTATTAACGAGATTTAAACAAAAATATTAATTATATTATTTTCTAATAATAAAATATAAAAAATCAACAACACAAAAACAATTAAATATATAAATACATACAGTTTAATAAATAAATAATAAACTTGCTCAATAATATTTTTAAATAGTAAAATAATATCTATGCTTATCGATCAATATATATGAAAATTTTGTTAGAAACCAAGAAAGAAATATTTCAACTTAAACCTTAATAACTAACCTTTTGTTAAAAAGTCTATCACACTCGCACGGCCGATGTACTCACTTTGAGGTGACAACACTAGTGGCTGAGCTAGATTTTTATTTACCAACCAAGCCTATTTGATATTCTGCCTTACATATTGTTGTTGATGTAACTGATTTATACACATATCACTCTTGATTTACAAAAGAGCCTCTCTGAGATTCATTAACGCGGGATAGCAATTCTTGTTTGATAGACACCTTATTTCGTATGAAAAAGTAAACAGTCATTTTGAAAACCCACATCAGAGCAATTGTTGCCACCCACATACCACAGGAAAATCGTTGACTATAGAGGTCGAGTTTTTATGGAATTTACTATTTGGCTCACTTCTTTGACTATTTCATTTTGTTTTTATGTTTTCTTGAAGGTAATATTTCTCTGTGTATAAAAACAATGAGTCTGCGTTGCAGGTTATATTTTTCGATGTAACCACGCCATTATTTATGTAGTATGAATCATTATGGACAACAACAAATTATTTTTAGAATATTTACAAAACTATTTAATTAATTAATTAATTAATAATAGTGGTAAAGTTCTTTCTGAAATTAATTAACATCAGTTAGGGCTTTGTCATTTCACAGCCATCTTACTTCTGAGTACAATAGTAAAACAAACATGCTGAATACTCACATTCTATATGTTGTTTTAACTAAAAATTCTATACTTCATTCGTCAAGTTTTAATAAAGTTTACTACTTTAATCACTTCATTGAGTACTTTATTTATCATTTAGCTTATTTTATGTTCTTTTTCAAGTTAATGCTTCTATGCGTGAAAAAGAGTTAGTTGACATATTGAAAAAATCGTATTTTTTAACAAGAAACACAAACATTTTATAAAACTCACTATTAACGTTGCTCTGTCACTAAACATAAATCACTAGATGAATCATATCTTTCAAGTAAGTTGCTAAAATATCAAATACATCTGGACCTCATCATCACATTACTAGAGCAGATGTAACCTAAGGATGAACACTAAGTGTTCGAAGCACGTCGCTTTTGTATTAAATCTCTTCTGTAGAGACATAGATTATCTTTTCCATATTCTAACCATGAATACAAGGTCTATTTTCTATTTATGTTAACATTAAGTAATACCTACTAAAATAATGAACAAAAATTACACATAAATGTAATAATGTGAACAATGACTTATGCTACACTAGATTAGCAAACTGTAACATAATAGTGCTTAAACACTTTTTTAAATATCATTAAGTCGCAATTACGAAATCGACGTTGCTTTATAGCCCCACACAATAAATGCTTGGATAGCTCGTATGACCTTGTATAGTCAAAGTATTCTGATCTTTACGTTTCAACGAAACGAAATTCTAATGTATGGATTAGTCCTATAAATAAATAAAATATTTTTTTATTTATTATTAATAAATAATGGTAGCAAAAGGAATAGGAAAATAACTTATGTTTTAATGATAACGAGGTAATAGGTAGATGAAAATAACAAGGAAATTAATGTAAAACAAATTGTATTGTGAAGAAAAAAATAAAATATGACTTTATGGTGCACCAGTTAGCAGTATGATGAAAAGATATCAGATGAAAGTGGAATTATTTCAAAACTTTAGACTCTAGTACCAATCTGTTCAACAAAAACTGGAAGTTTGAAAAAAAAATATTTAAGTCGAATTTGAATAAGGATATTTTTAAAAAAATTAATTTCTGAAATTTCAGCAAAATGATAAAGGAAAAGTTATGATGGAGAAACAAAATAAAAAAAAAAAGATAGATTGAAGGAAATAGCAGGGAAAGCCGAAATTAATTAAAGTGTAGACTGGGGAAAGTTTTGAGAGTGCTTGCATGAGTGGTGGCTAAGAATCTTCACAAGAGAGGAACAAGATGAGATAAGACGTAAACTTGGCCTTTAAGTACTGGGAAGAGTCTTTGTTTTGAAAAGAAAAAAAAAACAAACAAAAACATGAAGACCTATGCTATCAAGTAGGATGAAATGCCGCGAAAAGGTGACGAATATAGGTGATTATGACCAAACGGGGATCATTTTGAATGCCCAAGTACTCATCAGACATTCATTTTAACAACACCTGAGTGTGGCCTCACCATTATAATGAATACATTATAATGGATATTCATTATAATGAATAAACCTAACATTGAAAATCTGGCCAGAATCAAATTGTACAGTATAAAAAAGTTCTAAATATAGAGGAAACATGGTCGAATTTTTCATTGTAAAATAATTTGTAATCTAATACTTAGTTTTTCCGTTTTCAAAATTCATCTTCTGCCTATGAAAAAGGTTTTAAATAAAGACCGAAACGTTGGCAATGAGAGTTTAAATTCAACCTGAAGAACTGACCGAGTCCCGATAAACTTTAGTTTTGTATATATATAAAGCTACTGCTAATTTTAATACGATATGATTAAGGGAAGACCTGCTGCCATAGTACTCAAATATTACTTATATATATATAATATATATATATATATATATATATATATATATATATAAAGATTTCACATAAACACTTGAAATAACAATCAATGATCAAACCACAATATGAAATGGGAAAACAAGACTAAGATCTTTCAAGCGTAACAAGCGGTCTTCTTCAGAGTCAAATTTCAACTGAGAGTTGAGACTGAAGACCTTAGTCTTTTTTCTCATTTCTTTCTGTCCTTTGGATGTTGATTTTTATTTCATATATTTATGTGAAATCTTTTTATATATAAGCGTACTAATATAAAATAAACATAGTTTGGACACTGGGATTGATTTCCAGTATTTACAATTATAAAACTTCTAAAGAAGCCCTATTTTGACTTATGAATGTTAAATTACGTCATAGTCTAACTTGATTACATAATCCCTTTTCACTCAAATTTGTGTTTTTCAGTTTGTCAAACGTATTATTTCGTTTTTATATTTCTTCTTAACTACCTTTTTAAATTAGTTATTTATCATCCTTTCCCTTAACTTTGAGTGATGCATTGTTATTTTTTTTACGGTTTTCAATTGTTCGATTGAATACTGAGAGTAGATTTGTAACCACGTTTGTGAGTTATATTTCATTCTTAAAACGAACTAGTTTCGATATTATTAATAATAGTAAGTGTTTGTCTTTTTTCGTTTTAGAGTTCAGACTATGTGTGAAAAAAAAACAAGTATAATAGTATTGTAAGGATTTAATTTATTTAAGCTAACAGAAAGTAGTCATCAATAAAGAAAAGTTCATAATGTATTGTGTAGAGATAAAAGCAGAATAACTGGAAAGAGTGGATTTTTTTTATGAATAAAACAAACGTTATTTATTTTGAATAAACAGATTCTTTGTGTATAATCCAGAGGGCCAGTAAAAAAAAGAGCTATATTCTGCAAGAAAAAGACTTTATTTGAGACAGACTGAAAATTTAAAAGGAACCGAAGGAGGATTTAGTGAAGGTGCTTAGAGTGGCACTAGAGCTTGAACCTGATGCTGCTATTTACTGACTTGAATTCTGTTGTGCTAAATTCTAAGCGAGCTTCTCTTCCGGCCTTGTTTATTTATAGGCTCTTTAATCCATTATAAAAACGAAATTTGTGGTCTGTACCTACGGCATTGGTAAACTACAAGACTTTCTCTGTGCGAGGTAATATATACAAAAGAACTAGAAAAGGAAACAATCAATTTTAAGAAAACACAAAGGCTAAATATTAACCACATTGTGATATCACATAATGAACATTCTACTTTGTGAATCCTATATTTTGCCTACATTTTGCATTTAAGCATCTTTAACTAGTACCTGATATCGTACAGGCTTGAGGAAGTTTCCGAGGAATGACGCCCTCAGATTTTTAACCTCTCATGAATCCGTGTTTCACCTGTATCAAAGACCAGGGTTCAGTATCGAACCTCTGATGAACAAGGCCTTAAGTGAGCAAGTAAATCACTGGTCTACTCTGGACTCTTATAATTTTATGCCATATTTTCAAAATAAATACGATACAAAATGCAATTAGTCAAAAAATGAAAAATGTTCAGTCAAAAGCGGCATATAAAGCATATGGGCATCTACTAATCAATATACATAACTCTGATATTCGCGTTTAAATATTTACACAAGCTCAAAATTTAATAAAATTTATAATTTTTTTGTGTATTGAACCCACGACCTTGTCATTGGAGATCCAGCGCGCTACTATTTGCACCACGGGTACTTTTGTAAAGTAAGCTTCCAAAACCTGATATAAATGACGTCGAAAGATTAAATGACAGTTTTTCGACCTAAATTATTATGATTTTAGGAAGAGAAAATATAATGAATAATCGACGAGGTTATGATATAATGATTTAATATATCAACAAATGATATTTATTATAGTTAACAGCGGTTTAGAAATGATCAAATTAATATAAGTAAAATATTAACAGCACACAATTATGTCTGTAATAAAAAAAACACTGTCATAATGCCTATATTTTCATCTTTTGATATATCTATTTGAATAAAAATGATAGAGTAAGGCTCCCAATGCCATGGGAAGGTACAAAATAGTTCTTAATAAAACTAATTCTCTCTAAATTAAGGAGTTCAGGACTAATTGATTGGCTGTAGTATCTCAGAAATTTACAACTTCTTCCAGTTGTCAAGAGAGCAGTATTGCTGATAACTATAATGCTTGAATCAGTCTTACTTGTCGGGAAAATTTACTGAACTCCATTTAACTAGTTTAATATAAAACATTTACGTGAGTTACTGTACAGCTGGAGTCATATGTTGTGATGGTGGGATTTTTTAAAAAAAATCATTACAAATTTTGAAAAAAAATATCTAATCAGTTTGAATAATTATATTTTGAGTGTAAAACAGTACTTTTCAGTAGATGTGTAGAATAATTTACTCCCTGGAACTAAAATTAAAACAATTCATAAAGAACTTTGAAACCTCTTATAAATCGCTTACGAAAGATGGCTTCTCTTAACCACGGAAAGGTTTCAACTAACCAATAGTGTAATATATACCCTTGAGGAATCAGCTTTACGTCGCTAAACATACAAGAGCCTATGTAACCTTAAATTCAAGTATAATCCATTTGATTCAGTCTGTTTGAGTTTATCATACACAATCATTTTAAAGGAAAGACTACTCTAACCTAACTTAACCCATGTAATATTAACTTCTTTATTGTCATCTACTTTAAACTTTTACTTCTTGATACTTGCGAGTGTCTTTAATCATATGTATTATAAAAATCATTATGTCAAATTTGAATATCTTAAAAAGATGCTAATTAAACAAAATTAATTTTTATTTCTTATAATTAATTGTATTAAGCTTTACTATAGGGAAAAGGAAGTTATGAAAAGGGAAAGGGAGTGTTTGTGAGAAAGAAAGAAAGAAAGAGAGAAAGAGAGAGAGAGAGAGTGAGTGAGAGAGAGAGAGAGAGAGAGAGAGAGAGAGAGACGGGAAGAGATGAAAGGGAAAGTGGGAGTAAAAACTGTTCATCGTTACCATCAATGTAGTTATGTAGTTATTGTAACTAAACATTTATTTGAGGCATCATTAATCCAATATTTCCATACCATTAGCATTACCTCCTTCTACCTGTCACCATGAAATATACACGTGATATTAAATTCACGTCAACTTTACTTGATGTTTCAAGTTTGGACTAAGTTGGTGCATCCATTATTTCTCTTAGCTATTGTAATATTCATTGCCGTCACTAACTTTGTGCTGATCTTATTGCTTCGTCACGTGCTTGCTGCTATTCAAGGTTCTAGGTTGAATCTCGGTCATGACCTAAAATTTGCATGAATATTTAAAAATCGTTGTACAAACTCTCGTAGGGCTTGTAATATACTGCTAGCAGGAATGGTTGACAATGATTTAAAAATAAGGTCAACGGGTGACACTAGCGAGTTATTTAAAACTCGTAATTTTCGTAGAATAATTTCATTTAATATTTTTCAAAGAATTTTTTCAATTTTGAATAATGTTTTACATTTTTGGTCTTTTATGAAATTATTAAACTGGGTTTTTTTATGGCATGTGAGTATTTTTTAAAAAATCACTTTTCTTTCCCTTTGCCAAACATCCAATTTACTCTGAGCGAGTTTTATCTCTGCGTAATGTACTCTCTTATAAGGTTGATATGAATGTATATTGAAAAGAAATGTATTAGTAATTAGCAAGTTTTACATACTCAAATAATGTCAAACTGGCTATTGAGCATAATTTAAAACTTTTATATCTGGAAGCTTGACATTTTTAAAAATAATAGAGATGCACTTTCAGACTAGAAGAGTAAAAAACACTGGATGTTTTTCTACAAAATAACAAGAAAAGGGTCCATTTCTCACTCTTCAATAATGTTCAAAGGTACTTGATTAATTAACACAAAACATTTTACATGATATTAAGTCTTATTCAAGGGTGCAACATATAGATTGATTAGAGCATTTTGTGAGAAAAATCCATCACTCCATGGAAAGCATCAGAAATTATATGTTTGATTGGCGTTGATTTTTTACATGTAAGAATATTATGCATGTCATATTAAGTTATTAAATTATTGAAACATTTTTCTTTAAACCTCTACACATCAATTTTATTTCCGAGAATTTACTTAAATCGTTTCTAAGTCAATGTAAATAAACGAAAAGAAATACAAAATCAGTGTTGCTAACTGCTAATCAGTAATTTCCAATTACCATCAGTGGAGCCAACTACTATTCAGTGTTATGAAAATACACGCGCTCTATAAACCTACCATAATAATCAGCACTAAGTATCAGAATTAACCTTCATCACTATTATCCTAATTTGCACCAACATAACATTCCTCATATACAGTAACAAAGTTACAAAATTTTCTCGGCATAAACTGATTAAACTGATACGAAGAAAACTGTGATTAAAATTTCCGTTGAATTCAATGTGGTTTTATTTGTATTCAGTGAGAACTGTGATTGTTAAATAACATTCAATTCAATGAGGGAACTAATTTACATAGTTTTTTAAAAGTCTGGTTGTTAACATTTCTTTAACCAAATATCCAAAGGTTTTGTAAAAGAAAAATAGAGATAATTAGTAAATCTGGTTAACGTTGGAAAATGTTTCTACGACCTTTTCTAAAAGCAAAGTGATAAGATATTAAATCTGTTAACATGCTGGCCACAAATTTGATAAAATCATGAAACTTTGTTACACTAAACACGAATATATTATCTTTCGTTCCTGGTACTCTGGTAAATGTCAAACAACTAAGACGTGTCAATCATGAAACTTTTGTGTACGATATTTTAGTAAAAAATCTGATGTGAGATGCTACAAACATTCCATTTACCTCATTATAAATATGTATATAAACAACTTCTATTAATTTACTAATTTTACTATGTAAAGTAAATGAAAGTAAAGCTCAACCTGTAAGAATATGGAGTTTGTTGTTTTAACAACAGACTACAGTTGTTGTTAAAATCCACATACTATTTTTCTTTGTAAAATAATTTGTAACGTAATACTTAGTATTTCTGTTTCAAAATTTACACTTCTGCCTATGAAAAAGATTTTAAATAAAGACCAAAACTTTGGCATTGATAGTTTAAATTGAACCTGAAGAACTGACCGAGTCCCGATAAACTTTAGTTTTATACATATATATATATATATATATGTATATATAGGAAAGTCAACACAAATGATGGAAGATCATCGGTCTGAGGCCTTTCATCTATCACGTCGTCAGACAGCAAGTGAATACAAGTTTGGACAGGTTATGAATTCTGATTTAAAGTTGAATGAAGATTGGCACATTGACGGTATTTTTCCCTATTACATTTGAATTAGTCTTAATTTTTTAACAATTCCTTCAATTAGAAATTCATCCTAATTTCTAATTAGGAGAAGCCCTTCTGCTTGCTGAATCTCTCATTTCATACACTTGATGATGGTTAAACGGAAAATTGGATACTGCAAGCACGCTTATGTATTCTGTTTTTTTTATTTCGATATTATAAATACACAAAGGCATGAAAAGCAAACACTTATTCTCAAGAATAAGTGTTCTAATTGTAAAATATACGAATTTTTATATTTTGTAAGAAATTACCGTAGATGAACTTGCAAGAGCATCCTTAACTTCATAATCATTATATATATTCCACCACCCAATAGTTCAGACACGGGGTTCTTCTCTATTCTTGTCACAATTCACCCCCTGAAAACCCAAAATTCACCCCTGGGGATCAATTTAACCCCCATTGAGAAACCGTTGTTTAGACGGTAAGGTTTCTGGCTTAGTCTCAGTAAGATAGAATTCTTTAACCTCTGAAGGTAAGGTTTATCGTTCTCTCGAGGTTTAGTGTTATTGCTCAAAAGAGGTAGCATTAATACCTGTTGTTAGTGAACATCTAAAACATATAAGCTAGGTTACGTTGCGGTCCCAGTCCCACAGAGAACACTCACAGGCCGAATATTTGCCCTTTTTGGTACCATAAATGAATATTCTACCTTTGACGTAATAAAGTTTGCCTAACTCAAGTGTATTTAGGGCAGGGTCTTTAACGAGTATTTCATATCGGCTCTGAACCGACGGCTTAAAGTTCTTTCCGAGTGCGATGATCTCAGATTTATTCACCACGAGCGTAAATAAATCGAAGCCAGAGTGGGTAATTGAACCCCAGATCTAGCAGTCCTGAGGCGTGCGCATAGCCTCTAGGCTAACTTAGTCCGTCCTTCTAAAACATATAAATACAAACCTTAAACCTTCACTGACAGTTCAAGTTCAGTGCAAACATATTAGAAGCAGCACCATGAACTAGTAATTCACCATTTTGTTGAAATTACTATAATGATTTTAGCAAAAAATAATCAGGTAGAAAGTGATTACTGCTGATTTTAACAATGAATCGGTTTAATTCCTTATTTCTGAGTTTATTAAGTTAACTAATAAGAAAGGTTAGTGTACATAATATCACACTACTCTCATCAATCAAGGCGAAGTAATAAGAAAACTTCTGCGTTGTAAATAATGATTACTAAAACATCTGCAGTTCTACCAAGGCTATGAATTAATGGCATAGAACAATTAGAACTAACTTACTTATTACTTTATTGAATTATCAGTTTTCGTGAATGTCTGATTATTATTGATTCTAACTGATAAAACAACAGTACAACAAAAAAAAAACAATAAAATTCAACTACTTGGTAAATTGAATATTTTAAAGACAATAATATACAGCAATTAGTTTTTCATTGTTTATATTAGAATGCATTTCTTGCGAAACAGAAATCTAATTCTAGGTGTAATTAGTTAATTTGTAATTCTGACTAGCTGACGTAAAAGCTTTCGGACCGACGACCAAACATCGTCTCCAAGAGGCGACATCCTCAGGGTTTACCGTCTTGGGTGAACAAATCAAAGACCAGAGTGAGTATCGAACCTCGAATCTACCAGTCTAGAGGTGATCGCATAAGTAACTGCTCTACTCTGGCTGCTATTACATTTTGAAACTTGAATGACAAATTAACTAATTAACTAGTTACAAAATGTAATAGGAACCAGAGTGGAGCAGTTCCTTATGCGACCACCTCTAGACTGGTATATTTGGGGTTCGATACTCACTCTGGTCATTGATTTGTTCACCCAAGAGGTAAACCCTGAGGATGTCGCCTCTTGGAGATGATGTTTGGTCGTCGGTCCGAAGCTTTTACGTCAGTTAGTCGGTTTCTTTCAAGTTTAAGGCCACATTGTAGAATGTTCATTATGTGATATCAAAAAGGGCCAGTGTTGTAAGAGCCTATGTGTGTTCTCTCTTGGGATGGCTGCTGTGACCAAACCTAACTTCTCAGGTGAAAAGGGAATTCCTCACGATTGATAGAGAATCAAATTTGTTGATTATGATATTTATAGCATATTTAGTTAATTATTACATTATTCCTGGTCAAAAAAAATGAAAATATTATGTTTTAAAGAATATAATTTATAAAATGAACTGAAATACACAAACAGTGAATTCAATTTTTTTCTGGATGGATGGAAGACATGAGTTGCCTTGTGACCCTCATTTAGCGGTTCTAGTATTTCAGGCAAGTTAAGAAAAAGCGCACTCTGTGATAAGATGGAGGCGAAGCTGATAATAGACTGCTAGCTAAATTGGGCTCTAATGGACAGTCTGTTGAGATTTAAGTTGGCGATTTGTTCTACTTTAGGCGAGGTAGGGATGTTAATCTTGTTTACCCAGCCAGTTGGCGGGCTGTCGCCTTGGGGAATTGAAAAACCCCACCAGCCCCCCACACCACAACTCTAGACTTATGGCCAGTCGAGACGGTATTTTAACTAAATAGCCTCCCGCTCCATGCACCTAGTGCTTGATATAACTTCTTTGATAAAAGATTTACGTCTACTGAGCTCAACTGTGCCACACGACGCCCATACCCCACCCCCTTTTCGCAGGTAGCATTGGCCAGATCTGCCCCCCCCCCGCCCCTAACAGTGAGGGTTTCTATTTCCTACCCTCTGCCCTTTATAGTCCCTCCTATATTTCCCTGTCCTTATGCGACATCCAACTTTCCCCTTCACTTTCGCTACCTTACACAAACGCATACACATCACACAGACACTGACTTATTCATTGAAGCACAAAGAAACAAGTGTCCAAAAAAACAATCTACTAAATAACTTTGGTAATACTCCCCACATATTACAAATTATTATAAAAAAAACCAATATACTTCATTAACCAATACAAACAACCAAAAATAGTTAAACTTAACAAAATGCCATTTAACTTTTGAAATACCACTTTTATAATCAAAAGATTGCTGATTCATTTTTAATTTCCTTAATGTGTTTCACCTTTACTTGTAAAGCATGGATGAAAACATTACACTTCGCCACTTGTTAAAGTAGACTGTCGAAATATAGAACTGAGTTATGTCAGTGCTTTTTTTTTTGTGTTGCTTTTATTATTACACATATTTTATTTCACAGCAAACAAGTGAAGTAAAAATGAACGTCTAAACGACAGTAAGAAATTAGAAAAAATATTATGATCTTTCAAACCGTAGCAAGCGGTCATCGTCAGAGTCAAAACTAATACTTATATATCAAACTCAGTATCATTTTAGTCTTCATTTTCTGATACATTATATATAGTTGAAATTAGCAGTAGCTTCTGCTCTTACTCTTACGATCTTCAAAGTAGTAGTCTAGATCTTAAGGCAGATATTCCTTCTGCCGATTTACACCAATAGTCATTTTCCCCCCTTCATTTTGTGGTTTGATCATTCATATATATATAACTAAAGTTTATCAGTACTAGGTCAGTTCTTCAGATTCAAATTAAACTCTCATTGCCAACGTTTCGGTCTTTATTTTAAAACCTTTTTCATAGGCAGAAGCATACTTCTGCCTATGAAACTTAGTTTTTCTGTTTCAAAATGTATACTTCTACCTATGAAACTTAGTTTTCCTGTTTCAAAGTTTTACTTCTGCCTATGAAAAAGCTTTTAAATAAAGACCGAAACGTTAGCAATGAGAGTTTAATTTGAACTTGAAGAACTGACCGAGTCCCGATAAACTATAGTTTTGTTTCTATTCCACGGTCGATACTTTTATCAATATATATATATAATCACAGAAATAAATATATTTATAACAAAAATATTAATAAAGAAATTTCTTGTGTCATGTATGGAGGTGGTTTGACAAATTTTAATTGTTATATAGTCAGATGATTTATATTCTAACGATATATACTTAAGTAGATGATTTTGGAAATAGTTTTAGAAAAATAAAAAAATAACATATAAATGAATTTTACAAACTATGTATACAAAATAACCTATCAAACAGCCCATTAAAATAATATTAGTGATTATAGTTGTAGAGTATTCATTACATGGCCTTCATTCATAATAAAAGTGAAAAGAGAATAGTTTTAGCCTGTAATATATTTTAGAATGGTATTATGCATGTTTTAATTGTATATGAATGTTATAAAAACAATAGGACACAAATCTTAAGGAAATTTCGTTTTTGTGAGATAGTGAAGAATGTACCTTAAATAACATAATTTCACATTCTTTGGTGGATTTTCTGCAAGGGAACGCGTTTTGTCTACGTGTTTTAGTTAAATTAAGTTAATCCATTGATTTGCCAGTTTTACAGCTCTCAGCACCTGCATGCATTCAATCAACTAAGCAGACACCTCTAGGGATATACATAAAAGGGGTATATTTTCTCCAATTATGTTACTATATTCTCTGAGAAAAGCAACTGTTCTACGGAGCCATATGAAACATATTTGTAATATATATTTGTCATGTTAAAGAATCATAGAAGTGTCTTACAATTCATCATTATTGAAAATGTTAGAATTAGTATTAGTATTAACTTTCATACCTCGTATAATATATGGAGAGAGCTTGACTGGTTTCGGGTCTTGTTCCCATCTTCAAGAGGAAGCGATTTTGGATTTTTTACTTATGTAACTTACACCTGATATCTAGATCATTAAAACTTATGGTAAAGCAAGAAATTCATAATCAGTTGCCCTTGAAGGTGGGAACCAGAAAAACCCAAAACCTTCTGGGCATGCGCGTTAAAATTATGACTAATTATAATAATAATAACGTTAAAGGAAATTACTCATTAACTATATTTAATATTGAAAATCAAGAGGAATACAACAGGACTATCAACCCTAACAACTTTGAAAGTCCCAACCGGACTACTGGCAAGATGGAAGTCTAGTTAATGATGTGATTAAAAAAAACTTTTCGTTATGTTAAAACTGTATACGAGTGTTCTTGACATATCCACTTAGTGTTACTAATTCGTACATAAAAAAAAAACAAAGAAATTAGTCATAAAAATTGAAATTTATCAAAAAAAAATACGAACGCCTAGCTTAGAAGTCACATGCTATTGGATTAGCACTAGCGAGGTAATCTGGCTTAAGTATTCTGTTTGTATTGAAGTCATCTCACAAGAATACAATCACGGTAGCTTGATGGTTCTCATTAATATCAGCACTCAGCTCTTAATATAAACAGGGATTGGTTTTATTAAAGTTATTTAATAACTTAATTTCCCAATTTTTGAGCTAATCCGAGCTTATATAGATTGTATTCCCGCTTATTCTCAATGAAAGGAATTTATATTAGACAGGATTTTAGAAATTAAAGCTGTTTTGAAAATGATTACATTTCTTTTTAATAAGGAACAGTAAATTTGTAATAAAAAGAAATGAGTGGTACACAATGATAGTTTTTTTTTTGTACGTGAGGGTTACTAGGCTTTTTTTTTACAAATACAACGTGATAATGACTCACGCAAAATTTACTCTGAGCAATCTTTACACAAATAGAATTTATAATTTAAACCCAGACTTGAATATCAGTCGCTCAACTTCTGTGTTCTGTTCAGTGTTCTGTTGTGTAAAATCAATCAGTTGAAAAGAAATATAATTCAGGCAGGTATCAGAGAAAAGGTGGAACGGCTTTAGGATGTTAGATTAAATCGATATGAAGACAAATTCACTTTGAGTAAACCACAGCCAAACAACATTTTTAATTTAAGCACGATTAGATATTAACGTCTAACCCAAAGTTTTAGAGTCGCTAATTAAATCGATACTTAGACCACATTTTCTCTCAGCTTACCTCAGTTAAACAAAAGTTATAATTTAAAGCAGGCATCAGAAAGCAGTGCCTAAACTGTGATTTTAGATGTGCTAATCGGCTAAAGGTTAAGTGGACAGCAGGTACACCTGAATCGGATGAAATAATCACAAAAAGGATCCACAATGAGTAACTCATCCATGAGTTTTAGCATGTTATCAAATCCATACTTAAGGCAAGGAAATCAACTGACCACACCTTGATCAAACCAAGTGCAAATCATGTTTTAAACCGGTGCGTCAATCAAATATTTACTGCCTGACACCACGAATTCGTTTAAAATTAATTGGAAATTGTAGTTTTCTTTACTTTGTTCTTGTTCTTGTTCTAATTAACAGCTAGATTGGCATCATTGTTAATCGGTGTAACAGAAAATAATGGAGAGACGTCGTAATTTTGTTTATTGATCGCCCAGCCTTATTGTTTATGCGCTAAGAGACGATTCTTTACTCGATTCTCGTTTAGCATGGACGAACCCCCACAGTAAGGGTTCTAGCTAAAGACAAGTAGTACATGGATCCAAGTGGTAACCAAGCTGTTCAGAACCACTGTATATGCAGGAGTATACACTCGGGAGGGTACTAGAAGAATAAATATGCCAGTAGAGGTTGCTAACGTTATCCTGAAAACCTAAGAGGCGTTACTAATATAGTAACTTTATATATTCGAGTAAGAAGCCGTATTTTGTGGAAGCATTTCTTCAATTATGATTCTTCTTTTTAGTGAGCCTCTAAACCAGTAATAAAGGTCAATACAGGACACTATGCAGATGTGTTTCCAGAAAAGTATTGCATCAGGAGACTGCGATAATCCAGTGGACAAAACCTCCAGATTTATTTGCAACATTAGATAAAAATTATAACAAATGTTTCAAAAACCATCACCATGGAATGAATTCATCGCGTAAAAGTACAAATAATAAACTGAATCAAAATTTTCATTCGACATTAAAGTTATAAAAATATTTCATAAATTTACATCAAACCATTATTGACGACCTCTAAATTACCTTAATCAATAATTTCCATAGCTTTTCTCATTCAAACTAAAAAGTAAAGAAAAGAGGCATATTTCCTCGCTTTTCTTAATTAACAAATACTACCAACCGATTTTTTTTTAATTTTAATTAAAATAATTAAACAATGAACATTTTTCCAAGGCCCAAAATAAATTTAATTAGGAATTATAAAATGTATCTTGCAATAAAAATTTAGACTGTTAAGGCAAATGTTGACTTAATTTTTGGAAACTTATTTCCAGAAATACACCCCGGGTATACTAATCAGATTTTCACCATTAGACGTGGTAACGAAGCACGTCTCTCTTTCGCTTTGAAATAAAGTTAGTGTTATTTTGCTATATTTTTATACTATTACTTGCAAAATACAAGAAATTGAAGAAATATTAAACTTTACCTTTTTACATCTTTATAGCTATACTGCATTTTAAAAAGTTCCTAATCAGCCTAAAATTTTGAGTATAAATAAGTAAAGAGCCTGATCATGGAAAAAAATCAATATTTTGATAGATTTACTACTTTTAATATTCCTTCAATATATTTTTGATAATCTGTTCCTAGAATTTTGTAATCACTCAGTGATTGGCTCAACAGCCAAGGGTGGGCGTTGGCTAGTAAATAAAAAAATAACAGCATTTTGTAATAATTCTATAAATTGCATCATCATACAAAGGGAGCCAGCTTGTTCAGTGGCTAACGTACTCGCCTCTGGGCTGGTAGTCCGAGGTTTGATCCCCACCTGGCTCTCGATTTATTCACGCAGGAGGTGAATAAATCTGAGTGCATCGTCCCTCAGAGAGAGGACGTTAAGCCGTCGGTCCCGAGCCTCTACGTTTGTCAGATACTCGTTAAAGATCCCTATTTAAAATGCGTTAAGTTAGGCAAAATTTAAGACTCCCAATGTAGAATCTGTAGAATCATCGATCAAACAAAAATCTGGTTAAACAGCTGATGGTATCACTCGCTAGGGATCGGTTTAAACAATTAAAAAAAATCATCATATAAACATTTAAAAAATTTTTACAAACATATAGTGGAACTGTGTGGACATGAACTAACTGTTTATGTCAATAATACATCACGAGAAAGGTGTTTTCCGTGGTGTATTACGGAAAAAACCTTTACAGGAGACATCAACTCCATCATTTGATGTTTTCCAATAGTTTAAGACAACATGGAGAAAAAAGATTTGAATTAAAATGTAAGGAATAAAATTTGTAATCTAACCATGGATATTTCGCCTAAAGTCAATTCTTTTTAAAATATTTTGATCAAATTGGGTAGTTATTTTTTTTGCTTTTCTTATCATTCTAGGAACTCAGATTTTGGAATTTAGTTAAATCAAATATTAGCATTCTAGAGGAAGAAAATTTATAATTTTGGTATTTTAAGAAGTTGCAATATAATAGTAAGAATCTGGTACTTCAAGTTGAATTCTTGTCCTTTCTCTTTAATGGGGCTTTGAGCCAGTGTAACACAAGTCAATCAAGCATGCAGCATGCTTTTAAAGCAAGGCACTGAATCAGCAGACTATGATAATCTAACCGTCAAATAACTACCTTTCCTGGCTATATTAAATAAAAATTATTAGAAAAGTTAGGAAAATTATAATAGGAATACATCCCAAACTAAGCTTTCATTGACCTTAGTATGAACTATATTCTGCTACCAACTTTACAATCATTAATAATTGTAATTGACTTAACAGTTTTCTTTTGATTAAAAATCCGGTACACGTGTTTTATAATATCTGTATTGCAGGCTATTTGTGGTAGAATGCCAGTAATTCAGAATCTGTTGGCACAAAACTATAAAATGTAATTCAACTCACGAGCTATGCAAGCAGTATATTAGCAGTATATTATTAGTTATTAGGTATAATTAGCATTCTAGAGAGAGAGAGAGAGAGAGAGAGAGAGAGAGAGATAGAGAGAGAGAGAGAGAGATTTTAATTTCTTGATTATAGCAATTGCAACATAATAGTAAGAATTTAGTATTTCAACTAAAATTCTGGTTTTTCTCTTTAATGAGCCTTTGACCCGGTATAGCACAAGATATCAGCAGCTTGCTTTTAAAGTAAGGCACTTAATCAGCAGACTGTGATAATCTAACCATCATATAACAACTACCTTTTCTTGCTACAGTAAATAGAATGATTTCTTGTGTGTGGAGACTTTGTTTTATCAATTTTCGCCAGTATGAGTAAATATCACAAAAATTACCGATTGCACAACTAATGAGTTATATTTAAAGAGGAAAAGAAAAACTAAGTCTTCCAAAGACAAAAAAATTACGGTAGTGCACTGTTTCAAACACTTACTACTCATAGTCAGGTTACATCTGGCTCGGTAAGGAGATGTAACGATGTAGATGAAGAACACAAAGTGTTAGAAAGACGTTGTATTGTAAGAAATCTTTCGTGTATAGCAGACATTTGTTTCATTTCCTCTCTAAACATAATTCATGCTAAATTTATAAAAACTAATACTATTAATGAAGTTACAGTTCAACATTCACCAATGGAAAGGAAGTTCTAAATTCATCCACTGACTATTTTGCCAACGCATGACTAAAAACATTGAAAACTATGACTAACAACACTATATTGACCGCGAATACATCATAACTGTACAGACCAACTTAATATCTGACATGAATTACTGACAGTCCAAGTTATAGTATCACAGTAATCAAACAGTAGAAGGCCTCTGGTCTAGAACTGCTAGGTACGACGTGCACTATAGTGCGCGGATATATTCCTTCGTCGTTGGACAAAATGGAAAAAAGTGCAAAACAAATGAAACATCATGACACGGGAAAATAAACACAGTGGTATTGAGAACACATGCGTCCTTGACAGGGGAACATCAAAATATAGTTGTTGGCTCATATAAATCTCAGGTGAGGAATAATTAGGCTTTTCAAGAGAGAATGAATGCTTTACCATTACAAAGGACATCAATTCATTAGTTATTAGAAGATTTCAGCACAACCCATTTACTAAATTGGATTTCTTTTTAAAATAAAAGAAAAAAAAGTGATAAAAATAAAGTTGCCACACATTAGACTTTTGTTTTCTTCAAATTATAAATTAATAGAATAATTATTTCTCAATTAAGGTATCCCTTTTATTTCACAGTATTTTTTTTGTCTCAAATACATTCCAACTCCTTCTAATAACATAATAAAAGACTATGACCTTGTTTTCATTAACTAAATTTAATTCAATTAAAAATTGAATGGTTCAGATTAACAAAAGTTAAACAAGTTGTAATATGCTCTAATTAGTTTAATTAGACTGCTTTCAGATTATGTGTTTTGTGAAGCAATTTATTTTATCTTTCTCTTTAGCAACTGAAACGCATAATATCTTTTATTCAACAACCATTGAAATTACTGTTTCACGCATTTTATACTGAATTGTAATTGAGAATTTGTATACAGTTTACATAAAACATGACGAAAAAAAAATAATAAGATTAAACAGCTGAAAGATACATAATCAACAATCAAATTAATTAATTTATTTTCATGCGACTACTGCAGTTTATCAATTACAATGATTATGTGATGTGCAGATATTTAAAACGACTGTACAACTCGTAGAAGGCATGTTAAGATTGGTTGAGATTTAACAGGAAAAAGAAAAAACTTAAGATTACTGTCAGCTTAAGGTTAATTATTTATGATATTTTCTTCATATCAAAGCTTTGAAAGGTTTTGTTTTATAAATTGGTAGCTATCAGTATAATAAGGCATCATAAAGCCTTACCTCAATAGCTTTAAGAGTCTGCAAGATGGCACCCTCGACAGAGACCCCAAGGACGACTTTGTCATCTAGTGACGTGACCTGGCACGGAGCCGCTGAAGTCGTTGTGATGTACTCATCTTCCTCAGACTCCAGCAGTGGTGTGGGCGGAGGTTGGTCTTCTGCAAATTCAGTTAAAACATTAGAAAACTTAACAATCACAAAGCTATTACAGTAATCTTACTATTGCTTGGTTCAAACAAAGAATTAGAGACTGTAATTCTGTGTTATAAATGTATCTCTCTTTATCTACATTCAACTTTATTTATACATATATATATATATATATATATATATATATAATATATATATATATAAAGATGTCTTTTGACTTTGACTCATCAGTTGGATTTTGACTCTGACGAAGACAACTTGTTACCATTGAAAGATCTTAGTCTTGTTTTCCCATTTCACATTGTGGTTTGATCATATATATGTTGTTAAATAACGCCCCATATTTGACTTATATCTGTTTCTTATACAATTTCTCCAGTTACCGGAATTCCTTCCTCGACTCTTCATTAAAACTATAAAGCTTTTCACCAATATTGCTAGTCGACATGTTTCGAATGTACTCTGGCGTATGTTGTGGCGTTTTTTAACAATATATGTTTAAATGGGGCGTTATTTAACAATATATGTTTAAATGAAGGACTGCTTCCAACTTTTACATATATATATATATATATATATACCATGATAAACGAAAAACGGTCCGGCAGGACAAATAACAATTAAAATAAGCAGTGACACATAAACAGAAACACAACAAAGACTCACTTTTCAATATTTCGACCGTAATGGCGGTCGTCCTCAGGAGAAGAAGTGAATTGACGGAGGGACGACAGTCAACTGAAGAACTCACAGGGTGAGGGCTAAAGCAGTGCTGCCGCAAAGGAGACAAATAAAAAAGGAACTAGGAAGTCGAGAGCAAAAATAAAAAAAAAAAAATGTTTTTGAAAGGTAGAAAAAGGTTAAGAAAAGAAAAAATAAAGAAAATATATAGAACAATTAAAAATAAAAAAAAAATATTAAAAAAAAAAAAATTAAAAAAAAAAAATAAATGAATAAATAAATAAATAAATAAATAAAAAAAAAAATTAAAAAATAAATAAATAAAAAACTAACGATTTAAATTTAAGCCAGGTTTCGAGCGTGCCCCCAGGAGCCAAATGTGGGCTTCCTCAAAAGCTTTTAAAGTAACTTGTCTGTTATCACTGGGGACTTGTTTAAGAACTTGGACTGTGAAACAATCATTGAAACTGAGATGGTGGGAATTAGCGTGAGTGGCGACAGGGAGACTGCTGCGTTTACCAACCGAAAGCCTGTGATTATTCATCCGAAGGTTCAGCATCGTAGATGCTAAACCAACGTAAAAAGCATCACATTGGGTGCATTTCAAGAGGTAAACGCAGTCAGTGGAGATACAGGAGGAAGGACTGTGAATAGGGTAAGAATTAAGATTAGTTAGAGACTCAAATGAAGACCCAGAATCAACAATGGGACAGGTAAGACATCTCCGACGTCCACAACGTTGTAGGCCACCACTGCTTTGAGGATTCTGAATAAGTTTGCCGGCCCGGTGGGAAAAAATATTTGAGAGATTGGGGGCTCTTCTAAAGGAAATGCGGGGCAACTGGTTAAAAACTGAAACGGTAGAGGGGAAGAGGAAAGGATAGGTAAAGTTCTTTAATAAATTTTCTTAATTTATGGACACCAGGGAAATAATTTGTAAGAAGCGAAGCAGTAGTAGTGGGTTCTCTTCTGTTATTAGTGGAAAAGTTGACATTGGCAGGGATGATTCGGCTATTGATTAAATTGGGGGGATAACCACGCTGAGTGAATTTGCATTTAAGTTTTTGAAGATTAGTTTCCCGATCTTGGATATTATTACAGAGGCGATGAAGACGGATTGAAAGAGACCGCGGGATAGATTTTTTAATATGAGGAGGATGACAACTTTTGTAATGGAGGTAGTTTTGGGCGTTGGTGGCTTAACGTGAACAGACGTCGTGAAGGTCCCACTGCTAAGAGTGATGTCAACATCTAAGAAAGTTATGTTGTAGGGGGAGGAATGGTGTGTGAAAGAGATAGAGGTGGAGAAAGCTTCGAAGGAAGTGATGAAAGAATCCAAAAGATGTTGGCCGTGCTGCCAAACAAGGAAGATGTCATCAATAAATCTAACATAGAATAGTGGAGAAAGAGGGCAAGAAGCAAGAACATTTGTTCCAGCTTCGCCATAAATAAATTGGCAAAAGAAGGAGCCATCCTCGTCCCCATGGTGGTACCTCTGGTCTGAAGATAAAACTTACCTTCGAATTGAAAGTAATTATGCCCCAAAACAAAGTCAGCCAGTTTGACAAGGAAATCGTAAGGGAGAATGAGGTAGGGGTCTGTGATTAAGAAAATAGCGTAAAGCCTCCAAACCCTCATCATGGTCAATGACAGTGTATAACGACTTCACATCCATCGTGACCATGACAAGGGGGAAGTCAAGCGTCTCAGAATGGACGCTTCCATTATATATATAATATATATATATATAATATATATATAAATATATATATATATACAAAGTCTAAACGACAAGAAAAAAAAGAAAAACAATAGAAATAAATGATCAGAGGCTTTTCAAGTTATTACATCAGAGAGCAAACAAAGTAAGAAAGAAAGAAGTAACAGAAAAATTAACCAGGAGGAAGGTAACAAAACAGCTGTGAAACATATGCAATAATATAGCTTAATAAAAAATATACCAATCAAATTAAACGATACAAAATAAATGGTACGAAAAAATAATTAAAATAAAAAGCCATAAATAAATAAACGAAACAAGAAAGCAAGGAGACAGAAAAGAAATTAAACAAAACAATAAGCTATGTTATTAGAATCTCCAATCCAGTCAGAGCTCATATCCAAAGATACAAGTACAATATCAAAGGTCACCCACAGTAAAATGTGATATTTAGGTCACAGTCAGTGTCAAACAAACACCAGTGTCAAACTAATATTTAATAAGGGCACTTTTCATAAGAAAAGCATTTCATAATCTTTTGTGTCTTCAATTTATTTGTCACATGTGTCTACAATTCACTTGTGAAGCAGAGAAAGATGGAAATCTGCCATTTTTATCCTGCCAAAGAAACCTCTACCTTGTTTTCGATTAAGGTTATGCATCTTCTTTTGTAAATTGTATTTACTTTTATTAAATATAGCCTCTTTAAGACTATTCATTGAACTAATATAGTTTTCTAAAATTATTTCTAGTAATTTTCTTCGAGCAATTTCTATACATTCACAAATAAGTCTGTTTAACTATTAATACGCCAGATTATTAATATGATTCAACACTTTTTCCATTTCTCTATGAAAAGGGTTATCACTCACTACTAAACCATGTACTGAATTAACGTAATCACTAATATGTTTTGGAAACAAACAGGAACTTCAACATTTTAATAAGAAAATTCTTCACCTTGATTGTTTAGCTAATTTCACAATATAACTTCTTCACTACTTCAAACATTCACTCACATCTTCTCTATACACTCTTCTTATATCCTCATAAAAATCCATATTTTTTTTTATATAAACCCAAATATATATATAGCAGATTCAATAATATATAGACCGTTTGATAGAATAGATGTGTTCTCTAATCGGGATTCGGTCTTTTTTTAGGATAAAAAATCAAACTCTCATTGCCAACGTTTCAGTTTTGAAAAAGTGATAAATGTGGTAATACTGTGATAATCAAAAAAGAAGATTATAAAGCAAAACTCTAAAATGTCTTAGAGGATAGTGAAACATATCCATAAACAATGGAATAAGATTAGATCAAATATTGGAATGTCAAAGAAGGTTTTTTTCTATATTAGATATTATATGTGAAGCAAGGTATTTCACCCTTGATGGTACTATTTATAAACAAAAATATGGATTACCAATGGGATCACCAATTTCACCAGTCCTTGCAAATTTGAGATGTTATATATTAAAAAGGATCTAAGTTCGATTAATCATAGAAGTGATATTACTAATTTAAGTAATATTTATTCTGGAGTGTTGTGCTGAGTTTTAGTGAAATTTGATTTATTTAGTTCCCTTGTGTGAACAGTGTTGAGGTTATTTGTAATGTTATCTTATTAGTCTAGTCGAAGGTTTTGTCCGGTTAACATTGTTGTTCCTTCAAATAATGTAAATTTCATTTTTTTAGTTAAAAAATTCTTACTTCTGAAAGTAACATTGTTTTAGGTATCTCTGAATGTGATATTCTGAATATTAATACTTCTGATTGTGATATTCATAAATTATAACAATCCATTTTCATATTGTGTATATGTTTGATGTTGATATGTGATATCTTATTATCCTTTGTTTGTAGGCCTATGAAAAAGGTTTTAAAAAAAACCGAAACGTTGGCAACGAGAGTTTGATTTTTTATCCTAGAAAATTGACCGAATCCGGATTAGAGAACACATCTATTCTATCAAACGGTCGATATATTATTGAATCTGCTATATATATAATTATAACAGATCACCTATATATTATATATTATTAATCAATAAGTCGGATCCTTTCTGCTAAGACCTTAATTAAAATCAACGAAATCTAGAATTTCTAATCTAGGATCAAACAAATGCAAAATATAATATACTAACTAATAATAAACAGTAGTTATAGTCTCTAAACATGACGCAGATGATTGATAGTAAAGGAATTTATAAAGAAAAAATAAACTAAAGTATCTACCAAACAAAGTTGGGGAAATTAAATTAAATATTGTTTGGTGAAAAGTTTTGTTAAAATACTGTTAAGTCTCAGGTTTGTTTGATTGGATTTTAAATTGAACTGATGGAAGGGATTACTGGTACTATTGTAATGCGGAGGGCAGACTCTGAATTAGCTCCTTTAAGAAACGACTTTCGCTACTATCTTTTGCAACTTAACTTTAAAATATTATTCGAAACTTTTGCTCTTCTAAAAGGTTTCTCATAGTCTAATTAGAAAAAAACATAATATCACAGATGTGCTTAACGAATAATTGGAAATCTTATACTGATCAATAATATTAAAGCCTATCTACAGCATGGGTGAAGTATGAATAGTATTTCATAGAAAGATTCTTCTAATACAATTCTAAAATTACATTTCACTCCAGGTATTTCTGGATCTCTTAGAGAAAGAAATAGTGTTATTATAGGCTTCTTCTGAGTCAACTAGGCAAAAAGGTCCCATTTGTTTAATACAAATATTTCTTTCTTAGTACTAATGTCCATTATTAAACATTTTACTAATCTGTTAATTACAATATTTTGTTTAGCAGATGATTTCGTTCGTCCGAAACGAGAAGGTTAACATCCTAATCAAGTCTGGAGCGAGCCAACCTCAACCCATCTTCAAGTCACCTTCAACTCAGCCAAGTCCTGAATTACAACTACTGTGGATAGATTTATAAAAGAAGTTCGGCGGGTCCTATTAATTGGAAAGCGGCGGGAACGGCTGACGACGACCCCGTTACCAAGATATCTGCCGCGAGACGTTAGAGTGCTGAGTTCCACCTACTTACCAGCCATGACCATCTCCACCGAATTGACCTTACGAGCCACCAGTGCTCTCTGTGAGGTGATGGGAGGACGGACAGAGATCATCTTTTAATTTGCTCTGCCCTGACATCCACTAACACTAACCCTGGACCGACCGCACAACGACTCACCAACCTATACTGGACTGCTAGGCATCAAATTGCAGAAGCGGATACAGAAAGAAAGAAAGGCAAAGATTTTCTTCTTAAAATCTTGTTTTCCTAAAAACGTATGAGCCAGTTTTATGTTATATTGCCAGTTAAGTTGGAGACTGATTATTGTTTGTGACTGGTGGTGATTTGACAAGCGTCATTCACTGTAACTGTAGGAACTGAAACATTATATTGTCTCAAATTATACTACCTCTATTACTGACACTACAATGTCACAAAGCACACAGCGCATGTTTAATCATTTCTAATCAAACTTATACTACGCAGCAACGAAATTATTATAAAACACATAACTTTAATATTTTATTTAACAAATATATTTACCAGTTCATACATGTATTCATTCTTTGGAAATATTAATCCATTTTAGCTCATAATGCTGTATATTAATGCAATAAGTTTTTGTTTTACTAAATTGTTTATTTTTCTAGTCGTTCAGATAAACATTATTTTAGACAATGCGACAATAGATTATAATAACAAATAAAAAAAGAAAGAAACTTTACAATTTAAATATTTCAGGCTAATAACAAAGGGAAAGAAAAAGTATTTATGAAACGCAAACTAAATATGAAGCAAATTTATAATAATACTAACAACAAAAAAATATATATATAAAAAATAGCTGTTTGAGGGATATAAACTCTGACAGGATATTTGGATGTGAGGCAGATGAGGTTTTGTGGCAAAGCCATCAAGATCCTAATTAACGAGGATGCCTCGGGCGAAAAAAACGTAATGTAACCTGCTATCTAAGCTTTTTGGAGCGGAGAAAAGAACATTTACGCCTCATGATTTATGTAATGATCACCAGGAGTTTGGCTAATCATGACAAAGCGGCTTTATTAGCTAACCATTACACCAAAATCTCTTTTTTTATAACTAGTATTCTTTATATTTTTAGCTCTATATGAGAAAAAATATTCCTTATTTAAAGATAATATTTCATTATATATATATATATATATATATATATATATATATATATATATATATATATAAGAGATTCAATAATATATCGACCGTTTGATAGAATAGGTGTGTTCTCTAATCGGGGTTCGGTCAATTTTCCAGGATAAAAAATCAAACTCTCGTTATAAGAGGTGAAAATGGCAATATCTTAACGGATTGGTTTAAAAAACCTACCAGTGCTGCAAGAATCCTGAACTACCATTCTTCTCATGCTATAAACCAAAAATTAAATTGCGTCCAAAATTTGGTTAAAAAAGTTATTGAAATAAGTAGTCCATGTTTTCTAAATGAAAATAAGAAAGGGTGAAATTATTGTTACAGAAAAATTGTTATCCGAAGAACTTAGTTGAACGATATTGGTTAAGATATTTAAGACAGCAACCAGCACATTCAAATGAAGATCATGCTGAACTGGAAGTTATAAATAGGAAGTATTTCAAATTTCCTTATGTTGAGGGCTTATCACAATCAATTAGAAAAGTGTTCAAACGAAACGTACCTGAAGTTACACTGGCATTTTATAATAAAAGAAAAAATAAATCTTTATTTTCAAATTTGAAAGAAAAAATACCGAAGGAGTTACAAAGTAACCTCATTTATGCCATCAAATGTAAAGACTGTGACAAGTGTTACTATGGTGAAACTAGTCGTTTTCTCAAAGAAAGGTTGTACCAACATAATTATTCCATAAGAACAAATAAAAGTAACGTAACAGCCTTAGCTGGGCATGCAATAAACGAAGGTCACACGTTCGATTTTGAAGATACAACTATAATAGAAAAAGAAAAAGATGAGCAAAGAAGGAAGACACTTGAGATGTTATATATTAAAAAGGATCTAAGTTCGATTAATCATAGAAGTGATATTACTAATTTAAGTAATATTTATTCTGGAGTGTTGTGCTGAGGTTTAGTGAAATTTGATTTATTTAGTTCCCTTGAGTGAACAGTGTTGAGGTTATTTGTAATGTTATCTTATTAGTCTAGTCGAAGGTTTTGTCCGGCTAACATTGTTGTTCCTTTAAATAATGTAAATTTCATTTTCTTAGTTAAAAAATTCTTACTTCTGTAAGTAATATTGTTTTATGTATCTCTGAAATATTTCTGCTTGTAATATTCATGAGTTGTAACAATCCATTTTCATATTGTGTATATGTTTGATGTTGATATGTGATTTCTTATTATCCTTTGTTTGTAGGCCTATGAAAAAGGTTTTAAATAAAACCGAAACGTTGGCAACGAGAGTTTGATTTTTTATCCTGGAAAATTGACCGAACCCCGATTAGAGAACACACCTATATATATATATTAGAAATATCACTCTTCGTGAGTTGCAAACGACGGGAGTGCCTGACTTGTCCGCTTCTCAACCCCCTTCCACACTTCACTCCGCCTTCCTGTAACCAGCCCTTCCCTGTTGCTAAGGATTGCTCTTGTACATCCAAAAACTGTGTATGCAAATTGGATTGTACACGTTGTGATGCGTTCTACGTAGGACTGTCCTCTAACAAGCTCAGCCTCCGTATGAACGGTCATAGAGCAACTGTAAACAACCATTCCGATTTGCCTGTTAACATCCATGCCAACTCCCCCAGTCTACCTTTCAATGATTGCTACAGTGTGCAGATTCTGCGACAGATCCCCCCTGATGACAATACCGTGACTATTAGAGCCTCTGAGGAGGCACATATCTGGTTACTCGGTGCGCGCAGTGCACCGGGACTAAACCATAAAAGATATTTTTTTGTTTTTGTTTTGTTTTTTTTTCCTTTTTTATTTATTTATATATATTCATTTTTTGGTACTAATTTCTTTCCTTTCTTCTTTTTTCTTACCTTTTCCTGTACGTATTTATTTATTTTATTTTATTCCTTATTTCTAGTCTGTTCTATATATTATTATACTTTATTTTTTTAAGATACTCATTCTTAACTAGTTTCCCTTTTACTTCATTTTATCTAACCTTACCTTTTATTTATTATTGTAGATATATTTTTTGCATTTTTTTTTAATTCCCTCTGAATCATTTATATTTTCCCAACTTGTATTGCTTATCTGAATTTCTGTTTATATTTTCTCTTAATTCTATTACTTCAAGACCGGGTACGGAGGGCAGCACTAGCGGTTGCCGTGTCGGTTCCTAGCCGTTGCGTCTGCAACGAGCTTGGTCTCCCTTTCTCTTTTCTCCTGAAGATGGATTGCCCGAAAATTTGAGTTTGTAAGTGTGTTTCTTTACTTTCTGTGTTACCTATCCTCAATTTTGAACTGTTTTATATATATATATATATATATATATATATATATATATATATATATATATTTCACTGATAAAACGAAATACGATCCAAACTGGACACAATACGAGTTCGAGATTAACAAAGAGCAACACACAAAGTAGGGAAACACACTTACAGACTCAAATTTTCGGGTAATCCGTCTTCAGGAGAAAAGAGAATGGGAGACCAAGCACGTTGTAGGCGCAACGGCAAGTAACCCTTTTTACCCAAGTTACTTGCCGTTGCGCCTACAACGTGCTTGGTCTCCCATTCTCTTTTCTCCTGAAGACGGATTACCCGAAAATTTGAGTCTGTAAGTGTGTTTCCCTACTTTGTGTGTTGCTCTTTGTTAATCTCGAACTCGTATTGTGTCCAGTTTGGATCGTATTTCGATACTCGTATTGGATTTGGATACTCGTATATATATATATATATATATATATATTGTGATAAAAGCATCAACCTTCAAGTAGAAAAAAATAAAAGTTTCTCAGGATCGATCAGTTCCTCAGGTTTAAATTAAACTCTCATTGGAAACGTTTCGGTTTTCATTTAAAACCTTTTTTCAAAGGCAGATCTATACAATTTTGTCTAGCAGCAAAACCAACTGCCCAGTTAGAGATTATAATTAGAGAAATTATAGTAGAGAAAATAATTTTTAATATAATACTTAGTTTTTCTGTTTAAAAATGTTACTTCTACCTACGAAAAAAGTTGTAAATAAAATGCAAATCGTTGGTTATGAGAGTTCACTTTTAACTTGAAGAATTGACAGAGTCCCTATAAACTTTTATTTTACATATATATATATATATATATTCACTTGATAAACGGAATACGATCCAAACTGGACACAATTCGAGTACAAAATTGAAGAAGAGTAACACACAGAACAAAGAAACACACTTATAAACTCAAATTTTCGGGCAATCTGTTCTCAGAATAAAAGAGAAAGAGAGACCAAGCACGTTGTAGACGCAACATGTAACGGGGTTACTTACTATACTTTATGTATACCTAACAAAAATGTTTCAAAAGTTTCAATATTCTAATAACCATAATTGTTGTAATTTATTTTTTATATGTTGAATGAAATTGTTTTTGAAAATTTAATATAGTCTCGACTTAGAAATGCTCATAAAAACAGGCCATCAATAAGTTGTTTATTATCCTGATAAGATGGGCAATAAATAGTGGAGGGAAGGCTTTAAGCCTCTGGTTTATAAGTGAATAGTAATTTACTACTTATTAAAGTATTATGGGGAGATACAGGGTAGATTGCAAAAGGATTTAGGACAGGATTGGTAAACTGCAGCCCCCACACAAACCTTTAGAAAATTAGAAAAGCAACATCCACATTTTTTTGTAATCTGTAAAATCAATGCAAGTAGATGCCATTAAATTTCTGATTAAGAGTCCATTTTTTCCCACCATTTCTGTAGATGTTGTACCATGCAGTGACAGGATAAACATAATATACGAGACCGTCAAAACAAAAAAAAAATACATATTAAAACCACATACTAAAAGAAAAATGAATCAGTTCTGAAGCATTTTGATTTCTTTCTAAACTCAGGGTATAGAACCTACTGCTAGAGAGTAAATTTAAATCTATTACAGAGAAAGGAGAAATGTCATAAACCACAAATGGAAGAAGATGCAGAGAAACATAACTCGGTTACTTAATATTTATCTCTTCATTGCAGAGATTTCCTATTTGTCTGCCTTTCCAGAAGGTTGCTACGGAAGATTTAAAAACGTTTTCATACTTCTTTCGACATTTCCCTTACTACATTGATATTATACAGAATTTTACTTTTTTTTTTTATTTTGAATATCAAAGAATATAATGCAAGCAATGTTAGTAAAATAATATTTTTTTCACTTATTTACTTGTCAAGTAGGTTTAAAACATATTGGAAATGTCACAATAATATAGAGTATAGTAAGAATGTATTGAGATTTGGATAAATTTGACCTACTAACACTATTTTAAAATCATTAAAATAATATTTTACTTACTTCATGCATTATTACTTTACTATAAATAAAGTATAATGATCGTGAAAAAATTCGATCTCAAGATTTTGACGGAATTATATGTTTTGAGGTCCCAAAAGTCGTTTTATATTTTTTTTCGATGATGTCTGTCTGTGTGAGGGTGGGTGGGTGGGTGAGTGTGTTAGCATTGTTTGTTACCACGCTATGGTCCAGAATCTTTGATGGATCAAGTAGATATTTTATGAAAAATAGGCCCCATAGTTTAGATGATCCCTATTGTTTGTGAAGAATTATACATGACGGGAGAGTCACTTTTTTTGCCAAAACCCTGTTTTTCGAAAACATTTTTTCCTCTTAATCTGCTCACTCTAGAGATTTGAAATTTGGCTATTATCTTTATAGTTACAAATTGAATAAACGAAAAATATATTCAGAATTTTAAAACAAAGGGAAATATTTTTTATTCAATAAAATGTAAAAATGTTGACTTATAATTCAATCTCAAACCCTATGAGAGCGATACAAGCAATACAGTTTGACGGATCAAAATGAAACTATGCCTAAAAACAGAACATTACGTGGAGAATGAGTTGAAATATTTTTTTTCCAAAATTAAATTCGCCAAAGGGGCGTTAAAGTACGATTTCTGTTTTCAGAAAATGTTTTTTTGACGCTAAACACCTCATTAAAAAAAATGAAAATTTGTCCAAAAATGGAACACAACATAAAGAATTTATAAAAAAAAATTCATGACATTTCAATTACAGTAAAGAGCAATAAAGCTATAAAAACTGTTTGTTTATCCTAGACTAAGGGATCACCTGCTATACTTGTCAAATTTTTGATATTTTTTTACATTGACATAGAATTTTTTCAGTGAATTCACCGATATAATATAATGTTTAGAGGTATAATGAACAATTTTAAATGATTTAAGGACTTATATGTGATGTAAGAAGAATAAAATTTGTATGTGTAAAAAGTCAACAACAATAGAGCATATGAAACATATAATCTCTGATTGTTTTTATAGTATGATGGGTTTGTCTAACAAATTGTTCTAATCAATCTATATGTTGCACAATTCTACAAAGCTTAATATCAGATGCTGATTTTTTTACGTTTGTTAATAACATTATTATTGGGTGATATTGAAGTTTTTGGAATGAACTTTTACGTCCTATAGAAGAGTTTCTATGTTTTTGTCTAATTTCCAGTTTTCTCACTATTCTAGTCTAATAGTTCATACTAATATTTTTAAAAATTTCAAGCTTCCAGCTTTTGAATTTAAAATTATACAGAGAAGTTGGCTTTGAACTTGATTTAAGAATACAAAAGTAGCTAATTATCAATATATTTTTTCTCAATATACACTTATAGCAAACTTATAACAGAGTGCAGCACGTGGGAAAAAATAAGATTCACTCAGAGTAAATTGGTTTTTTATGATTTTTGACAAAGGGAAAGAAAATTGAGTTTTTAAAAAACCCTAGCATTCCATGAAATTCCCAGTATAAGAATTTGATAAAACATCAAAAATGTAGAACTTTATTCAGAATTAAAAAAAAATTCTTTTAAAAATAATAAATGAAATTATCCTACATCTTAAATTAAAAATCAACTAAAAACGACATTATTTCTTACATGTTTTTGATATTTCAGAAAAAAACTTTGTAATGTTTTTAAAATACTAAAAATATTTTCAAGTTCTAAATGGGAAAATTTGTCTTAAGCATTAAATGTAGGAGGTCAGATGATCTATGTAAGAGATCCACGGGCTATTGGAGCAAACGCCATGCTCTCTTGTAGGAAAATATTTCGTATAAGCAAATTTTCACTTTGGGTTTTCATAAGTTATTACTACTGTAGTTATACTAATGATTGTATATCCATTAATTGTGTGACATACAAAAAATGATCAATCACTATCTGTACTACCTCAGGAATGAAAGACTAATAAACATCTCCCATTTAGACGATTATATTATTCTTAAATGAGACATTATATATTATATACCCAAGAAGTTTTATATTAAATTTACTTATAGTAAAGTTGAGTGTAGGCCACTCCAGACTTTTTTCCTTGTGTTTGACACAGACACACATACGTACATTCGCCTTCCTTATTGCTTTAAATGTCGAAAGTATAGCTTATTCGTCTATTGACGTACAAATCAGTTACAGGCAAGGCACATTCAATGTGACCGTAATCAGTAGTTCAAAATCTTTCTGATATTTACTTCGTAAGGGATTTTTAAGGAGTATTTGACAAACTATAAGTTAGGAATAGATGCATTTTATTATAAACAATTTTTGCTGTCCAATGCTGAAAAGATTGTTTTTAAGATAGTTTTCTCACTACAAATCTTAATTAATTACTTGGATTCCATAATTTATCTTGCCAACTAACCGTAATAATAGTACTAACAGATCATTAAGCATTAAAAATCACTAAGCATTGTAGTATATATATATGTTCAAAATTTAAGAAGAGCAACACACAGAGTAAGGAAACACACTTACAGACTCAAATTTTTGGGTAATCCGTCTTCAGGAGAAAAGAGAAAGGGACACCAAGTACGTTGTAGACGCAACGGCAAGTAACCCAAACTTAACCCAAAATTAATTCGTGTTGGTCCAGTTTGGATCATGTTTCGTTTAATTAAGTGAAATATATACATATACATATATATATATATATATATTGGGAGTAACCCATTATCAATTCATGTTTTGTTAAATGATCTGCTTATTATCGTGTGGATATATTTCTTCGGCTATCTTTCCAGTTTCCTTAATTATCTACACAATTTAAAATGTATTATATATTTAACATTTAAAACGATTTAAAATTTATATAAGGCCACTAGAAAGTCGAAGAAATATATTCATACGATAATAAGTAGGTCATGAAATCATAAATATATATAATGAGTATAGTTTCGCTCCTTCAGCGAGTCACATTTCGTCTCCTTATGATGAGAATTCGTCGAAAAAAAAAGTACTGAGTGTTTGTAGTGTTTTCTAGTACCATTTGGAGTTTTATTTATACATATATCCATACAACACTCTTCCCTTGAGGTATTCTTTATTGAAAATAACACCGAATCTTATTAACTGCTTTGTTTTATTCTGTGTTCTATGTATTTTAGTTCACTATATATAATTAACTTTATACGTTTTTACTAATTTATAAATACTTCAATCAATATTATTGTTATGTATATAGGAATTCGTTCCTTGATTAATTGTTATTAATATAGTTACAGGTTTTTATTTCTTCCAATTAAAAATAAATATTATACAAGTTGCCTGAGTCAAAGTTAATTAAAAAAATTAAATGTACGAGTAATGATACTCGTAATAATAAAGATATTTTAAGTTTTATACTGGCTTAAGAATTTGATCTTCTTATAACATTGAACTTATTCAATTACATAAGAAATATTTAAGCAGTTAAAGTACTAATCATGACTAATAAACATTTAGAAAAGTGGAAAATAAATACTTTAACATTTCTGAGACAAAACTTGGAACTGAAGTAATTTAAAAGTTTTCTGTAAAAAAAAAATGTTTCATTCATTAACAGCTAAATATCAAACAGAAAATCGATGGAAGATTGTTTTGTATCGAGGAAAATTGAAATTAAAATTATTGTTTCTTTTTATAGAAAAGTAACATTCCCACCATTTCCTCGAAATTCAAAAAACTATATATGCTAAAATTGCATGAAAATTTGTTCAGTTGTGATTTCTTTTGAACAAAGTCATATATTGTTGTGTTTTACTCATAACATGTATAAATTATTCTACTGAGTAGTCATGTATTTTAGTTTGGCATTATATTTGATTAAGACCATCAGTTTTGTAAAAATTGATGAAATATAAATTTTATAATTTAATCTTGACAAACGACAGATTATAGAAGTAACAAAAATTGAAATATTTAATTATACCATATTATCTTCTGTAAGGGAATTAACAGTTGTTAACAAAATAAATTATGGTCGATATGAAGTATTAATTAGCAATGTAATTAATCATTGCCATCTAAAGAATTATTCGAATTGTAGATAATTCACTGATTATGGAATGGAATAACAGAGTATGATTATTAAGTAACTAGAAATTTTATTGTCTATAATTATAGGTTTAAAGTTATAATTTTAAAAATATTTAAAGCTCTTAACAATATAACTGATAATTATATTACAGTTTTACTATAATATAACTTGATAGATTTTTAGTGATTAGACCTTAAACTAATTAATGCCTTATTTCATCCATGAAATAAGATGTTTATTTCTTTCATTTTGAATTCATAATTTAATTATGAAATTCATATTTAATTATTATCATAATTATAATTATTTCTTTTTAAATTCATAATACAAGTCATGTAAGTATTTTACCTTACTTAAAGATGATTCAAAAAATTAAATGTAACCATACAGATATTTTAAATTTCATACTGGCAAGTGCATTTGAAATCTTCTTATATTATTATAATAACATAATAGTTATTAAATCATTAGTTGTACAATCCGTAATTGTGTGGTATTTACTCATTCTGAGGTAAAATGTATAAACAAACAAAAGTCTCCACACAAATGAAGTTTTATTCAACAACAACAACAACGCGTTTCGAACACTTTGTGTTCATCAGGAAGACACTATAATACAAATCATATCTAATCAGTTACAAAATTAGAGTGAAATAATAATTCAATTAAGAGAATTAAATACATACCCAAGGATGTGGTGCTGAAGAGTTGGTGTCACCATTTGTGTGAAAATGAAGTGGCACCACTTCATTTGTGTGTAGACTTTTGTTTGTTTATCCATTTTACCTCAGAATGAGTAAATACCACACAACTACGGATTGCACAACTAATGATTTAATAACTATTATGTTATTATAGAACACCACATCCTTTGGTATGTCTTTAATTCTCATAATTAATATTATTTTACTCTAATTTTGTAACTGATTAGATATGACTTGTATTATAGTGTCTTCTTGATGAACACAAAGTGTTCGAAACGCGTTGTTGTTTGTTTATCCATTTTACCTCATAGTAGTTATTATTGCAGCAACTATTGTCATAATAATAGTTTGAAATCCAAAAACAAAATGCTACAACTGCATATTAAAACATTGTAGGCTTCACAATTAGATTTTAACTATGATTTGAATTTGAAAATGTAAGAAATATGATTCTTTGAGTATAGCACTAAGTACTGTGAGGAAATATCAAATGTTAAACAAAACTGATATCTATTTAGTTTCAAAGAAGTATTTGAAACTGTAAGAAATAAACTTTATTTAAGACTTACTTCTTTGAGTACAGCATTAAGTATTGTGAGGGAATGTCAAATGTTAAACAAAACTGATATCTATTTAGTTTCAAAGAAGTATTTGAAACTGTAAGAAATAAACTTTATTAATGACTTACTTCTTTGAGTACAGCATTAAGTATTGTGAGGGAATGTCAAATGTTAAACAAAACTGATATCTATTTAGTTTCAAAGAAGTATTTGAAACTGTAAGAAATAAACTTTATTAATGACTTACTTCTTTGAGTACAGCATTAAGTATTGTGAGGGAATGTCAAATGTTAAACAAAACTGATGTCTATTTAGTTTTAAAGGAGCATTTGGTCAAGCATTTTCAAATGTTTGATAGGTACAACATTCTAACTACTTGGCTTTAATAAATGTCTTAGTCTTCCAGTTGAACTTCCTTAAATGTTTTATATGTGGACCACTTTCTCTATATCAATAGATCATTATTTCTCGTAGCGACTTTAAGGAAAAAAAATAACTGTTATCTATGTAGCTAGATAACATATATGCGTAATATATTAAAGATTGATATTTTACTTGTATAATAGGTAAAAGTAGAAAATATAAATATTAAATTGTGACCTACACTAAGACATTTATTTATTTAAAAGGAAAGATACAGTTTTTTATTTTTAACTGAAGAAACTAGTTTTAAAATTATTTAAAGCATTCTTAACAACCGTATTCAAAAATATTTAGTAAAAACTATCTTAAACTGATATCCTGGTTGGTAATAAATTTTTTTTATACAAATATAAGTATTAGATACTTAAAATAATTGTGATTTCAATCACTATATGAAATTAACTATTACTTTAATAATGTAATAACAACGAAACTAACAAATAGAAAACATTAAATAGAATGAGGAGTATTAAATTAGATACTAATGTCAGTAACTTCACTTAATTGTTTTACCTTACATTAAATAAGTTTGAAACTTCAAGATTAATAATTTGCAACAGTTAATAATCTGGTTTTATAAACAAAATCTTGCAAGAATGTTATAAGATATTGAATCCTGTACGTTGTAAATGAATATTCTATATGGTAATATTAACAGAACTATTCATTTATGGAATCATTAAAACATAACAATGAATCAAACCCATGTTCATGTTTAAAACAATCCTGCTTATTAAATTCAGCTAATTGTATATTTCCGTCAAAACCTTTTTTAATTATTAGGTGTTTTAATTCCTGTGAATCAATTCATACAATCCCAATAACTTATTTAATAAACTTTCAGATGTTTGTAATTGATATTTTTTATTAGTAACTTCACATAAATATGATAGAAATGACATTTGTCACAAAAAATTAATCAAATGCTATTTCTTTTGATAAAATGTAATTATGTTCGTTAAATGATTATATAGAGTTTCAATGTTTTAATTAATACTTTAATCATGGGAACTTTTGCAAATCCCATCTGTAGTAATAATCTATACAAATATACGAAATTCACAGAAAGAACATACAGGAAAGAGATCACATAAAACATTACTATATTCCGAAATATAGTACTAAGTTTTTCCCATCCGTTTTATGTGTGTTCTTTCTGTGAATTTGGTTTACTTAGTTCTTGAAATCGCTTTATTAAATTGATTTTGTAAATATGAACATTTATGCTCAAAACAATTCAGCATAACAAATTCAACTAAAGATTGTTTGGTGCTATTGATATAAAAACATAATTGTATGTTATAATATATGCTATACTATAATCATTATTCTCAATGAATTAGTGAAAATAATTTTGCTCTAAACCTTAAATCTACTCAAATATTTTAAGAGGAGTAGTAGCTTTAACATAATAATGCAATATTACTGTTAAGGTTAAATACATTTTCAAAATTTCAGCAATGGGTAAAACAATAATTATCAACAAAAACTTAGCCATCCAAAAATGTATTCATATAAAACTCTATTACCTTATGTATATTGCCATCTGTTCCGGTAATTAAAGGCAGGTGATCAAAACAGGCAGAAAAAAAACTAAAGAAACAATACCATGGCAGCCAGGAACTAATTGGATATGAGATACTACACATTAGTGATATATCGATAGCTGATACAAGTCTACCTTTGATAACAAACAGGTGTCCATAATCTAAACTATACGAATACAATATCTAAAGGCATTTATATATGTTCTTCCATTACGTGCGATTGATGTTTCTAGGTCCATAAAATAATAAATTTTGAAGATTATACCTCACCAAAACGATTCATTGACTCACTTTGGGCAAATAATATCAATAAAACATTACTCAGTTCATATATAATTCCTTTATTGTATTTTTTTTCTTCTAAACAATCGTATTGATGGAATAATCATAAAAATAGAAGTCATTTCAAGTACTATAAACATTTTAAAGATTTTTAAATGTTTAAAATACTACATTAGCCAATTTATTAGTTCAATTTTAAAATATATAATAGAAATAAGAATATTCTTGTTATATAGAAGTATATCTCAAAAATACTTTGAATTATATTGAAAGTTTCCATGAAAATGAAATTTCAAACAAGTAGTATTACTTTTTTTCATACAAACAAGAAAATGTGATTAAGTTAAATCACATTATAGTTCATGAAACATTTGATAACAACCCAAACAAAAAACATATTTATTTCTACATCTGTAAAGTCAATTAGTATGTATGTATTTACTAATAATTTAAATTTAAAGAAAACCTTTTCAAATAAACAGAATGTTATTATAAAACGCATTTCGAACATGTAGTAGTTTTTCTTCAGGTTTACCCTCTTGCAGCAAAGTAATTTCTTGCAGACTCACGTCTGTAGTGAGTGAGAATGTATAAATAAAAAAAATACCATACTACAAGCAGTTTAACTTCAAGAAAAACTCTTACATGCTAAAAATGCATTGTTATAGTAACATTTCGTTTAATCAATAATTTCTAATTATTAGTAAATACCGCATAAAACTGACTCTACAAAGTAAAGAAAGAAATGTTTTTTTGTTTGAGATGTCACTAAATTTTATACAAACTATACTATTATTATACATTATTTACTGTTTCCAAGATTGAAATTAATACAAGCACTTCATAAGAATTACTAAGTTTCAAAATAAGAATGAATGACACTTCCTTTTTATGATTTTTTCTGTAAAGCTTTCCGGAATGTCTTTAATAATAAACAAGACTATTATGCAGAGCAATGGTGTGTAAACGCATGCAGTTTTTTATTCTGATTCAGAAGTTTTCAAGACGGTTTGCTTCTCAACACCAGTACTTTGTACTCTTCTTCCTGATCAAGTCGGATGTCGAACTATCGAAATGAGTTTCTGTATTGACTTTCTCTGTTTTTTCCCCATTTGTTTGAAGTGTATATATAAATATATGATCAAACCACAATATGAAATGGGAAAAGAAGACTAAGATCTTTCAACCGTAACAAGCAGTCTTCGTCAGAGTCAAAAAACCTACTGAAACCAGTTGGGTTATTGACTCTGACAAAGACCGCTTGTTCCCATTTCTTCTTTTCCCATTTCATATTGTGGTTTGATCATTGATTGTTATTTCACGTATTTATGTGAAATCTATATATATATATATATATATATATATATATATATATTGAAGCTAACTGAAATTAACTTCAGCTACTCAAAGGGACTACTTCTGCACGATTACGACGAATATCGAAATATCGTTGTGAATCTTTTTTTTGTGTATGTTTTTGTCTGTTTTTCTCTTTCCTGTGTGAATATATATATATATATATATATATATATATATATATATATATATATATATATATATATATATGAGTCGTTATCAGCCTTTGGAGCGATTCACTTCTTTTCCTGAAGACGAGGACATCGAAATATAGTAGTGAGTTCAGTGATTTCCTTTCTATGTATTCTTTTTAAATTCTAGTTTATATATATATATTCGTATATTTGGGGAACAGTCCTTCATTTATACATGTGAGATTAAATTTTCTGCCCACTTTTGTCTTAATTAGTTTTCTGGATTTCTTTTCCAAATCTCGAAGTCTTACTTCCTAAAGAAATGAAAGTAAGACTTCGAGATTTGGAAAAGAAATCCAGAAAACTAATTAAGACAAAAGTGGGCAGAAAATTTAATCTCATATATATATACATAGGTCTATTGAAACCTATGCCTATTTCTAATCTAACACCTGTTCAGATTAATTTTTCCAATCTTCTCACCTCTGACTTCCAAAAGTTTTTTGAACCATTATTGATTTATTTACTTAGAATTCATTTTGTTTAATTAATTGTTTGCTCTATTTAAATTTTCAGGTTTTTTTCTTTAGTTACTTTCTTTTTTTCTTCCACTCCATCTGTTGGCAGCATCTTCCTGCTACGACTACAAAGGAATTCCCTAGAGTGGTTTTGTTCCTCATGTGAGTCTCATATCTTCATCTGATGGCTCATATCTTCATTAAAATATCAGTGTGTTATTGTACTGTTATCTAATTGTTAATATTTTTGATTTTGATTTATACATATATAACTTGCAGTGTACATGAAAGTAGTCCAATTCTGATAGTTTTACCAAAAAGGCTTATTAAATAACAAAATAAACTAGATTATAATTAATTGATATGTGCTGGTTTAGGGAGCCGTGGATTGGAGCACAATCGAGAACAATACCGACTACAGACAATCTGTCTTCCATTGTACCCCTGGGAATGTATTATACTTGTGCCACTTGGAGAGATATTTGATCTGGCAGCTTGAGGCACTTGCAAACATATAATAGCGATTAGTACAAGATTTCCACCTATACTGTGTCTTATTAAAGCCTTTACTCTAACCATTATCAGGCTTTTCAATTTGACTTATTAACAAATTTATAAAGCGTAATTAAATACAAATGTAAAAAAGAACTTAAGTCACAATATATATATATATATATATATATATATATATATATATATATATGAATAATAATCAAAATAACACTTGATATAATAGATGGATTAATTTACCACAATGAAAACAATTTTTTAAAAACAATGCTCTAAGGCCTTTCGTTAACACATCCTCGGAGAGCAAGTGAACTAAAAAAAAAAAAACAATAAATACTTGTTAACTTGGCTGATTGAAATTTCCAAAATTGATGGCAACCCTGAATGTGTTTAATAATGAAGTCTTCATCTGTTTAATTATCCCGTTAATCAAAACTTCATCTAATTTGTAGAGTCCTAGGCTATTGTTCATCAACCTCTCATAAAAGTTCTTTATGAGGGCACTTTCTACGATATTTCTTCTTCTTTCTGAAGATACGTATATTAATTCATTTGCTTCATTCCAATTAATCACATGATTACTGTCTCTTGTGTGAATGAACAAAGCACTCTTTTCGTCCTCTCTTCTGATGGAGTATTTGTGCTGTTTTATCCTTGTAAGAAGACCTTTGCTCGTCTGTCCAATGTAAGACATTTCACAGTCAGTACATGGTATCCTGTATACACAACAGTCCTTTCTTTTTGGCTTATTATTAACAAGTCTGTTAAACAAGTTACCATCATTACTGAACACAACAGAAACGTCCAATCTTTTCATAAATGAAGGCATATCTTTCAAACAAGGACTGTATGGAATGACTAACAAATTCCTTCTTGTGAACTGTTCTTCATTTTTTAATATCATGGATTGTTTCACCTTTTTTATGATATTGTCGATTAACCTTTTTGGATACATTAAAGAATCTGCAATTTTGTAAATATTTTTGATTTCTTCATCTAAAAATTCCTCACTGCAAATTTTGAAAGCTCTTAAGAACATGCTACTAAAAACTGACTTTTTGAAACAATCCATGATATTAAAAAATGAAGAACAGTTCACAAGAAGGAATTTGTTAGTCATTCCATACAGTCCTTGTTTGAAAGATATGCCTTCATTTATGAAAAGATTGGACGTTTCTGTTGTGTTCAGTAATGATGGTAACTTGTTTAACAGACTTGTTAATAATAAGCCAAAAAGAAAGGACTGTTGTGTATACAGGATACCATGTACTGACTGTGAAATGTCTTACATTGGACAGACGAGCAAAGGTCTTCTTACAAGGATAAAACAGCACAAATACTCCATCAGAAGAGAGGACGAAAAGAGTGCTTTGTTCATTCACACAAGAGACAGTAATCATGTGATTAATTGGAATGAAGCAAATGAATTAATATACGTATCTTCAGAAAGAAGAAGAAATATCGTAGAAAGTGCCCTCATAAAGAACTTTTATGAGAGGTTGATGAACAATAGCCTAGGACTCTACAAATTAGATGAAGTTTTGATTAACGGGATAATTAAACAGATGAAGACTTCATTATTAAACACATTCAGGGTTGCCATCAATTTTGGAAATTTCAATCAGCCAAGTTAACAAGTATTTATTGTTTTTTTTTTAGTTCACTTGCTCTCCGAGGATGTGTTAACGAAAGGCCTTAGAGCATTGTTTTTAAAAAATTGTTTTCATTGTGGTAAATTAATCCATATATATATATATATATATATATATATATATTATATATATATATATAAAGGAAATATTTTACAAAATACCTTAAAATATTAAACCCCTCTGTTTTACTATTTTAAAGGTAATATAAACTAATCTTGATATCAAACAAATTCAGTTTATATGAAATTTCAATGTTTTTAAGAACCCTGAAAACAAGATATGGTTCAAGAGCTTTTGACAAATTTAGCAATATTAAAACCTGTCTAAGACCTAGAAAAGCCATCAATAATATAATTTTTGATGAAAACTGAGAAACCCATAGCGATATGCATAGAGCAATCAATGGTCAAACCACAAATCACAATTTTTTATTGTGAAATCTTATTATAGCTTTATGTAAGTTATGTATATATTTATAAGTAATATGTAATTTATAGTAATTATATGTAAATTCATGCATTTCATCATTATGCATCACCGGATGGGTGACGCCCGAAACCAGTCCGAGAGCTTCAGCAGCAGTGTACGAGGTAAGACGATATATTATAGTTCCAATATTAATAATTATATGTAAGTTATATATAAGTTATACGTAAGTTATAGGTACATTTACTATATGCAAGTGTTAGCATTGTAATGAACATTTTATTATTCTCGCCTTCTGGTGTAGCTGCAAAACACGCATAACATGTGTAAATTTTCAATAGACAAGCCTAAGATTTAAGCCAAGGTAACAAACATGGGTCTTCTAATAGACCCAAGTTTGTTTCATTGGGTCTATTTGAACATAGTGTAAAATATATAAAGTTAGTAGTCTTTCGCTGTTGAACAATTCGATCTATTATATAGTAAAGGAGAAAAAGGAAGATATTTTTTCTCAGAGACGTCTGTAAGTATGCTCTTATGTGGATTGATAGCTGTCAGACAGAAAGCCAGCTGGCAAAGGTAGACAAGGATATGCTTGACTTAGGAATCGCTTTTCTACCTTGTTTCACTAAGAAAAACTCTTGTACTTTTTTTTTATTTCGATGTATTTCTTGAATTAATACCAATTCATTTTTTTAGAGCATTTGTAATTTTACATTCACTTTGCCAGTGTATTGGTTACTCTCACCGACCGTGGAATAGAAACAAAAGTATAGTTTATCGAGACTCGGTCAGTTCTTCAGGTTCAAATTAAACTCTCATTGCCAACGTTTAGGTTTTTATTTGAAACCTTTTTCATAGGCCTACAAAAACAGAGGAAATATAAGAAATAACACATTCATTCAAAAATCAAACATACCTAAAAGTGCAATTAGTTACAATTAAGAAATAACAATATTACAATATATATATATATATATATATATATATATAATATATATAATATATATATATAACACTTAAAATAAACTGTGGCACATAGACTAAAATATAACAAAGACTTACTTTTCAATATTTTGACCGTAATGGCGGTCGAAATATTAAAAAGTAAATCTTTGTTATGTTTCAGTCTATGCGTCACAGCTTATTTTAAGTGTTATCTGTCCTGCCGGACCGTTTTTCGTTTATCGTGGTATATATATACATATACATACACACACACAAACACACACACACACACACACACTATATATATATATATATATATATATATATATATATATATATATATATATATATATATAGTGTGTGTGTGTGTATGTGTATGTATAAATATTATCAACAGGAAAACGATGCAGAAAAGACAACAACCGTTTTGCAGTAAATTATAGACACAAGATAAAGTCATAAACACACTTTAGGTCACTACTTTTCAGCTGAACCGTCATAAGGAGAGTAGAAATAGGGACAACAAGCACACTTACAAAGCGACGGTTGCAGATATATGAATATATATATGAAAGCTCGCTGGACCGTTTCATTTAATTGATATATATATATATATATATATATATATATATATATATATATTTATATACGAGTTCGAGATTAACAAAGAGCAACACACAAAGTAGGGAAACACACTTCAGAATCAAATTTTCGGGTAATCCGTCTTCAGGAGAAAGGAGAATGGGAGACCAAGCACGTTGTAGACGCGTCTACAACGTGCTTGGTCTCCCATTCTCTTTTCTCCTGAAGACGGATTACCCGAAAATTTGAGTCTGAAGTGTGTTTCCCTACTATGTGTGTTGCTCTTTGTTAATCTCGAACCCGTATTGTGTCCAGTTTGGATCGTATTTCGTTTTATCAGTGAAATATATATATATATATATATATCACTCAAAATTCGAAAAAACGATCCAAACTGGACGCAAATCAGCTCAAAAACAAAGAAAAGCAACACACAGAGAAAGAGACACACTTACAAACTCAAATTTTCGGATGATCCGTCTTCAGGAGAAAATAGAAAGGGCAACCAAGCACACCGGAAACACAACGGCAGGAAACATGGGTTTCCTATATATATATTTATAATGACTGTTTCTATGGAATCCGACTTATAATAATTGGATTGGATTAGTATAATTACCATTATTCTATGGTAATGTCACTTTGAGGACTTCAGGATAAGCACATATTTCTCCCCTCGGAAGTATGTCAAAAACTGAACTCAAACTTAATCGTTAACTATTTGTTTATCATTACACATTTTTTAGTTGGTATTTTTTAGTATACATTTTTTACTTTACTATAAGTAAAGTATAATGATCGTGAAAAAATTCGATCTCGAGATTTTGACGGAATTACATGTTTTGAGGTCCCAGAAGTCGTTTTATGAAGTTTTTACGATGATGTCTGTGTGTGTGTGGGTGGGTGGGTGGGTGGGTGGGTGGGTGGGTGGGTGCGTGGGTGGGTGGGTGCGTGGGTGGGTGCGTGTGTTAGCATTGCTTGTTACCACGCTACGGTCCAGAATCTTTGATGGATCAAGTTGATATTTTACACAAAAATGGGCCCCATCTAGACGAAGATCCCTATTGTTTGGGAAGAATTATGCATGATGGGAAAGTCACTTTTTTTGCCAAAAACCGTTTTTTTTAAAACATTTATTTCTCCTAAACTACTAACGATAGAGTTTTGAGATTTTGACATTATCTTTGAGGTTACAAATGGAACAAACGAAAAATATATTCAAAATTTTATATCAACAGTAAATATTTTTTTTTTTCAATAAAATGTACAAATTTTGACTTATAAATCAATCTCAAACCTTGTGAGAGCGATACAAGCCATACTGTTTGACGGACAAGAATGAAACTATGCCTATAAATAGAACATTATATGGAGAATGAGTTGAGATATTTTTTTCTAAAATTACATTCGCTAAAGGGGCGTTAGAGTACGATTTGTGTTTTCAGAAAATGTTTTTTTGACGCTAAACGGCTCGTTAAAAAATTATGAAAATTTGAACAAAAATGGAACGACAAATTAGCAATTCATAAAAAAAAATCATGAAGTTTCAATTACGGAAAAGAGCAATAACGATATAAAAACTCTTTGTTTATCCTAGACTAAGAGATCACCTGCTATACTTGTCGAATTTTTTGTATTTTTTTACATTGTTTACATTGACTTAGAAATTTTTTGAGCGAATCCACTGAGATAAAATGGATGTTTCTAATGGAAAAATGAATATATATTATTGACTTATAAGAGATGTAAGAGGAATAATATTGTACAGGTAAATGATAACACTCATCAAAAAAATTCGTATATATGTTATTTGACAAAGGGGAAGGAAAATGATCTTTTAATACTAAGAAGCCATAAAATTCCCATTATAATAATTTTAAAAACCAAAAATGTAAAAGATAATTCAAAATTAATTTTTCGTTTAGAGATTAATAAATGAATTATCGTACATCTTTAATTATAAATCACCTTAAAACAACATTTTCCTGTTTTAAATTTGAAAAAATTTTACTTTAATAATCAATGTGGAACGATGTAAGTAAACGATGTAAGAAATCCACAGGCTTTTGGAACAAAAGCCATGTTCTCTTGTAGGAAATATTTCGTTTCAAGAAATGTTCACTTTGGTTTTTCAAAAATGTTATTACTGCTGTAGTTATACTAATGAAATTATTTGCAAATAATAAATTATCTGTGATGTACAAAAATAAGCTTATAAAATGATATGTCCTTCAATCACTATCTGTACTACCTCAGGAATGAAAGGCTAATAATTATATCCCATTTAGATGTTTACGTTATGCCTAAATGAGACGTTATGTTTTATATACTCAAGAAATTTGACATTAAGTTACTTATAGTAAAGTAGAGTGTAGGCCACTCCAGATTTTCGAATTTTTTATATTTTTTTACATTGTTTACATTGACTTAGAAATTTTTTGAGCGAATCCACTGAGTTAAAATTGATGTTTCTAATGGAAAAATGAAAATATATTATTGACTTATAAGAGATGTAAGAGAAATAATATTGTGCAGGTAAATGATAACACTCATTAAAAAAAAATTCGTATATATGTTATTTGACAAAGGGGAAGGAAAATGATCTTATTAAATGCTAAGAAGCCATAAAATTCCCAGTATAATAATTCTGTTAAAAACCAAAAATGTAAAAGATAATTCAAAATTGAAATCTTTCGTTTAGAGATTAATAACTGTAATTATCGTACATCTTTAATTAGCAAATCACCTTAAAACAACATTTTCTTCGCTGTTTAAGAAGTTTTTCAGAGAAAAAAAGAGTATTTTACTGTTTCAAATTTGAAAATTTTACATTAATATTCAATGTAGAAGGATGTCAAGTAAACGATGTAAGAAATCTACTGGCTATTTGAACAATAGCCATGTTCTCTTGTAGGATACTATTTCGTTTCAAGAAATGTTCACTTTGGTTTTTCAAAAATGTTATTACTGCTGTAGTTATACTAATGAAATTATTTGCAAATAATAAATTATTTGTGATGTGCAAAAATAAGCTTATAAATTGATATGTCCTTCAATCACTATCTGTACTACCTCAGGAATGACAGGCTAATAATTATATCCCATTTAGATGTTTACATTATGCTTAAATGAGACGTTATGTTTTATATACTCAAGAAATTTGACATTAAGTTACTTATAGTAAAGTAGAGTGTAGGCCACTCCAGATTTTTAATACATAATTTAATATTTATCTTGTTACTTATATCAATATGTATCATTTATTTTCTTTTTGATTTCTATTTTATTTATTTATCAAAGTTACTTGTCTTTCATCAGAGAGGCAACACTAATAGAGTGCTATTGAGAAAGAATGTTTCAGTTCTGGAATGCCTTTTGGGCTGCTCACTTGTAAATTTTTAAAACTTGAATCTGAATTGTTCAGAAGGTTCTGTGCTTTTGTTGAATAGTCCCTCTCAATTAAAACTTTTTTAATTCATTATTTTTTACATTTTGCAGTTTTTCTTTCTATTTAATTTTCTGTTTTAATTGATTTATATTTTTTTTTTAAAACCCCAATAACAACTCTTCACTCTCTTAAAATTTGATTTTAACAGACTATTTATCAATAAACTCGAGTAATGCCAAATTTTATACTACCGATATAGGATGAAACCTGTAATAGAAACCCAAGTTGGTTCTTACTAACATGTTCTTATTAAAGAGTTAGACACACGTTCTTATTAAAGGTTGAAAATGACAACCTGTAAGTGCAATTATTGAAAACAGCCAAACTTGTGTTATAACATATTAATCGATTTAATCTCTCATGTTCAACTCAACCGGTTTCAACAATGCCAGGAAATTGTGGCAAATTTCAGTATATACAGTGTACGAGAAAGAAAAAGTTGCTCTCGTAGATTTAAAAAAGGTTGAATATTATTTGACTGTAATTGAAAATTTTTGTTACACAATTTTTGTTTCAAAATGAAATCAGCGATGTGGTTGCAGTTTTTGGTCACATACTGTTGGAGGTGTTTATAGAACTCGACCGGTCATTTTATGTCGAACAGTAGCAATTTTTTAAGGAGTGGCATATTTTGATTGATTGTTAGATTAAGGTTAATGGGTGTACTATCATACATGAAAACTGACATTTAAATTCAAAAAATTTTTTCAGCAAAAAATCTCTTGAAAATCAAATGAGATGTTATGCCACCGGAATCTAATCGACTGATATCACTACCAAGGAAAGAAATACCTATTAAAACTTCAAAATACCTATTAACTTCTGATAATTAATAAGTTTATAGAATTTGTCTTTCAAGAAAATCTCTATTAACACAAAATGCTTATCTATGCAATATACAAACTGACCCCCAAATTTTATTATAAATCACACATGAAAGTATAATACAATGGAAAAGGCGATGGTGCAACTCACAATGGTTTGTGAAGGCAATATCACAGTAACAGAAGTTCGGGTCAGCCTCTCTGGTAAATGCCTGCCTTTTCCAAGTGAAGTGACATGCTACTCGTATGTTATTGATAACTTACGTGACACCATCAACTTTTCACACAACAACTCTATCTGCATCAACAATCAAAATTGTATTTTTAATAGAAATTTCAGAAGTAGGTAAACATCTTTTGATATTTACCCTAAGTAGCTCAAAGAATATTTAACTTATAAATTTTACTATTTCCTATTTCCTGAACCTTGCATAATCTCTTAGCTAATATCGTAATATGAAAAAGTTGGTTGTTTCCTTGTTTTTGTTACGAAATTTTCTTTTCTTTTCTATATAATTAAATGAAATAAACTGTATTACTACATTGTGTTTGATTTTAGTTTTATTTCTAACAACACTCAAATCAGCAATAAATATGTTAGATTCGCGTTAATCCTTTTGAAAAGCATAAATGTCGTATTCATATACTTTTCATAATTATTTTAAACATACAGATATTATAAATGCCTATTTGAAACCAAAATTCCAGTTTTTCAATAGGCACATATATGCTCTATGAAAGAAAGTATTTTTTTTGGCGGAGTTTAAATTTATGATTAAGTTTGTGATATAAATTAAGTAAGTAAGTAAGTAAGTGATATAATTAAGTGTGATGATTAAGTAAGAAAATAAATCATACAAATTGATATAAGTAATAAGTAACAAGATAAATATTAAATTATGTATTAAAAAAATGTATACTAAAGAAATACCAACTAAAAAATAAAATATGTAATGAATAAACAAATAGTTAACGATGAAGTTTGAGTCCAGTGTTTGATATACTTCCGAGGAAAGAAATATGTGCTTATCCTGAAGTACTCAAAGTGACATTACCATAGAATAATGGTAATTATTCTAATCCAATCCAAAAACAAAGATTTTGGAGATAGAATGCTAATAAATAACATAGTTATTAAATTATTTTTAACGTTTAAATTATTGTTGCTTTCTAGAAATACTTAAGTAAAATAAATTACAAATAACGGAATACGGAAGTTTTATTAATCTATTAGGTGATAAAATTAATATAAGCACATCAAAATTGGTTTTGTTAATCAGTTCGAGTGACATATTGAATGACTTTTATAAATTGAAGTGTTTCTAAGTTTTCTATTGTACTTTGTGGGTATAAAAAATGTATGCAACAAAAAGATCCCTTGCTCAACAAAAGGTTTAAAAAAAAATAGCGTGTAATCTGCTATCTCAATTTCAAAATAGAAAACTACGATTTGGATTATAAAAATTACCAATTATACTAGAGGATTATGGGAAATTGACCCCAGGGGCCAGGAGCGGTTCTGATTAAAATTAAACCCATTTGGTCGGGTATTAATCGGTTGGGGTGGACGGCTAACATTGTGGGGAGTGTTAACTGGACATACTCAACGTCCAGCTCAGGCAGTTTGTAAATATTCATGAACATGATTTTCATATGTGAGGGGTAGGGGGCGGTAGAGGGGTGTACACCCCTCCTCCCTCAGGTCAAACCTTGTTAAATCACATCTGCTAGGAAATAGAAGGTACATTTATGTCAACCTGCCGAGTTCAGGAAATTAAATTCTCCTTTGTTGTGGCCCGCTTAACACTCGACTACTAATAAATGTTTATTCAGGTGCTCCTCACCTCTAGTTTAGTGTATTTAACATTGCAGCAAGGTAAAACAATATAAATATAAACAGACTTAATCAAATGTCATTAATGAAGTGATTTAAGAATTTAAAAACCTGGAAACAATGAACAGATTTAGATGCCTTATAAGTTGAAAATTCGAATAAAAAAATTAGGAGAAAATAAAGAAATATTAAACCCATAAAAAATCCAAATTGGTGTTGTAAATTTAGCCATTTTTGTAAAATATTATTTTTCTTTAAAAAAAAAGGCGTGGACCTTTGTTTCAGTGTCTTTAGTACTGAAAATCACTGGTCAGATTTGTAGCTATAACTAGATTTTTCATAACGGAGGTAAACAAGCTTCCCGTAACATATTGCTGTCGTCCCCAAGCCTGTACGGTGTCAAGAACTTGGTAAAAACGTCTACACAAATAAATTTGAGTGGGGTAAAGTTTTAACTCTAACTTTAAATTCAATCATGTAATGAAGCCTGCTAACTATTAGAAACACGGATAAATAACAAACGAGGCATACTTTGGAAGCATAAAACCATGATAATGGTTAATTTTTGTAAGTTAAAAAGTTTCGGTCGCATTTTAAGAATGGAAGCTGCGTTTGCATACGTGATCACTTGTGATTCTCTTTGAAACTGACAAAAGCAGGATGCAATTCTTTCAAAGAAAAAAAAATGGTGTAGCCTGACGGGTAGCGTACTTGCTCTTAGGAATAAAAATTTGAGGTTAAATCTTGACTGTGTTCGAAAATTTAACAGTTCATGTTAAACTTGATGTTTTTGGCTATGTTTCGTACTATGATGACAATTTAAGGTTAAATCTTGACTATGATCCCAGATTTAACATTTCATGTTAAACTTGATGTTTTTGGCTATGTTTCATACCATGATAACAATTTAAGGTTAAATTTTGACTATGATCCCAGATTTAACACTTCATGTTAAACTTGATGTTTTTGGCTATGTTTCATACCATGATAACAATTTAAGGTTAAATTTTGACTATGATCCCAGATTTAACATTTCATGTTAAACTTGATGTTTTTGGCTATGTTTCATACCATGATAACAATTTAAGGTTAAATTTTGACTATGATCCCAGATCTAACATTTCATGTTAAACTTGATGTTTTTGGCTATGTTTCGTACTATGATAACAATTTAAGGTTAAATCTTGACTATGATCCAAGATTTAACATTTCATGTTAACTTGATGTTTTTGGCTATGTTCCATACCATGATAACAATTTAAGGTTATATCTTGACTATGAACCCAGATTTAACATTTCATGTTAAACTTTGCTACGATCACACATTTTATGTGGCAGGTAAAAAATCTTGTGTACGTATTCTCTCAGAAAGGACGTTAACCTCCTGATCTCCAGCCTTTGCGACATAAACTACTCCTTAAAGATCCCTCCTCTTGTAAACTGAAGTCAACTGTAGATTAGGCCATCTGTTGTTTACTCTACCCAGTAATGCACTCGCTCATAACTAAATGAACCCTCTCTTTACACCCTAGAGCAGCGCTAAAGCTGAAAGTCTATAAGTCTGTGTGTTGACATCTTTTAAGGTGGAATCATTCCAAAATTTCTTTTTATATATTTTACAAGGAAGAATGATTTAAAATATTCTTTGAAAAAATATTTTTGAAACATAAACTGTACAACTGTAGAAGTATTAAAATGCACTGTCATAAAAATAGAACTGAGCACAGTGTAATGATAGAATAAATGGATCGATAATTACAAGCCTAGATATCAGTTAATTTTATATTTAAAAAGAAATTGGAAAAACTAAAGTATTTACAAATCAAAAGATGTATCTGGTAGATAAATTAATATTAAGGAAAGGTGAGGTATGGATATTCAGATTGGAAGTTTCGACTGTCCCTACTAAGGTCTCTTGGTAAGTGACTCCATAGATCCATCCTCAGGGTCTTTCATGATTATATGTAACTTCAGATAAAAGGAAATTGTTTTATACTTGAGTTCACAGACAGGTCATGACTTGCTGGTGGAAGAACAAGATCACTTGTTAATATACCGCTAAGGGGACAGATTGGCTAAGTGGTTAACGTACTCGCCTCTGGGCTGGGAGTCCAGGGTTCAATTCCCACCTGGCCTCCATTTATTCAAGCGGGATGTGAAATGAATCTGCATATGTCAATCCTCGGAGAGGATGTTAAGCCATCGGTCCCGAGCCTGTACGATGTCAGGTACTCGTTAAAGCTCCCTACTCGACGAAATGCACTCGAGTTAGGCAAAATTTAGGACTCCCAATGTAGAATCTGCAAAATCACCGATCAAACAAAAAGCCGGTAAACGGCTGACATTATCACTCGCGAGGGGATTGGTTAAACGAAAAATCTATCTAGCTAACCAAAGAAGAAGAAAACACTTTGAAATATAGTAACCGCTCTGACAGAACTGCAAGGTAAACTTTCTGGATAAGAAACTACTGAAATACTGAACATGTTTAAACGTGTAAACTGATTTGTTTAATAACTTACAAATTCTGTCTATTTCAGTCAAATCTGTCAAATTTCTGTCTCACCTTTGGAATAATTGTACTACAAATTAAAATATTTGTAATAATTCATTATTGGTTTTGCCTGATAATTTTCTTTAATTTGTTATGAAAATTGACTATAAAGATGTAAACAGGATGAAGGGGAATACACTAAAGGTCTTTTATGGATACACCTAACTTGTGTGCTCCCAGGAAATAATTGGCGATAAGGAATACAGTAACGCTAAGGTCTCTCTTAGGGTTAGGGGAATAATTAACAGTAACCGGGCCTACACGGATATTGACAAAGTTTCTAGACCAACAACAAGCTATATGAATTTTCGTTTATCTTAACAATATTAATTTTACAGGCAATAAGTTTATATTATATTTGTTGAAGGGAATATAAAGAGACATTAATTTGGCCTTAACAACACATTAGGTTGTTATTATATGAAAATAATAATACAAACTTCAATAAAAGACAATAGCAATTCTGCAAGACAAATCAATGACTATATAATAATAACAGCTATTATTTTGACAAAAATTATGGATTTTTTTGTAAAATAATATCAAATCTAGTGGTAATTTCTTCTACCTTTTTTTTTATTTTCTTGATAATGGAGTCGGTGATATTTTCCACCGACTGCAACAAATAATGATACATTTTTCTCCCAAATTAACGACTCTTAATATCAAAAGAATGTGCTCGGCTTATGAGAAGAATACAACGAGAAAGAAATTCCCCGAAAATTTAATTTTTTTTTTTAATAAAACATGTATAAAAGAGGAACTGTGTCTAATATATTTATACAGATTTCTCAATAATCATTTGATACTAAATTGAGCTTATAACTAAATTATAGTTTCGTTTTGGGTGTTTATATGGACTGACAGATATAGTTGACTTGTTCCAACTCATCGTTCACCTAATCTTACCTTACCATCTCATTTCACTCCTTACAAAATAGTTCTTTTAACTCATTTTGCTTATATCCTTAACAAAACTTACGTATCCGCATTGTACTTGTTTACGTCTCTTTGTGGACCTGACGAGGAACGGTCAAACGATTTAAGTGGAATATAAGAAAAGTTCACTTCTTGCATATATATATAAAGATTTCACATAAACACGTGAAATAGCAATCAATGATCAAACCACAATATGAAATGAGGAAAAAAGACAAAGATCTTTCAACCGTAACAAGTGGTCTTTGTCAGAGTCAAAAATCCAACTGAGTTGGGTTTTTTAAGTCTTTTTTAATTTAGGAATATATGAAATGGTGATAATTTAACATCTTACTGGTTTTGTGAGTGATGAATTCCTAATTTCACGGAACCTTCATTGTTAAATGTCTTCCATGTTCTTTCCGTTTCTCATTCTCTGAACATTTATAGGTAATTTGTGTGATATATCTTTTTTATGATATATTGTATAAAATATTTTGTGTATGTTCTTTAGAAGCACCTACAGCAAAGTCAATAGTATAGAGGTATCCATTCATCCTTTCATCTGTGTTTTGATTTATCAATATAAGCATTTTATTGTAATTTGTAAAGTTAATTAATTCAATGTATTGTAGAATATACCACAATTTTATGAAATAAATATGCATATAGAAGTAAAGTAAAGATAATGGGTAGTTTATTACCTAGAAGAATGTCGAATATGGAGAATCGAATGTTGACACGATGCTGGAAGCCAAGGTAAACAAGAATCCTTGCGACATGGTGTTTGACGTACCGAGCATACTTAGTGCTGTGGTTGGTGTAGTACCATTCGTCGGAAGGGAGAAGGAGCTGGGAAAGAACATCGGGGAAGCCTTGCTCAACAAGGTGGGGGTGGTGACTGGGGTCTAGCGATAACGTAGCGACGATCTGAAGAACAAGTACCAGGAGTTGCTGTAACAGGCGTCATAGCATGTTAGTTTAGAGTCCTCAGCAGATCAGCCAGATTCCATTCAACATTTATACATCAACAGACCAACTAAGTTTGTTTTATTAGAAACAAATTTAAAAAAATATATTTTACGATTATTTCATGATTATAATACTTAAACATTATATTCAAACCTCTTAGTTTTAAATGAGCACCTGACATTGCACAGATTCGGTACCACCATATTTTCGTCCTCCCCAAAGGTTCCATCAAATCATATAGTTCAATAAAATATATACTCTATTAAATCCTGAAATAAGGATGCTAAAATGTAAGGGTGTTTCATTCTAAGCACCTGAGACCGGAATGTCATCGGAATATCGATGAAATACTTTCGGTACTCACTGTGACTACATATAGATTTTTTAATTCGAGTTGACTTGTAGCGATTGCAGGAATGTGATGAAAAATTATTGAACACCGGTATTTATATTAAAGGAGTCATAATTTGGGAAAATTGATGGCAAAGAGCTTGTTGATAAGGTAGACTTAAAACCGTATATTCTTATGACCATAATATTTCTACTTCATATTTCCACCATTTAAAATAAAAAAAATTAGAACAATATTGCTGCTGATTACAAGCAATCATTCAGTACCATTATATGAAAAAATATTTGATGTCAAACTGATAGTCAATAAATGTTTACTTATGCAAAATTGCAGTATTAGGCATATTGTTGCACTGAGTGAACTGCTATTTTTATACCAATTGTAGTGTCCACATATCATTGAAATATTTCCACAATGCATGCATTTCTTCTAGTCAAGTATTTATTCTTCTCAAAAGAAAAATTTACGGGAATAGTTGAATCCTTCATGTTACCGGTTGGGGCAACTCGGAACAAGAAAGGAAAAATGAGATAATCCTGTTTTTTTTTTTAAAAAAGTTAAGGTCATTTGTCAAAAGCAGTGATTCAACTATCTTTGCATTTTTATCAAGCCTTGTTAATGGACTAAGCAGATTTTTTAATGAAATTAAATATTCTATAACTAACAGTTAGAGAGAAAACAAATTTTTAATATTCAAAAAGTACTGTAATGCAGCTTTTCTATGAGGTAATTTTAGAAAAATACTGCATATTTATATTTAAGGCAATTCTAATTCCTAGGTAATTTGGCACATTTCCACACTAACAAAATGTACATCTGACATTTTTTTTGACTGCGCAACTTTTAGAATGACCCATACCTACCCTGACGTACACATCGCTCATCCTAAAAATATTATAAATAGTCTCAGGTGGCTTAGAAACGTATAAATTCCGTTAAACTATTAAACAGATTTTTTCATGATCTATATTTTATTTACAGAAATGTTAAATTATGAGGTCTCAGTTGCAGACAGAATATTTGAAATAGCATAATATAATGCATCATAAGTTTATTAAACAAAATGCCTAATCGTTGCAGACTCATCAAATAATTGCTTTTTGACCCAAAATAATTGTTATGAATAATTCATTTGTACGAAATCCAGTGTTTTGTCTTTATAATGATTCATAAGCATTTAAATTTTATAAAGGAAATAAAAGTGTAATTTGTACAGAAACTTTAGAAAGAGTCAGATAAGAATATTTAATTCATCATTAATAATAAAGCTTTGTTTCTAGTTGTAATGAACAAGAAGTGCGCTAAGGACTACTGTTTTACTTTAAAATATCAATTTTATTTCTTTGGTTGAATATTAAAGTCTGAAAAAACTCATAAAGTTTAATGTTTAGTTTTAGTTGCAGCAGTTGAATATTTAAAATATTTCAGGTAAAATTAAAAATATATGTTTTATTAATGAAGCATTGATTATATTTAAGTTTGGTATAATCTCTTGCATTAAAGTTAGATTGGGTATATATTAATGGAGTTTAATATCATTCTTACGCAACGAAATAAAAATTGCATAAAACAGTATGAAATTGTTTCTGATTCGTATACTATAACACCAATAAACTGGGTATGTTAAAAGTAACGTAGGAGTTGTTAAATCTGATAATTATTTTCTTTTGCACTGAAATTTATTATGTTTCAGTATTAAGAATAATAGATTTATAGAATAAGCCTACATTTTGTATGACAAATTCAGTATGGTTAATCATGCCAATTTTCTGTTTCACACTGGGTCAAGGTAGCCCAGTGGCTTGCGTGCTCGCCTCTGAGCTAGTAGGTCTGGAGTAGATCGATACTTACTCTGGCTTCTTACTTACTCGGCTTATTTACCGAGGTGGAAAAATCTGAGCATTTTGTCCCTTTGAGAAGACATTAAGCTCTCTGTACCGACCCTGTACAATGTCAGTTACTCGTTATGATCTCTATTCTAAATACACTTGTGTTGTGCCAAATGTTGGACTCCGAATGCACAATCAACATGGTATTGTGGCACACCCTTTAGTAAAATGGTGTAAAATAATAAATTAGTCATATTTTCTACCCCCTATATCAGAACTAAAGGTGATAGCTTATAAGCGTGGCATTAGAAGACAACAAACAACCAACATATCTTTGACCTCCAAATTATACTGGCTCGTCCACGTTTGTTGACAGCTGTTAAACATCGTCATACTCTAAACAGTCAACAAATCTATGTCCGCACCGCATCCACTTCTATAAAAGAGTCCATAGCCATCCATGCACACATTGCAGACACTTCGGACTACCTCAGCTCTATCTCAATGATTTTCCACACATTATCCTAACTAACGATATTGTCATTCATTATTATTTAGAGGTATGCTTTTAATGAGACTGTGCTCTAATAAGAATAAATTTTGCATTTTCTCCTATATAGTAGCACCATCATCCGAATGATATACCTGTAAAAAACCTGGGGTCATTTCAAAAACTTGTCTTCTATCTCAAGATAGACCAACGTTTTTACGCAGTAATCTAAACTTTGTCGTTTATTTGGCAAATAATGTGTATATTATAAAAAAGAGAAGTAAGTAATAATAATCAATGCTTCTACCATACTGTGGCTTCCTTAAACCAAACAAACAAATATCAACAACTACAGTGTACATGAAAACCAAATGTTATGTAGAATACTAATACTAATATAGCAGTAAAAGAAAAATAATTACGATACTCTCTTTTATGTTGGGCACATCTGAGCAACCCTTGTACTCAGGGTATCAGTAACATATTATTTTATTAGGGAGACACTAAGGTAACGTTAGTAGTAAGATATTGTCACTTGTTTCAATGCCTTAGGCTAAATTTAGAATATACACTAATAAAGAGCATTAAATGTCCTTCATGTTCTTTAAACTACCCTCATATTTATGGAAAAAATAAGTTAAATAGTTGGAATGATTTTAATAAATTGATTTCAAAGCCTTTCAGCCTTTTATTATTATTTGTTTGAATAGCAGGCAAGTTATTGGAAATTCTTTTCAACGTGTTATTAATGTAGAGGGCGGCGCAGGGGTTTTCGATTCGCGTAAATGGTCAAATACCCCATTTCCCTGGAGGGGTTGATCACTTAATCGGTTCACTTAATACAGAACCGATCTAATTTCCACCATACTGCCTATTTTCGATGGTTTTGCTTCTGTTTTTTTTTAAAGTTTCTCAACAAGTGCTGTTAATGCGTTTTAAACCAATCCATTTGTTCCAACTGTTATTTTCCATTCTAGTGAAATTAAGATAAAATTTATTAAAGTTGCTCAAGTTTATTCTTGATATTTTATCTATTAAAATTATTAACCAGTTTATTGTTATCTATTATTAAATAAAAGATTGTAAATAATGTATACTACATTTACTGAAGTGAACATTCTGGCATACTTAATGTTTTAAGTTATAGTTATTAGTTATTAGAATAAAGTTTTCAGAATTTTTAATAACATTTAAATTATTATGTATTACAAAAATATTGCTTCATTCTCCACTGTCTCAATGTTCATAAAGTGTTAAGTGTTGATATGTATAACAATGTAATTTTTTTTGATTGCCTGATAAAGAAATTTAACAAAGTGATAACACATCTGGTCTTCACTATTATTATTATTATTATTATGTGCAATTGCTGTTTATTAATTAAACATCAATTAGATAAAATAAATTAGGTTTAACATTATTAATTACGTATTAATTAAGTTAACATAACTGACTTTGTATTGTAAAAGGATATTGATATGTGCGTAATATCTAATCCTATAAATATTAAAAAACGTAACACAATATGAGCCGCTTATTTTGAAAGTGGCCTAATTCCATTTATGTTAAAATCGAAATATTTAAGGGTTTGCGTTTTAGAAAATTTAAAAATATTGTCATTTTATTTATCAACTAATTTTTGTTATAAAAAAACTTAGTAATTTTAAATAAATTTTGTACAATTTGCTGCAAAAGGTAAAGATAACGTAAAAATGTAATTATTTAAATAGCTAGCTAATTTTTTTTGGAAAATGGAATTAGGCCACTTTCAAAATAAACGGCTCATATAACTAAAACATACACAGAAAAATAGCAGAGTAATACACGTAAGTCGATCAATATTTCCCACAAAAGATCCCTCATCAGTGGAGCAACTGGCCCTCAATTTTTTCATACGGGAGATGAAAAAATCTGAGCTCGACGTCTCTCAGGGCGTTAATCCTTCGGTCCCAAGCCCGATTTCACGCTGTATGATTACATTTAATAATTTATAAATGAAAGGAAAAGAATGAGCAATGGTGATAAGATCTTTGAACAAAATCAACTGGCCTTCGTCAGAGTTTCACTTGTATTCTAACGAATAGCAGTTTTGCGTTCATAGGTTTAGGTGTTCATATTTATTTCACGCGTTAAATGTGAAATTTTGATACATTTATGTGGGTGGGTGTGTGAGTGTATATATATAGACACACATACAAAATTTCATATAAACACGTGAAATAACAATCAATGATCAAACCACAATATGAAATGGGAAAAGTAGACTAAGATCTTTCAACAGTAACAAGCGGTAATCGTCAGAGTCTAAAACCCAACTGAAACACTAGATGCTGAAACATCTTGGGGAGGGGTTCAAAGGAGTCGGACGGAAGAGTGGTATTATAAAACGGTGTAAAGTGCAGGAAAGGACAAATGCCCAAAGAGGGATGTTTGGGGAAACAAAGGAGTACAGTAAAAACAAAGTAAGAAAGAGTAAAAAACTATCCACAAGCTGGCAACCCTCTTAGAAGAGGCTATTTTTCTCGTCAAGAAAATGTCACACATTAGCCGAATACTAATGTTTATAATATTTGATTTATTAAATTTAATCAGAGAGGATTCGGTAATATTGAATCCTCATATATTAACATCATAGATTTATCATTGGTAATAAATTTAGCTCCTGTCCAATGAATATGATGATTTTCATTATTTATATGCAAGAATAAAGCTCTACTTTTTTCCTGTCTACTTGTGTAGTATTAGTGTTGTTTTACACGTATCTTTAAAGATTTACCAGTTTGTCCAATATAAATTTTATGGCGATGCTTGTACGGAATTTTATAAATACCCCCGGACTCCAGTTCCCTGGGAGAGTTTTTTTTTTATTACCACATTGCCCACGTTATTGTAATATAGTGTTTTCAATCGTAATGAACTCTTCAACCAAACAAGTGTTTTTGCGAGAGTCCAACTGACACACTGCTGGTTGTGTCTATATATCTTCAACACTTGTAACATTGTAATTAGGTAAACCAGTGATTTAATAATGTCTACTCTTTGGCCAGAACCAATAGTATTGTTAACTTGCTATATTAACTTTATTGATTCTGAAGTTTATTAAATTTAACATAAGTGGTTGTTTTATTTGTTGCACTGTTTTTGTGTCACATTAAATAAAACTGTACCATTAAGGTCAGACTGTGGCAGTTAAAACACTAAAGACAGAAGTGTGAATTTAGTCTATAGAATATAAACTTCATCGATAATTCACGGACAAGAAGGGTTTGGTACTAAAATAAAGCTATTTGTCTCAAGTTCAGAGGTGAAATTAAACAGCATATATTTTATTGAAATTACTGGATTTATCTGTTCAAATTTAGTCCCATAGAGTAGTGATTTAAGACGTACAATCTAATCTCATTTCCTTGCTACTTCTAAAGCCTCAATTTATTTTTCTCTCACTCATATGTTATACCTTGTCTGTAAGTAACCTTCGACTGCAATTATGTAAATACAAACAAGCAAACCGTTGCTTCTCAACGCCAGTACTTCGTACTCTTCTTTCTGATGACGACGGATGTCGAAATATCGAAGTGAGTTTCTGTAGTGACTTTCCCTGTTTCTTTCCTATTTGCTAATTTATTTATATATATATATATATATATATATAAGGATTTCACAATAAAAAGTGATTAAATAATTAGTTGGGGTTTTGACACTGACGAAGACCGCTTGTTACGGGTGAAAGATCGTAAGTTTTTTTTTTCACTTCATATTATGGTTCGACCATTCTTATATATATATATATATATATATAGATAATGATACATACTCAATCACAAGAAGAGATCCTTCATCAACTTTACGTAATAAAGTAAATAAGATTGTTGATGAATTAAAGAAGACACTATGCATTGATCTACGTCAAGCATCAATTTTGAAATCTTATAATGGAATAGCACCAAGAATATATGGGTTAGTAAAAGTACACAAGCAAGGCTTTCCTCTCCGTCCTATTGTATCATTCATCGGTAGTCCAACTTACGAACTTTCTAAATATATGGAAAAATATCTTAGCTATATTACAAGCAAAAATGAGTTGAACGTAAAAAATTCTTCAGAATTCAAACAAGCGCTGTCAAACCAAGTGCTAACTGATAATGTAATTATGATTTCACTAGATGTTCAATCATTATTCACTAACATTCCTTTGGATTTCGCATTTAATTTAGTAAATAAGCAATGGAATAAGATAAATCACAGGTTGGAATGTCAAAGAAGGTTTTCCTATCCATACTAGATCTTATATGTGAAGCAAGGTATTTCACCTTTGATGATATTATTTATAAACAAAAATTTGGACTACCTATGGGATCTCCAATTTCACCAATCCTTGCTAATATAGTTATGATTGAGTTATTAGAAGACTGTATTAATAAATTAGGTACGAAGGTGAAATTTATTAAATTATATGTAGACGATTTATTTTTAATTATTGAAAGAGGAGAAGAAGAGTATGTATTAAATACGTTTAATTCTTTTCATAATCGTCTACAATTTACCTATGAAATAGAAAAAGACGGAAATCTGCCATTTTTAGATGTAAAAGTTATAAGAGGTGAAAATGGCATTATTTTAACGGATTGGTATAGAAAGCCTACCAGTGCAGGAAGAATACTGAACTATCACTCCTCTCATTCTATAAACCAAAAATTGAATTGCGTTCAAAATTTAGTTAAGAAGGTTGTTGAAATTAGTAGTCCATGTTTTCTAAAGAAAATAAGAAAAGGGTAAAGTCATTGTTGCAGAAAAATTGCTATCCAAACAACTTAATTGAACGTTATTGGTTTAAATATACAAGAGAACAACCAGAACATTCCAATCAAAATCATGCTGAACTTGAAGTTTTAAATAAAAAGTATTTCAAATTTCCGTATGTTGAGGGCTTATCACAATCAATTAGAAAAGTTTTCAAACGAAATGTACCTGAAGTTACATTGGCATTTTATAACAAAAGAAAAGTCAAGTCTTTATTTTCAAATTTGAAACAAAAAATACCAAAGGAGTTACAAAGTAACCTCATTTATGCGATCAAATGTAAAGACTGCGACAAGCGTTATTACGGAGAAACAAGTCGTTTTTTAAAAGAAAGACTTTATCAACATTCTTATTCAATAAGAACTAATAAAAGTAACGCCACTGCTTTAGCATTCCATGCCTTAAACGAAGGTCACATGTTCGATTTTGAAGAAGCAATTATAGTAGATAAAGAACAAGATGAGCAAAGAAGAAAGACCCTCGAAATGCTATATATTAAAAAAGATCTAAGTTCAGTTAATCATAGAAGTGACATTACCAATTTGAACACTATTTATTCAGGAGTGTTAAGTTGATTTTAGTGAAATTTAATTTCCTTAGTTCCTTTTTGTGTTCTTTGAGTGAACAGTGTTTCGGTTTACATGTAATTGTAATCAGTTAGTCTGGTCCAAGTTTTTGACCAGTTAAGATGTTAGTTCACTAACTATCTATTGTTACTTCATTTTATATAATGTAAATTTCATCATTTTTCTAATTAAAAAATTCTGACTTCTGTAAGTTCATAAAAATGTTTATTGCTTTTCTATTACTTCTACTTGTATATATATTTTTGTTTTTTCACAACTGTAATATTCCATTTTGATATTAGTTATATGTTGATGTTTATATATGATTTCTTGTCATCCTTTGTTTGTAGGCCTATGAAAAAGGTTTTAAATAAAACCGAAACGTCGGCATTGAGAGTTTGATTTTGATCCTGGAAAATTGACCGAATCCCGATTACATTATACACCTATTCTATCCAACGGTTGATATATTATTGAATTTGTTATATATATATATATAAAGAAACATAAAGAAATCAAAAGCACACACTTATAGTCTCTAATTTTCAGTTTGAACAGTCTTCAGGAGAGATAAGAGAGGGAAACCAAGCGCCCTGGTTCAGAGATGGTTGGAGACTGTAAGTGTGTGCTTTTGATTTCTCTATGTTTATTTTTCTACATTGAACTATATTTGTCCATTTCAGATCGTATTTCCAACGAAAAAGTTGTTGTTATAAATATATATATATATCAATGATCAAACCACAATATGGAATCAGAAAACAAGACTAAGTTATCTTTCAACTGTAACAAGCGGTCTTCGTCAGAGTCAAAAACCCTCAGTTGGCCAATTGTTCAGCGAAATATGTTTGAATGAAGGACTGCTCCCAAACTTTACAAATATATGTATATAAGCTAATATCGAAAGTAGGTAAACGAACTAAATACAATAAAATTACATGTAAAACATTCACTTACAAAAACACAAAAATTCATTGGGATATTGTGACATTTATCTTCTTCAGGGATTTATGTGAACGAATCAAAGCTCAGAATGAAGCCAAGGCCAAAAAAGTACTTTGTAAATGTTACTATCTAATGGAAAGATTTGAGCCAAAAAAATAATCACATGAAACAAAATAAATTAAAACAAAATGATTGAAAATAGCATAAATATAAAGTTAAATTCAAATATATATAGTACAAAATTCAAAAATTAAAATAATAAGAGAAACAACAAATTAAATAAAACAAGAGAAATATTGTTAAATCAGAAAAAAGGTAATTACCAAAAATTAAAGAACGCCGTTTAAACGAGGAGTTGATTTCTATAACAGTGAAGTGATAATCACTAAATTTCACCTTGATATATTAATTTATGAGAATTATTAAAAAATGTTAAATTTTTTTTTGTTATTCATTGACTAAAAAAAATGTAATTTTGTTGTTATTCCAGTTTAATAAGTCACAAAAAATGTGTTTTCATAAAACTGTAATTGTTCTAAATTTATTACTTTACTATTAGTAAAGTGTCATAATCATGTAAAAAAATTAATTTAGAGAGATTTTAATGACTTTACATGTTCTTAGGTAAATAAACATTTTTTTAACTTTTTTTTGATGATCTCTGTATCATCGAATGAATTTGTAGCCACCGAATTACATACGAAAATGTCACTCTTCTGAACAAAATTTTATTTCAAACATCATTTCTTTCTTTGTAAAATTTTAGAAGGTAAATTGACTAAAAGTTACATTTCTGTCAAAAATTTGATTTCAGAAATTTCTTCCTCCTAAAAAACAAGTAGTTAAAGTGATACTCAAGTGTGTTGAACTTCTGAAATTAATAAAAGAACGGTAGCAGAAATAAATGAAAAAAACTTTATGACTTTTCAACATCTGAAAATGCCAGCTTTGAAAGAATTTGTAAAAGTTGTGACTTAAAATTGATTGTGAAGAATATAATGGAGGGCTCAAAATTTGACTGATTTAAATGATATGACACGAAACAAAAGCATCATATGAGTCCAGAGTTGAACACTTTGTTGCAATTGCTTAGACCAGTGTTTACTTGTAAAGTTAGACCAGTTAGACCAAGGCACATTTCTTTCAATGAAAATACCTCGCGGCACACCACCAGCTGATCTAAAGCTAAATCTAAATAAAAGCTTATATAACAAATATATTGTTAATATAAGCTTTATTTTTGATATTGATGAATAAAGTTGTATTATACGACGTCTTGAATAGGAATAAAAAAAATTATAAACTTATATATATATATATATATATATATATATATATATATATATGCTCACTCAGAGACCTAGGTCTCGTTAGGTGAACACAGAGCTGATGGTCGAAAAGTTCTTTCAGTAATCGACGAAAGACATACATTAAACTATTCCTCCAGAGCTCTCAATTTTCAGTTTTTAGTTATTACAGCAGTCAGGCTTAAAAAGTTCACTTCACGCAGATATGTAGTGGAAAATTGAAGAAATTTCTAAATAATATCTTTGTTGGTGAGCCTGAAGAAGTCTTTTGCCAAAAACTGTCCTATGTTAGGCCAGAAAAACTCAGCTTTAGAGCAAGTTCTTGCAAGAATTGAGTTAGTTCCTCCTGTAATGTCATGTCTCCTTTCTAACAACTAACTCACTGAGTCACTCCATGGATGCTGAAGAGATATAAAATGACGTCATTTCCTGAAGAGTTTTGAAATTGTTTACTATTATCTCTCATATTACAGCAATATGATTTTTTTTTGTGAGTGGTAACATTTCAAGATTTTTACTTTACACCTACAACTGCCACAGTTGTGTCTTTGAACGAGCAGTGGTTGAAAAACATTGGCTTATACGATAAAATGTGTTAGTGTACTATGAGGTCTTAAAACCTCTTATCTCATGATAACTTGACTTTACTATGATTAAAAGAAGTGTCTGTTAGTTAAAATTATTATCTGCTTTTTCTCCCTATCAATTGCTCTTTCTTATCTCAAACTCAAACTAAATGTCAAAACCTTAAACTGTCTTAGATTATTCCCTGTAGTCTTACCACTAAAACAGGCGTCTTATTTTACATGTATTAATTCAATTAATTTTGTCTGTTAAAAATGTCAATTGACCTTATGATAATCGGTATTTCAGACTTATCTAAAGAAGTACTATATGTTCGAAATGCGTTGTTTATCACATTAAACATCTGTATTTGGAGACTGTTTGATTAGCATTTTACCCCACAAGGGTATAATTGTTGAGTGTATTGAGAACAAACCATACAATAGCTTGCTTGAACAACTTTGTCGAATTTTATCTAATAACCTCATTCCAATTGAACTAGAATTTGTATAAAAAATAATGAAAGAATAATTTAAAAGTGAAAGAAGAATATTTAACTGAGCATTGTCCTTTTAAATAAGATTTTAAACCTTTACAGGTTTCAATTAAAATCTTACGAACAATGCAACCTTTAACTGAAAGAGGCGCAAACCATGTTTTCAGTTTTTATATCTGTATTACCTTTTCTATTGCCATAGAAATCTACCGATTTTGTTTATGTATTGCTAATTTTAGGTTAACTTTTATGAAAAAATATCACTGTTCTCGAGTTGATGATTTAGAGTAAAAAAGAAAAATTTTGAGAAATCATGAAATATACTGTCATGATGAAATATATTTTCGTCCATGTCATTTTGATAATAAGACATTCAGTTTATATTCTTAAAATAAACTATTTTTGGGTATAATATCAAACGATGAGAACTGCATAGCGCCCAAACAACTTTCAAAATCGACCATAAGTCAAAAAGTTTGATATTTTTGAGATAATAATATTGTCTGTTCGACAATAATCACAAAGTTTTAAGACTCTAGATTTAACAGTTTAGGATAAGGAAAATGTTGTCTGTGTTAAATTTTGGCCCAAAAAAATAGCATTTCCAATGATTATACACTGACTCAAACCAATAGGATACATGTACACCATAAGGCCCATTTTATGTGAATTATGAAGTAATGGTTTTGTTATGTTATGAAATATTAACGGTGTGGTTTGTAGGTGTGTCCACAAACTGCTGGATACCAACCTACCTTCGCATCCACATACACACAAAAAATCATCCAAAAAACATCAAAAAAGGTCTTTGGGCGCTCAAAAAATGTAGAGATGTCAAAATATCAAGATAAAATTTTTCTATGATTAGTATACAGCTGTTATAGTAGAGTAATTATAATGATGTCAAATTTTCTAAATCAATTATTTGATGTTTTCTATTAACTGTAAAAACGTTGGAACTACAATAAAAAAAATGAAATCATCAAATTGATTATTTATGAGTTTGATAAAATTTTAAAAAGAGAGTTTAAAATTAGAGAAAAGGTCAGCTTTAAAATTGTGTCTAAACGATAGTCAAATTAAAATGAATCCAAAACTTCATTGACCATCAACGAGTTCAGATATTTCGTTTACTTATAGTAAAATTGAGTGTAGGTCATTCCAGATTTTTTTGATTATTGTAATAATTTGAATTAATATTGTATAAGTGAATCTTTGAGTTTTGATTGTAAACATGTTTTTAAAAGAGTTTTTGAGAAGATACTGACAGGGTCATGGGTGGAGTCGAGAGCAGCAGCGAGTATCCTGAGTTGAGGTTCTTGAACTAGCTGGGCCTGAGCAGCATGATCCTCCACCATGAAGAGAAGTGCTCTTGCTGCAAGAAGTTGTAGACAATGGTAGCTACAGTGTCGCCACCTGAAACATTCCAACATTTTAACGTTTAGATTCACCTGTTTTGCCAATAGAATTAATTATTTTTCGTTATTTCACTTATACAATATTTTTATAGGAACCGTAAGATAAATCGTTCAATCGGAATCTTAAAGGTGATGCATAATTCTTACTCATAAAATTTAGAAACATTTTCATCTTTTATCTCAATACGTAAAACAGACTTATAACTTAATTATTGTATACATATAAATAAAAGATAAGAAATAAAATTAAAGACAACGGAACGAATAAATAAATAATAAGATCACTCCCTTTCTTTAATGAATTCCTCCCACCTATTTCAACCCACTCATTTTTCTATTATTAGGTTTTTTATAATTTATTGTAGCATATTCCACACTGTATTAGATACATTAATTACATGCTATGTACAATAATTCTTATTCTTAGAATTAATAATGCAAGGTTTCTCTTTTTTTATAAAATAAATATTTCTGTCGTATTTCTGACATTTTATTTTTAAATAAAAATGTCGAAGTTATAGAATATACATAATATATAGTTGGCTCAGATATTTTATGTACAAATGGAAAAAGGAAGATCAAAGTTGTACAATAATTTTACATATTCTTTATAATATTGTTTTGAAATTAATAAGGAATATTTAATAGGCCACTCGATTCCGTAAAGTAGAACCTTCCGAATAAGAGCCAACTATCCAGGAGATTTGGGCTGTCTTCTCGTTACATATACATCAGGAGTGTCAAAGTCAAAATGGACGGAGGGCCGTATAAAAAATGCAGCAACAAGTCGAGTGCAGGACTGATCAAATGTTTATTGATTTTTTTTAAAATGACCACATATAGTGTAGTGAACGAAATTGAACCTATTGAAAACCTAACAAATATATTGCAATATGATCGGATAAATGAAGCAATATTTTCTTCTGGCTTTGTCAGTCATTTTTAATGTTCAACAGCACAAAAGTCAAATTTCCTTTATATATAAATCCCTATAACATTTACATTAAATGTTTGAAGTGGTATTATTCAAGGCAGCATCAGTATATTTTCTCATTTAGACATACAGGTTTTCCAGTTAGCTCCGTGAACATGTACTTCGACTCCCACCTTGTTTGAAACCACCGGTTCTCAGTGCCCACCTTCCGTTTGGCATATTTGAAGGGTATCTGAAAGTTAACTTTTCCTATTACACTAATGACTGCTGATAAATAATGAAATGAAGTTACGCTTGGTGCTTCGCCTTTGCATTGTGGGAAATGTAGTATTGGTGTGTGTAAAACTAATGCAGCCTTAAGGTCGGTTTTAATAATAAACTAATATCATCTTGCGAGCCATAGAAAACCCTCTCGCGGGCCTGATTTGACTCTGACATATGGGATGTACATGATGGATAGGTACAGGTTTGTACCTGATGTACATGATGGATTTAATTTGTACAGGTATTCGTTAAATGACCCATGACTATTCATATTTTTCTTTAAATTACACAAAAGACGACGCATATAAAAGATAAAATGTACACTTACTGAATTCAATATTTCAAACTGTTGTTCGTCATCAGGAGAAGATTAGAAGGGAGGATGAAGTGAGAGAGATCTCCCCACTCACGCGTTCCGTCTTTTGACGTTCCTGATGACGAACAACAGTTCGAAATATTGAATTCAGTAAGTGTGCATTTTATATTTTTTCTGTGCCATCTTTTATTTAATTTAAAGTTTTATAGTCCGTGTAGAACATTTATTCAATTTAGTATTCATATATTTCAATTGTTCATGGTTTATTTTGAAAAAATTCAACGATAGTCGCTTTTGTAGATTTTAAGACAAAACTGGGAATAGTTTCCTAGTTTTGTCAAAGTAGGAAAATATCCCTTTGTTAAAAAACCTTTTTGTACATTCCATCCAATTTTTCCCCATTGTGTTACTGTTTGCCTGAATGACCTGACAATCTTCCTTAAAAAAAAAAAACTAAATATTTCCTCTGGTTTTATTTTGTTTATCGAAGTAATTTCATGGCAATCATTACAAGTTTATGTAAAATTATATCAACAATTAATCGAAAGAAATAAATTTAAATATATTTTGTTTTTTTTGTTGACATTTTTTTTTAAAATTTGCTATTTAACTGGAGAAGAAGTGAAATGTATTAATGCATGAAAATGTATATATAATGGTGAAAGGCAGGCGGAGGAGTGGTGTCATTAATAGCTGAGGCAGAGCGGCATGAGAGATGAGGTATCTGCCTTGCCAACTCTTACCTTACGCCAGACCCATTTCTTGCATTACTGCCTCTTATTGTTTGGAAGAGACACATTTGGATAATTACATCGTTAGTTTATACAGAAGTTATTCTTACTTTGATAATTTACAATATAGTTGAGTGAAATAAAGTTTTTAAGGGATAGAAACTGATTTTAAAGTGGTTTTCTTTGAAGTGCTTCTAAGTAAAATATCTCGCTCTAAAAGGAATAAATAATTTTAATTTATCTAAAGATTACTACTACCAAAGAACTGCATAAAATGGTTTATAAACTCAAAATTTATTGATGAAATATTTTAGTGAAGAGATAATAGCAATGTTAAATTAATGTTGTTTAGTACATAAGTAAAATTATATAAAAAAAAGCATCTTTTTGGTAAAATAAGAAACAATGTTGAATAAATATAGCTACCTTGGTGAGATGAGTGAAATATTTTAGAAGCGTTATGACTACGACATTAGGGAAGGTGGACATCAACATGGTGCACATACATGCATACACACACACTTATACGTATATATATATATAAAAAGATTTCACATAAACACGTGAAACAACAATCAATGATCAAACCACAATAAGAAATGGGAAATGGGTTTTTGACTCTGACGAAGACCGCTTGTTACGGTTGAAAGATCTTAGTCTTGTTTTCCCATTTCTTATTGTGTTTTGATCATTGATTATATATATATATATATATATGAAACAGTTCAAAATTGAAGATAGGTAGCACACAAAGTAAAGAAACACACTTACAAACTCAAAATGGTGGCAATCCATCTTCAGGAGAAAAGAGAAAGGGAGACCAAGCACGTTGTAGACGCAACGGCTAGTAATCCATATATATATATATATATATATATATGATTAATCCACAATAAGAAATGAAAAAAAAAAGGACTATGTTTTTTCAATCACAACAAGCGGTCTTCGTCAGAGTCAAAAACCAAACTAACTCAGTTGACTCTGACGAAGACCGCTTGTTGTGGTTGAAAGATCTTAGTCTTTTTTCCCCATTTCATATTGTGGTTTGATCATTGATGATTATTTCACTTCTTTATGCGAAATCTTGTTATATATATATTTATTTTGTTTTTTCTTTTTTTTCTTCTTCTCTCCTGAAGACGGCAAGACGCCGAAATGATCGAGATTCGTGAGTGTTAGTCCTCTTTCTTGTGTTCTCTAGCTGTAACTTATATATATATATATATATATATACATATATATATACAAAATAAATGTTCTTGAACTGACTGAGTCCTGATAAACTTTATTTTGTTTTTACTTTACAATCTATACTTTTATCAATATATATATCTTCACACACCAACAGGTGCACACATAAACACAAGCGCACACATACATACAGAAACTCAGAACTCAAACATACATATACACCCACACATATGCATTAACACATACTCATGCACACATTCATAGATGCACATACACACAAAAAAAGAGAGAGTGTGGAAAGCACAGATGTGTGAGATAGAAGAAGAGATGAGTGATGAAGCCAGCATAAAATATGAGGAAAGAGAGAGATATTCAAAAAGTGAGTAATAAAGAGGTAAGAGAAAAGAATAATGGCATTGTAATATACCGAAACTGAGTGAGAGAGAGAGAGAGAGAGAGAAAGAGAGGATAAGATCTGGTAATATTTTACATTTTAGGGTGAAAGATTTATAAGGTTTTAGTGTTTTTAGACCCAACAGTTTTGGTAAGTTACAAGTATGAACAACTCACTGTGGAAATTCGTCTCAAATAATGCCATTGTTCATATAATATTTACCTAATAATTAATAATAAGAGGCACATTATTACTTAAACGTTTTGAAACCATTAAGAGTAACTTCCTTCTGAAAAGACAGGTAATATTAGTTAACTTCTTTTAGTTTTCATTTCTTACAGATATTTATTTAGGTTTCATGTATTAGGCCTGATACTTATTCACAAATATATAAATCACAAATATGATGAGAACTGCTAGGCAAGTTTAGAAGGTAGTTTTCAAGAATTTCCACATAGCTTCTTTCTGATTCTTGAAATAAGAGTTTCAAAAGAAATAGTGATGTAACATGTGGCTAATATATAGTATTGAGCACAGTGCTAGTAAAAGAAGGGCGATGTCAGAAGGTTAGATCGTGCAAGTTCAACTTCAAACACGACTAATTACAACCAAATCAATAATCATGTGAAAACTGCCGCACGTCGACAAGCGTGTTAAAAGAATTTCCTTTAAAACTTGTTTTTCACGCAAGGGTTATTACGTAATTTTAGTTAAATGTTTTAAAGCATGATTTAATAAATAAATCATGGGCCTTCCAATGTACTTTTAAGTTTCGGTTTTTTCTTCCGAATAACATAACTTAGCATAAATTATCATCCAGGTATTGGTAATTCACAATGAGGGCAAAGTAAAACTGAATAGCCTAGGATACTCCAATTTCGTTATCATAAGTAAACTATACCTTTATCATGCATAAACAATATTATTATTACGTATTCTAATAAATAATAAACATAAACTGATCATTATGTATTAATAATAAAACAGAAAGAGTTCTTCATCATTAAACACATTCAGGTTGCCAACAATTAGGAAATTTAATCTACCAGGTTAAAAGTATTATTATTTTTTAGTTCGTTTGCTCTCTGACGATGTGTTGACGAAAGGCCTTAGAGCATTGTTTCCAAAGTATTTTCATTGTGGTAAATTATATATATATTATGTATAATTATATATATATAAAACATATAATATATAATATATATAATATATTATATATATTATATATTATATAATATATATATATTATAATAATATATATATATATATATATGTTGAATGCCAGATTAATATTGTAAAAGACGAGCCAATCCCTGTTACGTATTACTTTGGGCACTTCTTATTGGTTTGTGGGTGTTTATTCGTTGAACACAACGAATGTGTTCAACGAATAAACACCACAACCAATAAGAAGTGCCCAAAGTAATAGTAACAGGGATTGGCTCGTCTTTTACAATTATATATATATATATATATATTATATATATATATATATATATATAAATATATATATATGTAACCTTTGGGAGAAGTCCTTCATTCAAGCATATTTCATTGAATTACTGACCGTATTTTACTGATGTCATTTTCTTCACCAGTTTTTCAAGGTTTCTGAATACCTTCTTCTTTCCTTAATCCAAACGTTGGAGAATGTTAATTAAGCAAGAACCGACACGTTCCGACTGGCTTCCAGTCATCTTCAGGGTAATACGGTCAGTTATTGATATATATATATATATAATTAAAGTTGGCAGCAGCTTCTGCGTTGACCAATTTCTTACTGATGTTCTCTAGTTTCCTAACTAGTTTTCGGTAACTTTCGGGTATTTTCCAAAGGAGTTCTGGTAACGAGAACTTTTGGAAAATATCTGAAAGTTACCGAAAACTAGTTAGGAAACTAGAGAACACAGTAAGAAATTGGTCAACGCAGAAGCTGCAGCCAACTTTAATATACCTCTTTAAGAGAAGACCTGCTGCCTTCATACACCAATATATATATATATATTATATATATATATATTATATATATATATATAATATGATGTATATAATACGTTTCATACGATTCATAAACACAGAACTGAGGAACAAACAGACATACTGTCTCTAATTTTCGGTTTAACCGTCATCACATATATATCAGATATCATATACCATATATCAATATATATATATATATATATATATATATATATATATATATCAACATAATCTGTGACACATAGACAGCAACATAACCTGTTGCAATGACTCACTATTCAATATTTCGAGCGTAATGGCGGTTGTTCTCAGAGAAGAAGGTAATTGACGAGGGACGACAGTCAACTCATATATATATATATATATATATAAAATAAATGTTCTTGAACTGACTGAGTCCTGATAAACTTTATTTTGTTTTTACTTTACAATCTATACTTTTATCAATATATATATATATATATATATATATATATTCTCACACCAACAGGTGCACACATAAACACAAGCGCACACATACATACAGAAACTCAGAACTCAAACATACATATATACTCACACATATGCATTAACACATACTCATGCACACATTCATAGATGCACATACACACAAAAAAAGAGAGAGTGTGGAAAGCACAGATGTGTGAGATAGAAGAAGAGATGAGTGATGAAGCCAGCATAAAATATGAGGAAAGAGAGAGATATTCAAAAAGTGAGTAATAAAGAGGTAAGAGAAAAGAATAATGGCATTGTAATATACCGAAACTGAGTGAGAGAGAGAGAGAGTGTGAGAAAGAGAGGATAAGATCTGGTAATATTTTACATTTTAGGGTGAAAGATTTATAAGGTTTTAGTGTTTTTAGACCCAACAGTTTTGGTATGTTACAAGTATGAACAACTCACTGTGGAAATTCGTCTCAAATGATGCCATTGTTCATATAATATTTACCTAATAATTAATAATAAGAGGCACATTATTACTTAATCGTTTTGAAACCATTAAGAGTAACTTCCTTCTGAAAAGACAGGTAATATTAGTTAACTTCTTTTAGTTTTCATTTCTTACAGATATTTATTTAGGTTTCATGTATTAGGCCTGATACTTATTCACAAATATATAAATCACAAATATGATGAGAACTGCTAGGCAGGTTTAGAAGGTAGTTTTCAAGAATTTCCACATAGCTTCTTTCTGATTCTTGAAATAAGAGTTTCAAAAGAAATAGTGATGTAACATGTGGCTAATATATAGTATTGAGCACAGTGCTAGTAAAAGAAGGGCGATGTCAGAAGGTTAGATCGTGCAAGTTCAACTTCAAACACGACTAATTACAACCAAATCAATAATCATGTGAAAACTGCCGCACGTCGACCAGCGTGTTAAAAGAATTTCCTTTAAAACTGGTTTTTCACGCAAGGGTTATTACGTAATTTTAGTTAAATGTTTTAAAGCATGATTTAATAAATAAATCATGGGCCTTCCAATGTACTTTTAAGTTTCGGTTTTTTCTTCCGAATAACATAACTTAGCATAAATTATCATCCAGGTATTGGTAATTCACAATGAGGGCAAAGTAAAACTGAATAGCCTAGGATACTCCAATTTCGTTATCATAAGTAAACTATACCTTTATCATGCATAAACAATATTATTATTACGTATTCTAATAAATAATAAACATAAACTGATCATTATGTATTAATAATGCTGTTTAAATTAAATGTGTAGTGTGCTAAGTACAGTGATATCTCAGCTCACGAACATAATTGGTTCCCAGAAAGTGTGTGTAAGGCAAAAAGTTCGTCTTCCGAACATTAATTTCCCATAAGAAACCATTAAAATGAGAACAATCCGTTCCCAGGTCCCCATAAAACATAATTTCCTACTAAATAAGCCTTAAAACTACACAAAACTATATCTTATCTCATGTATAATAAATGTGATATTGTGTTGTAATTAAAGAAATAAACTTTACTGTATAATAAAGTCGTTTCATTTACCTTTGTGATGGTAGTTGATGGCTTGATGGAATGGGGTGGGAGGAGGAGGAAGGGAGGGAGTTCCTGTTTGGAAGGAGAGTCACCTTCCATAAGGCTGTTCGACCGCGAGGTTTGGTTTGTCCGCCGAAAACTAGTTCGTCAGCAGAGACTATATGCTCGCGAATTTCATGTTCTTGAGGCGAAAAGTTCGTGAACTTAAGCGTTCGTCAGTGGAGGTTTTACTGTAAATGAAATAGAGATGGTCTATCCCTTCAGATAATTTTAGCGAGGTTATGTATATGGTACGTCTTGACATGCTGTTAACCACTTAGCCTACCCTACCCACCATTAGGCTGCCACTTACCAGTGTTACCAATTTCCGGACTTTTCTGTTTCCTGACGCCTCTCGGTTTCTATTAGTTTGGAAATTCGAGGGTTGAGTGTATTACCAACAAGAATTCTTCATTAGAGCGCTTTACGTTGACCTGCATGAGTCCATTGGGACACTGGTTTTCTCCTGGTCTTTAGTTGGTATTGTACGGAATAGCCTTGTTACCAGAAATATGAGGAAAGTTATATTTTTTGAGTAGTCTGTACTCAATTTTAATGTAGCTCAAGCCATAATCCAAAAAAAGGAAACGTCATTTAATAAATAATTACTTATTCATATCTTTCACAATTATTTCAGCTCAGGGAAGGGAATGATGTGGACGTCTCTTCTGTGGGACTTGCCTTATCATTATTAACCCTTCTTGCTTCAAGCCTTTTCTCAATCATAATTCCTATACTACCCATAATAATTCCTCTTTTACTTTGCGAAACTACTACCATCTACCACCTCTATTTTACTTAATAGAAGTCATCGTGGAGATATTTATGTCGGTTTGGATTCTCTATCTCTAATCTGTACCTTCATATTCATTGACATAAGATCCTCAGTTGGTCAGCGTAACAACTTTCCTGTTGGTATCAAAGCAAATTCTCGTGGACATTGTTTTAACGACTGTTTTCATGTTAGCATACTTAATTATATCCTTGTTTCCAACACTCACATAACCTTAAGATGTTTAAAAGTTACATGCTTTTAAGTCCTTGTTGCTAGATCTCCGGAACTTAATCTGTAACCTGGAGGATTATTTATTAGTTCATTAGTAATTTCTTTACTTTTTTTCATAAATAATTTGTTTACTATATTTTAATGTATATTATGTTATCTTTGTTTATATATTACTATTTTTCTTATTTATTATTACTGTTTTTACCATTTTCTTTATTTTTGTCTCCTAGATAAAGGAGATAAATCTAGTGAACTCTTTCCTTGTTTTTATTCCTTCCTACTTTCCTTCTTCCTTAGTTGTAACTGTTATTGATCTACTAAAACAAATTTTCGGTTAGTCTGTTCCTAACCAGCAAGCTGACGACTTTGTTGGTCGTTGGAATATTGAAGTGAGTTATGCAAATTTTCTATGCATTTCGTTCTCAGTGCATTTCTCTACGATTTGATGCATTGTGCTTTTAAAGAGTCTTATCTCATTGTAGACAAACACAAAAAGGAAACAATCACTCATGTTGCGTGACACAATGTTGACACCAAGTCATTTTTGGAAGAATAATAATTAAAAAAAAAAAAAAAAAAAAAAAAAGAAGAAATAATGGAGCATAGCACTAGCTTTGCATTGCTACAACTATGGCTAAATACTTTTTCAAAATAAAACAATCCTTTAAAACACCAAGGCAATGTACATCTTTAAAAAAAAAATTGCTAATATTCTCTATATCAATATGATACAACTAAATTTGTCTTAAATTTAATTATACAAATAAATATATGATTAAAATGAAATACAAGTCGAATAAAAGAACATCATTAGGAACATAAATGGTTTAAACAAAACAATTATATGTCTAAAAGGCAGAAGACTTCAGTGTTGAGATGTATGTTATATACGTGCAAGATGTAACACAGTTTATATGATAGAGGAGGAATGTTAGATTAGAAGAGGAGAGCCATGCGATTGGTATATTCAGTCAAAGCTCTAAAGAATTTTGCTTTAGAGTCATAAACTTGAATGCCTTTACCCTTTGTAGCTTGTGTTCTGATTTCCAAACTTGGCACTTTTCCAAACTTTCTGTGGTGTTTAGAGGTACAGAGGTGCTTCATAACTTCAAAAGAAGTGTTTATAGTTTTCCCTAGAATTTATCCATGTGCAATATAAATAATCCACCCGTTGAAAAGAGAAAAAAACCCGCAAACCTAGTCTATAATTGTTAATTAGCTTAAATTTAAGGCTATTCTTAAGGATGACCAAAATATTACAAAAATACAGCTTAAAAGTCAGTTAGAGAAACTCAGGTGACTTAAAGTCCCTGTTACCTTCAAAAAGAGTTCAAGAACCCCTTTCTCTTAGTGGTGTATATAAATTGTCGTGCGCTAATTGTCCTTCACATTACATAGGCACGACTCTAAGATCTTTTGACAAAAGAATAAAAGAACATGTGCAAGAAGTTAAACAGAAAAGTAAATCCCCTAACAACAATCAATTCTTATCCCATTTAGCCAAACATTTAGTCACCAATAACCACCACTTTTTCCCAAAACAAAATATACAAATATTACATAGAAACAATAAATTCCGTGAAATAACTATTTTAGACGGGTATAAAATTAACAAATTAGTGCGCGATAATTCTTCTACTTGCCTCAATGACCTAATTCCCAAGTGTACAACTTTTATTAATTTATTTATATATAAAAAAAAGTTCTATTTTCTCCTTATTCCTATATTTGTTTGTATTTCGTTATAATACTCTATGTTATATTTTCAATATGTTTCCTACACTTAGTCTTAGAGCAGAGTCTTAGAGTCGAGTCGTAAGTTATGCCTAATATAAGTGTGTTCACAGAAGGGGTCTTTAACAAGTACCTGACATTGTACAGGCTTAGAACCAGTGTCTTAATGTCATGAATACAAATCGAGTACCAAAGTGAGTGCTGAATTTGTCTACTCTGAAACAGTCTACTCTGGCCCTTTAACTACTCACTTATATACAAGAAGGACACAAACACACACACAACACGGGTATGCTAATTAGTTAAACCTATTTTATTGGACTATGTGGCAACTCAAAACCTGTATTTCCGATGAATACACTATACCCAAATTATGTTCAAATTAAATACGTTCATTATTCTATATATTGTATAAAGTAAAACAAGATTTCAAAATAAACACGTGAAATAACTATCAATGATCAAATCCCAATATGAAATGGAAAAAAAAAGACTAAGATCTTTCAATCGTAACAAGCGGTCTTCGTCAATTTGGGTTTTTGACTCTGATGAAGACCACTTGTTACGGTTAAAAGATTTTGTCTTTTTTTTCGCATTTTATATTATGGTTTGATCATTGATGAAATGATCATTGAATGTATACATGAATTTAAACATTAACGTCAGTTGAGATGGTGTTGTTTGTATACAAACAAAACACCATTTAGTAGCTTCAGAACCCTTTATGTGGCGTACTTATTAAGACGTTGAACCTGTTTTAAGATCTAGACTTAGAAACATTTCTTCTGTAAAGACTGTAGAAAAACATTATAGATATTACATAAAGATGTTTTCCATTAGTAAAGATGGTCGTTATAGGTATAGACGGATGTTCTTACAGAAAGAAGTTAGTTCACAGCTCAATGTTCAATAATCTGTTTCATATCTTTATGAAAAGTTTATAAATGTAGATAAATAAATAAAATTTATGAAACTATTGATTACAAGTGATAAAAAATGTCATTCAAGTTGCAAATGTTTGTTTAAACTGTTATCTAGAAGGTAAGGAAGGGAGATGGAACTCTACTACAAAGTGATAAAAGTGCCAAGTGGCTGTCAAACGCTACATTTTGAGGGTATTCTTGATATGCCAATGTTTTATAATTCTGCTGACAGTTTCACTGAAAATTTGGGACTCTGAGTTTACTTTTATGCTATGCGTGAACTTTTAGATCAGTCTTGAACTTTTAGAGTTCTGCAACAGTGTGCACAATGACAAAGACTCTATCAGTTATCTTCAACTTAATATAATTGTTAATTATAGTTATTGGGTTAGTCCCACTGAGGTTAGTAATATTAGAATTATTAGTGATAATGTCCGTCATACCTCGTAATGTTTCTGTAGAGCTCGACCGGTTTCGGGTCTGTCTAGTTCCCATCTTCAAAGGCAACTGACTGTATTTTATTTTTTCCTGCAACCTACCTAAACTTGTCTACATTGTGGAATCAGTGTTGTCTGTATAGTTAAATTTTGATTTGCATGATTGTTTAATTGTTACATTTTTTTCTTTTATTTCTTATTTCATTATCTATTTCCAGTTCTTTGTGTCTTTGTTTGGATGTTAGTAGAGGTTTTGTTAAATGTCTGATGGTTTGTCTGCTTTTTATTATGTTGTCAGTTGCTCTTGAAGATGAGAACCAGACGGACCCGAAACCGATGGAGCTCTACAGAAACTTTACGAGGTATGACGGGCATTATTACTAATAATTCAAATAATTGTTAATAGTACCACAATGGTTGTTAGTAAATATTAAAGAAGAAGAAAATATCACACTTCATAAATTTTCTGCTTTACCCTACCAGTTTTAGGTGTCATCCATCTTGCAGAGTAAAACTGAAAGTTTTCAGCTGGTAATCCTTCATTTATTGTTTAATATCGGTTCTTCCTATTCAATTGCCAAACTATTATTAAAGATGTACTAGAAATAGATCAAAGGATTGAATAAGAAAAATTGTTACAAATGTAGAAATATAGAATGACCAAAAAGAAGGTCTCAATTTTACTCTGTAAGATGGACAAGATCTGAAACAAGTCAAGGGAGTAAATAAATTTATAAGGAAGAAGGATTCAGTATTCTTTAAATTTCACTTTTCTTTATAAATAAAATAATGATTTTGTCTGTACATTGCTCAGAACTGACTCATTTCAAGTTTTCTTTACGTTTCATACATTGGAGAAACCGAATCCACCCTTAGAAAAATTTCTGTCGGTTTGTCCGTTTGTCGGTTTGTCGGTTTGTCGGTTTGTCCGCAAAACTTTGTCACAGGTAAACTCAGCTACCATAAGACATATAAAGCTGAAACTTTTACAGTAGATTTGTGTAGGTCTAACTTAAAATATAGGCTATGAATTGATTGGAAATTCAACGTAGAAGTGAAGTTATGGACGTTTAACAGAAAAATGTTTGTCACAAGTAAACTCAGCCACCATAAGACATAGCAAGCTGAAACATTGACACTGGATTTGTGTGGGCCTAACTTAAAATATGGGCTCTAACTAGATTATTAATTCAATACAGAAGCGAAGTTATGGGGCTTTTAGCTGTATTTTCCTAACTTCACAGACAAGTTTGTTTTGAAAATACACAGGTGTGGCAAGTAGGTATTGTTAGTTGATTTTAATTTCAATTGAGCATATGAATATATTGCGTATTTGACATCATTGAAATGGTGTTTCACAGAGTTAAGGATGTACTATCTATTGAGAATAAATGTTTTGTAAACGAGCAATTCTCAGCCCTTAATATGAACAGGCATGAGAAATCAACAAACAAGTTCTTACGCTATATGAAACCGAGGAAAGAACTTACAAGTCAGTAAAGAAATTGGATTAGTGATGAAGAAGCAGTTCATTATCTAATTGAATTTATTGACTCTGAATTTATTTCTCCTGGACTGCCTGCTCATGAGTAAAAACTTAAAGTAGGAGAACCAATCATGCTGCAATTTAGTAGCAGTAACAAATTTCATGTTACGAAACATGAGTGCCCCAAAACTGTGCAACGAGACACGACTCTGAGTTCGTGCTCTACACAGGTATGCCATAGAGGCGGACATAATGACTGGAAGTGGTATTGGGGAGTCTGTGTGTATACCACACATACCATTGATTCCGAGCCACTGTCTGTTTACGTTGAAATTATTGCAAAGTCCGGTCAGAGTCTATTTCGCAATGACGTTAACTAAGTCGCAAAGGGAGACTTTATCTAACGCAGGAATTCAAGATAGCAAAACCAAGTTTTTCTCACGTGGTCAACTGTAGTTTACTTGCTCAATAGTCAGAGGTTTCAACTGATTGTTCTTCCATGAACCTGAAGGACAGACAGCTAATGTAGTGTATACAGAGGCATTTGTTTAACACTGTACTAATAATGGTGTTTTCTACTATTCTACAATTTCTTATTATAGTATTAGTATAATACTATAATTGATATTTTGGAATACCAAGTATAATAGAATTTTTGATTCCGTCAAAGACGGGTACATTTGCTAGTCTTAAATAAAATTAAACCTTTTTTTTAGTTTTTATTTTATATAAATAAGATAAAACTTTAAATTACTTGATATAAAAATGTAAAACAGTAGAAATCTTTAAAAAGGAATCTTATTCACACTTAATTTTTAAGTAAATGATCAATTTGTAGACTAAACATCTTTCAATTTGAGGTCAATAGTTCTTTATTAAAATTATTGCGATGTAATTTATCAATAGAAATTTCATACAAAGCTATGTTGGTGATCAAACCTTGGCTGGGTGACTAGGAACATTGCTTTGTGGAGTATATATATTCAAACGTAGTAGTGTTGCCCATTCTTAATACCTAACATATCATTATATTAATAAAAATATTTGAAAAGGAGAACGCCTTGAAAAAATATTGCTCGAATAAATCATTTGTGTTTTGAGTTACCCCCTTATAAATTCTTCCTGACTAACCCCTTTCTTACTTTTAGTCTACATGGCCTTAGCTCTTCTCATTCATCGCATCCCTTAAAATCTTCAGGGCTTGTTTAAAACTCACACCGAAAGTATTTCAATCATTATTACTTATTTTTTTTGATACTCTTTTACCCAATTAAATAATTATATTACAGCTGACGTAACAAGCGTTACCCAAGAAACATATAGAATAATAACAAAACTCTACAAACAAAAATGACATTTCATTCGTTTAAATTCATTTCTGTAACTTTTTTATAAACATTAATAAATTTAAACAAATGATATCATTTTTCTTAGTAGAGTTTTGATATTATGCTATATCTTTTATGGGTAACGCTTCTTACGTTAGCTATAATACAATTGTGTAATTGAGTCCTAGTAAACTTTAATTTTGTCTTAAGTGTCACGTGTTCATTCAAACTAGACAGTTGTTAAAATCCACAGACTACATTTCTTTGTTAAATAATCTTTAATGTGATAATTAGTTTTTCTGTTTCAAAGTTTTATACTTCTATCTATGAATAAGGTTTTAAATAAAAATTGAAACGTTGGCAAAGAGAGTTTAATTTGAACCTGAAGAACTGACCGAGTACTGATAAACTTCAATTTTGTTCTATTTCACGGTCGATACTTTTATCAATATATAAAAACTAAAGCTTATCGGGATTCGGTCAGTTCTTCAAGTTTAATATATAAATATAAATGTATGATCAAACCACAATAAGAAATGGGAAAACAAGACTAAGATCTTTCAATCGTAACAAGCAGTCTTCGTCAGAGTCAAAAACCCAACTGACTCTGACGTCAGTGGGTTTTTGACTCTGACGAAGACCGCTTGTTACGGTTGAAAGATCTTAGTCTTGTTTTTTCATTTCTTATTGTGGTTTGATCATTGATTGTTACTTCACGTGTTTATGTGAAACAATTTTTTTTATAAATATAAATGTATTTAAATGTATATACAATATATAATATATAAATAAATAAATATATATATATATATAAATATTATAAATAAATATCTGTATATATATATATATATATATATATATATATAGAATATATATTTATATATAAATATCTGGAGAAATGGTACAACAACAACAACAACATGAAGAACGACCCAAATTCTGGAGAGCAAATACAGCTGTTTTATAAAGCCTATATGAGAACTGAGTCTAAACAGGAAGAACGAGCCCTTAGAAAACTGATTAATAATAATGTTCAATCAACTAACGAAAGCGACTCACCGAAGATCATATCTATTACAATAGGAAAAGGACCTAAAACTTACTGGTTTCTAACCGTCCGAGAGCTGACATCCCAGACCTCAATCGTAATCACCTAGTGTACCAATATACTTGCACCCACAGGGAACTGCGCAGTCCTGCCCTCTAGGTACATCGGGATGACTAGGACGAAACTGTTAAGACGTCTGGCTCTCCATCTCACGGCAAGAGCACCTAGGAAGTATGCAGAAGAAGCTTCACGGTATTCCCCTGACTAGGCATAGTCTGGTACAACGATCTATATGTAATAATGTAACTATAATCTATATGTAATAGTGATTTCAATAGATTTAAAATCCTAAAAGCACTGTATATTAAGCATATAACCTAGGTTATATGTCCGAAATAACCACTTTAATGTTATTCCTAGTTTTAAGAATAGTGATAATTGTTTGAAGTTAGTAGGAAAGGAGGGCGATGACCGAGAGTAAGTTGAAGGGCCATGTGTAGTAATAAACCAAAGAAAGTATTATAATACAACTTTGATAAGCAGGACCACGGTATGAAAATCTGAATTCCCCTTTTTTAAAATGTGTTGTTAAAACATAAGACTGATCTACTGATATCTAACCTTTAATTAAATGTTATTAAAAAATTCTCACAGATCAATCAGTATCATAGAATTAAATTAAGCATCAGCGTTTGTAAGAAAGAGTGCCGTTTAAGTTGATTTGTCGAAAGACATAGAACGTAATCTAGGATTTGTTGAAATTTGAGAAGGCAGAGATGTTAGGTAATTTTTGAAATTGAAACCCGTTGAAGTATGATTCTAAAAGGAAGCAGAGTAATATTGAGTTGAAAGAGCAGAGGGGTATTGTGTTAAAAGATTTGGGCTGGCTCAAGAGGGATGTAGATTTCCTTTTGCCAAAGATCAGTGCTAGGCTTTAATCAAACGGTATTGTCACCATCTATATCTTCTTTTCTTTGATGTTAACCAATTCCAAGTCAAGATTTTGAAAAATGCATAATTTTGATATTATTTATATACTCTGAATATGTTCTTGAACTCTTCATTTACACAGTGATTAATAATTTTTTTTTTGAGTAATAATTTTTTATATTGAAATACACTTTTTTGCTAACGATGAAATGTGTTTTTATATCATCTTCAGAACCACAAAAGCAAGATTAGGCTACATTTCAAAATCATTATACAATTTCAGTATAGAAACAACATTTACGTTACAACTTGAATAACGTAATATTAACAAGACAAAATAAGTATATATTTTATAATTAAAGACAACAAACTGCAACGCAGATAGAAATATTAATTCTTACATATTACAAGGTAATGCTCACAGTTAATTCTTAGATAATGAAATAAAAAAAGAAACGTCATATAAACATTTTATCATGTTCATATAACGTATATTCAAGTCGTAATACTATTATTGTTGTCTTACCAAAACTGTACGTTGATTTTGAAAATATTATAGCTTAAGCTTGTTTTTGCAGCACTGAGGATGGTGTTAAAATACGACGAAACGTTGGAAAAGAAATATTTTAATTTATAGACCTAGGCTTCAAAAAAAAAAAAAAAATTACCAAGTAATTAAGTAAAACAGATATAAGTAATGTGTAAGCCCTCTCTCAGAGATGACGTAAACTCTGTCGGTTCTCAAAACTAGAGTTCAATGCTCTGACAAACATAAGTATGTTGAGGCTTTCAGTGTTGAATCAACCCCAGCATAAATGCTCACTCATTAATAAAATGAGTGCCAAATAACAAATAATCACACTTTAAGGTTTTAAAACAGCTCTGAAGGTATTAGATATATATGTGGACCTCGGAAACGAAAAAACAATATCTGTGGCATTTTTGTCGAAATTTTTTGTTGAGAGGAAAATGACAACCATGTACTCGTAAGTGAAGGTTGGATGGCTTAACATTTACTTGGTCAAAAAAAAAAGTGTGTACAATTATTATGTAGAACCAGTTTTTTTCTTTAATGTTTAAAATTAATGAATACGACTAACATGAACTTGAAAATAGTATATTAGTTAAATTAAAAATAGCTAATAGTAAAGTTAAGCAAATTGTTTTTGAGTAATACTTCCTTAGATAAACATCAATCATAAAAATTAGTAATCAAAATATATGTTTTAGAATAACGGTCTATTTTTTTTGGAAGGTTTTAGAAAAAAGGCTAAGGCAGCCTAGTTGAGAACGATAGTCGCTGGACAGGTAGATCCGTGTCCGGCTTTCTTTCAGTTCCTTTCAACGCAAGGGGGGGGGGGGGGGTACAAAAAAATATGAGCATATCTTTGATGGAAAAAGGACTTTAAACCATCGGTCCCAAGCCATTACGACTTCAGGTACTCGTTAAAGATCCCTGCTCTAAATACACTTGAGTTAAGAAAACTGTAGGACTGTCAACGTAGAATCATTAAGAAGACCTAATATTCTCTTGAGGAACCAGCATCAGACGTGTTATTATCAGACCTTCAGTCCCACTCTCTCCTACCACCACCAAAAAAAAAAAAAAAAAAAAAAAGAAGTATCCTGGTTCATGTTGTTTTAAAATATATTGACAGGTATTTTCGGAAGTCTACCACTAAAAGCGCAGTAGGAGTTTGATGACAATAAGAAAGAAAACCAACACACATACGCTTCAAATATCTTATGATATTATAAAATCTCATATCTGACATCATAGTTATCAACTCAACATATTCTATTAATCATTTAGATCAAAATAATGCCAACTAAAAGAGCAGAAATACTTTGAAATTGAGTTGAGAAGACACATGCGACATCTGGTGAACAAATCATATCGAGAAGAAGTCGCATTTAATAAAAAAAATACGAATACATATTTGCCATTCCAGTTTACAATGCAAATGCAGAGAGAATATTTTCCCTAATTGTAATTCAATAATTTGAAGAAAAAACAATTTATTTTTTTTTTTATTGAAAGAATTAAAACATTTTTGATTTGATCAATTCTACCCAATTTTGTAGTTATGTAAAAGAAGAAAATGTTAAAATAAATAAAATTAATTTAAATAATGAATAGACTGATTAGCACTGGTTAGCTGAGTGGTTAACGTACTCGCCTCTAGCCTGGTCGTTCATGGTTCGATCCGCACCTGACTCACAATTTATTCACGCGGGAGGTGAAAAATCTAAGTACTTCGTCCTTCGGAGAGGAGCCGACCCTGAATACCTGAACGATGTCAGGTACTCGTTAAAGATCGCTACTCGAAATGCACTTGAGTTAGGTAAAATATGGGACCACCCGTTATGAGATTTGGTTTAAACAATAAAAATAACAATACTCAACTGTTTTGAAAGGTAAAGCACAACAGCTGATGTAACTTATGGAGTACTACATGGTCAAACACTGATGTAAATATGAACCTTTTGTAAACTATATGATCAAACCTTGAAGTTAGTACGAAAAATGTTTAGGTGGGAAATTTTTGAATACCTGTGAACGTATTCGAGTTCATCGCAACAACCTCTACTGAACTATTCTTGTGAATTAGTCCAGATGAATGCATGACAATCAACTCTCAATTAACATTACTGTAATGCACTGTCTTGTGGTAGAGCGTGCAGTCAAGACTTCTTTGTGAACACCAAAAGACTTTTCATCTTTTAAGAGAACTCAAAAGCTCTTACTATTCAGCCATGTTGTTATTCAATAGAAAAAGAGCAAACTTGATAAGCAGTGATTTGATATATCAATTTTTAATTTATTAATATATAATTTTAATAATTTAATAACTTAATAATTGAAGTTTTTCAAATCAACAAGTGGTCAAGATGCTAAGATTAGCCAATGATTTATATAAACAAACGTTTACATCAGGGGTTCTTAACTGGGGTATCCATACCCCTTGGAGGTATGAGACCTAAATGCTGGGGGTATGGGACTCGATCTCACGTAATCAGGTATTCTTTGAGTATCTCTCGTTATTTTCTTCTATTTTGTACCTATTATTGTTCACAGGTTACATTTTTTTAGTTATGCTTATGTTCTTGTTCACTGTCGTTATGCTTGTAAGTAGTTAAAATCTGACAATCTCAAGGGAAAACAAGACTAAGATCTTTCAACCGTAACAAGCGGTCTCCCTCAGAGTCAAAAACCCAACTGAGGGGTCTTTGACTCTGAGGGAGACCGCTTGTTACGGTTGAAAGATCTTAATCTTGTTTTCCCATTTCTTATTGTCGTTTGATCATATATATATATATATATATATATATATATATATATATATTCCTTATTATAATACATGTGTGTTTATTATGTTAATCTTCTGTTTTTTATTGTATTGAGAACTGGAATGGATGTCAAGCAGTTTGGTGTGAACAAATCTCAGCTTACCCAAGCTTGGAATGAGAGCAATGAACGTTTTGGTTCCCTTCACAACCACGTATCTCTGTGAAATAAGATTCTCTGCATTATTAAATATGAAATGAAAGTGGAGAAATAGACTTGGTGTGTCAGATGACATGCGAGTAGCTTTGTCAGCAACTGTACCACGATTCCATGTTTTGATTGCAGAAAAACAACAGCAAATATCTCACTAGGCTAGTAAAAGTATGTTTTATGTTGTCGATTTTGGCAAAAAAAAAATTACATTTATGTTTTCTTTCTTCTTTTGTGTAATAAAAAATGTCACCAAAAGAAATTTAAAAAAATTAAATAAAGGTTGAAATGTTGGAATAGCAGACGAGAAATACAGTGCAGCAGTGCAGTACAACTTTGTGAATCGCAAGGGAAACACAAGACATGACTTAGTTGAGGACAAGAACAAAGTATAACAAGAAACTGGTATGTTTCAAAGACTGTGAGATGTTCAAATGCATTAGCTGTATGTTTTTTATGCAGTTCCTTTTGAGATAGCAATTGCAATAAACTCTTCACTGATATTAGTTCAGTTAAATACTTTTCTATTGAAATGATAAGAGCTTTGAAGACGGTAAACAAACTAATAATTTCGGGTCCTTATCAATTTACAGTTAACTAAAGTAGAATTATTGATATTGTAAAAAGTAAATTATATATAATTTGACTTTCAGCATTCTTATAAAAACCCTGTATTTTCCGGATTTTTATCGAAAACACTGATTAGCTAAATGTAACAGAGCTTCTGTAAATATGTGTAGCTCTTAATTCTAAAGAATTGTTTATACAAAGCATTATTTTAAGTATGTTTACCATAAAGAACTACTAAAATGATATCATGCTGTGAAGAATTAGTTGACAGAATTGCAGGTTTATTAAATGTTTCGTAATGATAATAAGCAGAGATCAGATCTGATGAGGACAAACTTAATATTAAAGGATTTGCTTAAGGAAGATACCATAATAATAACAATTAACTTATCAACTTCTGGATGTGTAGAAGAAAGAGAGTCTACAGAGAAGTAAGGTATTGCAATAGAAGTGTAATTTCTAATTTTAATATGAAATGGTAACACCTGTTTTGAAATTCTTTCATCCCAATGAAAAAAAAATGTACTAATCACACTGTATGTTTATGTGTATGTTTGTATGTGTGTGTGTGCGTGCGTGTGTGTGTACGTGTACGTTTCAGAGTAAACTGTAGATACACACTAAATAGAAAAACACACTTACAGTCCCTATTTTTCGGTTTCACCATACTAAGAAAAGCGTGTGTGTGAAACTGAACGAGATTTCTTAACTTTTACCTGATGTATTATTTATTTTATTACGCATGTTCATATTAATCCACTATGATTTTGTAATAATTAGAGCCAGATGTGATTTGACAGCTAATGTATTTGTCTTTAGTACTGAAGATTGCAGTTTTGAATGTTCTTAATGACCCTAGATTTTTGTGTGGTAGATCGAAAATTCTTTGCTCGCCGTTCCTTAGTGTGACATATACACCGATGGTATATTCTTGTATAGTTTATATAAAAGAATAGAATCTATTCCATAGTATAGTGTATTTAGATCTTTACTTGTAGATTATATATACACCGATAGTAGACATGGGGTGTGTTCTCAGCATATATGATGTTAGGTACTCGTCATAAATCTCTACTTTAAATACAACAGTAAGGTAGCATGTCGGACTGTGATATACGAGTGGCCATTGAGACAAAGTTGTCGAGTACCCGGAGCTTTATTCTGTGTGAAATGAGTCCTACATGGAGGATATGTGACTTGGTGTGGTTTCTCATGCGTGTTAGGTGTGGTGGCAGGCTTTGCCTGAGTTGCTCTCTATTTGTGTGGGCGTGCGTGAGAGAGTGCGCGCGGGCGGGGAGAGGAAAGTCTCACCTGCTCACCTCTGGCTAGGAGAACACTGCTGCTTGCTGCCCACAACGCGCTTGTACAGCGTCAGCGAGTTGTGAAGGATGTTCAGCACTGACATGGCGTTCGCTCTGCCCAGCACCTCTGCAACAGCACACACTAAAGTTTTAAACAGCCTCCAACACTGCGCCATAGACCATTATAATCATTGCCACTACAAATATTCATACTTTAACACATTCATTACATGCAAATATATTTCACCTGAGCAACTTCATACCAATCAACAACGACAAAATAAACAAACTCATTTCCGATATTTATTCTAAACTAGTAACCTCCACAGCTTTGCACAGGAGAAAAGTATTTATAATTAACAAATTATACGTTTTTTACATTAATTTACTCTCTGTGTAAAATATAAAGAATCATAGAAAAAATGTGATCACATTGAGAGTGTATCGAGAAATAATGTATTGCAATTGAACTACAATTTAGAATTTGAATACGCAATGAGAATACATGTTTTGAGGTTCTCTGATTCCAATAAAATAATATGGCTGATTACTTTGTGTGTGTGTGTGTGTGTGTGTGTGTGTGTGTGTGTGTGTGTGTGTGTGTGTGTGTGTGTGCGTGATCAGGATAATTTAAGAAAAAACAATTTTGATATTGAAGTTTCAAATTGCATCAAAACAGCAAGCACAACATTAAAATAACTTTTTTCAGTTATTTAATTTAACAGTACTAAAATTGAATACTAATGAGTGTTGGAATTGGTTACTACTATGATAAAAATTTTATAGCGTCACAAAAAAAAATTTGAGTAGAAATATTTATTCATTGTAGAAATATAAATTGACTAGTTAGTATATTTATTTAATTGGTTCTTAATTACACCATTTAAATAAAGTATTCACGAATGAAACATTATCAGACGATAAACTGAAAAAAAAATTAATATAAAACACTCGCGACTGGAATACCCCCAACAATCATATATGAACTTAAAAATTTAGATTAATCGCAAACGCTAATTTCATAAATTTTTAGTTTTTTGAGGTTATTAGTGATTCGATATCATAGAGAAAATCGTTTAGAATAACAAATATTTAACTTGTTTTTATACTCATTCACACACACGCACGCTTACATGTTTCGATCATTTGAATCTGATTACTTGTACTTATGGCAGCCAAACAATCCATTTGGTAGAAGCGGTAATATACTCTATATACAAGTATGTTAAAATTTATCGGCTTTCTGCCAGAATGTCCAGTTTCAAACCAAAGTTTAAATTTCAACTTTTCGGTAATATTCACTGTTTACCAGACTCGTACTCTTGCATTGACTCTGTCTTCATTTATACAGAAATGTTAGAATTACTAGTTGAGAACTTCAGATCTTGATAATCTGTCAAAAATATTGAAATTCATCTAGACTTCTACGAACATAAATATAATAAAATATGTTCATATCGTCAAAGATTCATTACTTCGTTTCATTGATCTTATTCGCTTCATAAAGAAAAATATTAAAACAATGATTTGGAATCAACATCAAATGATCATTGGGCAAAGTTATTTTAGTTTAACATACTGAACATATATCAGACCAGAGAGTATCTTCTGTTTCATTACGTATTATATGAAGTAGATTTCAATATATAAAATTCAAAATGGGTTTCATGAGGATTTTGTTTAAAGAATAAACTACTCCAGATTATAAACCGATGTTTCACCAAAAATTGTTCGATATTTCCCAGGTTTTTTTTTTGAAGGAAAACTATTTATGCATTTAGGATAAATGCATCTAATTTAAATAGTTTTCCTTAAAAAAAAACCCTCGAAAATGTCAAATAATTTTTGGTAAAACGTCGGCTTACAATCAGAAGTAGTTAATTCTTTGGACCAAGTCTTCAAGAAATCCATTTGGAGTTTTAAGAATCAGTAGTCGGGAAACTAAATCAATTTTAGATGTATATTTATAATTTATTTGAATTCTAACAAGTAGCTTATTAGTTAACAAACCTACACATGATACAATGGCAGTTCAACAAACTGATGCGTGATGAGAGAGATGTCAAGAAGAAGATAAGAGAAGATGCATACTGGCAGGGCCCGAAGTGGCTTTGGCCCTAGGGGACTCAGTCCCAAAGGCGTGCAGCTGTGCAATTGCCAACACCAACCTCTCCACTATTTAGCGACTCCATGAATTGGTGAAGGCCTGATATTAGCTGCACCCAGACCAAGCCGCCATCAAGTATTAACCTATGTCTCCTGCTCAGCCATTAACTTCCCATGAAATGTCCCTCTTTACTTTCATGAGTTGTCCCCTCCAAATTACCTTCCTCAACACATTATATATTCCTTTAAGCATACCATGTACTCTATTTATCATTCCCCCAACTCTTGGATCTAATGAATAAACCTAAACTTTTTGCAAGTTAATTATAAAACCTTTGAAGGAATTGCATCATTAAATTAATATTGGAGACAATACAGAAATAAAATGTATGCCCCGCCACAAACACACATATACATTAAGAATATTACTTCAAAATCAAAGAAAAACTGTAAAAATTTTAAATCAAGGAGCTAGTTACAAGATTGTTGTTCGACCCTAATCTGCTTTAAAGAATTTTGGACTTACCAATGACAAACAAAATTGACAGAGCATATAGGAAATAAGATTTAAATAGTTTAAAGCCGGAAGCGATCACCTACTTGTTAGTTTCTTCTGATTTAAGGGTAGAGGTCAGTAATGTTAATCATTAAATAATTAGTTTCATAGTCAGGAGACATCAGAAGTGATCTCAACAAGTCTTGGTTGTTAATTGATATGAATTATATGAATATGAATGCAAGTCTTGGTTGTCTTGAATGCATGTTATATGAATGCAAGTCGTGGGGGTCAGTAGAGAAGTGAATTCATGGTACGAGTTCTCTGATTTGTAGGCCAGGATGCGACAGAAGATTTTTTTTGTTTTCATTAGTAGTTATTCGATGAATTCCTCCTAACATGCCTTTACCTTGTCATAGTGGAAGGCTTCACAAGCCTGTCTTGTTCTTCCCTCACAGCTTGAACTAAGAAAGGTACATCTGGCCGGAGGGTATCCCCGGGGTGAGTGCCCGCAGGTGGGAAATCCATTCAATCATTCGTTGACCTGGGGAGCTATCCGTCCTTTTCAGGCGTATACATCTAACACCTGACTTTTCTGGAGACATTCTGCCTCTGGAGGACAAAAGTGAGGTGGGGTGTTGCTTTAGTTTGGCATCCACGGATGGAAGGTCTTTTCCACCTAGTTTCTCACCTTGTCCATCTTCAAGAGCAATTTTTGACATGAACGTTCTTGATGGATAAAGAACATAATGAGTTGCTTTATTAGTGAATATCTGAAACCAGTCTAACGACTCCAACACCAGCATACAAGGAAAAAGATTTATTAATTTCTTTATGTAACCGGTACTCAAGGGGGCCAGGCTAGCTCAGTGGCAACATGCTCACTTCTGAACTGGTAGGTCCAGGGTTCGATACTCACGCTCGCCTTTCATTGATTCACTTGGGAGGTAAATAAATTTGAGCATGCTGTCTCTGAGAGTGTCTATTTTGGCATTATTTCGCGCTCCCAGCTTATACAACTATATCGCAGTATATGGCAGTATACGTTAAACCATCCCGAGCCTGTACGATGTCAGTTACTCGTTAAAGATCCCTACTCTAAACACACTTGAGTTAGGCAATATTTAGGACTCCCAATGTAGAATCAAAGAGAGATGCAATATTCTTTCAAGAAATCAAGATCGGAAGGCTTACTTTCTCAGTCCCTAATCCCTCAAAAAAAAATATCATAGTAAAGATACTCATGTACTCAGAAATTAGGTGAAATTTTAAATCACCATTTTACAACTGAAAACCTAAAAATTATGCTTTATGCGTGAAATAACTGACCCACATAAATCAGTAAACATTCAAAGACCTTTGAATTGGTATTAAAGCGTACCCATGATGGACTCCTGGTGGTCCACAGTTTCCGAGACGAGAGTTTTCTTGACTGACTCGATCTGTTCAGAAGCCACATGTCTCCACACAGAGCCGAGTCTCCGAGTTGCCTTGGGTCGACCAGGTCTTGTTACAGAGGGCCCACTTTTCCACCATTCTGGCCGCGTTTCCTTCCTGAAACAAAAGCAGATAAAATTATAATTTTGTTATTCTTATATGGTTCTAAATTTTATATTAAATGAAAAGAAAGCATCAGAAAAGGAAGCCTGTAGTGGAGAAATCAGAGATAACACCTGTAAAGTATCTGGGCGCAGGTCTCAATAACTTGAGAGTCCAGTTTAATGAATCAAAATAATATTAAAATTGATTTATTTGGCATTTTATTAAAATTCATTAGATTCGTTTAAAAAAAATTATAGAAACATCTTGTAGGTTTAATTAGCAATGGAAATTACCCCAAACAAGCAAGTCATCTGAACAGTACAAACTATAATAATAGAACTTTTAAAATAAGGTTAAAAAAAAAACCAAAAAGTCAATAAAAATCAGTATTTGTAGTGATATTTTGAAAAATATATAACTTCGTAAGTATTATTGGTATAGGAATTCTTTTATAATTTGTACATGATCTATAATTTTTTTTATCGTTAATTGAATTTTTGTTTTATATTGCTATGACCACCATCATTTACAATATAAAGGCTAATAGGATTTTGTAATTGACGGAAGACAATGGTGATTTTCAGTAATGATTGAAATCACTAAACTTTTACATTTTCAAATGAACTATGTTTACAAGTATATTTTTTTTCAAATTAAAAAATTCAACTCCTGTATTAGTCAACAAATGATTTCCTAGGACTACAAATTTGTTTTCCTTTCCCTTGTATAGGCAATAATTGTAGACATGTGAAAAGCTAAAGCGCATTACATTCAAACAATAAATTGTTTTCTTTAAAATATTTAGTACACATTGATTAAATAAAAAGTGCTTACAAGTTATAGTATTCTAAAGTGCACACAAACTAAATGGACACTCGGTATATCAGAGTTGTATTGGATATTATATAGGAAAGGGAAATTATGCCTATCGGCTTTTGGCAGGCTAATTTCAGAAGTAGCTTGTTCAATATTAACACGTAGGATGATCATATTTCAACTGCCAGTAAGTTAGGGATAACTTTACTGTGGACCTTTGTTATCAATTCAGCTAGTTTTGCCTTATCATGGCGCCCTAAATCTTGTGTTTATTACTGAGATGTAATAAATACATTTGTTGAAGTATAATAAATATATAATTGTAGAAACGATTTTAAATAAGTCCAAACTCTTTACTAACACTGTTCTGGATGTAATGATATTGAAATCTTCAACATTATTTATCTTCACTGGATAGTCCAGTTTAATGGATCGAAATAATATTAAAATTTATTAAATTCATTTAAAAAAAAGTTATAGAAAGATCTTCATGTAGGTTCAATTAGCAGTGGGAGATTACCCCCAAACAAGTTAGTCATGTTTGCACTGAACAGAGCAAACAATAATAATAGAACTTTTAAAATAAAGTTAAAAAAAATCAATAAAAATCAGTATAGGATGTGGTACTGCATAACCATTGTTCAATATATTGCAAAAGCCTCTGTGTTATAAGGATACTTATGCAACTTGTTACCTCAAAGCAAAACTGGTGTAAATCAGAAGTTAGAATAAGCAAAGTCATTACATTGATATTTGTTTCATCGCTAACGTAATTGCTGGTGTTTAGGAGATCCACGAGTGAAAGATACTTTGGGATCAATGGTTAACAATAAGAGGTTGATGCAAAATTTAAAAATAATTATTATATAGCATTATGAAAATACTAGACAAGCCCTGACCTCTTGTGTCATTCAGTATTAAGAAATTATAGCAATGATTAATAATAAACATTCACTGAATGTGATTGACAGGAATAACTGTCGTTATTAAGCCATGAAAACAAAAATTCTATATGGCCCAAAATCCCATACTATTCTACTTGATATAGTATTCTTAACATAAGATTTAGCATAAGATATATACAATAAGTATATTTAATAAAACAAAAAATCATTTAAGAGAAAGAGAAAATAAAATAAATATTTTATTACATAAATAAAAAAATAACATCAATTCAAGGCATATTTAAAACTTAATATGCTTAAAATTTAACCATATTTAAAACTAACAAAACCTGTAAATTAAAATTCCATTTATTTTCCCCAACATTAATAAATAACATTAATGAAATGAATGTGTCTTTAATATTACCTTAGAAAATTTGTATTTAAACTGGCATTTGTGTTCAAGTTTATATTCCTAAAATTATTCATTTTAAACCTCTAATGTAATAGTTTATTATATATACTTTTGGAATCTCATACATCTGTTTATTGCTTAAGCTCCAAATACCATTTTTAAATCAAAACGTTGGCATTGAAAGTTTGTTTTTAACCTGAAAAACTCACCGACCGTGGTAAATGCAATTCAATTTATATATATGTATGACAAGAATTCAGTAAATAGTGAAATAAAAAAAAAACATCGTCTAAGCAACAATAAGATTTCCAAAAATGGTACTGAAATCTTTCGAAGAAAAACTAGTCAGGTTTATTCTTGAACAAAAAAAAAGATTTTATATCAGGAATCATTAATTTTACTTGACTAATGTTGAGAGAATTTATTTTTCATTCTCCTTTCTTTTTAATGCCGTTAGTTGTAAAGTCATATATTTATTACTCACTGTTTTCTTTAATGTTTATTTGAATAATTTGTCAGGTATTCCAATTTTCACTTGTTAGTAAATATTTAAAGAAGACCATCAGAGTTTCATAAGTATATAGATTTATGTATTATTAATTGCTGATGAAACATAGAAATAATGGTCAGAGAGAAAATGAAAATCTAAGTTTTCAAAAAACAAAAAAGATTTGAACAAACGAGGCATTCTGAACACTAAGTATTTGAAAAATAAGTATAGAAATTCTTTGAAAATGAATACAGGAAAGGAACCAAAATTGAAGCTAGCATATAAGATATAAAATAAAAGAAATGTAGAAACATCGGTTTTAAAGAGTGTAAACACTCATATTCATAGAGTGTAAATTGAAAATCTCACTGACTATTATGTATTACTGAATGTGTACGCATATCAGCTGCTTTAAGATGAATAAGAAATAATATGACGACAAGATAAAAGCATATAAAGAAAATAATTCATATTTTGATATAAGACAATTATATTGGTGAATATATTTTTTAAAATAAAAAAATAAATTAATGAAATAAGTTTTGTTCTAAAAAAAAAACTCAAAATAAACTCTGAGTGTATGAAAGGGTTTTTTTCTTTGTTTCAAACAATTTATTTTGTTTGAAAAAAAAAGTTTATACGAACATTTTCTTTATCTAATAGGTCGTATATAGTTATAATGATTCTGAAAATGCATTGTAATCTTTATTCTCGTTTATGTTTATTCGTATGGAAACATTTTACTTACTTTGTTCTAATATTTTCTCAAATTTTATTTAAAGTATTTTAATAGAATGTTTATTAAAAAAATTCCACTGGAATAATCATTCTTATGAAGTGACTATGAATCAACTTGAGTTAAAGAACATATGGTGTTGAAATTAGTGATGTGAACATAAAACTTGTGAAGTTTCTAACTCCTAAAGTATCTTCTAAAATAATAATATAAACCTATGTAACCATAAATTAATAAAATCTGGAGTGGCTTAGACTCAACTTTACTCTAAGTAAACAAATATCATACTTCTTGAATATATAATATATAATGTCCCATTTAGGCATGATATATAATTAAGAAACTATTAATTGACATTTAAATGTTAAATAGTTAATAAAATTAAACAAACAACTATAACATATATAAGAAACCTAAGGAATTACTGCATAAAAAAGTTCTGCAAAATAAAGTTTTAAAACTTAAAACTTTTTGAATAATGTTTACAATTAATTACTTTTTTTTATCAATAACTAAATTAAAAGAAGAAGTAATGAGTTTAATAATTATTTTATAAATATTTGCAAGATATAAGCAATTCAATTTAAGCTGAATTTAAGGAAAATAGGTTTAAGCTAGATTATTAAAATTAGTTTTTACAACGAAAAACGGTTGTAAAATAATAGTTTCTTATTGTTGACATTGAAATATTGATTAAAAAAATAGTTAAATTCATATTCTGTTACTGATTTCGTTTTAAATTGTTTTACACTTTTCATATTAAGTTCTAAACAATATAAAGGTTAAAATTTCATTAAAAACTGAATATTACAACGTATTTAACAATTATTTGTGATATTTCTTTCTATAAATATAATTATTAATACTACCATTTAATATTAGATTAAAAAATCTAATATTTTTTCTAATATTAAAGTATTGTATTTGAATTGCATCTATTGTAATTAATCTATAGAAAAGTAATTCATTATATAATGTTCATTAATAATTAATTGGAGGTATATTACATTATTTTTTTTGTGGGAATAACTTTCTTTAAATTACATTGTAATTGTATATTAATTTAAATGAGTTAGTTTGAAATTTTAGTGGGGTTATTTAATTAATAATAATTTTTATGCTAATTAGTAAAGATGACTTTAATGTTTTTGCATTACTATAATGAAGTATATCATTTCTCAATCTACATTTCTTTTCCATCATTTAATAATTATTATTTAACAGGATGTAGTATAAAAATAGAAGATTATTGTAAATTGTGTACTAACTTTCTTTTTGATATACAGTTTTTTCCTCCTTTCTTCTCAAACACTTACAGAATCAGGAATATAATTGCACACTCATGCATCACTTAGTAATCTAATTAATAAAATAAACAACTGTATGTATAATTTTTTTCTAAACTTCAATTAAAACAAACCAACGCTTATAGCAATCGAATGACGCCATGATGAAAAAATATAAAAGAGATATGGCGCTTAATCAAAACAGTGTTTACAATGGACAAAAAATAATCATGAACTAAATATAATAAATATGAAATAATTCGACCTATAAATATGGTGAGTTGTATTCAACAAAAAATAATTTGATATTAATCAATATTCATATTAAATAAACTTTTTTAAATAACTAATTTTATAATAAATGGGAACAAATGGAAATAACACATACTTTAGTGGGATTTAGTAATTAACTTTCAGATCTCTTACATAGATTGTTTAACCTCCTTATACATTTCAGATTTAAGACAAAGTTTACCGTTTAAAACTTGAAAATATTCCTATTTTGTCTGAAAAAAGTCAGAAACATGTAAGAAAAAATATACTTTTAAGAACATTTTTAGTTTAAGATGTAGGATAATATCATTCATAATTTTTCACAGAATGTTATCAATTTTGAATGATGTTTTACTTTTTTGGTCTTTAATACAATTATTATTCTGGGAATTTTGTGGCATGCTATTGTTTTTAGAAAAAAAATGTTCTTTCCCTTTGTTAAAAATCTAATTTACTCTGAGTGAGTATTATCATTTTCCTGCCTGCTGTTTTCTGGTATAAGATACTGTAAATGTATTTTGAGAAAAAATATATTAGTAATTAGCCAGTTTTGCACACTAAAATAAAATTCAAAACCGGCTTTTCTGTAGAATCTAAAAACTTTATACCTAGTTGCTTGAAATTTTTGAAATTAATACATATGAACTATTAGACTTTATTTTATGAGACAAATCTATGCTAGCTTGGAAAGCATAAGAAATTATATGTTTGATTGGCACTGATTTTATACATGTAAGAATTTTATCCTTTTACATCTTATATTATAAGTTTTTAAATTGTTTAAATATTTTTCATAAGACCTCTGACATCAATTTCATGTTGGTGGATTTGCTCAAAATATTTCTAGGTAAATGTAAACAATGTAAATAAGTGTAAACGAATTCGACAAGTGTAGCAAGTAAACCATTAACCCAGGATCAATATCCAGTTTTTATAGCTTTATTGCTCCTTGATGTAATTGAAATTTCATGAATTTTATTTTTATAAATTGTTAATTTTCTTTTCAATTTTTTTAGCATAATTTCATGTTTTATTTTAAACAGCCGTTTAGCGTAAACAAAATATTTTCTGAAAAAAGAAAATGTACTCTGACGGCTTTTTGGAAACGTAACTTTAAAAAAAAAATATCTGAACTCATATTTTACAGAATGTATTTTTAGGTATAGTTTCATTTTGATCCACTAAATAGTATGACTTGTGTCGGTATCACAAGCTTTCAAACTGGATTATAAGTAAAAATATTTACATTTTATAAAAAGAAATAAATATTGAAAATTAATCATCGATTTTTGTTTTAAATTGAAAAGAAATTGCCATAAAGGAAGTAAAAAATTTAAAATCAATGAATAAATCATTTAGGAAAAATCTAAAAAAGAAATAAGCTTCTTTTGACAAAGGCTCATTAGAATTTTATGAAGAAGGAATAATAAATAACTGGCTTTATGAAAGCCTGACGACGGTGATTCACTGCAAGAGAAGGCTTCATTTCTTTTAGTTTTCAAATAAAACTTCTGCTCAGGGGACATGAAATACATCAACATAGTTCCATTGTATTGTACACAATTATGTATATTAACCATATTATTGAATCTATTCCATCAAAATTATTAAGAACATTAAACTATCTCATAGAATACACAGCTGCTTTACTACTCGTATTTGTTGTATTGATTATAACTTTTTTATTTAAATATGTCGTAGAAAATGTTTAAGCAATGTTATACAACGATAAAGATTTTTAACACTTTCCCATAATTAAAATATAATATTTTTTTATAACTCTCAACAAATTAAGTAGAACTTATTTTTTTTTAAAAAAATAACAAGTTTAATACTATATGAGATGACTATTTCTTTAAATTAAGTGAAAATAATTGCTTGTTGTATGGTAAAAACTGTATAAGGTCTTACTTGGTCTTACGTCTCTATACAAGTGTGCTTGGTTTCCCACTCTTATCTCTCCTGAAGACGGTTGAAACCAAAAATTAGAGACTGTAAGGGCGTCTTTTTAATTTCTCTATGGTCTTTGTCTACATTGAGCTTTATATATATATGTAGTCGTCGTCGTCTACGACGTGCTTGGTCTCCCTTTCTCTTTCACCTGAAGACGGATTGCCCGACAATTTGAGTTTGTAATTGTGTTTCTTTACTTTGTGTGCTACCTATATTTAATTTTGAACTGTTATATATCCGGTGTAAACAGACTGGAATCGACAAAGTTATAGCTAAGAAAAAGAGAAATTCTATCTCACAGGCATCAAGTATGACAGTTATTATAAAGTCATATAATAATAAGTGACTTTTTTCCGTAATATATATAAGTGACTGAACTTATGAAGTCTTATAAGTCTAATAATTTTAGACTTATAACACTACTTAAAATACACTATAATATTGATATATTTTTGTCCATATTGACTAGTCTCAGAGAGTAGGATTTATTAGCTAAAAACAGAACAACCAAAAGGTGAATCTAAATCTGAGGACATTACTAATCTTAATAAAGCATAAAATGTTCATTGAAGCGTTTGCTCTCAAGGAAGATGTGTTACTCCCTGAGGATGGTCTATTGCTCTAAGGTAGTGGTTACCAAAGTGGGCTCCGCGGAACCCAGCGGTTCCTTAACAAACTGTCTGGGGATCCGTGAAAAAAATTTAGTAAAAACATTTTTCTAAAAATTTTTTTTTTTGGGTATAGATTTATTCTATATTTCTTGTGAATCATGAAACCGAATGTTTATATCTACATATACCCATAAGTAGAAGTGGACAACATTTTATTCATATTTAGGATGAATCACTAGTCAGTTTTTGGAACTATCTGATTCCCAAATGTCCTGCTATTGCAAAAGTAGCACTTCACACGTTGCAGCTATTTTCCACTACCTACTTATGTGGAACTGGATTTTCTCTTTAAATTGCCATACCGAATTAGACTTATTTCTGGGGCTAACTTGAGAATCAAACTCTCAACTATAAAGCTAAAAATGATTACAAAACAAACTTTGTGTTAAAATTGCTAGTAATTCTGTTTTGTTTTCATGCATTTGTGAAAAATATGAAAATTAAAATCTTTTAGTTTTGAATTTTTATTAGAAAAATACACATTGCAGTAATATTCCTTTTTTGATTGTTTTTAAACATATATACTATTTAAAAAGGCATATGAAAATATTTTTATTATGATTATATGAAATCATTAAAATCTGTGGTTACCGTGAAAGTGACTGGAACCAAAAAAGGGTTTCGCGTCGAAAAAAGTTTGAAGAACTCCGCTCTAAGGTAGTGCAATCAGTTATTATGTGGTATATACTCATTGTAGGGTAAAAAAATTAATGAAATAGTCTCCAGATATAGAAATATAATAATATAAACAACGCGTGTTGTTGTTTTTGTTTTTTATATTATTAAACTGTTATATCTGGAGACTATTTCATTAAATTTGTTACCCTACATATGGAGCTATAATGTCTTTTACATAGTGCTGAAAGTATAAAAATAAACATGGATGAACTATATAAGCAACTCGTTTGTCAAATTATTACATCTTATCCTTGAAAGATGGTGAACCCATTCACGTAAATTAGGAAAGGTATTGCATGTTAAAAGAGAAATCGTTCATTGAAGTATGTACAAAGGGAAGGTCTATTCCCTAAAAATATATCCAGAAATATTATAAATGCATAAAGTAGGTAATATTATTTATAACATCCTAATAATTATATACTCTTAATATATATATATATATATATAATCAGTTAAATAAATAGTTTTCTCCCTCAACACACAGTCTCTTTGTACTGCAAAATACAGGTTTCTTTTATAATTGGTGCCTGTTTTCCTTTCTATTTTGCAAATTGATGCCTAAAGGATAACTAAATAAATACTCTTGTTGTTGGTCTTTCTCAAAAATAATTCATATTCGGCATAAGTAAACAAGTTGAAAAAAAAACAAATTATTTTTATCAAGTTAACTAAGAGCTGTTTGTTTCATTTGTTTACTTAGAGTTCTTTAATGCTAGTAAAACTGTGAGCAATTAGACTAGTTTTTGTGCTCATAATGAAGAAGAAGATTACATTAAAGAAATTGCTGCTCTTTAAAGTGGTGGAAGACAAGTTATGGAAACTAGGTCAGAGGGGAGGCAATGCACAAATAAAAGTTAAGAACAACAGGCATGACATATGGCTAGCATCTGGACCAGCTTCATTAGCATAAAGTTATAACCCGTTGTGGGGAATAATTTAACTGTTCCATTTGTGTGACAGTGAGTCATAGTAGGATTTCACTTTTCGATTTTAAAAAAAATTCCGAGGTGGTGACTGAAGAAATTCATACTTCAGTATGAAAGTACGACGATGGAGGTAATAATTGTGATACATTTAACTACTATCCAAGTTGGGGGAGGAGGTAGTCTAGTTGTTAAGTGTTCAACTCTGGACTGGGAGATCCGGCGTTCAATTCTCACTCTGGCTCTTGATTTATTCTTGTGGGAGATGAAAAAAATCTGAGCACGTCGTCCCTCGGAGAGGACGTAAACCATCGGTCCCAAGCCAAGATAACAAACCGTTCATGCTATAAAGAAGTTTACATATTTCAAAGCACAAAGTATTACATTAATTTTTCAGACGACCTATAAATACAAACATCTAATGGTGAAGGGCTCAGAGAATTCTACTAGGGTAGATGGACCAGGGTAGTACAGTGGTAACATGCTTACCTCAGGTAGATACAGGTACAGTAACCACTCTGACCCTAGATTTATTCACGTTGTAGGTAAACAGGAGTCAAGCCGTCGGTCCCGAGTCTGTACGGTATCAGGTACCGTTAAGAACACCTACTCTAAATACACAACAGTTAGGCAAAATTTATGACTGACGGTGTACAATTTTCATTTCGTACCATCAAAAGGACAAATCTTCGACTTAACTGTATTCTTTGTGGGATTGCAACCAAATCTAACATAACCTAACATACAATTTAATAAAATTGTTTTCATTATGACATAGTATACAAATTAAAAAAGAAGCAAAAATAAACAATCACCATAATTATCATAATAATCATTTATAACCAATATTAATTGGTTAATCAATTTTAATAAATAATAATCAATACATCATTAGTATTAATCATAATTGTAATAAGCTAGTGCATCACACATCCGTTGCAAAGGTAATGCACCAGTATAACACCATGTTGTTAATATGAGAATCACATGTTTGCCCCCTTAAAGTGTCTGCAATTAATATAATCATGTTAATTAACTAATTTGCATAATTAGTGAACGTTAAGAAGTAGATTCTTCTTATTATGTTGGTTTTAACATCGACAAGCTGTTTCGGAGATCGCTCAGAACATGCTGACAGATAAGTTTTTTCGATGCTGGACAACGTAACAAAGCAGTCAAACGATCAGATAGTTAACGTAATCGCCTCTGAACTGGTTCGATTCCGGGGTTCGATTCCAACTGGGCCCTGATTTATTTACGCGGGAAGTGAATAAATCTCAGCACGTCAACCCTCGGAGAAGGACGTTAAATCATCGATCCCAAGCCTGTTCGATGTCAGGTACTCGTTATAGATCCCTACTCTAAACACACTTGAGTTAGGCAAAATTTTAGGATTCCCACTGTAGAATCAATCTTCATTGTGTGGTATCACAAAGGGCCAATGCTCGGTCTACGTGTGTTCCCTTCTGGGACTACCACTGCAACCTAACCTCCTAACCTACCTTCAATAAATTCAAAGATACAAGAGTATTCGTATAGTGACAATCTGCATCACTGGAATAAACCAGAAGAAGTAAATAGATATTGGTGACTACAGTTATTAACGTCATTTAAGGTCAGAAATACGCCAATGAGATAATTTTTAAAGGTAATACTTTAATCTTACTTGGTTGTGCCTTATTAAAAATGTATGGCTAGTAAATTTAAAGAGAAGGATATTACAATAATTGTTCAAAACCAATCTGGTTGTTCAATTCAATATTCATTGCAACTAGTTTGTTTCGACTGGCATTTGGTAATCGTCTTTTTTTCATTAGGAATTTATTGATAATCTAAGGAGGCTCAGAGTGAACAAACAAACAATGGTGTTTTATTATTATATACAGTTCTTTTTCAAAAAGGTTTAATTAAAAAAGTTAAAAATATGGTTCGTGTTCTGTAGTTTAATGTTCACCTCACACCCTTCCTGTGTATATATACAGTTTTGTAAATTGGTTTCTTGGGATTCAGAATTACAGAGAAATTCTTTCTTCTAAGAAAAAAACATTTTACTTTACTATTTGTACAGTTTTTGTATATAGTACACTAAATGTAATGCCGTTTTGATTTGTGCAATGTACTTCAGCCTTATATTGTCTGTTGTATGCATAGTATACATAGTATAAAAAACAAAAAGCCGGTGAACAGCTGACGTCATCACCAGCTAGGGAATCGTTTTGAACAATAAAAAATAACAAAAATAAAAATAAACAATGTTAATAAAGTCATGCTTGTAAGTTGAACTATATCTCTTTGTTTCTTGTTTTCATTCATGTCATCAAGGATAAGATGTTATGCAGAGGTTTACCTATAAAAATTTTATAGACCAATGTTATTATTTACAATTGCGGAGGAGAGTGGGTGGTGGTGGTAGGAGGGGGTGCGGTGAATTTTTTTTTCTTGTTAGAAAGGGTGTAAACAGAAAAAAAATTACCTCAAGTTCAGAAAACCAATAAATTAGAGACAACATCCTATTCTACTATGCCGTGCATCACTATTCAGGCTGCAAAAAGACAGCTTAAATCACTTTAATTTCTGTTTTAAAGTACAGAATTATTAAACATTAGGACTCCTACTGATTATAAAGGACTGTTATCAGAAAACAAAAATTAATCTTATTTTGAAAAAAAAAACACTCTACCGATTTCTATCCATACATATAAAAAAAAAGCATGTGTATATGGTAATATGGATAAGTCTAAAGGATTTAAATATTCGAACAAAGTATGACCAAAAATGTAATCTCTAGAGGGTTAGCCAGGGTGACAGTGATTAATGCCCAAGCCCAGTGCAGTCTATTGCAATGATTTACGAGTCGAAACAAATTAATGAAATGGTCATATCGTGTCAAGCATCTTTGTATCATTTCATTAAAAACACATCCCTCTGAATTCACCCAGCTCATTAATCAACGCCTTTAAAGCTCATATTCAAAATAGCTTACTTTGTGCAGGGGGAGGGATTTCACTTGGCCTTATATGTTTTATTGAAAATACAGTTGGCTTGTTTTGTAAGACTGATTAATATTATATTAGTACCTCTTAGTAACCACCATAACTTTTACAAGCATTAGTTTTTTTATCCAAGGCACAATTCAAACATAGAATTGAGGTAATCGACTGATTTGTTTAACCCAATCTCCCAGTCAATATGCATAACAAGTATGTAGTTAAAACATAATAGTGCGGTAGGCTGCAATAAACATAATTCATTACTTTAATTTGTATATAATAGTATATACTATTAGTTATATGCTTTTACTTTTTTGTCAGGTCCAATCAGATAATAATAAAAAAAAACCTTATACAGGGTGTCCATAAATCCGTGTGTGTTTTAAAAAAAATATACCCTTATTTGTAGCTGGGATAGAAATGATCTGTAAAAAGGATTAGAAAGAAGTAAATCTATATTTTTTAAAGTTTTATTGAAATTTTATTCACTTAACCTCCATCATGTGGTACCTCTTCTAAATCACGAATTTCCTAACAGATGAATGGGAAGAGGAGAACTATTTCATTCATCTCCACGTTCGCCTGACTTGACTCCATTAGATTTTTCTTATGGGGGTATGTGAAAACAACCTTGTATGCACCCAAATCTTGTTCAATTAAAGATTTGAAAGATAAAATTACTAATAAGATTTTACGGATTACTGTAAATCAGTTGGCCCATGTTTTCCGTAAACTGCAAAGCTGTATTACTCGTTATACTCCTAATAATGGGGGACTGTGGAAAATAAAAATTAATTTTACAATAAAACCTTAAAAATGTAGGTTTACTTCTTTCTAATCTTTTTTACAGATTATTTTTATCATAATGCAAGTAAAGTTATCTTTTTTTAAACTGCACATGGACTTTATGGACACCCTGTATGATAAATATTTCATAATATGTTAAACGAACAGTCATTTGTACTGTTACTATTCTGTCAGAATACATAATCATTATTAGGACATTATATTTAAAGCCTTAGTAGTCACGTTTAAATTAGGTTTATATTTAATAAAGTAATAAAATATAAGTTTAATGAACTATTATCCTATAAGTTACGACAATAGTGTCCAGATATGTACAACAAATAAAAAATAAATATTAGTAATTATCATTAAGTAGATGATTACTAAGATAAGCAGATGATTATCCAACTTCATAATCACTTCTTTAGTTGATGTGTTGATGATAAAGTCAAAACTCAGTTTATGTGTTCACCAAAAATGTAATCAGCAAGTATTTTCTCGAATAATGTGTTCTAACTGGTCTTTATTATTGAGGGCTGGAGGTTTGAATTTCGGAAACGATTGTACATTTCTTACAAGTGTGAGGTGGAAAATTTTGTGCAGGCAGGCCTTTTGGGGTGGTGAGAAGATCTCCCCCAAGGACAGTAGGGTGTCACTGAAAAAAAAATTAAGTGAAGTACAATTTAAACTTTTGAACTTTGAACGAGTATTTCAGCTTTTCTCATGATCAAAATGGGTGCCAAGCAACAAATGAGCCAAACTAAACGTGTTAAGAAAAAACCTACGCGTGTTCATTTTAGCTGTCAATAATAGTAAAGCCATTAAAGGGTAGATGCATAGGGGTCCGTCCACCTCAAGGGAGTGTATTGTAACTCTTAACATTCTAGCTTTGGTCCCTCCTAACGTAATTCCCTCAGTAATACCCACTCTGGCCCTCGATTTATTCACATGGGAGGTGAATAAATCTGAGAATGCATCCATCGGAGAGGACATTAAATCGTCGATCATGAGACTGTACGATGTCAGGTACTCGTTAAACATCCCTACTCTAAATACTCTTGAGTTAGGAAAAATTTACGATTCCCAATGTAGAATCAATCTTTGTGTGGTATCACAAAGGGCCAATGTTCTATCTTGTGGGACATCTACTACAACCTAACCCACGATAAATTAATTGATTTATTGAAATCAATAAAAGTTGTTTTTTTTACTCAACACTTTTTAAATTAAAGAGATGGATTAAAATCATTTATTTTGTTGTCATTTTTCCCCTTTAATGAGTAAAGTGATAAAAGTTCTTTAATGTGGCAGTTAAAAAAAAAATGTTTGTAATATGCAAAGTAATAAAACAGCTTCGTATAGAAGATATTTGCTGCTATTCTAAGATAGTAAAATTAAAAGTTATTTCTAGTTTGGAAAAGAAATATGTATAGGATGCTCTAGTTTTGAAGTATGTAAACTTTTAACGATGCAAAAATATTCCTTAATTCCATCTATATTTTTTGCTTGTTAAGAAATATGCATTAAAAAAAATGGAGAAATATAACGAAAAAATTACCTCTTTTTACCTTTTAAAAAACTTCTAAAAATTGTTGAATTGTTGATTTTAGGAAAATATTTATTTTGAATAATAATACAATTTGCTTATCTGTATTAACCAAAACATAAAATTGTTTGATATACGAGTGTTTAACTAGGAACAAAATTAGTACCATGCTTACTTTTAATATACGGTAATGACTGAAAAAGAGTTAACGAACAATAGATTTAAATGTAGAATCTAAATAAATAACTATCCAGAATTACAGGAAACAACTTGAATTGGGATCCATTACCCTATCCAGCATGAAGGCTTTCCACATATACATAATTGAATCAGTTTAATTATTTGTGAAAATAATTGAATTCAAATCACAGTTTACTTGAATTCTACCAGTGCGTGAAAGCTAGTTAATAGTTTTTAAACACAAAAAAAGGTTTGCAACTAGCACCTAGGAAAGTTATTATACGGTTCTAACTGATTCTTGATATCATTTACGGCATATAAATATTATCATGGTCAAATAAGCAGTCTGAATGTTATACATTAGAATCTGATAAATATATGCAGGAATGTGAAATGTCAACCTTACATCATGTATAAATAGTACAAAACTGCAATATTCCTTAGGCACAAAGAAAGTTAATGTATCATTTTCAATATTCAATATTTTTCAAAAAGTGTATTGTAGATTTATTGTCTGAACAACTGCCATAGCTACATTAAATGTACAGGTTTTTGCCAAATTATCGTGGATAAGAAACATTGGGCATCTTTTAGTTGCTGGATGGGTGACAGCATGGACTGTCGACACTTTCGGCAATGTTACTTCCTCATGGCTTAATGGGTGCTGAATCATTAACTGAGTCACAATTTTGCCTATTTTAAAATTAACGATAGAAGGGTGTTAGATGGATAACTATCACAATTGTTAATATATGGAATCACCTTTTCGCCAACGTTTCTTTTTTATTTTCAGACATCCTCACGACTATAAACTAGCAAAAACCAATGGATATTTGTCATATCTACTTTACATTCACTTTTAAAATTCAAAAAACTTACTTACTCAAGACTAGCTTATAATACAGAATCAACAAAGCCGTTATCTGTCATTGCATGTGCTGCCACCCAGCGACACCCATCGAAAACACGTTTTTTTTTTAAATTACAATTAATCTATGGCAATATAATTCTAATATAAAAAAAAGTGTTTTCAATGGATGTCGTTGGGTGGCAGCACATACAATGACAGATAACAGCTTTGTTGGTTCGGTATTAGAAGCTAGCCTTGAGTAAGTTTTTTGAATTTTTTATGGTGACTGTAAAGTAGATATGACAAATGTCCATTGTTTTTTGTTAGTGTATAGCCCTGAGGATATGTGAAAATAAAGACGACACGTTGGCGAAAAGGTGATTCCGTATATTAACACTGACGAATTTCCAAGAAGACGAAAAAGTGTACATATATATACTTTAAAAAGATTTCACATAAACACGTGAAATAACAATCACCACAATCTTATTGTGGTTTGATCATATATACGAGTAAAACCGTTCATTGACAAAAACGGAAAAGTTTTTAGTTTTTATTAAGTTTTAAAGAAAAACACCCATAAAAAAGTTAAATAAGCTGATAACCAAAAAATGCATAGAAATTATAAATTAAATTTGAAATATTCACAACAAGAGTCTTAAACTAAAGGTATTTCAATATTATTTTGGACTAAATAGAAGTTTTCACAATGTTTTCAAGTTTAATCTGGTTAAATGTTCCAAACAAAAGAGAAATTTTCACAAAAAGTTGCTAGAGTGTTATTCATTTGAATATGGCGGACTTTATCTAAAGAGGAGGGACAATAAATGAGTTACTTTTGTTTAGCATTGTTATACTTGAAAAAAAATTGATTCTATGGATTTGATTTAGCAGTGTCTTTAAAATATTTTGCAAATTTAAAATCTCTAAATTATGTAACTTTTACGAAGAATAACTATCATCACTATTGAATAAGAATGCTTTGAAACCAAAAACTTTTGATTTTCATTTCACAGTTATTGATTAATTCAACTGTAATAAAGTAAAAAGTATTACCAACTTTCTTGTGACCTGATAACAGATCCAATATTTTAGATAAATATTATATGAGTCCATGTATTACTTAACCTAAAAAAAAAAAAACTATATTATGGAAAACCATTGTTCTCCTGCCGTTGCAATTCATTTGCGATGTTACAGGATACAGTTACTAAATAAAATAGCACAGGAAGCATTTTTAAAATACATAAAATATTAAAAAGTATTCATACTATTGTTTATAAGAGAGAAATTATTAGATATATTTGTAATAGTTGGTAACTGGTGGTTGGTAAATCCAGAGTTCAATACTCACTCTGGCGATCAACTTTTCATGCGAAAGGTAAAAAAATCCGAGCAGGTCGTCCCTCGGAGAGGACATTAAACCATCGGTCTGGGCCTTTACGATGTCACATACCCGTTAAAAATCACGATTCTTGAGGTAGCCAAAAATTAGGACTCCCAATACGGATCTCAACGGGTAATGTGGCTCACCCATTACTAAAATGGTTACCAAATAATAAATGAGCCACAATTTTCACTCCTAGAAAAGTGTCAGTCTTATAAGTGGAAGGGTTGGGAAATAAGCAAACTCATTAGCAATCCAATATGTTAATATGAGTTTTAGGGCCACTGATACCTGCAGCTGAACAGGTTCAGTAGGACTTCGGTCCGGAGTTTGATCAGAAACTTTTAAAATAAGTCTATAAATAACTATTATATTTTAATAAATCTGTAACGAAATAGAAATGTTTTACTTTTCAGAAGTTGAAAATTCAATTTTTCTTCAAGGCAACAAGTTTTTTCTCTAATTGTACTTGCTGTAAAATATGTGCAGGCTGTGTGTTATGGTAGTTAAAAAGAAGAGAACTGAAATAAGGTTGTTGGCGAAGGCATGATTAACGGATCTCTTAAGTAATCAAGCTTCATACAAAAGCAGATTAAGTTTCAAAGTACAAACTTTACTTTAGATTGATCCCCCTCACACACCACTGCATGCATTTATGTTTCTCAGAAGTGCACATTATTATTTTTCTTATTTTACAATCATTTATTTATGTTTCAAATTCTAAGATAGATATTATATTAGAAATAATATATCACATGACTTAAGTGCATTTCAGAAAAAATTACTTATTATAAGAAAAGAAAATATAGAATGAGCTATTTTATTTTTAAACGACAAAATGTTTCCCTCACATGTTTTCCATCATTATTAGGAGTATTACAATGAATAACTCCAAAAGCCGTAAATAGTAATGTAATGAGACGAAAGCAAATGTCTTCATAAGAAAAATAGGAAACATTTGTACTCACAGAGCTTAAAACATATTTATTTCATCATTTAATGTAATAGTATATGGTGTGTAAATATACTTGAAATCTATATAAAAAATATATGATTACGTAGATATAGTCTATAGATGATAAAATCAACTTTCTATCCGTCGGTGATGATAAATGGGATCCGCATTTTCTTAAAAATTTTTCCAATCAAGTTGTTGTCAAAAAAGTTGATCAAATTATATCATATATACTCGTAGTTAATGAATAGCATTACTGTATAACGGTAGTTTTTTTGGATAACTTCAGCTGGTCTATACCTTTTTCTAAGCTACTAAGAAACTAAACTGTTAATATTCATTTCATATAAACACACTGATCGTGTCGACATGTAAATTTCTAAAAGTTATAAGAAAAAGACGAGAAAATAGAGGTTAAAATATTTAAAAAAATAAATAAATCTAAATATTTCAAAATACATCAATTAAAATTTGTTTCTTAACAATTATTATTATAACAATTTTTCTCTCCAAAGTCGCATAAATTCTTTAAAAAAAAAAAAAAAGGAGAAATATAAAATTGGGGTTTGTTATTTGCCAACGTTTACATATACATTTTGATTGGCTTGTCAAGAATAAGGTTTCTTTTTATTTTTAGTTTATAATTGCTATTGTTTAATTTGTTTGTAATTTATTTCGTACGGGAAGTTATTTACTTGGTATGCTATTTACTTGGCAATTAGTTTCAACGCCCACACTTATAGGATGTCTGTCCTGGTGTTTAGTCGGATATGTATTATGCTGTTCTGGAGTTGGAAATTGTTTCTGATTTGTTATTTGGAATTACATATTTTAACTATACATGAGTCACATGATTGGGTTAATAGTAATAGTTAAAAAATATTATTTTACTAATTCATGCACATAATTATATAGTAATGAAAAAACCTTTATATACTTATATAAATTATATGAACTTTTATTTAATAAGTTAATTTAAACAAATTTTGATTAATTTGCAATTTAGGTTAGATACTCTATGACACTTTAAGTTACAATCTCACACAAAATTAAGATATTTGAATTTCACATTTAGTTTCTATTTAATATTTTGTGATTATTATGTATTTAGATATTAGTTATGTTTTTTAAATGTAATTTTAATAAGCCCTTGAAAATGGCCAACGAGGATTGAAACATGTTGACATATGAAAAAAAAAAATTTTTTTTTGAAAGATTTTCTTATGGAGAACATTTCAAAAAAAGATTGGTAAACTTAGTAGAAAATGTATGAAATTAAAAACAGGCATGTATTTTAACAAGATTTGCATACGACATCTAAGCGCTGAAGACATGAAAAAATTATTTAGAGGCATAGAAAAACTAATGAAGAAAATGACCTATGCAGAAGAATCACAATAAAATTGTGATGCAATCAATGAAGTGTAATACCAAAAGAAAAAAAGGAAAACAATAGAAATAAATCCTCTCAGGACTTTCACTTTGTCACCAGAGAGCAAACAAAGTAAAAGCAAAGAAGGTAACATAAAAGCTATACACAAAGAAGGTAACGAAACAGTTAGAAAATACAAGTTATAATATAGCTTGAAAACAAAACTCTACCTAATAATATTAAGAAATTTAAAGTAAACAATATGAAAATATATATAATATATAAAAATTAATAGACGCCATGAAATGGAAAAATTTCAAAGAGTTGATCTTTCTCTCTTTTGATGTCAAATAAAACTTAGCATAACGTCCCCTAATAAAGTATCTTTTTGAAAAACTCAAATCAAGGGATATTTACGTTAGAATTTTTTTTAATTCCAGGCATAGTTAAGAAAATTGGAGCAGTTATCGATTTTTGTATATGTCTTTGGACATGACCATTGACCTGATTATTGATTGCTTAATCCTCTGTTTATAGCTCTAATGATTTTTCCTTTTATCCTTGTTTTATTTATTTATATCTTATTCTTTATTCTATTAAAATTTTTTTATAAATAATTATCGTAATTATTTGGAAATTACATATTTATTTTTTAGGTTCCTTTATATATTTATTTATTTACTGTTTACCATCCATTGTTTAGTTTTATTAGGGTTTTTTTTGTTATCATGTTTTTGTAGCTTGAATTTTTCAGCTGTTTTGTTATCTTCCTTTATACTTTTTATGTTACCTTCTTTGTATTTACTTTGCTTGCTCTCTGATGACATCAGGTGAAAAGACCTCAGAGAATTTATTTCTACTGTTTTCCCTTCTTTTTTGTGGTTTTATACTTCATATAAAATGAGTGTGAGAAAAAGAAAGAAAGAGAAGAGAGAGAGAGAGAGAGAGAGAGAGAGAGAGAGAGAGAGAGAGAGAATGAGAGAGAGAGTGTGTGTGTGGGTGTTAAAGAAGAATGTCAAAATTAGATGTAACAACCTCAGGCTGAAAAGAAGAAAGCTACAATCAGGTTACATAAACAATGGTATGTTAATGACTAACACAGCGTTCTGTTTCCACTTCGGACTGCCCAACAAAATAGTTAATAAACATTTATCTCTTTTCTTGATTAGTCATAAGGTCGAAAAGAAGATCAATTAACCTAGAAGGAAATGGCACTAATATCTTACTGTATTTATTATAAAAAAACATTTTATTATAAACGAACTGGATTCATAAAAGCTGGCAGCAAACGAGAGTAATCTTTTAAAGTTGATGATATAATAAAAGCTCTTGACTTTCACGCACGCAGAGTATATATAAAAGCCTTACGGTTGTTTTAAAACTTTTTCTAACTTAAGTCTAAAGTAGTTGTGAATTATGTATTTGTGCTGCTTCAAAAAAGGTATAAAACTTTTTATTATCATAGAATATCATAATACCATGAATAACACATAATAATTGTAATATTTCCATAAAAAAGGCCAATTATAAAAAAAAGACGTGTGTTTGAAAAATGATCCAAATTTACGAAAAAGTTTCATATATATATAATGATCAAACCACAATAAGAAATGGTAAAACAAGACTAAGATATTTCAACCGTAACAAGCGTTCTTTGTCAGAGTCAAAAACCCAACTGGGTTTTCCTCTGTTAATAAAAACCCTCTTACAGTTGGGTTTTTGACTCTGACGAAGACCGCTTGTTACATTTGAAAGATCTTAGTCTTCTTTTGCCATTTCATTTTGAGGTTTGATCATATATATATATATAAATTTTGACAAATAGGAAAGAACACAGAAAGTCACTATAGTCATCTGTCGTCATCACATATATATACCTTTCGTTAAGAATACGATTTGAAACTGAGAAAAATATAGAAAATGAAACATAGATCAATTAAAAGCACACACTTAAAGTCCAATTTTTGGTTTGAACTGTTTTCAGGAGAAATAAGAGAGGGAAACCAAGTGCCCTGATATATATATATATTAATATATGCTCTTTGGGGGCTCCTGCTGCAAGATGCATGGATAACTATGCATCTTGCAGCAGGAGCCCCCCAAAGAGTACACATGGAATAGTCACCACGTGAAGTTAACAAGACAAATGCTCAATAGTAATATGGAAATAATATATATATTGCTATAGATATTTTGTCGTGTTTGATTCTATAAAATGATATTAGATTTATTATAGATTTTGAAAATAATATTATTAGATATATATATATACCTTTTTAGTTCTGAACTATTGTCAAATGGTGTATTTCTTGAATAATATTGTCTGTTTACTTATGATATTATAATACTAAATTGATATCCATGTTTTAATGTCTAAAATGTATTGCAATATAGTAGTTATTAAGATGTTAAATGTAACTGCTGATTTGTAAATGACTATTTAGGATTTAATGTGAGATTGGCTTATTCGCAATATTAGTAGACAATGGTCTACTAATTCACTTAAATACTTCCCGATTTATGTTATGGAAACATTAGTATACAAAATATTTTTTTTGTATAATACACATGTACTTAAGTAATATGAGTTAAATTAAGAACTTGTATAATATGCAAGGACTTAAGTAATATGAGTTAAATTAAGAATGGTCAAGTGTGGACTATCTCTTATACTGATGGTGAATTGTGTGCAGTCCAGCATCAAGCCTTAGTGATTAAATCAGTTTGAATTGTATATATATATAGACACGTTGCATAAATTTCATTTCAATTATATTATATCCAATTCTTGTACGATTAAATGCTATCGAAAATGTTATCGACCTTTTATAAATATACTTTCCACTAATCTATGAAAAAACTAACGGGACCACGAGGACAGACCTAACAGTTTTGTATCTATAATCCCAATGTAGTCTTTTACTTGCGGTAGTTATGGCTACTAACGAGGTGTTGGATGAATACAAGGTGATTCAGTGCAGGATTCCCCTAGCGTTGTCTCCTAAGGCAGTCCAGTGTAAGAGAATACTACGTCCAATACCAGGGCTTGAGCTAGAATGCTAGTCATCACAATAGAGTGAGTCCTATTCCAGTGACATCCTTCAGGTTAATAAAGGAAGAGGGTGGAGAACTGACAGCGTCCTAGGGTAGTTTTAAAATGACAAGGCAAGTAGAATTTAAGTCTGCCCAAATGTAAATTTTCGACTCAAAGAGAACAATATTCGCTTTTATCAACATTTTATACAATTAACATTTTTGTAAATAGTTCCACTTTGTTCGTGTCTCTAAGAACCGACACTTAGCTGGTTTAGTAGTTAGAATAATGAATGCTCGTAATAGGGGAGCTACGCTCGTAGCTTTTTCCAGCCAAGGCACTTATATGTTGTTAAGGGCGTCAAAGGTTAAAAGATGGGAATATAAAAGGTGGTTAAAGATTAAATATAGCACACTAGTGGTGGTAGGTTTAGAACCAGCGGTTTATTGAGATTTCACAATAAATACGTGAAATAACAATCAATGATCAAACTGCAATATGCAATTAAAAAAATTGGAAGACTAAGATCTTTCAACCGTAGCCAGTGGTCTTCGTCAGAGTCAAAAACTCAACTCAGTCACCAGGATTTTTGAGTAGGGAATAGGTCACTGGAATAGGGAGGTGTGTACTAGTACATGTTTCATGTGCCAGTATCTACAGAGAACCCTATGTTTTCATTAAGGGCTCTACTAGTTTAAGGTCTGTATATAACTTTTCCAAACTCTGGAAAGAGAGTTTCTTTCTCGACACATACATATACTTAAAGAGTTATTTTAATATACATTTGTAAAATAGTCATAGGTTTATCATGGCATTCGATTATACTACTGTTGGAACTATCATTGAATGCTGAACGAGTTTACGTTAGGTTTGTAGTGGGTTTCCTGCAAGAGACCACACATACACCTAATATTGGCAATTTGAACATTCTAAATTGCGTGTCCTAAATTTTACCTAACACAATGCATTTAGAGCAGAAATTTTAAATAATATCTGACATCGTGACAACTAACAACCGTCTTTCCGAGATACTTCTGCATGTAATGAAAGTTTTAAATGAAAGTCTATCGTCGATAAGGATTTTATTTGAACCTGAAAACTGACTGACTTCCGTAAAGATATAAAGATCCTGTATATATATATATATATATATATATTGAAAAAAGTATCGACCGTGGGATAGAAACAAAACTACAGTTTATCGGGACTATAAACTACATTCAGGTTCAGTTCATGAACCTGAAGAACTGTCCGAGTCCCGATAAATAATTGTTTTGTATATATATATACTTTTTCGATTAAAATACAATCCTAAATGGACAAATACAGTTCAATGTACATAAAAAACATAGAGAAATTAAAACCACACACTTACAGTTTCTAATTTTCGGTTGAAGGATCTTCAGGAGAGATAAGAGAGAGAAACCAAGCGCACTGGTACAGAGACGGTTGGAGACGGTCCAACCGTCTCTAACCGAAAATTAGAGACTGTAAGTGTGTGTTTTTAATTTCTCTATGTTTCTTTATGTAGATTTAACTATATATTAACAACATTGAGAGGACTCGGAGGTTACTCGGTCGAGGGGGTTACAGAGTCTTGGAGGTTCCACAATCTCAGGTTTTCCAGTTTGATTCCTATAGTTACTTAAATTAACTAAACCACTATGAGCTTGTCACTGAATCAGGGTTATTGCTTTGATGGTCATAAATCACTTCGAGAATTGATCTATATATTACCTGAAGGGTTGAAAACTAAGTTTAGGAAACTTGAAAAATTAAACAGAAAAAGGACAAAAATGAAAATCGGCATACTCTTTATTAAAACACTATATATATAACAAGATTTCAGAATAAACACGTGGAATAACAATCAATGATCAAACCACAATATGCAATAAAAAAAAATAGACTAAGATCTTTCAAACGTAGCAAGCGGTCTTCGTAAGAGTCAAAAACTTAACTGAGTCACCTGGATTTTTGACTCTGGCAAAGACCGCTTGTTACGGTTAAAAAGTCTTAGTAATTTTTCTCATTTCATACAGTAGTTTGATCATATATATATAAACATTAGTGTATATTGGTAGCAGATTATCTTGTAGACATATTTTATTAAGGTGGACGGCAGCTTCCGCATTTATGACTTTTTTTACTGGTGTTTTCTAGTTTTCTAACTAGTTTTATTTGGTAGAGCAAAAACAATTTTAAAGAAATAATAATAATAATTATTTATTCGATGTCTCTAGGATAATGCCTCTATGAAATCTCGCCCTACAAATGAAAACTGGAAAACACTGGTAAAAAAATCATGAATTCTGAAGCTGCCGTCCACTTTAATTATATATATATATATATATATATATATATATATATTATAAATTTTAAATTGTTGCAGTATCGACTAAAAACATGTTATTAACATGATATTTATATAATAATGAAATGAAGTATGTATCAAAATAAAATACACATGAATTAAGCAAATATTGTTCTTTCAAAATAATTTTCTAAAAATTAAGAATATAATTATAATTAAGAATATAATTATAATTAAGACTATAATTTAACGTATTCCGTTAAATTCTCTTGGTGAGTCCGGGATTATCAAGCAGGAAGAAAAGCAGCCGACTAAACGGTACTGTTTATACCTTCACCCCTGCATAGCAAGCACGAGGCTCTGATGGTAACACCATTGACTCAAGAGTACCTATAAGCATTGATTGGCTGTAATTAGTCTGGGAGGGTTTAGGCTAAAGGCTTGTCTCTTGGCAGGCTTCAAAGTTCAGATGGGATTAGATAATGAATAGCAGAATATGATAAATGTAATAAACAAGTAATACAATTAGTTTCATTTGAGTCAACCCATAAAGCTGGGACAAGGCTAAAACAGATGAATTGTCTGAAGGCCTGTTACATCGTATTCCAAGGGTTTGTTTGTTTGTAGCAAAGTTTATCTGAAAAGGCGAGTCTCTCGCTGCCAGCTTGGCACAGAGCCAGACCCCTGTTGAATACTCTCTCACACCCGCACTCCTATATCCATCCAGAAACCCGCCTCCCTCTAATTCGTATCACGCTGTCCTAACTCCTACACACCCTGATAAATTCAACCCCCTAATAATATTTATTTTCACCATTGATCGAACCCATTACTCCACTAGTTGATTGTCCAATCTAAAACTTTCTTATTTATTTTTAGAACGCTCGTTTATTTAACTTCTTTTCACTAAAAAATTCTCTTACTAAAACTTAGGCTTCACTTTTAAAATATAACAATTATTATTCGTGATTTATATTTTGTTTTTCTTTCATAATCACATTTTTTAATGCCTTCAACAAATGAAATTCTAATTTATATCGACTTTTAAATATTATTTGCTATTTAAGATGTGTAAGACTATCAGTTTTTCCAATTTTTAAAATTTATTTTTCATTTTAATTAATTTTTATTAGAACGACTGTAGTCAAACTTTGGAACATACCCGTGGCCGTATCCATGCAAGATTCTAGCCCTCTTTGGATTACCAGAGTTAAGCAACATTGGACATAGTACATAGACGAATGACATGGTGTGTTGTTGGATTCTCGGGAAGCATAGCTTGATAATGGTTTAAAATGAGTGGCAAATCAAAAATGAGTACACTTTTACCCCCTTGCACACTCGAATGGAGTTAAGCCTATATAAAGAGTGGGTTTTAGGAAATAAACTATCCGAATAATTTTCTCAAGAAAGATGCCAAAATGATTGAACGTTTCTCTTCTTGCTTAACAACAATCACTGAGATGCACTGTTGTACAGCTTCCATATACTCTTCAGAGATGATTCAATTACGTGCTCAGTACGCTGAGGCCTTTATCAATGGTTAATGCAATCAATTCATACCCATGAAGATGGAATTAATAATGAAATAGCCAATGTCATAAGGAGAAGGGTGCAGTTCAAAGAAATCGATCTTCCACCAAACTTCCAAATAACACACAACTTTATGTTCAATTTCATACATTTGGTTTCGACTAAACTTATCCAATATATGATTAATCATGAATTGTATGCATATTAGTTGTGGTTGCATTCACGATTACAAATCACTAAAACTCTATAAGCACTAAAATACTTTTTTATTTTCTTCTAAAGTAGTATCCTTACTTGGAGGGATTTTATTGTAATATTTTCACATGCTCCATATGTATCGTTAAACTATGTTATATGAAATCTATGTTGTTTGTGAATTTTAAAAACTATGAAATAATTTTGTTATCAGTTCAATATTGCTTGGTAGCCAGTTTAACCCTTGTAACATTGCAGTTTTCTGAAGATGGTGTCTGTTGTTATTAAGGAGAGCACAATGGAAGGGAAGGTGATCCGAGCTTTGGACTCTGAGATTATCGCAACTGTATAAAGCTGAGTTAGCAATTTTAAAACAGTTAAAGTAACTTTTAAATTTACCTTGTCCGGTTAGAAACATAGTTGATCGGTAGTTGTTCAAAAAAATCTGGAGTGGCCTACACTCAACATTACTATAAGTAACTTAGTATCAAATTTCTTGAGTATATAACACATAACGTCTCATTTAAGCATAACGTAAACATCTAAATGGGATATGATTATTAGTCTTTCCTTCCTGAGGTAGTACAGATAGTGGTTGAAGGACATATCAATATATAAGCTTAATTTTGTACATAGCACAGGTGATGCAAATAATTTCATTATTATAACTACAACAGTAATAACATTTTTGAAAAACCAATGTGAACATTTCTTGAAACGAAATATTCTCCTACAAGAGAACATTTCTCTTTTTGTTCAAATAGCCGGTGGATTTCTTACATCGTTTACTTGACATCCTTCTACATTGAATATTAAACTAAAATTTTCAAATTTAAAACAGAAAAATACCCTTTTTTTCTCTGAAAAACATCATAAACAGTGAAGAAAATGTTGTTTTAAGGTGATTTATAGTTAAAGATGTACGATAATTACATTTATTAATCTCTAAACGAAAGATTTCAATTTTGAAATATCTTTAACATTTTTGGTTGTTTATAGAATTATTATACTGTGAATTTTATGTCTTCTAAGTATTTAAAAATATCATTTTCCTTCCCCTTTAGCAAATAACATATATACAATTTTTTTCTGAGTGAGTGTTATCATTTTCCTGCACAATATTATTCCTCTTACATCTCATATACGTCAATAAACAATTTAAACTGTTCCTTTATAAAATCAATTTTATCTCAGTGGATTCGCTCAAAAAATTTCTAAGTCAATGTAAACAATGAAAAAAAATATAAAAAATTCGACAAGTATGGCAGGTGATCTCTTAGTCTAAGATAAACAAACAGTTTTTATAGTGTTATTGCTCTTTCCCATAATTGAAACTTCATGATTTTTTTTTACGAATTGCTAATTTTTTGTTCCTTGGTCAAATTTTCATCATTTTTTAATGAGCCGTTTAGCGTAAAAAAAAACATTTTCTGAAAACAGAAATCGTGCTGTAACGCCCCATTAGCGAATGTAATTTTGAAAAAAAATATTTCAATTCATTCTCAGTCGTTATCAGCCTTTGGAGCAATTCACTTCTCTTCCTGAAGACGAGGAGATCGAAATATAGTAGTGAGTTCAGTGATTTCCTTTCTATGTGTTCTTTTAAAATTTTAGTTTATATATATATATCACTCGAAATTCGAAAAAAACGATCCAAACTGGACACAAATCAGCTCAAAAACGAAGAAAAGCAACACACAGGGAAAGAGACACACTTACAAACTCAAATTTTCGGATTATCCGTCTTCAGGAGAAAATAGAATGGGCGACCAAGCACGCCGGTAACACAACGGCAAGAAACCATCCCGGCAACCGACTGTGCCGCCACGCGCGCCCGGTTATGGAAGTAATGAAGTAGAGACGAACAGAAGAAATAAAATTAAAATTAAAATTAAGACAAGCAGTTCTTGTTGATTGATGGTAAAATAAACAACAGGAAGATAAATGAAGTATGAAAAGGAATACCGTGACAAATACCTAAAAGCAAGAAAACAGAGTAGATAAGGCGATGAGAAACATTTGAAAATACAAGGATATGATCAATTAAAAAAGAAATATAAAAAAATTAAAATAAATAAATAAAGAAATAAAACTTTCCTCAATATACCACACTATTGGAGATTGTGCAATTAATGAATATCAAATGATATAATTGAAACAATATTATGTAATGAAATAATATAATCGAATTGCTAAATCCAAAGTACAGTGCAGTGTTTTAATATTACATAAAAAAAAGAACTAATTGAATGTAATTTGAAAACAGGATCACCGAATTCTCTTGTATAATAACGGTAAGATATCTGGAAGCTGATACCAGGAGTATATAGTTTGGGTGGTTAGGAAATTAAGTTATATAGTTAGGTGCTTGTGAAAAGTTGACAATTGGATCTTGTTTTTAGTAATGAACAACACTTGGAAACAAAATACTTGGAGAAGCAGCTAAAAGCTTATCGCTTTATGTCAGATCCAATTAATATCTTGCTTTGTATTTCATCTAACATCACTCTTAGTTCGCCTTTTTCTTCATATTTCATAAAGGTTTAACATCAATATATTAAAGTGCTCTTAAATATAATAAATTATTTAGAATTAATCACTGCTAATCATATTGTTTATTTCAACTCTCAATGAAGTAATTATTTTTAATAAGTAATGCAGTTTTCCTTGTGGTTTAGACTCTATTGATTGCATCACGTGTTTAATTGTAATTTTTCTGCACACACACACACACACACTCACACACACACACACACACATATATATATATTTCGTTGAACAGCTGACCGTATTTCGCTGATGTCATTTTCTTCACTAGTTTTTCAAGGTTTCTGAATACCTTCTTCTTTCCTTCATCCAAACGTTGGAGAATGTTAATTAAGTTGGAACCGACATGTTTCGACTGGCTTCCAGTCATCTTCAGGGTGATTAATTAAAAAAAAGAAGAAAATTATTAGTCTTTGGAGTTGGTATTAAGACACATTATACAGTAAAAGTATTTTACTGTATAATGTGTCTTAATACCAACTCCAAAGACTAATAATTTTCTTCTTTTTTTTTTAATTAATCACACTGAAGATGACTGGAAGCCAGTCGAAACATGTCGGTTCCAACTTAATTAACATTCTCCAACGTTTGGATGAAGGAAAGAAGAAGGTATTCAGAAACCTTGAAAAACTAGTGAAGAAAATGACATCAGCGAAATACGGTCAGCTGTTCAAAGAAATATGCTTAAAAGAAGGACTGCTTCCAAATTTTACAAACTTACGTATATATATATATATATATATATATATATATATATATATATATAATTAAAGTTACAGCTAGAGAACACAAGAAAAAGGACGAACACTCACGAATCTCGATTATTTCGGCGTCTTGCCGTCTTCAGGAGAGTAGAAAGAAAGAAAATAAAATAAAAGGAGAAAGAATGAAGGAACGGAGACGTAAATGCGTCCACTGGCGATGTAAACAGTCAGTTTACATCGGCCAGTGGACGCATTTACGTCTCCGTTCCTTCATTCTTTCTCCTTTTATTTTATTTTCTTTCTTTCTACTCTCCTGAAGACGGCAAGACGCCGAAATAATCGAGATTCGTGAGTGTTCGTCCTTTTTCTTGTGTTCTCTAGCTGTAACTTTAATTATTTGTCCGTTTGGACCGTCTGATTTCAATTTCAATTCAAAGTGTCTATATATATATATATATATATATATATATATATGATTATATAACAGATTCGATACAAAATCGACCGTATGATAGAATAGGCGTGTTGTCTAATTCGGATTCATGAAAAAGGTTTTAAAATAAAACCGAAACGTCGGCAATGAGAGTTTGATTTTTGAACCTCTAAAATTTGACCGAATCCCGATTAGATAACACACCTATATCTATATCTTTATCTATCTATCTATCTATATATATATATATAGCTGTGTTCTCTAATCGGGATTCGGTCAATTTTCTAGGTTAAAAAATCATGCTCTCGTTGTCAACATTTCGGTTTTATTTAAAACCTTTTTCATAGGCAGAAGTAAGAATGTTTTAACAAAGAAAATTAAATTTACATTATTTAAAGGAACAACAATGTTAAGTCGAACAACTAGTCTATTCAAAGGTTTTGTCCGGTTAACACTGTTGTTCCTATAAATAATGTAAATTTCATTTTCTTAGTTAAAAAATTCTTAACTAAGTGCAAGTACTTTGCACTTCCTCCCGATGACAACGGATGCCGAAATATCAAAGTAAGTTCTGTAGTGACTTTCTGTGTTCTTTCCTATGTGTTAAAGTTATATATATACATATATATATATATTGGTATACTTTGGGAGCAGACCTTCTTTTAAACATACCTCATTAAAGAGAAATATATATATTATTCGAAACCTTGAAAAGGTATGTAGGAAACATACTAAACTTAATGTGGCAAGATCTTTAATGAGGTTATATATTATATATATATATATATATATATATATATATATATATATATATATATTGTGTGTGTGTTCTCTAATCGGGGTCTCGGTCAATTTTCCAGGATAAAAAATCAAACTCTCGTTGCCTGAAAAATTTTATCCTGGAAAATTGACAGAACCCCGATTAGAGAACACACCTATTCTATCAAATAGTCGATATATTATTGAATCTGTTATATATATATATATATATATATAAACTAGAATTTAAAAAAGAACACATAGAAAGGAAACCACTGAACTCACTACTATATTTCGATGTCCTCGTCTTCAGGAAAAGAAGTGAATCGCTCCAAAGTCTGATAACGACTGACTTGGCGTTCGAACTGAAGCACTCAAACAGTGTAGCCAACTTTCGGAGGAAAGGTAGTCAGGGAAGATAAAGAGATAAAAGCCAAATAAAAATTAAAAAATGAAAACATTTAACTAAAATAAAATTAAAAGCTGATAACAATTTTAAAAAAAAATAAAATAAAATAAATAAATAAATAAAAAATAAAAAAAAAATAAAAAAAAAATCAACGATTGAGGTTAAGCCCAGGAGCCGATCTACCGCCCAGAAGACTAATAAGTGCTTCTTCTGAAGCTCTCAGAGTAACTTTCGAATTAGTCTGATCAATCTGCCTCAGGACCTGTACACGGAAACAGTCATTAAAACTGAGTCCGTGTATATATATATATATATATATATAATATATATATATACAATTTTAAGAAACGGTCCAGCGGACTTTTTTACAATAAAATAAAAAACGAAGGAAACACTCAGAAAGACACAGACATAACTCACATCGATATTTCGATGTGAGTTATGTCTGTGTCTTTCTGTGTGTTTCCTTCGTTTTTTATTTTATTATATATATATATATATTGTTAAATAACTCCCCATATTTGGCTTGTCTCTGTTTCTTACACAATTTCTCCAGTTTCCAGAATCCCTTCTCGTCTCTTCATTAAAACTATAGAGCTTATCACCAATATTGCTAGTCGACATGTTTCGAATGTACCACATTCATCATTAGGACTATAATGAGGATAATAGTAGGATTGTTGATTTATATATATAGAGGTGGATTACTATTGGAATGTTCAGAGGACATCGCCCTGGGTCACGGGGCATTATGGGGGATTAAGGTAGGGTGGATGGACTCACCTAATACATGGCTAATCTGGTTTGGCCTGTTGGAAAATAGTTTTAAAATTCGACAAGAATTATTAAGTTGGATATTTATGGCTGGCTGCTTTTCTTGAACCATGTTAAATTCTTATTGAACCATCATTTTTCTTGTGAGTCTTGTCTTATGGAGTGCTGTTGTATGGGATTTTGGCGCGCCGGCAGAAAGGTGCATCGTAATTCTTCTTGATAATGAAGTCGTGGTCATTCCTATATATGAGCTTTTACTGGCCTTGCAGCTCCCGATATTACATGAGTACTCATATACAAGATTTGTTTCTTTTGAATCTTTTACGCTAGGACTATTTTTCATTATTAAACTGCCTATTGAAGGGCTTTGGTAGTAGGTTATCAGGGTCAAACTATCTTCAGGCTTAATACATTTAATATGGCTTTTATAATATGAACGTGTCTTGAAAGGTTCAAATTAATAACTTGCCCACAGTTAATAAGTATAGAGATATAAAAAAATGTTGGCGTAAGATTTAGTCGATGAGTCATGTTACATGTTGGTACTGTGAGGTTTGATCGAACAAGACAGGAGCATTGCTGACGCGTTCAATATTGCAAGTCTGCTGGCAATGCCTCTCTGATTGTCCCGAGACATGCGTCCAGTCCAGTATCCTGTTTAGTTTATACAACTTGGACTTCATCTCTTGTCACTTTTCACTCATACTCTCCACATACTTACTAAACTTTTTCCATCTCCACCAAAAACCCATTTTCCTCAACTTCATGTATTACTGTCTTTGAACATCAATTTTGTTTTATACATCTAAGAAAATAAATCATCCTTGTTTTACATGTATTCCATAGACATATAAAACTGTTTTTATAACATACAAAATATGACTACATCTCGCAATATGCTATACCATAGTATATTATATGTGTAAACAACAACTTATATATGGGTAATAGCATTCAAATATTTTGTATATTTAATATAAATATAACACCAATAATATAAAGAATTCTAACTTTTTCTCAATTAACATTAAGAAAACAGTCAAACATTTTTTTACTATGTCACATTTTCATTTTCGCATGTTTATTATTATTTAAAATAATTTTCAAATTAAATATTGCTTGAAGTAAAAGAAGCATAATATTTTAAAAATTTAGCAGTACAATTAATTTCATAGTGATGTTTATATAAAGATGTGAAAAAAAATGGATTCATATTATACCTTACTTACAAACATCAATATTTTATTAAATTTAAAAATATTTCTATAAAGTTTTAAAAAAACTCAAAAGGAAATTATAAATGGGAGTTTGGTGTTTCATTTAAAACAACTGGTTTTGACGCAGAGTTACCATCAAATAGTGGGAGTTCGGGATTGACCTCAAGCCTAACGTATAGCGTGCCCAGATTTATTCACCTGTTGCTTGAATAAATTGTGAGCCAGAATGAGTATTGAACCCTAGACCTACCAGTCCTGAGACGAGCACGTTGGTACTGAACTAACCTGGACCGTTAAACTGGTATGGACAAACATTGCTGCTTGATATAGCAAAAAGGCTTAAAAAGCTTTGTATAGATATGCATGAATTCAGTTTGTTCGTTAGCGTTTTACCTGGAAGTATCAATTCTCTCATTAAGCCGAAACATATGTGCTCCCACAAATTAGAACTAAATATAACATAACCGCTGATTGGGTAGTCGTGTCATTGCATAAATAAACAGATGGTAACTCTATACCTAATTTGTTGAAATGTACAGCAAAATCAATATGACCAGTAAACAGTTGAGGTCATCTGAGAAATGTGAAATATACTGGGTTTGTCTTTCATTACAAAAGGAACATACTGTCCTTATATCAGGATTAAGTCAATAAATTATAAATTATTAAGTAAATTAATACATAGTAACTCTGTCTTCAGAAATATTTATGAGAAAATTAGAGTATTCCTCCTCTTATTACTGAACTCTTATATTGCTAGTTAAATGAAATTTAGTAAATTTGCGCCATAAGTAAGACTGATTCAAGTATTATAGATATCAGTATCAGGAAGAAGTTGTCAATTCCTGAGGTGCTAGAGCGAATACAATTAGTCCTGAACTCCTTAATTTAGAGAGAATAAGTTTTATTAAGAACTGTACTTACCGATGCATCGGGAGCCCTACTCTTATCATTTTTACTGAAAAAGATTAGATACTACCTACGTCCCGATTTTAATTCAGAATGATTCAATTATTATTAATTTTATAATTTTACTATTTTGTTAATACAATTCACAGATAAGTTGTTGTTTTTGTTGATAGTGTCATGGATTATGGCAGGGGTTCTTAACAGGGGGTATCCATACCCCTTGGGGGTATGGGACCCAAATTCTGGGGGTATGGGACTCGATCTCTCGTAATCAGGTATTTTTTTAGTATCTCTCGTTATTTTCTTCTATATATATATATATATTATATTATACATGTGTTTATTATGTTTATCTTCTGTTTTTTATTGTATTGAGAGCAGTGACTGTGTTTGACAGATTTTCCTTTTCCTTTCACAGATTTTGTGAAAAATGTCGTCTGTCAAGAAAAGGGAGTGTAATGAAAATAAATAATTTTTACTAGAAATGTAAAAAAATGATCAATGCTTATGACTTTTTCATGTTCTATTCCTGACAATCCATATCTAAAGTACAGGATATTCAAGGTACTGACATATTTAGAAGACATACTGGCAAATAATAGGATTGGTTATAATTATTCCAACAGTCAAGTGAAGGGGGTATGGTACCATATTGGACAATCCATTGGGGGTCTGGAATCATTCGAAGGTTAATAACCCCTGGATTAACGTATGTTAATGTACTTTAAATAATACAATCTAATGATTGACTGAAACTTTTTCCTAGCAAAGATTGAAAATCTTTTAATTATTTAAAAGTATGAAGTAAATAATCCACACCTACTGAATGAAGATTTCTATAAAATGCTCTATTTCCTACTTGAATAGTCTAAGGTCATTGTAAAAGTTATTCTTAACAGCAGGGAATAACAATAAAAAAGCGTTTTTATATCTAGACTGAATAAGAAACTGTAAACAAACCAACAAAACAAGAAAGGCATTTGAAATGTAGAAAGTTGTAAATTTGAGGTAAAAGGGCTAAAGGACACTGCGCATATCATTGGGCAGTCCTTTGGCCCTATGGTTCTCCCTTTTGGACCTCATTTACATTCCTTTACCTCTATCACAAGCAGCCCATGAAATGAAACTCTTGATTCTCACAAGGGTTTTAATTATGCATTTCATTTCCCTTCCAAAACTCGACGACTCTAATAAATTTATTCATTAAATAATAATAAACAATGAAAGTTATTTTCATTTCAATTCGTTTTCGATTCGTATATAATGAGCTTTGCATGATTTGATTGGAAAGTAATATTCAGGTCACGTTTTTAAAGACCAAATTACGCCATTTTTTTCCTCATTTATTAAACTTGACAGTAATTTTTCTTTTACCTTTGTGTAACAAAAATTTGCATGTGTCCTTATTTAAAATTACTTCACAGTGAATAAGGAGGTAAAATAATTGTATTCTGAGTCTAAAACGCTTTTTAAATTTCTTTGCTTTCAAACAACAGAATTCAATACATAAAAAGAGAGAGGTTTCAAATATTATTGGAATAAAATTCCTGGATAATTTATACGTATGCATATACTGCGGTATGTAACACACAAATTCAGATTGTACAACTAATTATATATATTGTTGAAATGAACCGCAGCTTCGGTATTAACGACTTTTAAACTAAGCTGTTCCAGTCTCCTGACAGTCTTACGAATATAAGGTGGTAATTCCCAAATGAGTTGTCCAAAAATTAATACCGAAGCTGCGGTACATTTCAACAAAGTATGCCACCAAGAAGATTTGCTGCCAACCTATACTAATATATATATATATATATATATATTTAATAAACTTACAGCAGGCCTTCATCTAAGCATGTATTGTTAAATAGCAGAGCAGTTCTTAGCAAGTTCTTTTTTTAATCACTATTTTAAATACTAATAGAGATACACTACAGTTACAAATTTTGGAAGTCATCTCCATAAAAGAGAAATGCCCAGAGCTGAATTTGCAAGTCACGGCTTTTTTATTCACAATAGAGTAACACATGAGTAGAAATTACGTTTACTTCTATTAGTAATTTACGTTCTAACTAATAACTTTACTCATTTCATACTAAAAGATGGTATTCCAATTATCCGTAGAATCGTGATGCCCACCTCCGCGAGGTCCACCTCGGACACCCCAAGTTATGGGTGGCAAAACTTGAAGGTGACAAAAGGGCAACACGTTAAATCGTCGGCCTGATTTGATCTTTTGGTGTAATGGCTGGAAAGCTAAGGTGCACAGTGATCAAACAGGTATTCCAATTATCATTAATATACTCCAACTGTTTTTTGTAAATATCTACTTCTTAGTTCATATAGATAACTATTTAAAACTTATAAAAAATAAAAGACTTTGTTGAAAAACAGATCTTTAAATATTTGAAAATAAATCTTTAACACTCTGTAACTGAATCGTTTAGATTAAAACCGTTCAATGCTAATGGATTGAATGAATATTATTCAAGATTGGAATTTGGAAGTAATTCAAAGTAAATAAATAAATGAAACTTTTTATTGCACCCTTTTTAAAGGCTAAAAAAAAACTGTTTAATCTCTTTCAAAATGAATTAAGCGCTACTTGAACGCCTAACATCAAAACACTCTTTTAAAAATTTTTATGAATTTGAAAAAAAAAACATATTTTTAAATTGAAACATTTGACAAAGATCACTCTCAGCAGCTTGAGACTTTCTCAAACTTTAAAGATATTCTAATTTTATGCTGAAAAGGGGAAAAAAAAAGAAATTTCTTTTAATACTTAAAGGTTAAAAATTAATTAACTCTTTTTGAAGATTTAGCTACTATCTCTTGGAAACTTTGAGCACTGAGAAAAGTCTTACTCCAGCGACTTGATACTTGAGAATCGCAAAAAAATTTTATTTGGATATCTTAAATTACTTTTTTTTTTCAAATCTTAGGTTTCTACTTTATTTTGCTATTTTATTGTAAATACATATTCAATTAATGACGACTAAACTTTGCACCCCTGTAGAAAAATGCGCAAGTATTTTAAATAAATTTAATATTTTGCTGGTTAGCATTTTAATTTATAACAGTTGAAGGTATGGATGAAACATATTATGACACTATCGGCGTATCAAGTAAGGTGACAAGTATATTGCAAATTACCCTGACCACAGTACTTGGGTACCAACCACTATCTAGGTTATTTGTGTATTTAGGATCCCAGCCTCTCAGTGAATTGTCTAGGATGGTTAAAAAATCCATTAGACTAAGTAAAATGAAGCAAAGAAGAACAGTTGATTCTAATGAAACGTCTTACATAAAACATTCTAAACTGATGGACAGAGTTGTTTTTAAACAATAGATGTAGACTACCACAAAGAAAATTTTACTCAGAAAAGAATATTAATGTAGTTCCAATAAAGAGATTAGAGTAGGGCAGAAAAACTCTTAAATAATTTAAAATCAACCAATTTTGCTAAAATTAAAATTATATATGTTAGATAATATACAGAAATAAACTCCCAAATTTCAAATACTTTTTTTAACTCTAAGAGGAGTAGAAGAATAGCAATAAAATTTACATACCTCCAAATATTGGAAAATGTTAAACCGTATGCATTATATACTACTTAAAAGAGAGTTACAGCAACTCTCGTGGGGTTAATGGAGTTAGATGACCTGAATGTAAACTCAAATATATCTGACATTGATAAAATTTCTACAAAGTTCCATATTTTGTCTAACTCAAATGTATTTGAAATGGGGACTTTTAACGAGTACTTGACATCGTACAGGCTTGGAACTGATAATTTAACCGCCTCTCCGAGGATTGATGTACTGAGATTTATTCAGTTCCTGCGTTAGTAAAGCGAGGGTTACCATGGGTATTGAACGAACACCAGACCTAGCAGTCTGGAGGCGAGTACGTAAACCACTGCTACCAGGTTATCCTGACTCTTTAATATGGTTTAGTTGTTATTTCTATTTCGCCTGTTAACTATGAAATCGCATTATATATTATATTATATATATTTAACAATTATATATATAATTGTTGTCGGTCCGTGAGAACGATAGAATTAAGCTGTCAGTATGTCTGAAGTCAGAGCAAGAATCCACTCTGATTCACCACAGGACTTCAGTGATCAGAGCCTTGTGGTTTTCAGGCATTCTAGAGGGTTGAATAATCATGAGGCTTCACCTATAAAGGTAGGATTAGTTACTCCTTATTGACAGTTCAAGAAACTAGTCTTTTCTTAAATACTAAAAAAAAAAAGTTCAACTCAATCGATAGATTGTATTAATCAAAATACATTTACAAATTTTAATCCATGATAATCCCAACTAAATCTGTGAATTCTGTTCTATTTACAAATTGGTAAATTAATAAAATTAATAATAATTTAATTATACTGAAATAAAAAATGAATCGGTCATTTTACAAGGTTCTTTGTTCATCTTGTTTTTTAACAATAACTTTTGACTTCATAAAATCATATAATATTACTTTCATTCACAATTAGCATACACCAGCTTATATATATATATATATATATAAAAAAGGATTTCACATAAACACGTGAAATAACAATCAATGATCAAACCACAATAAGAAAATGGGAAAACAAGACTAAATGAGGTTTTTGACTCTGACAAAGACCGCTTGTTACGGTTGAAAGATCTTAGTCTTGTTTTCCCATTTTCTTATTGTGGTTTGATCATTGATAAATTTATATATATATTATATGTAAAATATTACCACAATGATATGTGAAGTACTTAACAAAATGAAAAGCTGAAGGAAAAGGAAAAAATAATATTTTCGATTTTCAAGAAAAAGAAGCCTGTGTATTTCTCTTCTTTATAAGTGAGACGAACTGAAAAAAAAACACCATTTCTGGCGTTGAAAAACATAATATTCCATAAGAGGATAAGAAGAGTCAAGTGACTTGCTTCAATACATCCAAAGAAGTGTGTCCCTCTTTATCAATGACGAAAGAAAGAAACTATCACATTACGGTTTTAAATGAATAATTGTATTTATAGAACTGTCCATTCTTAACAAGAACACTACATTGTTTAATGATACTAATCAATAACCTATTTTTTCTAAACTATATAAACCTACAAAAATAAATGCCACCAACCTTTGGTTGTTTGCATCTATTACATTTATATAGTATTACTACTATATAAATAAATAGTAGTTCTACTACTACTACTACTACTATATGGTACTATTATTATATTGATACTACTATTAATGGTACTACTATTAGATTTATATAGCATATTTTAAATAATTTAAAATATTATAATTTTTATTATTATAATAATTAAATTAGATATGCTGATGAAAATTCTTTTTCAAATTTAAAAGAAATTAAAACTGATTCTTCTTTATTCAATAAACTTTAAGCACTGAAAGAAAGTTAATTTTGGAGTAATAGGCTATTTCTTAAATTAGCTGTTGTACTGTCATTTATACTCCAAAAGAACAAATACAATTAATGTCACCATGCAAATGGAAAGCACATCGTGTAAATGGAGGCTTTAATTTCTTAGATTTACTGAAGTAATAATTACAGCGGAAAACCAAGTGAGCAAATAAGAAAAAGTTTAGAACGCTATATATGAAAAAGTTTAATGACAGAAGTGATATTCCCAATTTAAATAGTATTTATTCAAATCTTTCAAGATAAGTTTTGGTTTTCTGTACCTATCAGTCAAATGTTGTACTGTTTTGTACAAATTAGCATCGGTGTAATTATTTCGTTTGGCTAACGTTTTTTCTTGTGTCACAGTGTGTTAGTTTCTATTTTTACATTTACTCATTTTAAAGATCTAATGTAATAATTCATTCGTTTTTAATTTCCTAAGTTCCTAATTCTGTATGTTTTCCACTTTTTTAGAATATATATATTTGTAACATTATGCATGTTGCAATTTCGTAAGTTTTAATTATTTATTTTTTTTTTTTAATTACTGCAGTTCTAAGTTATTGCAATCAGTTATTATGAGGTATTTACCCTACAATTGTTGAGGTGATATGATTTCTTATCTTTTATGTAATTTAGGCATCTGAAAAAGTTTTAAACAAAGCCAATATATTGACTTTGAAAGTTTAAATTGAACCTGAAAAACTGACTGATTCCAGATAGGTATTTTTTTTGTTCTTTCCTATTGTATATTCGATCCTTTTATCAAGTTATATACATATATACTTTTCCTTTTACTTCACAGTATATGAAAATGTCCTATTGCCTGAGAGGTCTGTCTGTTTCGTTTCTCTATTTATTTCTTTCCTATTTAGACAGATATTGAACTGCAGGCCGTGCTCTGCATTGTGACCTCTTACTGGCAGCCTCTGCCGTTCCTCATTATTGGTATTCTTATCAGAAGGACTCAAGACTCTCCTCTTGTCGGTGGACGGATCATATACCGCCCCACTCCCAGAGCCACTAATAATAGTGGTCTAAATAACTCTGTAATTGACATCATCGTTTGATTTCATCATCATTATAATTAGAGATAATGTGGACATTCCAGTTTACACGCTATTAATATTAATTACCATTGTATTTATAGATAATAGATAATTTACTAATGACTATTATTTCTTTCTCACAATAAGAGCGAACTACAGATTCATAATTGGCATAAATTAATTACAGTTATTACTAGATAGCATGCATTGGTTCATACTTTCAATAAAATAGTGGCCATGATAGCCTAACGGTTTGCATGCTCATCTCTAAACTGGATGATCACAGGTTCGATTCTAACTATGCTCTTGATTTCTTCACGTGAGAGATGAAAAAATACGATCACGTCATCCCTTGCAGAGGATATTAAACCATCAGACCCAAGTATGTACAATATATGGTACTCATCAAAGATCTCTGCTATAATTACACTCAAATTAGGAAAAATTTAGGACTCTCAGAGTAAAATCAACCTGGTAATGTGGCACACTAAAAGGTGAACGCCTAAAAGCGTGAGTGTAGGGAAACAAAACCCAGCTTTTAAGGAAAGAGTAGAAATAGAAATGCCATCCAACTATATTATTCAGAGAACATTTATTTTAAATTATCACTTCCACTATCATGATTCAATACAAACCGAACAGTTTACAGTACACTGCAAAGCCAATTGTTTTATTATTATATTTTATTTTCAAAAATATTGAAAACATATTTTTTTTTGTAATTTCAAACTCTGTCTAGATGATTTTTTGGAAAAATCCCTGAAGATTTGGCTTTAATTTTATGTATAATTTGAATGCATTGAGTTGATGTCAAAATTGTAGTTCAGAGTCTAAATATTACGGTAAAAACTGTTGAATAAATATAAACTGGCTATTATAGGTTTCTGATGAAGATATTAAAAATATTAAGCAACAAAATAAAAAGTGAATTTTTATACCTATATGCATTAAATATGACAACTTATATCATTAATGTATTCTTCATGTACTTAATTCGGTTACCGAAATTACTACTGTGATTCTTTGAAGAAGAAAGAATCACCTCCTATGCCAAGAGATTATCTAAATATAAACAAATATACATTATTTATAATATGTCTTTATATGTTATATACATAATGTTTAGGTACACATTAATTCTTAAACGAGTGTGATGTACTTAAATACAAATCATTATATTAATAATAATGGCATAATGATATGTCTTATGCCGCATGGAACCAAATTTATGCATTACATTTTTCTAAGTTGTTACGTTAATTTGTTATATATATCATCTCAACCTTAAATATAAATAAACATTGATAGAAGTATCGACCGTGAAAAAGAAACAAAATTAATGTTTATCAGGACGCGGTCAACTCTTCAGGTTCAAATGAAACTCTCATTGCCAACGTTTCAGTTTTTAATTTTTCAGTTCAGTCTCACGTGTTCATTCAAACTAGACAGTAGTTGTTGAAATCTACAAACTATTTTTTTTCGTAAAATAATTTCCAATGTAATACTTAACTTCTCTGTTTCAAAATTTTATACTTCTGCCTATAAAAAAGGTTTTAAATAAAAATCAAAACGTTGGCAATGAGAGTTTAATATGAACCTAAAGAACTAACCGAGTTCTGATAAACTTTAATTTTGATATATATATATATATATACACTTTAACACATAGAAAAGAACACAGAAAGACACTACAGAACTCGCTTCGATATTTCGACATCCGTTGTCATCGGGAAGAAGTGCGAAGTACTCGCGTTGAGAAGCAAACTGCTACTGCAAACTACTTATATATATATATATATATATAATATATATATATATATATATATATATATATATATATATATATATGTACACAATTAAAAGAAACGTTCCAGCGGACTTTTTAAAATAAAATAAATTCAAAACGAAGGAAACATACAGAAAGACACCGACATAACTCACATCGATATTTCGACCATCGTCGTCATCAGGAGGTGTGAAGAGCGAAGAGTCCCGCAGGAAGGCAGGGCGGTGAGTCACCACCCTGCCTTCCTGCGGGACTCTTCGCTCTTCACACCTCCTGATGACGACGATGGTCGAAATATCGATGTGAGTTATGTCTGTGTCTTTCTGTATGTTTCCTTCGTTTTGAATTTAGTTTATTTTATATATACATATATATGTATACATAAAATCTTGATTGAAGTTGTGCTTTAACTCTTATGAAGACCGCTTGTTACGGTTGAAAGATCTTTTTTTCTGATTTCTTACTGCGTTTTGGACTTTCATGTATGTATGAATAAATGTAAAATGTAAAATACTATGTATTTTAATAAATGTATGAATAAAAATAAATGTAAGAGAAAATATCCAAAAATACCATAGGCTGCATGAATAGTGTAATCCGTCTAATGAAAGTATGAGTCGAGGGGATGAAAACCGTTCGAAAATCTCAAAAGTAATGGCAAGAGAAATGCTTGGTGCTTTTTTACATATTTAACTTCGCTACAACTTTTCACGTTTTTACATAATTTTATTGATATTTCTGCGATATTATACATGTCTTTATCAAATATTTTTACTACCATATAAATATGTTTTAATTATAACTTTTAGTGGTTTTTAGTTTTTTTACATTAAAAGTGTAAACATGTTCACATGTTTCAATATTTTACTTATTTTTTTGTTATTGAACCATTTTATTAATTTAATTTAGAGATAAATATTGATTTATTTACTGATATTCCAATCTTTTCCACACCACTGGGGATTATTTTATATGGATTTAAAAGAGACATGTCAAACACAATAGCCCTCGAAGAATTTTATGAAATGGAATATTCAAAATTAATTTTAAAAAATATGAATCTCGAGTGGTTTACACTCAAACTTTACCACAATTATTCGCATTTTGAAACTGGTTTAGAATTAAATTATTTAATGTTTTAAGTTAATAATGTTTATATTGATTATAACAAAAATGTAAACATTATTATGGCAAAATCTTTGAATTCAGACTATGACTTTGAAGTTGCCTCTTTAGTATATACTTTTAATAAGGATTTTCAAAATTGAAGAGCCCTTATCAAGCGTAGTGCGTATTAAAACAACACATAATAAGTATTTTAAAATTTCTAGAATCACTAGAAGGGTGGGTCAAAATAAATTCCTGGTTTGGCCTAAAAGTCAATGATGTACCTTTTTAATGTTTGAATAATCACGAAAATAGTACGACTTGAGTGTCATGAAGATTTATTAAATAGTAAGCCACGTAGATTGTATAATAAACTTTCCACAGACACGATTCCAGCCATACGTCATCAAAAAAAAACTTCGATGGACCTCGAAATCTCTACATCAGCAACTATTTCAGAATATCTTTTATTTCATTATTATTATACTTTGTAGTAACTGAAAAAAAAACCAAGATATATGTGCAAAATAGAATTATATTTTAAATCTATTTCTTTACATACAGAAAAGAAAAAAATATACTTCAATCGAATTAATGTAAATTGTACCTTGTTTATAGGTCATATCATATACGATATATTTACCTGTATATACAACAAAATTAAAACTACAGGTATCAAAAATTTAATAACTTGTCTACAATCTTTTAAAGATAATATTATTCAGTAATAAATTATATGTCTCTGCCTAAAAAACACATACTGTCAGCTGTAATGTGCTTAAATGAATGACTGAATTCTATATAATATTCCTTTCAATATTTTCAAAATATTTCGTCATTTATTATATCAAACCAACTTCAAAATAACCAGTATATTTTACTACTTTACTATAAGTAGTAGTGATCGTGAAAAAATTCGATTTCTAGATTTTGACGGAATTACATGTTTTTTTGCCAAATACCTGTTTTTAGAATACAATATTTTTCCTCTTATACTGCTAATTCTAGAGTATTGAAATGTTGGCATTATCTTTTAAGCTACAAAGACAATAAAATAAAAATATCTTCAGATTTTATGTATATATACATTGATATTACATTAACAAAAAACTTTATTTAATACCTTGTTTCAATTATTATAAAAGCTCTATCAAATTAAAATAAATAATATAGATAGCTAAAGCACATTTGCAGTAATGCAAATAAATTTCTGCGTTTTTTGGCAAAGGATGATTTTTGTTTTTTTACATTCAACAGTTTTCTTTGATTTACGTAAAATTCACGAAACAATCTGAATATATAATTCATTTTAGGTCAATATTTTAGGTAAATCCTGTAAGCCAAATTGTAGATTTTGAAACCATCTTTTCTCTTGAAGATGGATTGTTCTGTAATTCGGTAATTGTAGTAGTTTAGTCAAAGGTTTTGACCTGAAAAGATCGTTAGTTCCTTTAAATAGTGTACATTTTATTTTCTTATTAAATAAATTCTTACTCCTGCCTAGAAAAAGGTTTTAAAATAAAATCGAAATGTCGGCAAGGCGAGTTTCATTTTTAACCTTAAAATATTGACGGAATATTGATTGATTGATTATATTGATTATATAATAAACCTATATATACAATGATCACAGCACAATATCAAATGGGAAAAAATAACTCAGATCTTTCAGGCACAACAAGCAGTCTTCGTTACAATCAAAAACCTAACTGGTTTTTGGGTCCAGTTGGGTTTTAGAGTCTGACGAAGACTGCTTGTAGTAGTTGAAAGATCTTAGTCTTTTCCTCCCATTTCATATTTTGTGATTTGATCAATGACTGTTACTTCACGTGTTTACGTGAAATCTTGTTATCTATATATATAAAAATAAAATCTACGTCGAAACCGTAATCAGAAATGAAAGAAAAAAATCTTCCAACTGTAACAAGCGGTCTTTGTCAGAGTTAAAACTCAAGTGATGGTCAAATCAAAACTCATAAATTAAAATTACTATGTCTATATACATTAATATATAATAACTACTCGTTTTATGTATCGTTCTTATTTCAAAATCAAAAAGATTGAATACATTCATTGATAAATTTTTGTTAAACTGTTGTCACAATCAAATCGAGTAAATGGCGAACAAGTTCTATAATTTATACCGAGTGAAATAAAGATTTTATAGCAAAGGATGTCTAAGTAGGAGGACGGAGAGGTAGGGAAGGCCAAAGGCTGTCCTCCCACGAGAGTCGTGCCCTTTCCCGAGAGGCTCCCTCCTAACGACTCCGGCTAATTGTTTACATTCTACCCGAGTCATTTCATTTCTGATTCCCAGCTCTTTACTACCATCTTCCACTTATCTCTCGACGAAGGAAATTTAGTTATCTCTTTAATTTTAAATGGATTCAGACCAAAACGGATTCTGTTTCTTGTGAACTTTTGAATCAAAACAATTCATCTGAATATAGGTAAAAACTTAATTTAAATAGCACAATGTAATTTAGGAAACTCTATCGTGTATTGTTAAATTACTTCTATATTCATTATCTTTTTTAGCCAAGCAGAAATCTTTATGTAATACAGATTTTATTGCATTTGAAACACATTTAATTATTTTTTAAATGGTTAATTTAAATTTACATTAATTTGGAAGGAATTTAAAAGAACATACTTTAAGATAACAGTGAGTAAGTACGTTACGAGGCGGATGACTTGTTAAAGATGCTTCCAGAAGGTCCTATATGTCAACTCCATTTTAGTGGGGCAACACAATCGAGAGATAAGCAAATGGAATGCATGTCTTTGTGGCTGGACAAGTGGGCATACTGGTCTCTCCAAAGTGCTTTTTATAGGTGAGTGCCAAGAAGAGGAGTTTTCGTAAGTTAACTATTTTTTTTGTATTTTTGAATAATTCGACTACAATTCATGCATTTATAACTAATTATGTTTCAGGGTTTGTCCTTTAGCTGTTTTATTTTATAGTGGAAATCGTCAGGACACCCATTTCTGGCAGTCATATTAAATATAGTAACTATATTTAATCTTTAAATGACGACAGAAGGTCACGTGGTCATTGTCGTTTTAGCCGTCTTGGGGGGTTTGTGGGGATTATTAGCAGGGAAAGATTTTGAGCGAAGTGGGTTTGGATGAGTTGAGAGTTTACTGTGGAATAGCTTGTAGTGGTCTTTTCCACGATCACAAACGAAGAGAGACTTTCATGTCTCTGTGAATGATTATGTTTTTTGAACGTAAAATAGGAACTGTGAAAGTTTTGTAAGTATTTTTGATTCTATATGACGAATATTTAAAGGTTTGGAAGAACCCCAAAGTTCTATGCTATAAGCTCAAGAAGGCTTCAAGATTGTGTTGTATATGTGAATTCTATCTGTTAGTGTGAGTTTGGATTTTCTGTTTATGGGTTTTATAAGGCGTTTCATCGTCTGTTGGTCTCTGTTCATTTCTATTTAGTATTTACGAACACCTCTTGTCACCTTAATTTTAAAGCACTGAAAAGGAAGCACCTTTTTTTACAAGAAATGTGCGTAGGGTTAAGAAGTTTTCCAAAGAAATCACCAATCCTAGTAACATAGTACTTCTAATTTAACAAACGATATCACATGCGTGCTATTCTATTTATAACAGTTTTACATGTTATTTACTTGATTGTCTATCCAAGTATGATAACGCCTATACAATTAGTTAAGTTCACAAAATCAGAAAAATATTACTTATTCTTATTTTTACATTCATATTATTTAATTATCGTAATTATGAGAAAACTAGATATGGAGATTTTGACCGGCTTTTATGTTTTGAGATCCTCAATGTACATTCTAAAATTTTTTGATATCTGTGTGAGTGAGTGTGTGTGGTTGGGTAAAACATTTGTTAGTAGTGTCAATCCAAAAGCTGACATCTATCAGCCATACACTTCGATAAATCAAATTTATATTGTAAAAAAATATTCAAAACTTTTTAATAACCCAATAGGTTATTTTGTAATAAAGTGGATAAGGAGGAAAATTGTACAAATCAAAATTGATATTAATTTCAGCAAAACTCGCATATTTATATAAACAAAATAAAAATGATCAAAACTGGTCAGAACTGAGTGTCATGATAAATTTTATTTTGTGTCTACCTCACGGTAGATACATTTAAATTATATCTTCAAACAACAATATAAATGAGAAAACAAATGGGTTTTTGACTCTGACGAAGACCGCTTGTTGTGGTTGAAATATCTTAGTCTTTCAAATATAATATATGTATATATATATATATATATATCACCATCCATCACCATCCATTTCAACATAAAATAAACACTGCAAGAGGTCTTGTTTTTAGTGCATTGCACCTGAGTGATAATATTTATCACAATAAAAATATTGCAACAGTCAGACGGATTCTTAAACTCAACAACTTTCCTAATAAGGTATAGATAACATAATACGTACAACAAGTTAATATAGCAACATCCAGAAACACGGAAATTAATAGTATGCAGCCATCCAAAAGTATAAGAGTTTTAGTGTACATCAGAGGTTTCTAACTATTAAAAAAAGCTTTAACTAATAAAATAACTGCAAGTTAGCCCAAAAAAAATCTAAACACTCTCAACAATAGAATATTTTCCAAATTAAAGAGTCCTGTTCCTTACATGAGTAATAGTAATGTCGTTACTCGGTGAAATTTCAGACTGTGAAGTTTTATATATTGGACAAACGAGTCAATATTTGAAAATGGATCACACAACACCAAAATGAATATAAAACATAAAAAACAGTTTGTGCTCTAGCTAATCACGCATGTACTAAGGGACATTCGTTTGCGTTTCACGAGACCAAAATTCTTGAATATGAAAAACACACCAAAAAGAGAAATTTGAAAGAAAATGATAAATATCATGAATACACCAACTCCTGTAATAAGAGATCTGATATATCCAGTTTAGTTTAATTTATTCTAATCTCCTTTTTAGCTTTTTGTTTTTTTTGTTTTTTTTTTTTTGTCGATAGAACAATTGTTAGGTTGATATTGGAGGAATAGATGTTTTTCTATGTTGATGGTTAATTACCTTCCATTACATTTGTTATTCCCGTAGGATGCTGATGTAAATAGGGTTTTCCTCACAAAAAAGGTAATAATGCTGTTAGTTTTTGGTTTTATTCCCTGAATGATTTTAAATGTTTGATCTTTCGTTTGTTATTGTTTTTTGTAATTTTCTGCGTACTGTCTCTGTTACTGTCTGTTTTGTTTTGCTTGAATGCCCTGTATGGAGGTATTCGTGTTTTTGTTGTTCTCCTGCTTATGAATTTTTGTTTGTCCTTTTTGTTTTATGTTAATTGGTATACGTAGAAGAATTGGTTTTGCTTTACTTATGTCGTTTCAATAAATTGTTTTTTAGCCTTGATAATGCCAAACAACCTTTGGCGAAACGTCGGCAGATATTAACTAGCTGAATTTTTTTATTGACCAAAATCCTCGAGAACCCTTGCTCTGAATCTATATATATATATATTTGTTATATATATATTACATATACTCGTTTATATATATATATATATATATATATATATATATCAATGATCAAAACGCGACTTTTAAATATATAAATAAAGAGGAAAAAAAAAGACTAAGTTTCTTCATGTTGTTCTGTTTGATTTTTTATTGACTCTGTTGAAGACCGCTTGAGTGGTTGAAAGATCTTAGTCTTTTTTCACATTTCATATAGTGGTTTGATCATTGATTGTTATTTCACGTCTGTAAGTGATATCTTGTTTATACATATACAACAAATTTCGGTAGCAGTTCTTCCTTAAGACATATTTCATTGAAAATAACACTAAACTCGGCTTATATCTGTTTCTTGACAAGCTTCTCAATTTTTAACATCCTGGTTTTAAGGAATATGAGAATCTTGTTATGAAACAGATTTTAGCCAAGGTTGTTAATATTTTCAATAACATGTATGTATGAACATTCAGAGATAAAGCGCTTAGAAGCACACAAGGAAACCTCACTACGATGTTTCGACACCAGTTGTCATCACGATGAGTAATGTGTTTGCAATATATTCAATAGGAAATTTTGCTTGTCATGCAAACAGCTCATTTGTCATCTTCTTGACGACAGATGGCAGACATATTGCAATAAAATCTCATTGTCCTGTCTGCGTGTTTTCTCTTTGTTATTTGTTTTAGCGTGTGTGAACTATTTCAACAAGTCATTTATACATAATAATAAGTGTATGTATTCCCAATATGATGAGTTATTCATAGACTTTTGATAATCATTTTAAAACATGAATGAAATCTGGAGTGACCTACAGTCAACTTCACTAAAAGTAATTCTTTGCTTAATGAGTTGGCGAAATTTCATGGTTTTTTAATGACCTGTTTGGGGCATAAAAAACATTTTCTGAAGTAAGAAAATGTGCTATGACACTCTTTTGGTGAATATAATTTTGAAGAAGGTTATCTCAACTCATACTCCACAGAATGTTTTATTCATAGGTAAAGTTTCATTTTGGATCCGTTAAACGATTTGGCATGTATCACTCTCACAAGCTTTCAGATTGAATTATAAGTCAACATTTTTAAATGGTATAGAAAAAAATATTTGCTGTTCTTGTAATAATCTAAGGATATTTTTATTCGCTTACTTTTGTAGACGCAAAAGCAATGCCAAAATTTCAAAAATCTAGAATCGGTAGTTTAGGAGAAAATAAATATTGTCTAAAAATATGTTTTTGACAAAAAAAGTGACTTTTCTAACATGCATATTTGTTCTCAAACAATATAGGGCTCATCTACACTATGAGGCCCAATTTTTTGTAAAATATCAACTTGTTCCATCAAAGATTGGATAAACAAAACAAAAACAAACTTTGGATAAATACTCACTCACTCACCCACCCACCCACCCACCCACCCACACACACACACACACACACACGCACACACACACACACACAGCCATCAATGAAAAACTTCATAAAACAACTTCTGGGTTCCCAGAAAATGTAATTCCGTTAAAATCTTGAGATAGAATTTGTTCACAATCACTACACTTTACTTTAGTAGAGTATATATTTATTGAGGGTGATTATAGTACTGCGACCTAAGAACTATTGTACTTTCCCTCCTTCTGTACTATCGTACCCCAGTTAGCTTCAACGACTACAAGAAGATGAGCACTTTTGCTGGGTCCAACGGCAACAACTCTTCTATGGTTTTGTTGAGTGTCCGGAAGCACCTGCCTCTGTGTAGAACAGTGGCTTGGCAATCAGCCAGCAGATGCACAAATCATCTGCACAAACCATCATTGATAATGCCCATTCTTCGCAGATGGATAATAAGTTTGCAGTGACCCGTTAAAAATACCGTTTAAAATCCTTAGATTATTCCTCCTCCTTTCCATACAATACAAGATTTGCCTATTCTCAAACTTATTGAGAAGTATCTTTGATTATCTGTGTCCTTGAAGAGAATCCCATTGTTGCTTCCTGTTTTCTCTAATCTCTTTACTAAGGAGTTCTTGTGTAGTGTGTTGTCCTGCACCACAGTATAGTTCTAGACCTATAGTAGAGTAAATAAGCTTCAGAAATTATAAAATGAAGAGTGAAACAAATAGTCCAATGTAAGCCAATAAATGTTAGTACGACCATTACTTCTACATCCTTGGTATAAATCTGTTCATATTAAAGAAATGTATGAGTTGATATTTATGTAATGACTGGGAAAATTAGAAGGCGATTAAGAAGATGCGCAGAGGCTATTGGAAGAAGATGAATGGGACGTGTGGGGGAGCAGCGAAAGAGTTTGATAAATGAAGGCTGGCTGCGGAGCTGGAGTGTTTATTAAAAAGCGTTACGCAGTTAAACCTCTCGCAGGCGAGACTCTTTATTTTTGCTCAGAGATTGATGTCTTCCTGAAGATGAGAACTGACGCTGAGGCCTGTCGATATCTTTATCGACAAAGTATTGACGATAATTCAAAGCACTTTTGTCTAATATCTTCTGCTTAACTTATTGTTAGTAACTAAAAGTAGAAAAAAAATACTGCAACTTTGGTAAACAACTTATTTAAACAGTTTTGTAATATCCTTTGGAGAGTTCTAATAGTGGTGAACTGTTAATGCTCAATTTGTTAGCTTAGTAACTCAAACTAGCTACATTGTGAGTCTCTTCTGATTAATATTTCATATTACGTTCATTACACTCACTTATTATGCGTGATCATTGTAGTATGACAGTTTTTACAGTACTTTAATCAATGAAGCAATAGTTACTGTATCTTTGTCACTATTCCATTGAAATTGCTAAAATATTTTTTTTTTTATCATAGCATGATCCAAATGTATTAAATTAGTTAATTACACGTTTGCAAAACAAATATTATTTCTACAATATTATAATACATTTTTTTAAATAAACATTTTTTCGTGTTAAATCAATTTATAGAATATGACTTACACAATGTTCACTCAGATAATGTACATGTCGAATACCTTGAGATTACAATATTTTTAAAGCTTAAAACTGTACAAAAATGTACATGTTCTTTATAATATTTTCTTGTAATTATTAAGGAAGACTTAGTAGTATTATAATTACTGGATCATCGTATTTATTTGAATGTTGGAAGTAACTTTAAAAAGATTACTACATTTCTGAGAAGCATTAGTGCGTTAAAATATATCTTTAACAAAAATGTACATTTTTTGCTAAAAACAAGGACCCTTTTTTGAACTCTTTTTATACTGTTTCTCAATTCAGTGAAGACAATTAAGTGCAAATCACACAATTATTAAATTCAGTAAAGTTTTGAGAATGTCACTACGATTCTGTTTTTGAAAATCAGATTAGCCAACTTTCCTTTGGATTAATTTGAAATTTTCTCCATTCGAAGTTTATTTAGGTCACTGAAATATTTCATAAATTTGATGGTAGTATAATCTATATGCTTCTTTTATAGACAACGTTTACTTAAGTTTTTTCATTTCCTGAGAATATTATGAAAATATAGAGGATCAGTGAAAACTGTTTTTCAAGAATTTCCATAGCACCAAAAATGCATCCAGGAAATCACGTTTACTCTCTTTTCACTGTAAGAAACAGTGAACATATTACTAACAGTACATATTCTTTCATCAAATATGAAATGTCCTGGGTAAAGAATTAATTAAATAACTAAATATTTTATTACATTACATACAACATAATGTGTTTATATAGAAATTTAGATTTACTTCGATTGAGCCCCTAGAAGACCAAATGATCCATTCCAACCCACGTCTTGGAATGTTACTCAGATTTAGATATACAAAGATTAGACGAAATCTCGCTTTTACGTGAAAAACAAAAGTGATTACTGTGGATTTATTTATAGAAACTTACTTTTTGTCAAGATCTATCTTCGAAGATCAGACCGTATCACATATCATACAGCATCCATGGCAACACTGATCATAATGGCGTGACGTCCTTGTACACGAATGGTTTATTAACACCCTTCTCTCCTTACACACATATTATATGAAGATAGGTGCAATATACTTGTATTATGCTTAATTTTATTCTTACAACTACAGCATTTCATCTGTATATTTTGCTTCAAAATAGACAATAATCCAGTATGAAATGCCTTAACTGCTGCATGTGTTTGTTATCTAGTTTAGATCTATAGGAGATTATTGTACAGTTGTACAGAAATATTGTTGAAGAAAAAATGTTTTATCGGTTTCAATACACCATCTATCTGTACTTACTTTACTATAAGTAAAGTATAGTGTCATGAAAAAATTCAATATCAAGACTTTAAAGGAATTACATGTTTTGAGATCACCAAACTCCTTTTATGATGTTTTTCCGATATGTCTGTGTTTGGACATGGGTGAGTGGGTGAGGTGTGTATCCAAAAGCTTGTGTAGTCGCTACAGTTCTCAATCTTTGATGGATATAAATGAGCCTCATATTGTAGACGTGCTGTATAGTTTGGGATCAATATACATGATGGGAAAATTACTTTTATGGACAAAATGTGTTTTTACACAACAGTTTCTCTCTTAAACTACTAACTGTGAGTGCTGAAATTTGGCATTATCATAGAAGCGACAAAAGAAATAACTGACAAAAATTCTTAAATTTTTATAATATCTGTTCTACAGTTCACACTACCAATTCCGAAAAAAAACTTTTCGGATACAAAAGAAGAACATAGTGTTGTAAATTTTACATTTTCTCAGACAAAACAATCAACTTTTTGAAACATTGGTATTAATTAGATCAATAAGAAAGAAAAATAACATTTCATTGTAAAAGTTAAGTAAATGTGGAGACAGCTTTTAAAAAGTTTTTACCCTGAAAAAAAAAGAAAAAGAAACGTACGAAAAAGTAAGTATTATTGAATGAAAGAATGAAAGGATATTTGTTGAAAAAAAAGGTATTCCTGTATTATTTGTCCCGATAGAAATAGCCTCCTTTTCTCTCTCATACTACCAAAGATTGGAAACATTCAATGACATCTATATTTCTAGTCTTTTTTTCTTGTGGCTTTCGCGTCGAATCTATTTTGCTAGCATTATTTTGAACATGACCTAGTCCATATATGAGGCTCTACAAATAAAATTAAAGAACAAATGTAATTTTTTTTTCAAAATTGTGTTTTATTCTTTATTTTTTATATTGAATGATGCAAGTACATAAATATTAGAATCAGTTAAGTATTTCTTTTTAGAAAAATTGCATTCTTTTTGACAGTGAAGTACGTTATATTTGTACAATCGTTAATTGCTTAGTAATAAGAATAATAGTAAAACATTATTTTTTAAATAATAATCATTTATTTTGATTATCATCATTTCGTTAATGTTGTGGTGATAATTAGTTTACTTTAGTAATTTTGTCTTACAAATATTTACTAGTACAGCTCAACTGAGATATAGTTCTGAAATAGTTCTATATAACATATAGTTCTAAATGCAAATAGACGATCATATAAATTTGGTATAATTTACCAATAAAAATAAAAACCGGTCAGTTTGGGGGCATTATTCAAAATTTGGAGTATCCTACATCAATGCAAGTAAACAATATATCAAACTTGTTGACAATAAATTGATATTTCGTTTTATTTTAATGCGGCTATCACGTAAAAGTAATACTAAAAGACCTTCATTCATTCGTCTTGAGAAATATATAAACTTATAGCTGAATTTATGACAATCATTCTCCTTTATTCATTTATAACCAATAAGGTCAGTATAACTCCATAAACTCAAAGGCAGGACTATTGCTCCTTTGCACTCTTTGTGATGGCAAGGTTATCTCAATATCCTTGAGTATCCTACCCATGACTACTTTGGATGCGATGCGCAAGAAGGATACAATACTGACTATCCAATAGGTTATCCATTATGTATTAGTACAATAATGGTGACAGAACATCTCCAACAGTAATCCTTTATATCTGTCCATTTCAAATTTACTCAGATTTAAAAATCTCAACATATTAAAACAATTTGATGTCAGCATTGAATGCTCTAAAATAAGCATTACTTAATAAGGGTTGTAAATGAGTAATTATCAACGCCCAAAGCTTAATAAGAAATTCAGAAAAGGGACATAGATATTTGGATCAATATAACTAGTTCTTGATAGATTTACTCCATGAATTGAACCCTCTGTTCAGGCCAGTTGTTTTGCTCCTGAACTGTGTTCACGTTGGATGTTGAAGTTTGATTTATAATAATTTTATTATGTATATAATATATATATATATATATATTCATTAAATTGTTTGTCTACTTTCATTCTATCGCATTTCCTAGACTTTCTCTAATTTTCTGATTAAGTCATCTACTGGCAGGGAAGAGAATATATAAGCTCACCAAACGATTTGCTTTTATATTCTTCACATTCCTTAATCTGATACAGTTGTTTACTAATTTCATGTTTTAGAAGACACCTTCTGTATTACAATGTGAATTTCTTTCCTCGGACTGCTGGGTCAAAATATACTCCTAAGTATATATATATATATATATATATATATATAAGATTACACTTAAACTCGTGAAATAACAATCAATTATGAAACCACAATAGAAAAAGGAAAAAAGACTAAGATCTCTCAACTGTAACAAGTGGTCTTCGTCAGAGTAAAAAGTTCAACTGTCAGTTGGGTTTTTGACTCTGACGAAGACCGCTTGTTACGGTTGAAAGATCTTACTCTTTTTTTCCATTTCTTATTGTGGTTTTATCATTGATTGTTATTTCACGTGTTTATGTGAAATATTATATATAATATATCACATATTCAATTATGCTACTCTAGTGGGAGTATGAAATCCTGGATATTTGAAAATAAGTCCCCGAAAGGCTGCAAAGCAGTGTTGAGACGCCCATGGAATGCCTAATTAACTTTGTATGACTGGTCATTAGGGAAGATGCAAATTTCAAAGCAGCCAAATAACCCTGAGAAGCAATCTAAATGAGCCGGCTTCACTGTCAGTATAAGCTAAGACAGGCCGCACCACGTCATTCTGATTAACTGCGTTCCTTTACGCGATAACTGCACTTGACAGCATCAACGCCCGAATTCCAAGCCGATTTGCATACGTCCATCCATCACCGATGTCGGCGCTTCATTAAATTCATCACATGTCTGTAAGATTGTGATCACCACCCGTCATGTATGTTATATAATCTACAAAAGTCAGTACTGTTCTTTTATTTTATCAACAAAACTAATTAAAATAATGTACATTTAAATTTGCTTATTTGCACAATATAAATTGACGTTAATAGCACTCATGTCCTGTTTCATATTATTATCGCTAGCAATATGTACGCAGGTATAATGCAATACGTATTCGAATATTGATATCTGTTACTTCAGTTAAGCAGTTATTGGCCGTCAGGAGAAAACTAGAAGACAAACTGAGGGATACATATATGATCAAACCACAATAGGGAATGGGAAAAAATACTAAGATCTTTCAATCGTAATAAGCAGTTTTCGTCAGAGTCAAAACCCAACTGAGTTTTGGGTTTATGAAACCTCAAGGGTTTATTGTGAAACCCTTTTATATTGTGGTTTGATGATTGATTGTTATTTGACGTGTTTATACCTCAAGTCCATGTATATCGGGATAAGTGCAACTAAGCCTGATGATACATCTCTCTACGGGAGCACCGAAGAAGAAAACAGAGCAAGCCCACGGATATAAACTTACCAGCGAAATGTTAATGGAAAGATTCTCAATATTGCATTACAATAGTGACATTTGTCGATTAGCCTTGAGGCTCTTCAAAGAAAAGAATCCTAGTCTCAATGTTTAAAGTTCCGATTTCAATGTCATCCCTAGTAACAAACAAACAAAAAAATCCAATAGAATTTGAAACTAATTAGAGATAAACGATTAAGTCGGTTTGACAATAATTGAGCGTCTATCGCCCTTTGAGCGGACATCATTCACCGAGTTGAGCAACCTTGCATTTGCTACCTTGTTAAAACCTGTGAACTTTTATTTATAACTAGCAAACGTACCCGTCTTTGACGGAATCAAAAATTCTATTATACTTGGTATTCCAAAATATCAATTATAGTATTATACTAATACTACAATTAGAAGTTATAGAATAGTAGAAAATACCATTATTAGTACAGTGCTAAACAAATGCCTCTGTATACAAAGATTAGATTTTAAGTTAGACATACACAAATCTACAATCCATGTTTCAGCTTTATATGTCTTATGGTGGCAATATTTTGTGGACAAACCGACAGACAGAAATTATTCTAAGGGTACATGTGGCTTCTCTGAAGTATGAAACGTAAAGAAAACTTGAAATGAGTTAGTTCTAATTAACGTGCTCCCAGTCAAAAGCTAGCACGCAAGCCATTGGGCTACTCTGGCTCCGTCCATTTGCGACTTAGTTAACGTCATTGCGAAATAGACTCTGACAGGACTTTGCAATCATTTCAACGGAAACAGACAGTGGCTCGGAATAAATGCTATGTGTGGTATACACACAGACTCCCCAATACCACATCCAGTCATTATGTCCGCCTCTATGGCATATCCGTGTAGAGCACGAACTCAGAGTCGTGTCCCGTTGCACAGTTTTTGGAGCACTCATGTTTCGTAACATGAAATTTGTTACTGCTATAAATTGCAGCATCATTGGTGCTCCTACTTTAAGTTTTTACTCATGAGCAGGCAGTCCAGGAGAAATAATTTCAGAGTCAAGAAATTCAATTAGATAATGAACTGCTTCTTCATCACTATCCAATCTCTTTACTGACTTGTAAGTTCTTTCCTCGTCTTCATATAGCGTAAGAACTTGTTTGTTGATTTCTCCTGCCTGTTCATATTAAGGGCTCAGAATTACTCGTTTACAAAACATTTATTCTCAATAGATAGTACATCCTCAACTCTGTGAAACACCATTTCAATGATGTCAAATGCGCAATGTATTCATACGCTCAATTGAAATTAAAATAACTAACAATACCTACTTGCCACACCTGTGTCTTTTCAAAACAAACTTCTCTGTGAAGTTAGGAAAATACAGCTAAAAGCCCCAATATTTTGCTTCTGTACTGAATTAATAATCTATTTAGAGCCCATATTTTAAGTTAGGCATACACAAATCCAGTGTCAATGTTTCAGCTCGCTATGTCTTATGGTGGCTGAGTTTACTTGTGACAAACATTTTTGCGTTAAACGTCCATAACTTCACTTCTACGTTGAATTTCCTATCAATTCAGAGCCTATATTTTAAGTTAGACCTACACAAATCTACTGTAAAAGTTTCAGCTTTATATGTCTTATGGTAGCTGAGTTTACCTGTGACAAAGTTTTGCGGACAAACAGACAAACCGACAAACCGACAGAAATTTTTCTAAGGGTGGATTCGGTTTCTCCAATGTATGAAACGTAAAGAAAACTTGAAATGAGTCAGTTCTAAGCAATGTAGAGACAAAATCATTATTTTATTTATAAAGATTATTAGTTTAATCCTAAATTGTTTTAATTCTTTCATCGCTACATATTTATAAAGTTATCCAAAATCTTTATAAATAAAATAATGATTTTGTCTGTACATTGCTTAGAACTGACTCATTTCAAGTTTTCTTTACGTTTCATACATTGGAGAAACCGAATCCACCCTTAGAAAAATTTCTGTCGGTTTGTCGGTTTGTCCGCAAAACTTTGTCACAGGTAAACTCAGCTACCATAAGACATATAAAGCTGAAAGTTTTACAGTAGATTTGTGTAGGTCTAACTTAAAATATAGGCTATGAATTGATTGGAAATTCAACGTAGAAGTGAAGTTATGGACGTTTAACGCAAAAATGTTTCTCACAAGTAAACTCAGCCACCATAAGACATAGCGAGCTGAAACATTGACACTGGATTTGTGTGTGCCTAACTTAAAATATGGGCTCTAAATAGATTATTAATTCAGTACAGAAGCGAAGTTATGGGGCTTTTAGCTGTATTTTCCTAACTTCACAGACAAGTTTGTTTTGAAAAGACACAGGTGTGGCAAGTAGGTATTGTTAGTTGATTTTAATTTCAATTGAGCATATGAATATATTGCGTATTTGACAACATTGAAATGGTGTTTCACAGAGTTAAGGATGTACTATCTATTGAGAATAAATGTTTTGTAAACGAGCAATTCTCAACTCTTAATATGAACAGGGAGGAAAAATCAACAAACAAGTTCTTACGCTATATGAAGCCGAGGAAAGAACTTACAAGTCAGTAAAGAGATTGGATTAGTGATGAAGAAGCAGTTCATTTGAATTGAATTTCTTGACTCTGAATTTATTTCTCCTGTACTGCCTGCTCATGAGTAAAAACTTAAAGTAGAGCACCAATCATGCTACAATTTAGTAGCAGTAACAAATTTCATGTTACGAAACATGAGTGCCCCAAAACTGTGCAACGGGACACGACTCTGAGTTCGTGCTCTACACAGATATGCCATAGAGGCGGACATAATGACTGGATGTGGTATTGGGGAGTCTGTGTGTATACTTCACATACCATTGATTCCGAGCCACTGTCTGTTTACGTTGAAATGATTGCAAAGTCGGGTCAGAGTCTATTTCGCAATGACGTTAACTAAGTCGCAAAGGGAGACTTCATCTAACGCAGGAATACAAGGTAGCAAAACCAAGTTTTTCTCACATGGTCAAATGTAGTTTACATGCTCAACGGTCAGAGGTTTCAACTCTTTCTTCTAACATGAACCTGAAGGACAGACATCTAATGTAGTGTATAAGCTGGAGGCATTTGTTTAACACTGTAGTAATAATGGTATTTTCTACTATTCTATAATTTCTAATGACATTTTGAAATACCAAAAATGACGGAACTTCTGATTCCTCCGTGGTATAGCCGAAAGGCAATAGGCACACGGCCATAAACCAAAACAGGAACTTCTGATTCCGTCAAAGACGGGTACGTTTGCTATGTATTATATATAACTGTCAACTTTTTTTTAATTTAATATTTGCTTAATAAATACACTGGTAATAATGTAAGGTATGGGACCAGAGTAGCCCAGTGGCTTGCGTGATCGCCGATGACAGTAGTGCAAATGTATTATAAATAAATGTAACAAACAAATATTTTTTTTAATTTAAAATGTGGATAATATAAAAGATGGTAATAAAGTAAAGGGATCTAGCCAGGGTTGCCAGTAGCTTGCTTGCTCGCCGATGACAGTAGTGCAAATGTATTATAAATAAACACAACAAAAATATTTTTTTTTAATTTAATATTTGCGTAATATAAACACTGGTAATAAAGTAAGGTATGGAACCAGAGTAGCCCAGTGGCTTGCGTGCTAGCTTTTGACTGGGAGCACGTTAATTAGAACTAACTCATTTCAAGTTTTCTTTACGTTTCATACTTCAGAGTAGCCACATGTACCCTTAGAATAATTTCTGTCTGTCGGTTTGTCCACAAAATATTGCTACCATAAGACATATAAAGCTGAAACATTGATTGTAGATTTGTGTATGTCTAACTTAAAATCTAATCTTTGTATACAGAGGCTTTTTTTTAGCACTGTACTAATAATGGTATTTTCTACTATTCTATAACTTCTAATTGTAGTATTAGTATAATACTATAATTGATATTTTGGAATACCAAGTATAATAGAATTTTTGATTCCGTCAAAGACGGGTACGTTTGCTAGTATTAGACTAAAATTTTCAAAAAAAAGTAAAACCTGAAGATGTTTAATTAGTAGTAGAAAGGCTGTGAAGGTAACAAATCAGTTTTCATTCGTTTAACTAGTTTTGTTATGTTTATAAAACTTTGGATAATTGTTTATATGTCTGTGGCAAACTTAAATTGGGAATTACGCCAAGCTGAAAGGAAAATAGTCAAAAAGTTTGAAATAATCAGCGAAAAAAGTCGTTAGTGTAGAGGCTTTGCAACGTGTTGTTTTCAAAGAGATACCTTAAAAATAAATCAGATCACAGTTCAAGGAAAATCTGTAAGTACAAATGCACAAGATACATCTTTATAGCTGGGACATAAAGGAGGTAGGAAAAAGAAAAACAGAGCAAGATAAACGGTTGAGAAATAGTGTATGATATACACATTGAATACTATCATTATTGTCGTAAATGATAATAATAATAGAACCCGATTAGAAAAAATTAGAGGTTTATGTTTAAGACAAGAATAGAAAAGAATAAAAAAAAAGTAAATGTGAGCTTATTTCAGGCCCTCAATGTCATATTTCTATCGTTTTTGGCTACATAATTAACAATGGTACATTAAGGCAGCATTTGAAGTGATTCCACGCTACTATCGTAAATAGCTACTCTAGGCTGCAGATAGTTTATGTATGTATCGTTTTAAACTATATTTCGGTATTTCGGTTTTAAATATGTTTTGTTAAATTCAAATGTTGTTTGGGCATTTGCGATCTTTCAGGTAATCTTCTACATTTTTCTATATATATATATGGAATTAAAGTATGCAGCAGCTTCTGCATTGACGACCTTTTTGCTGATGGCCTCGATTTTTCTCACTATCTTCCGGTGATGCTGAGGCAACTTCCATATATGCTGGGCCAGAGACATTGAGAAAACCAATATCAAACAACTTTAATGAAACACAAAAACACTGGGTGGAAACAAGCTTTCGACCACACATTGGTCATCTTCAGGTTACACTACTATTTAATTAATGAATGCTAATATAATTAACAGAAAAGTAATCTTTAAAATTAAACATAACAATTTTAACAGATATAAAACAAACAATACAGCGGGTGAGAGGAAAACAAAGAGCAGGTTCCAGCAGGGTTGCAACAACATACAAGTTTGCCCCTCAATTGCTGTCAACCCTACTGGGCTCTAACTCTCTAACAAATTTAAAGCTACTATCGAAAGTAGTGCTACTCTCACCCGCTGTATTGTTTGTTTTATATCTGTTAAAATTGTTATGTTTAATTTTAAAGATTACTTTTCTGTTAATTATATTAGCATTCATTAATTAAATAGTAGTGTAACCTGAAGATGACCAATGTGTGGTCGAAAGCTTGTTTCCACCCAGTGTTTTTGTGTTTCATTAAAGTTGTTTGATATTGGTTTTCTCAATGTCTCTGGCCCAGCATATATGGAAGTTGCCTCAGCATCACCGGAAGATAGTGAGAAAAATCGAGGCCATCAGCAAAAAGGTCGTCAATGCAGAAGCTGCTGCATACTTTAATTCCATTTGTCTTCAAAAAGATTTGCTGCCCACTTATACTATATATATATATATATATATATATATATATATATATACCATGAAAACGAAAAATGGTCCGGCAGGACAGATTACACTTACAATAGTACATACATAAATAATATATACACTTAAAATAATAATGAGTTGACTGTCGTCCCTCCGTCAATTCATTTCTCCTGAAGACGACCGCCATTACGGTCGAAATATTGAAAACTGAGTCTTTATTATGTTTCTGTTTATGTGTCACAGTTTATTTAAAAAAAAAAGAAACTGAGAAAATATACTAAGAACCAGAGAGTGGTTCAGAGAGTTGGGTCTCTAACCATCTCTGAACCAGTGCGCTTGGTTTCCTTCTCTTATCTCTCCTGAAGACGGCTCAAACCAAAAATTAGAGACTGTAAGTGGGTGCTTTTGATTTTTTTATGTTTCTTTTTCTTCATTGAACTATATATATATATATATATATATATGAAATATATGATCAAACCAGAAGGGGGATTGTGGAAGACAAAAAATTCTTATAATTCACACTTTATCAATTGTTTATCTATATTTTTTTCTAAGTTAAAGACTGTATAAAATTTGATTTTATATAGCTCCTCCCATGAGTTATGGAAATTTAAGATCTCTTCAGCGAATCATAGTTCTTATTAATTTCATTGACAAACTTAAACCCAAAATATCTGTTGAGAATGTTCACTATCATTTGATTAGAATACATCAGAAAGAGCGGAAAGCCAAATGAATTAGGCAGTGCTCTGCTAGTGAAAAGGCTAAATTACAATTCTACAGTCCACCATTACAGAGTCTCCATCAACTATACAACCAACTATTTAATGGCTTAAATCTAATCCAAATTCCTCTAATTGTTCAGAAATTACTTCTGTAAGGTTTCAACTGTTCACCAATTAAACTAATTTAATAAGAACTAGCTTTAATTTCCTTTCCAGTTATTGACAGTAAACTTACTTAAATGCCCTTCGCAATTTTTTTTTTCCTTCTCTTACTCTTCCACAGTAAGTTCATCTGCTCTATTGCCAGATCATAGAAGGGACTCAATATGAATGATTCATTTTATTTCAATAATTCATAAGAACCATTGTTTCTACTATATGATTTATATAATGATGTTAAAAGTCTTCAATTAATTAATAATAATTGAATTATTAATAATAATTCATTATATTTATTTATAAATGTATTTATGAATTATATTTATTTTTTTGGGTTTGTTATTATTCCCTTCGGTTAACCTTATTCTTTTTTTTATTTTCGTATCACCTTTCCATTCCTTTACATACCTGTGGTTGATACAATTGCTGCACTGTTCCGATTTCCTGGGGTAGTCCTGTTTCTCAGAACAAATTGGACAGGGTAATCTATTTTTACATCCATTTTTGTGATTAGAAAACTGATTGCAGTTAAAACATCGAGATAATGAAACATACTCCGCCACTCGGCACACTCCACTGAATTTTTAATTTACTTCTTACAATCTTCACTAGTAAAGAAGACTTCACTTCTGTAATAAAATATCTCGTTTTCCAAAAGTTTAACTGGTAATATACCAGTACTTTGGATTTTCGGTTCTGAATTTTGCCTTACTATGATGTCAACAGATTTTTCGGGGAAACGTCTTCAGGAAGGTTATAAAGAATTATGCGTGGCCACTTTATATTGCTTATGTGTGCTTTTAGTTCATTTATAAACTTCAAATTAATTTCTTTTACTACCCTCTCAATATCCTGTTTTTTGGTGGATATAATTAACAATTTCCCATCTTTAACTTTATTTAATTACTGAATACTCAAGTTTCATTTTACAGGATCTAGTTTTTCTGTAACTATTTTTTTAAATTGTTCACCGAGCAAAGAAGTAACTGTTTCTACTTTTGCTTTGAATGCACTCATAATTTTTCCCTCTTTCGTTTTTTGAGTTACAGCATTTGCATAAATGATCCCCCTACTTTCTGCATCAGTTCGTTCATTCTTTAATAGTGTAATTTCATTTAGTTTATCGTTGTAAGTTGAATTTATATTATTTATACATTTAGAATTTATCTCTTTTGCTTTTGTACTTACTTTTCTTCTGCTATTAATGATTGGTCTAATATTTTGGCAAGATTACTGGGTTCAAAAGTTCAAGAGCTTTTGGAATTGCCATTCCAGCACAGGTACTGGAGACGCCAACTAAAGAGATTAGTGCCTCTCTTATAGGATGCCAATGAACAACCCAAAATGATTAATTGTGTGCAGCTTTCTTTGAACAGTATCCAAATCTGTCTGTCCCTAGAAACTCCGAAAAGCCAGGATACACAACCTCTCACGAACAGGGAACCACAGACTTTATCTCCATTACCGCCCGAAAGAGGCTCCTCACAACTTGTGTGAGTGTGTGTGTGTGTGTGTGTGTGTGTATGTGAGAGAGAGAGAGAATTAGACAGCGAAAAAAAAATAAAATGGATAAAGAAAGAGAAAAAGAGAGTAAATATGCTGTTTTACAGATGACAGAGTAAATAATTGTCCATTGTGATGAAAACATCACTCTCGTAATTTCATCATACTCGTATTCTATTCACTTCTGATAATGAACTACCATTTCGAATACCGACTACATATGAACAATTATTATAACTATTATGAAGTAAATATAAATTTAAAGTAAATAAATTAAATTAATTAAAAGGTTATTTTAATAAACTTAAAATATTTTATGTATATGTATATATAACAAAGAGGTAACCAATATGGACTATACAAGTACAAAAACGAAGGAAAGTAACACACAGTAAAAAAAAATTGTATTGAAAAGAGAATGAGGCTCATTAATGGTTGCATATCTAGTGTGCTTGGTTTTTCTCTCTATTATCTCTTGAAGATGGATGATCTAAAAATTAATATTGGAACATATATATATGGGAGTCGCCTTCTGTCGACATCCTCGAACGCACGTACCTCTTCTTCTTCCCTTTACTCTCTTCTTGATGACTAACTTTGGTTCAAAATTTTGATGCAGTAAGTGCTCGCGTTTTTTTTATGTGTTATCTTTTTCATTGATATATATATATATATATATATATATATATTTTATATATATATATATATATATATATATATAGGTTTTGAGATTTTTTGAGGGTTTTTGGTCTTGACAATAAAAAGTTTTATAAAAAGGTTTTATTTTATTAAAAGGTTTCTTTTTAATATCTAGACCAAAAACCCTCAAAAAATCTCAAAACCTTTGAATATTGAGTGGTCAAGAAACAAACACCAATATATAATATATATATATATATATATATATATATATATATGGATTAATTTACCACAATGAAAACAATTTTTGAAAACATTGTGGTAAATTAATCCATCTATTATATCAAGTGTTATTTTGATTATTATTCATATATATATATATATATTCTAGGAGGTGTCAGAGCTTATTTTTCTTCATTGTGATTCTTCCTACGACATTTTGTCTCATATACATATCTTAGGTGTTGCTGGTCTGAATACTGGGCGGTGACAAGTCCATATTTACTATAAAAGTAGAACCACCGCTAACTTGATAATGAAAAACAGCCCAGATGCAGTCATCCCGGAGATACAAAAGGCCAATGTCATATACGAATATAACTGCAATATCGGAGATTGTGAGCTCCTAGACAATTCAAAATATATCGGTATGACATCGACCACACTCTCACGACGACTGACAATGCACTTGCAAGCAGGAGCCATCGCTAGACACACCTCCGAGGAACATGGAAGAAAACTCACCCGCCAGGACCTTGTTCAAAACACCATCATTTTAAAGAAAATTAATGATCCAGCCAGACTGCAAATATATGAAGCCATGAAAATCATGAAGCACAACCCATTAATTAATCGTCAACACCCGGGGGTTTCACGCACACTGCAGCTACTAGGTGACCAACCACCAGCTACTCGCCAAGCCGACACTCAGTCACCGCCCAGTATTCAGACCAGCAACACCTAAGATATGTATATGAGACAAAATGTCGTAGGAAGAATCACAATGAAGAAAAAATAAGCTCTGACACCTCCTAGATTATATAAAGAAGAGTAAATAAATAAATAAATATATATATATATATATATATATAAAAGTTGCTGCTCTAACTTCCTGCAGAACTCTTCGTCTCCTGATGACGACGATGGTCGAAATATATAAAGGAGTTATTCCTTTGTCTATCTGTGTGCTACCTTCTTTTTAATTTGATATATATATATATATCATGAAGACTACCACTAAATGTGGTAAAAGGAAGGGAAAAATGTTCTATGAATATATATACTTTTTTTTCAGTAGACATATTTTTTAATAGATATATGTTTTTATTTATGTCACATTTGTTTAACTGAATTGAAGTATTATTGGTTGGAGTGGGAAGGAGTCCTTTCTCTACAACGATTGCTCTCCGACTGCTCGCCGGGCTACCTGCATAAGGGCCAAGCGGCACCCTCGACCTTCCCACTCCACACCTCTCAAATAACAACTAACATACCGGCCACCTTGAAACATTGTTTTAACATCAAGAATGAATTAGCAATGAGTAGCTTAAAATTACAGTGGTATACAACAATTGTATAAATTTAAAGTCCAAGCTTAGTGAGTCAAAATAAGAAGTACAGCTAAGAATACAATAGGACATATCTATACACGGTTATACAATATATTATAAATTCAAAGTCTCAAATTTAGTTGTATCGTCACAGTTACATCCTCCTCAAGTGGTAGTGGCACTATCTTCGAAATGGATCGTTTTATTACACCAGAAGAAGTCTTCAATGGGTACACACGGCATCGGCCATCGGTTCCTGGGTGACCTTCTAAAATGCGTGCCATTCTCCATGACAGCGGTGGTTTTAAAATCTTCTTTTACGATGACAAAAGTGCCTTCTTCCAGATTAGGTGAACTAGTCTTCCACTTGTACCGTTGATGCAGCAAGGATAAATACTCAGTAGACCAGCGTTTCCAGTAGGCCTGCTTCATTTTCTCAATCATCTGCCAGCGAGACAATAGACTATCTGTAGTATGCGATAAGTCAGATTGTGGTAAGGAAAGGAGGGGTTCTCCTATTAGGAAATGGGAAGGAGTCAAGGGATTTAAGTCTGCAGGATCATCACTTAATGGAGTAAGAGGTCGAGAGTTTATACAAGCTTCGACTTCTGTTAAGAGTGTAGACATTTGTTCAAATTTAAGTCTGTGGTTACCAATTATGACCCTTAAATGTTTTTTAACTAATTTTATAGCCGATTCCCAGAGACCTCCGAAATTCGGGGATCTTGGAGGAATAAATTTGAATTGGATTAAGTGGCTTCTAAAATAAGCTCTGATTTGTTCTGATGGAAAATTTTCGAAGTCAGCCTTTAACTCCCGCTGAGCCCCTACAAATGTTAATGCATTGTCACAGTATATAGTTGTTGGAACTTCACGTCTAGCAATGAATTGTTTCAATGCAGCGATAAAATGTTCAGAAGTCAATCCTGATACTAATTCTAATTGAATGGCCTTTGAGCTAAAACAGATAAATAAGCAAATGTAACATTTTAGAATTGAAGGACTACGAATTAAGTTCTTTTTTATATATAATGGACCCGCAAAATCAATGCCATCATGTGTAAACGGTCGTGTTGGTTTGACTCGAACCGAGGGGAGATCACCCATTAATTGAGAGGACGGTTTGGGTTTGACCTTGAAGCATCTGATGCACTTCCTGACTATTCTTTTTGCTAATGTTTTTCCTTGAAGGGGCCAATACTCTAACCTCATTTGAGCTAGGAGAGCCTGTGGAGACGAATGGAGTGAACTTACGTGATATGCGTATGCTAATAATTCAATTATATGATGCCGAGCTGGTAATACTGTTGGGAATTTTTGGTTATATGAAAGTTCACTATTTCCTAAACGCCCTCCAACTCTGATTATACTTTTGGAATCAAGAAATGGGTGCAATGTAGATAGCTTAGATGAGGTCGAAAGTGCCTTCTTGCCTTTCAGAGAAGTCAACTCTGCCAAGAATGCTTGACTCTGAACAAAGCTTATTATCAAAACCTTTGCCTCTTCCAAGTCCTTCAAGCCTTTTTGATAATCCGACCACCGTACAGTTAGGTTTGGTGTGACTGGTTCATCCCACTCAGACTTCAGTTGCCATAATTCTTGTATCAATAATTTTGCCTGAATAATTACAGGCGAGATGAGTCCTAAGGGATCATACAGCTTTGATATATCTGAGAGAATTGATCTTTTAGTGATATCAGTACGGTGTGGCAATTTAGGAGCTACAAAATTGAAGAAATCAGAATGAGGTTCCCATATCATACCCAGTGGCTTGATAAACCCGTCACTGGAATGTGAATTTATTAGATATTTTTGCTCTTGCAACTCAGTGGGTATTTGTCTTAAGACTATTGGGTTATTTGACACCCACTTATGCAGTTGGAAACCTGCGGAATTTAAAGGAGCTATTAATTCTTCTAGAAATTTTGAAGCTAACGGTCGGTCGTCTGAATGTTGATTGGCTAAGTGGCTTAAGCTCCTTCCCACAAGAAATGGAGCTGAGGAAGTTCCATAGGTCACCGTTAATAGCCTATAAGTTCGTATTGGTTCCCTTTCATTACTTCGCCACAAAATACGTTGTAGATCGCAGTCCTCAGGTCGCATGAGAAGTTGGCGGTAAATTTGCTTCATATCGCAGATAAAAACGAATCGTGGCATACAAAATTTTACTAGAATAGTCATTAACTCAGGTGGTATGGCTGGTCCAGGGTATAATAAATCATTTAAGAACAAATTAGTCGATGATTTCGCTGAGCCGTCAAACACTACTCCTACTTTAGTAGTAGAGCTAGCATCCCGAATGACTGGATAATGGGGAAGGTAAGAACATTGTTTAAGTTTCTTTGGTTCTAATGCTTCTTCTCTATGAATTTGTCGGAGGTTGTCTTTCATAAATTCAATATAGGCCCCCTTTACTGTGATGTCATGACTAAGTTGCCTCTCTAACTTCAAAAATGGAGTTAATGCCGAATTTGTAGAATCGCCACGTAGATCAGGGCATTCTTTATGATTATCTTCACTCCTTTCCTCAGAATTGGTTTCTTGAGTTGACTGTTGTTCTTCAATTTCCGAAAACCTGGACAACTGATTATTAAGATCTCCCTCTGATGTAGTAACAAAGTGACAGTAACCATTCGGTTTAGGATTATGGTTAGACGATGTCCCAGATCCAATCGGATCCTCTTGTCGAGCCTCTGTATCTGAATTTGATGTTTGACTATCGGGACTGCTCGTCTTTGTGATCGGCGCCAGAATAGGTCTGGTTCCTTGCTTCTTTCGCAACTTCAGGATACATGCCTTTATGTAGTAATAATTGTTGTCAAAGGATTCTACTTCCTCGTTTAATTGATCTGTATCTTCCACTAACCCAGAGTCTTCCATTTCTTCAGTGATATTCCAAAATTCCCTAAGGCATTCATCCAATTCGCTCGACCTTACATCAAGTTCCTCTACCTCATTTTTAATATTATTGTAGCCATGTACAAACGATTTAATATGTGTTATACGGTTCTTAAGATTGGCTCGCTGTCTTACAAGTTTTTTATAAATTGACATGATAACTACAATAATTAAAATGTAATTTAAAATGTAAATAAAGGTTTACTGTTGACTATGTAATTAAATAAAAGGAACCACAGACTTAAGATTTTAAAAACAATTAGATTAAGTGAATAAATATTGGAGTAGGGTTAGGTAAAGAGAGAAGGGTTAATTTGAAAAGGATAAGGGCTTATCTGAGGTGTTCGGTGACTTACACAGCCGGTACTTGCGACGTTAGAAGCTGGGTCCTGTTACCTGGGCTCAATTCAATAAAGGTTTCAGATGTCTCTGCTCTTGAGTTCTAACTCCCGACACTACTTTCCAACAAAAACAACTTTAACACAACACTGCTTCACGATTTTCACTTCCTTCTTACGATTAGATGTGTTCTGACTCCAAACTACTTTACGATTTTCACTTCCTTCTTACGATTAGATGTGTTCTGACTCCAAACTACTTTACGATTTTAACTTTCTTCTTACGATTAGAGATCGGCGCTAGATACTGGCCGGTCTTGTTCTGACTCCAACACTACTTCACGATTTTCACCTACTTTCGATTAGAGATCGGCGCTGGATACTGGCCGAATCACGTTTTGTTCTGACTCCAACACTACTTCACGATGTTCACTTCCTTTCGATTAGAGATCGGCGCTAGATACTGGCCGAATCACGTTTTGTTCTGACTCCAACACTACTTCACGATTTTCACTTCCTTTCGATTAGAGATCGGCGCTAGAGACTGGCCGAATCACGTTTTGTTCTGACTCCAACACTACTTCACGATTTTCACTTCCTTCTTACGATTTAGAGATCGGCGCTAGATACCACGATGTTCACTTCCTTTCGATTAGAGATCGGCGCTAGATACTGGCCGAATCACGTTTTGTTCTGACTCCAACACTACTTCACGATTTTCACTTCCTTTCGATTAGAGATCGGCGCTAGAGACTGGCCGAATCACGTTTTGTTCTGACTCCAACACTACTTCACGATTTTCACTTCCTTCTTACGATTTAGAGATCGGCGCTAGATACTGGCCGGATCACGTCGGGGTCACCATAAAATGTTTAACAGAATTGAAGTATTATTGGTTGGAGTGGGAAGGAGTCCTTTCTCTACAACGATTGCTCTCCGACTGCCCGCCGGGCTACCTGCATAAGGGCCGCGCGGCACCCTCGACCTTCCCACTCCACATTTCTCTCAAATAACAACTAACATTAATAGAGAAGAATACTCATTACATTAGTAACACTTGTTTCTATGAATGGTAATGTACTCTTAAATGAAGTGTTTCATAATATAGTTCAAAGTAATATATCCTGTAAAATCTGGTAGCGGGTAAACCATACATTTAAAATAATTTTTGCCAACAAAATTAAGTTGTTAGAAAAGCAAGGTTATTTACTTACCTGGTGGAGGGATGGAGAAGAGAGTCAGCCAGTCTTACGCGCACATGGGCCAGCTGAAGGACGACAGCAGTGTCGATGATCTTGTTGATGGTGACCATTGCAGTGTACTGGAGGTCGTGGACTCCGTGGATAAGGCTGAGACAGGTCTTGAGCAGGAGGCAGCAGGCAGCACTCAACTCAAGTCTGGAGGTGTCTCCCTTACCTCCAAGACCTTCCACAGTGGTCTGCAACACACACCGCAACTGAGTAACCATCAGGCACCAATCCGCCAGTTATTTATCAAATAATACAGTCAAATAATGAAATATTTAAGAAACAAACATATTATTAATATTTATAAGTTATGCTCTTTATATATTATCCTCTCCTCTTCTCCTTCTACCTCATGTATTTTTCCTGAAACCCCCTCCTTATCATATCGCAAACCACCAAACCTCAGAGGCATTTTCACTCATCACTCTCCCTTGAACACTATGCTTGGGAGGGGAATGGTGGAATGTGGACGGAGCAGATGCTAAACCTGTCATATCACCAACCCAAATCCTTTTTTAGAACCCCCCCTCATGGCAACATTAACTACCCTCGTCCTCCTCATACCTCATGCAGGTCGGTTAATTGCGTTTACCGTTTGGACTGCACCCAGTGTGATGCATTCTACGTTGATATGGCCTCTAAGCAGCTTAACTTACGTATGAATGGCGCCAGGGCTTCCGTTGGTCAATGCAAAAACCTTTCTATTCCTATCCACTCTAATTCCCATGGACTGGACTTTAATCACTGCTTCCGTGTCCAAATCCTTAATCAGATCCGTGTACCGTCTTCTCAGGTTACTTTAAGAGCTTCAGAGGAGGCAATTATCTGTCTTCTCAAAACCCGCTCTCCTCCTGGCCTCAACTTGTACCATTATTTTTTTTATATATTTTTTTAATTATCATTTTTTTTTAAATTGCTCATTGCTTCGTTTAATATTCTTCTCCATCTGTTATTTATATTTGTTATTTCTTAGTTAAATTCTTCTCTGTAGTTAGTAGTCTTACCTAAGGCGGCCACCAGACTGCATGCGTGTTCGTCACATTCGACCGTCTACTCAGTTATCTTCAGCTACTCAAATGGACTACTTTTGCCCGATGATAACGAATGTCGAAATATCGTTGTGAGTCTTTTTTGTGTGTGTTTTTATCTGATTTTCTCTTTCCTTTTTGAACTATATATATATTTCACAGTAATTCACAAACTGTCCGTGGTTTACTGTGAAACGTTTTTTGTCCTATTATATATATATATTAATATATTATAATATATTATATATATATATATATATATTATATTATACAAATAATATAATTATAATAATTTAATATACAAAGTATATATATATATATATATAAAATATATATTTGTGCCTTGCATATATATATATATATATATATATATAAAAGATTTTCCATTCTTATTGTTTTCCCATTTCTTATTGTGGTTTGATCATATATATATATGTATATATATATATATATTAAATATTATATTATATATTATAATATGGGTTACTTGCCGTTGCGCCTACAAACGTGCTTGGTCTCCCATTCTCTCTTTCTCCTGAAGACGGATTACCCGAAAATTTGAGTCTGTAAGTGTGTTTCCCTACTTTGTGTGTTGCTGTTTGTTAATCTCGAACTCGTATATATATATATATAGCACATTCCCTCTGTGATATAAGAATATTGGCAGAAAACATGAGTCTCACTTTGCAGTGAACTCCTGTACTCTTTCTAATTCTGATTTTTTTGGTGGTTGGTTGTTGGTTTTTTTCTATTATCTGCTACGGAGGCTGATGTTTTCTGCCAATATTCTTATATCACAGAGGGACTGTGCAACCACAATAACCATTGGCGGAATAACGGAGGCTTCGCTGGGCAGCGGGTAACTGGGACCGCACTCATGGACCTACAAACTCTACTATTCTATTGGTCACCATCGTAACGAATCATATTCCTTTCGCCGGAAAACTCACAGAAAACAGTATATAAGGACCAGCGTCTGGGCCATAACTTTGCCTGAAGATAACTAGAGAATGGCTGAAACATGTCGCAAATACCACCACCAGGTCAACAGTGCAAAGTTCTCCACCATCAACCAACCATCCATCAATAGTAGCATGGACAGTCGTCATAAAAAACAGAAGAGGTAACGTAAATTCATCATAACCAATAACTCGGAGTCTCTATGCGAAGAAGTTGGAGTAGAGTGTCAACATCCTTTAATCAAGAGGGACTGTGTAACCTCTATCCCCATTGACATGAAAACAAAGGATACTTTTACTAGAAGATAAATGAGAGTATCAAGTAAAATAAAATCAATATCCATAGCAGATAATAGAAAAAACTAACACCCAACAACTAAAAAAATCAGAAATAGAATGGTAACAGGAGTCCACTGCAATGTGAGGCTCAGTTTTTCTGCCAATATTCTTATATCACAGAGGGACTGCGCAACCTCTATACCCATTGGTGGACTAACGGAGGCTTCGCTGGGCAGCAGGTAACTGGGACCGTACTCATGGACTTACAATCTCTACTCTCCTATTGGTCACCATCGTAAAAGTCATATATATATATATACTGAGTCAGTTGACGAAGACCACATGTTACGGTTGAAAGGGTCTTAGTCTGTTTTCTATTTATTATTGTGGTTTGAACATTGATATATATATTTTTCTGCCCTTAGGTCTAGTCAATCGATTTAGCAAGCCTAGATCAAGAACAATAGTTTAGTATATATGACGTTCACTTAAAAATACTTTGATACAATATTGATGACCAAATCCTAGAAAAATATCAGTAATGGAACTAAAACCTTTCAACAACTGTTCTAATCCAAAGTCACAATCGCACATCTCTCTCAACACTCTCTGGCAAAGACCTGTTACTTTAATTGAAAGATATTGATCTAAATCATACCCAGAGCAGTGATTTAGAAGTTGAATATTAAAATTTGCATGTATTTACTAATTAACTCATAACGGAGTAGATCTTGAGAGGGAATGAGAGAGAGGGAGATTGGATCAGAGTATATTGGGTAATATAGAATAAAAAAGAACTAAATGGGGAAGGAAAGAAGGAGAAGAATGATTGACAGAAAGTAATGAGGAAGAAATGGATGTACAAGAGATGAGAATGACCTCTTGGGTGGATTTTAAATCAATTATGAAAAGTCTAAAGAAGAGGAACAAAGAGGGGATGAAATTAAAGAAATTAGTTGGAGAAACTAAAGCAACCAAATTTGAAAAGTTATAAAATTTTAATTTCAGTTATGAAAGGCAGGTAAGTTTGTAAGTTGAAAGAGTTGTTAATAAGCTAAATTTCAGACATTAATTTGAAAAGGACGTGGCAATCATATTGTTTATTCAAGTTGAAACGCTAATTTGGATCCATTATTCAAGCACAATGGTAGCTGCTAAGTCGGTTTCTCTGGCTTATCTAGTAGTTCTACTGGTTTGACTTACGCCTCTTAGCTGCTTGAAGAGTTGAAACTTAATTAAAGCATGATTGCGGTATTGGATGAAGGAAAATTACTATCAAAATGACTTAGGTTTTCGAAGGTAAAGCTTTTAAAAAATGGATCATCTAAAGGAGAAAGCTAACTGGATTTTCGCCTCTCTCAAACCCCTTCAAAAATGGACTTCTTAATCATGAAACCATCATCTAGTGGTAGAATTCATCATAATTGAAAAGACAAGAAAAGAGAATATATAATATCAACTACTGTGATATTTATCAATTGAAAACGGAACAACCACTTGTTCTTTGTACTTTTATTAATTTTATAAACACACTTTCACTTTATTTCTCATGCATATTAAACAATAGCAAAAAGAGAACACGTAAAAAGAAGACACAGCTCATTTCAATATTTTAACTCGTCGTCAGTAACTGTTGTTGTTTAGCAGCGAAGCAGAACTCGTCTTCTTCTACTTTTTCTTCTCTTTATGACGATGAGATCGAAATATTGAAGTGACTTGTGTCATGTGTTCTTTTCTTGCAATTGTTTGATATGTTACCTTAAAGTAACTGTTTCATGTTTCAGATATATGTATTTTATTTCTTCACTCAAGATCACAAAATTTCATTTACCTGCTGTCTTTAATAACAATGCTCAAACAATTTCAATTCACTTCCTTTTCAACATAGTCTTATTCTCTACAAATGGATATGACATAAGTTGACTGATAATCTATCAACTATGTATAAATAATTAATAATAAATCTATAAGTAATAATAAAAGAATGGCAGAGTTACAAAAATATTTGGAAATAAATAAAATTTTTATTAAATGCTAAAGTTCTAGAGAGTAACCCATATTTGGAAATGTTGATCCATTGTGGACAATTTGCATCTACACCTGAATGACAAGAAATTTATGATGATTTATGCTTTATGATTTATTTTTCACATTATGATGATGAAAAAAAATACACGCGAGAGGTGAATAAATCTGAGAATGTCGTCCCTCGGAGAGGATGGTAAGCTGTCGGTCCCGATCCTGTACGATGTCAAGTACTTCTTAAAGATTCCTAATTGAAATTCGATTGAGTTAGGCAAAATTTAGGAATCTGTGAAATCTCCGATCAAACAAAGAGCTGATGTTATCAACCGCTAGTGGATCGTTTAAACAATAAAAAAAAAGTAATAATCATGGAATATTAATAATCATTTGCATAAACTAAAATGTGTACTTTAAAAATTTAAACCTCATAGAATAGTCACTGATGATGTAGCAGTTGATTGTTTTATAATGTGTCCAAAACGATAACCACAGTATATTAATAGTAATCGTAATAAACTGTCTAAACTTTACTTTATTCATTGATAATCCGTCAGATAATTTTGGTAAATTCTTTTATCTCAGACAATGTTTTGATTGATATCTTTTAATGAATACTGTAAATCCAACTATAAACGTAATATTTTGTTTCGTTTTATGATTGGCTATATTTACTTGCTGAATACTAATATTTTATTAGTTGTATTGCCACAAATTAGAGATTTTGGAATCAAGTATGCCCATTACGTTTTCGTCATAATTAGCTAAATTAACTAAACTAAAACTTAACTATATATATTGTTTATTATTTCAGATAATTGGTATAGATAATTTATATACTATGTATAATTATAAACAATTTGTGTGTAATTAACTATGTATGATTTACATACAATCATCTATATAGAGTTTCATATACAATCAACACTAGTTTACAACAAATTTTATAATAATGTCTGAATATACGTGTGTTGGTGTGTTTTTAGGTATCTTCACTATTTTTTATAAGTGAAGTTACTTGTAGTAACACACTACAAGTCCACTGGCCAAGATTAAATATCATACAATAGATATTCTGAGAATTTAAGTCACCTTTTTGGCCAGGTTTAGCCCAATGGAAATGCGCTGGCCTCTGGAATGATAGATCCGGAGTTATACCCATTCTGGAATTCAATTTATTCTCTTGGGAGGAGAATAAATGTGCGCCCAACACCCGTTGGACAGAACATGAAGCCATCGGTTACAAGCATTTACGATGTCAGGTTTTAGTTATCTCTAATCTAAATACACTTGAGTTAGGCAAAAAAGGACCCTGAATCTAAAATAATTCTTATGTGTGTGGTATTTAAAGGGCCAATGTTTAGCCTATGAGTATCCACTTTAGGGCCTGCCGCTGCAGCCTAACCTAATCTTAACCCAGGGATGTACACGTAAGGTTTTTCTACACCCTAGGGATGGCTCTAACGCATTCACATTCCATCGTCTCAGTGTCTTTCCCACCATCTCTAAAAACTTGTAACATTCTTCAAAACAACAGGAAATTCTGAACATTTATCAATCTAATCCATTTTCCATAGGTCCTTCAGTTTTACTGTAGGGGACTTAGCGACACCTACCCGGTATATATGTGAAAAAAGCCGGTCAGGTCTGGTGGCCTTACAGATATACGCTACGAGAGTTACAATGTTATTATTGTAAGCATTACAAAAAGTATCTCGGTAAAGTTAGTATATACTGTAGCAGTATAATGAATACTAATTTTTATTCTTTAGCAATAACTTAACACCATGTGGCTGAAATCATTCACCACAAATATTCTTCTTTAACAAAGAAAAAAAAAACAAAAACTCAGTTTAAAATCTAAATAAAGAGTCGATATAAAATTCTAAAAAGGATTTCCTCTTAATTAATCACTTATTTCTAATTCCGTCAATTATATCTTCATTCATTCAATTCCATTAAAGCTTTAAAATTGGATTTTCAAGACTAATGGAGAGATTATATCCCTTTTTGAGACAGATCTCTGCTTAATTAATTAGTTACTCTTAATGATGTCATTTCACCTCCTGTTAGCCACAAATTTTTATATAATTAAACAATAGCTTAAACAATTTATATCCATTTTAAAACTGACTTAAAACTCTTAAATCACTCTATAGCCATTCATTATAGTTTCACTCGGATGAGAATGGTACATTTATTTTAATATAATTATATGCGTATTTCCTCGATTTCTTCAGTTATTGATGAAGAACTTCAGTAACCACTGCTATAGATTGTCTTTTAGATTAATCTTAAAAGAAAATAAAATTTTAACTTTTTATTTACTTTATCAAAGGGTTTGACGAAATCAGAGAGAAAAATTATTTTAAAGTAATTTGTGTGACAACCAAATTTCTAAAAGACTATGTACTTCCGGTTTTTTTCTTTCAAATAAATATAATTATAAATATGCCTATATAGTTTATCACATATAAGCGGGTTAGGTTAGCTCAGTGTCAACGTGTTCTCCCCTCAAATGGTAGGTACGGGGTTCAAAACCCACTCTGGCATTCGATTTAATAACGTGAGAGGTGGAATAAATCTGACTACGACTTCCCTTTGGGAGGAAGTTAAGCTGTCAGTCCCAAGACTGTACGATGTCAGATACTCGTTACAGATCCCTACTTTAAATATATTTGAGTTAGGCAAAATTTAGGACTCTCAATATAGAATCATCATAGTGTGGTATCAAAGAGCACTGTAGGGCCTATGTGTGTTCCCTTATGCGACTGCAACTGCAATCTAACCCAAACTTATTATATGCATTATATGCAATCACATATAAACTTATAAAGAAGTTATTAATCGAAACTGTTTAGTTTATTAGGGGTAATTATTCGTATTAATATACGAATAATAATTAGTTGAAATAATTAGTAATTATTATTACAACAGTAATTACTCGAACATTATATAAGCTAATTTCAACAGAGTGTTGAGTCATTCAGCAATAGTATTCATTCAAGCTTGAAGGTAGAGTAAAGATGGATTATGTATTTACTTGAGCTCTCACGAAGTGGCACATGCACCCGCTAGTATGACCTTTCTGTTGTGCACATAGTCTACAAATGCGTACAAAATCTTTCGAATAGGTTATGACAGGTTACAGTTGCTATCTCACAAGAAAAAAACATAGGCTGAACATTAGCCCCTTGCGATACCACAGAATGATGACTGATTCTACATTGGGAGCCCTAAAGTTTTCCTAACTCAAGTGTATTTAGAGTAGGGGTCTTTAACGAGTAGCTGACATCGTACAAGCTTGGGACCGACAGCTTTGCGTCCTCTCCAAGTGACGACGTGCTTATATACCCCAGATCTACCAGTATAGAGGCGAGCACGTTGCCACTGGGCTACCTTGGTCCTACACAGGAGGTAAAGTAGACGATAGTGATTGTAAAACGAATAAAGTTATTGTATAATAACAAAACAGTCTTATTTCCTGAACTAGTTCAAATTCGTAGCCAGCTGGATCCTAATACACATATCCTATATGATTATAAATTTGTATTAATTCGATACTTAATATTAAAAGAATTAATTGAGAATGTTAATACTCTTACACGTATCGTAAATTACTATCAACGCTATGATTTTTAAGGGTACCTCTAGATTTGTGGTGGCATTAAAAGCTAATGCGTGCATAGGGTTACACTGTAATATAATGCCTACATTAATTGAATCTCAGCGGCAATGATTGTAATAATAACAACGAACTGCTAAAAGTCTCTATCAAATTTTTCTAGAGGACCCTATACTGTAGTTCTAAAAAATGGCCCAGTATTGGGTCAAGAGAATATTCTGTAGAGAGAATACTGAAAAATACCAGCTTGTGGTTTTGGGACGCTATATAGTAAAGATATTGGCCATCAAGCAAATTAACCTTACCTCAATTGAGAAAAAAAGAATAAAGTTTGAACATAACAAGTTCAGTTATTTTTCAAGAAATGTCCAGTAAACATATATAACTTTTTATATCCCACAAAAAAGGACCCTGAATCTAAAATAATTCTTATGTGTGTGGTATTTAAAGGGCCAATGTTTAGCCTATGAGTATCCACTTTAGGGCCTGCCGCTGCAGCCTAACCTAATCTTAACCCAGGGATGTACACGTAAGGTTTTTCTACACCCTAGGGATGGCTCTAACGCATTCACATTCCATCGTCTCAGTGTCTTTCCCACCATCTCTAAAAACTTGTAACATTCTTCAAAACAACAGGAAATTCTGAACATTTATCAATCTAATCCATTTTCCATAGGTCCTTCAGTTTTACTGTAGGGGACTTAGCGACACCTACCCGGTATATATGTGAAAAAAGCCTGTCAGGTCTGGTGGCCTTACAGATATACGCTACGAGAGTTACAATGTTATTATTGTAAGCATTACAAAAAGTATCTCAGTAAAGTTAGTATATACTGTAGCAGTATAATGAATACTAATTTTTATTGTTTAGCAATAACTTAACACCATGTAGCTGAAATCATTCACCACAAATATTCTTCTTTAACAAAGAAAAAACAACAAAAACTCAATTTAAAATCTAAATAAAGAGTCGATATAAAATTCTAAAAGGATTTCCTCTTAATTAATCACTTATTTCTAATTCCGTCAATTATATCTTCATTCATTCAATTCCATTAAAGCTTTAAAATTGGATTTTCAAGACTAATGGAGAGATTATATCCCTTTTTGAGACAGATCTCTGCTTAATTAATTAGTTACTCTTAATGATGTCATTTCACCTCCTGTTAGCCACAAATTTTTATATAATTAAACAATAGCTTAAACAATTTATATCCATTTTAAAACTGACTTAAAACTCTTAAATCACTCTATAGCCATTCATTATAGTTTCACTCGGATGAGAATGGTACATTTATTTTAATATAATTATATGCGTATTTCCTCGATTTCTTCAGTTATTGATGAAGAACTTCAGTAACCACTGCTATAGATTGTCTTTTAGATTAATCTTAAAAGAAAATAAAATTTTAACTTTTTATTTACTTTATCAAAGGGTTTGACGAAATCAGAGAGAAAAATTATTTTAAAGTAATTTGTGTGACAACCAAATTTCTAAAAGACTATGTACTTCCGGTTTTTTTCTTTCAAATAAATATAATTATAAATATGCCTATATAGTTTATCACATATAAGCGGGTTAGGTTAGCTCAGTGTCAACGTGTTCTCCCCTCAAATGGTAGGTACGGGTTCAAAACCCACTCTGGCATTCGATTTAATAACGTGAGAGGTGGAATAAATCTGACTACGACTTCCCTTTGGGAGGAAGTTAAGCTGTCAGTCCCAAGACTGTACGATGTCAGATACTCGTTACAGATCCCTACTTTAAATATATTTGAGTTAGGCAAAATTTAGGACTCTCAATATAGAATCATCATCGTGTGGTATCAAAGAGCACTGTAGGGCCTATGTGTGTTCCCTTTATGCGACTGCAACTGCAATCTAACCCAAACTATCACATATAAACTTATAAAAAAGTTATTAATCGAAACTGTTTAGTTTATTAGGGCTAATTATTCGTATTAATATACGAATAATAATTAGTTGAAATAGTTAGTAATTATTATTACGACAGTAATTACTCGTACATTATATAAGCTAATTTCAACAGAGTGTTGAGTCATTCAGCAATAGTATTCATTCAAGCTTGAAGGTAGAGTAAAGATGGATTATGTATTTACTTGAGCCATCACAAAGTGGCACATGTACCCGCTAGTATGACCTTTCTGTTGAGCACATAGTCTACAAATGCGTACAAAATCTTTCGAATAGGTTATGACAGGTTACAGTTGCTATCTCACAAGAAAAAAACATAGGCTGAACATTAGCCCCTTGCGATACCACAGAATGATGACTGATTCTACATTGGGAGCCCTAAAGTTTTCCTAACTCAAGTGTATTTAGAGTAGGGGTCTTTAACGAGTAGCTGACATCGTACAAGCTTGGGACCGACAGCTTTGCGTCCTCTCCAAGTGACGACGTGCTTATATACCCCAGATCTACCAGTATAGAGGCGAGCACGTTGCCACTGGGCTACCTTGGTCCTACACAGGAGGTAAAGTAGACGATAGTGATTGTAAAACGAATAAAGTTATTGTATAATAACAAAACAGTCTTATTTCCTGAACTAGTTCAAATTCGTAGCCAGCTGGATCCTAATACACATATCCTATATGATTATAAATTTGTATTAATTCGATACTTAATATTAAAAGAATTAATTGAGAATGTTAATACTCTTACACGTATCGTAAATTACTATCAACGCTATGATTTTTAAGGGTACCTCTAGATTTGTGGTGGCATTAAAAGCTAATGCGTGCATAGGGTTACACTGTAATATATTGCCTACATTAATTGAATCTCAGCGGCAATGATTGTAATAATAACAACGAACTGCTAAAAGTCTCTATCAAATTTTTCTAGAGGACCCTATACTGTAGTTCTAAAAAATGGCCCAGTATTGGGTCAAGAGAATATTCTGTAGAGAGAATACTGAAAAATACCAGCTTGTGGTTTTGGGACGCTATATAGTAAAGATATTGGCCATCAAGCAAATTAACCTTACCTCAATTGAGAAAAAAAGAATAAAGTTTGAACATAACAAGTTCAGTTATTTTTCAAGAAATGTCCAGTAAACATATATAACTTTTTACTTTACCATTACTTTAAATTGTCTTTAAAGTTGAATGTTACAATAACAATGCCTTGATTGTTATTCCAGCCATTATATGAAGTGGACTTCACAAAATACTGCATTTCACTCAAATTTCATAAACTATTTTAATTACATTATATTATTTAAATAATTGGATCTAAATATCTTTTCGGACTGTTAAAATGATTTCATAGGAGTTTAGAACAGTATATTTAACCATTAATAGCCATGAATCATTAATAATTGTGAAAAAAATTACTAAAACATTTGTTTCTTTAAAAAAAATTGTTAGGAAGTATAATATAGTCTTCATGGTATAATGGTAACATATTTTTATCATTTTCTTACGACGGCTTTTAGAAGTAATTGTTGAAATTGTTATAAAGACTGATATACTGTTATTTATGTTGACAAAGATATGAAGTTAGAGATTCCAATTGGATCAAGTTGGATTGGACTGGATCCGGTTGGATTGGATTACATCAAGTTGGATCAAGATGTATGATGATATATTCACTTCGACGCAAATGGACCATAATTCTTCCTTTGCTAAAATGTATATTACAATATAACAATAAATAAAATGAACGCGTTACAATATTAGAAAAACATATTTCATTAATATTTATAATGAAAAAAAAAACAGGACTCCTTAATGAGAAGTGTATAGTGTTTACTTAAGGAGTGTAAGAGGAACATTTTGGGGTTTAAGGGAAAAAAAGAAGGATTTAGTAGGGGAAGCAAGTAATGTTTGGATATAATGGTCGACATCCCAGGGCATTTCAATTAATATCTTATAGATCCTTTCATTTGATAGAACTTAAGAGTGTACCACTGTTATTTATAATAGGAACTACTTCCTACTTCCTTTGCCAAATAGTTTTTTTTGTTTGAACATTCCAATCTCTTTAGCTAAAAGTCATAAATGAAACACCCTCTTCTACTTGAGCAACCTACGAGTACTATTAACTCTTTTACTAACAAGATGGGTGTATATTTGAGGCAGGACCAGTTCAGTGACTTCGAAGTCATTGAACTACATTTTCACTAATTACACTCAAAGGGTAGTAATGAGATTATTAAGCGCCTCTAACACTCAACTCCAACTTTTGGCCTTCACAAGGCTACCCTGTTAACCTGTCATATACAGAGACGAACGGAATAGGAGGAGAAGGTGATCAGGGGCTTGGCCTGACCACCTTCTTTTCACATCCTTCCTAATCCCAAATTCCCTCCTTTTATCAAAGCTCTAATATAAGATGTTATGCAATAAGATGGATGATGCAGGGGTTACTGTATTATGAACAGAGCCCCAAGGGTACTAGGCGACCTCCTTGAGTAAATACCTTAATCCGGTATGCGGTGCTCTGCCGGAGCGGACAAAATACCACCGACGAAGCTTCAGGGATTTTCCTATGTATGATACCAAGGAGACGGAAATCCAAATATCATCCTCCAGAAGCACATAGGGTCTAAAAACGCTAACCTCCTACAAGTGGATCTAAGGACCCGAAGAAAACCGTCCCGAAGAAGGAGAAAAGGCGTTAGGTTCTTACGTAGTTCATTCTTTTTTCTATTCTTTTTCATTCTTTTTCACAAGTGATTGCATCTACTTAAATGAAAGAGGCATGGCACCTCCATCCATCAGTAGGCAGAATATGGAAGACCTTTTGCGGGCATGTACGACAAGAAGACCTTTCACGCACATAGATGGCTCCATGTACCTTCAAATTGACGGCGTGGCAATGGGTTCACCCCTAGGTGTCACATTTGCAAACTATTATATGTGCTATGTGGAAAACAAAATCCTAAACAACAGCCCTGAATTAAAGCCTGCTATTTATTGTAGATACGTGGATGATTGCTTCGTTGTTGCAAAAGATTCAGAGCAATTACTAAACCTCAAGTCAGCATTTGAAAATAACTCCTGTCTCAAATTTACAATAGAAACAGCAATAGAAAAAAAGAATGAACTTCCTTCATGTAAATATTAACCTGAAAAATAACATACTGCAGACTTCTATTTACAGGAAACCTACCAACACAGCATCATACCTAAATGCGAAGAGTGAATGCCCTCAACGGTATAAACACGCCACTATCAGATCCCTAATCTACAGAACATACAAGACCGCCTCAACCTGGGACCTTTTCAACAGTAATATTTTGTCAACCAAGCAAGCGTTAATCAACAATGGTTACTCAAACAAGTATTTCGACAACATTCTAAGACGCTACCTCGAAAATAGATTCACCTCAGATAATAAGAGCCTAACAACAGGCACTAACCACAAAATATTCTACAAAAACCAATATACAGATGAATATAAGACTGATGAACGTGTTTTGAAAAATATTATAAAAAGCCATGTTAAATGTATTAAGCCTGACGATAGTTTGACCCTGATAACTTACTACCAAAGCCCTTCAATAAGCAGTTTATTAATGAAAAATAGTCCTAGCGTAAAGGAGTCAAAAGAAACAAATCTTGTATATGAGTACTCATGTAATATCGGGAGCTGTGAGGCCCGTAAAAGCTCATATATAGGAATGACTTCGACTTCATTATCTAGAAGAATTACTATGCACCTTTCTGCCGGCGCGCCAAAATGCCATACAACAGCAGTCCATAAGACAAAACTCACAAGAGAAATGATGGTAAATTCCAGGAAAATTATCGCTCAAGAAAGAAATCATTTTAAATTACAACTATGAGAAGCAATAATTAATCAAGAAAAGCAACCAGCCAAAATATCCAAGTTAATAATTCTTGTCGAATTTTAAAACTATTTGCAAACAGAAACACCCAGATTAGCCAGGTAGTAGGTGAGCCCAACCACCCTACCTTAATCCCCCATAATGCGCCGTGATACAGGGCGATGCCCTGTAAACTTTCCATTAATAATCCATCTCTATATATATAACTAGCTTTCCTACTATTACTCTCATTATTGTCCTGATGATGAATGTGGTACATTCGAAACATGTCGACTAGTAATATTGGTGATAGACTTTATAGTTTTACTGAAGAGACGAGGAAGGAATTCCGGAAACTGGAGAAATTGTGTAAGAAGCAGATACAAGCCAAATATGGGGCGTTATTTAACAATATATATATACATTAACGTAGTAACCAGCTTTTATTACAGATATTCTTTTTACAATTAATTGTCTGAGTTGCTTACTTTAAAATTTGTGTTTAAAACTTATTTACACTACTTAAATACGTATGTAAAAATATCACAGTTTACCCTTTGACGTTAGGTTAGTTTGCAGTGGCAGTCCCATGAGGGACACACATGGTCTTGACATTAGCTCTTAATGATACAACAATCTACATTGGGAATCCTAAACTAAGCGTTAAATCAAGCATATTTAAAGTACGGATCTTTAACAGTACAACGGCATCGTGCAGGCTCAGTTTTAGTTTAACGTCATGCTCAGTTTTCACCTCTGGGGTGAGGGCCAGAGTGGGTGTTGAATCCCGGCTCTACCAGACCTGCGGTGAGCACGCTGCGATGGGCTAACCCCAGGTCCCCCCCCCCCCCCCCCCTTACCCATAGACTTACTTGTAATTACCTTTAATTCCTACTATTCTTTTAAATTTTTTTAGTCTTTTGGTTATGAAGAATACCTTAGGTGTGATATACAGAAGTTTAGTTTTACCATCAATGCTTTGATGGTTTTCCTTTGAATTGGAATTTTACATATTAAAATCGGTTAAAGGGTAAAGACGGAAGGTAATGACAGAATTTATACGTAAAAGAGCACGTGTGTGTTCAGTTTTAATATACTGTGAGGCCGTATTGCATATGAGTACATTGTTGTATGAAACAAGGAATAGAAATCAATTCATGTAAATTGTAATAAAATGAAGTTAACGTAAAATGGTATAGTCGTTTAAATTCTTTACTAATTACTAAATATTTGTTGGTGATCAAAACAAAAGAATCTGATAGTATTGTGAAAGTTTGATTCCCTTCGTCGTGGTAATACTAAATACCAAAGTCTTTCAAAATCTTTGGACGACCAGGCAGCAGTCGTAAGATCATTACCTGCACCGCACATCTTACAAAAGAGACCATTGAAGATGGGTAGCAAGTCCCGTTCTCATATATTCTAACACATGTCACTGTTACACCATGTGGAGATTCATAAGTAAGCCACATGAGTGATTCAAGCAAAAAAAAAGACTACGATCTTTCATATCGTGGTTTGATCATTGATTGTTATTTCACGTGTTTATGTGAAATCTTGTCATATAATATATACTCCTATTTACTTAGATATGGTACATAAACTCACATTATGAATACCTTAATTAAGTTGACATGGTTATTAATCAAAAGACAGTCAAATATAAATGATGGATATTAAATTAGTTCTGAATTGATTAAACTGGCAGGAGTAAATCAGAGAGTTGATGTTTGGTAAACAATAAGTTCGAATGCTGCCTAACATCCCCAGTAGCACTCATAGTGAATGAACATATATACTGATAGATATAAATATATAAATATATCTGTATATATTTATATACAGATATATATAGTATATGTATATTTATATATTTATAATATTATATATATATATATATATATATATATATATATATATAATAGTTATTATATAAATATACAGATAAAACATCTGTATTTTTATACATTCAGATGTTTTATAAAATTATAAAACATCTGTATGTATAAATACATACAGATACTTATCAAGCTGTCTGTATGTTCAGATTATCTAGGTTATTAATACTTAAGAATTAATTATTAATTACTTAATCTAGTTTATTAATTCATTGAATGACAGTCAATTCTCTGTTTGATTTTTTGTATTGCTTATTATTAATTGTTGTTGTTATTATTACTTCGGCCATGAGCATAAGCAAAAATGTAGTTATTAATTATTTTTTTGCAAAGTGTTATAATTAGTAAAAAATTATATTATAATTATATTTATAATTAGTAAAATGAAAGTATCTGTTGTCTCACACCAGTTTTTCCAGAACGCAGCAAAGAGTAATTAATTAATTACAAATAGTAAACTACACGTTTACTATACGTTGGAGACGTATAGTTATACTATAAGTTAATATCCAATACTATAGTGGTTGGAGTACACAGTAGAATGATAGTGCTTCAGGGATTAAGAGTGAAAGCTAATCTACCTGATTCAGTAGCACATTAAACAAATCACTGCGACTGAGGTGAATTGTCACCTGATAGCATACTATTACTTTACTATAAGTAAAGTACAGTGGTAGTGAAAAAAATTCTGTGTTGAGATTTTGACTGAGTTACATGTTTTGAGGTCCCCAAAGTCGTTTCATAACGGTTTTTTTCGATGTCTGTGGGAAAATCAGTCAATAATTGTGGGGGGGGGGGGGGGGGTTCAAAACTTTGTGAAAATAATAAGGTCCAGAATCTCTGATGGGTTAAAATGATATTTTACACAAAAATTGACCTCGTAATATAGATGAGTCCTATTGTTTAGAAGCAATGCCTAATAAGAAAGTTACTTTCTTGAGGAACATGTATTTTTAGACAACCCTTCATTTCTTTTAACTATTAACTTCAGAGTTTTGAAAATTCAGCACTATGTTTGAAGTAACAAAAGTAATAAACGAAAAATTATCAGATTTTTAAAACAACTGGAAATATATTTTTTTCAGTAAAAAAATAAAAATGTAGACTTATCATTCAATCTAAAAGCTTGTGAGAGCGATAAAAGCCATACCGTTTGACAGATCAAATTAAAATATACTTATAAATAGAACTGCATGTAGGGAATGAGTTGAGGTCATTGTTTTTTGTAATTACATTAACCAAGCAATATTGTAAATTTTTTGTTTTCAGGAATTGTTTTTTTTTTAAGCTAAAGGCTCATTAAACAACTTTGAAATTTCACCAAAAAAAAAAATTCAAAAAAATTAGCAATTTACAGAAAAAAAGTCCTGAAATTTCCATTACCGCAATGAACAATAAAGCTATGAAAACTGAATATTTATCCTAGATTAACGGACCACCTGCCATACTTGTTAGATTTGTTGACATTTATTTACAATGTTCATATGAATTAGAAAGTTTTTTAAATAAATAAAGTAAAAGAAAATTGATGTTTAAAGGTTTGATGACAAAAATTGAAATGATTTAATGACTTAATATGATATATTTTGAATCTTTCCAGTCAGGTTTTCAACCATACCTGACTGCAAATTACAGAAGCCCTTAGAATAATAGAACATAAATCAACATTGTGAACATGAACAATTAGACAGGAGGATTCAATAGGACGCTGAAACTATAGTATCGAACACAACAAAATTATGAACCAAGAACGAAGACCTAGTAGATCCAGCATAGCAAAGGACATAGAAACATTTAAGAAGTTAAGCGGAACACCTGATTACATGACAAGTGGGAACCTGCTTCAGACAAAATGTATATTTTGATGATAGAATTATTTCTTAATGATAAAGTTGAATGTTACAGTGTTAACTTAAGTATATATGTAGCAGTAATTAATAGTAATAATCATTTAAAAAATGAATAACTCTGAATATGGTCAAGGAGGCCGAAACATGTTAGTTGTAAGTAATAAAACATTTTCTATAAAAGTAGTGTTTTTAGTATCGGAAATAATTCAAAACAAGTGTGAGAAAACTTGAAAGATGGTCAAAGAAATACATTCATACGATACTGCAAAGGTCTTTTCACAAATGATGTATAAAAAATGGCTGCTTCCTAAGCATTGAAATATGCACAATGAATTAATGTGAAAATTAAACTAGTCTTTTAAATTCTTTTTTTAAAAAACACCCTTCACATACATATACTCTCTACTTTGGAAGTTCAAATACATTCTTCATTATTACAATGCTTTGCATTCTCTAGGAGCATAGAAGCTTTGTTGGCAAAAATATTCAACCTTTACAGCATTCCAGGATATTTTAAAGCAAAACTCAAAATGTTTCTAAATTATTATAATTGATAAAACCTGACTAAATAAACTGAATTAACACTACGTATGTATTCTGTTTACCTGCTTTTATTTGATATCTTTATGATGATTGGTTTGCTTAACAGTTACGAATACTAGAAATTAAATTAAGTTTCCTAATTTAAAGATGTATGTCTTAGCTAATAAATTAGATTTACATTGTCATATTAAACAAATAAAAAGGGCGGTAGTGGCAAAAATGAACCAAACATACCAGAGTTATAAACTGGTTTTGTATCTGTAGTACGGTTAAAAATTAAACTGAAATAAAAATAAGACTTTTGGATGAACAGTATACAATAGATGTATGAAGAAAGTACATACTACTAAGGATATGAAAAAATATTTCAATAACTGTAGTACTAATAAATCGTATTTAACATAAAAACATATTTCTTACAGGAGGATGATCTGTTGAGCCTTCATGAAACTTTATTTCACATTATACATTAGAAAACTTTTTTTTAAATAAACTAAAGATAAATGATAGTAGAAAATCAAAGGTTATTGTTTATCATCAAATTAAAATCAGTTATGACAAGAAATCAAAACATTTAAGGTTCTGTCATGAGTCAATAAACTCAAAAAATGTTATAACAACAGAAATTATAATAATCTCTGTTATACTTCGAGGCTATTTTTACGTTACTTTGGTAACTTTTTAATTATATAATATATATATATATATATATAATATATTATTATATATATATATATATATATATAGTAAAAGTTGGAAACAGTCCTTCATTTTAACATATGTTGTTAAATAATGCCCCATATTTGGCTTGTATCTGTTTCTTACACAATTTCTCCAGTTTCCGGAATTCCTTCCTCGTCTGTTCATTAAAACTATAAAGCTTATCACCAATATTGCTAGTCGACATGTTTCAAATGTACCACATTCATCATCGGGACAATAATGAGAATAATAGTAGAATTTCCAGTTTATATATATAGAGGTGGATTACTATTGGAATTAAGGTAGGGTGATTGGACTCACCTACTACCTGGCTAATCTGGGTTGGTCTTTTGGAAAATAGTTTTACACACATTTGAATTGATGGAAAATAGTTTTAAAACAGACCAACCCAGATTAGCCAGGTAGTAGGTGAGTCCAACCACCCTACCTTAATATGCTCCGTGATCCAGGGCTACGTCCTGTGAACATTCCAATAGTAATCCAGCTCTCTCTATATATAAACTATCCATATATATGCTCCGTGATCCAGGGCTACGTCCTGTGAACATTCCAATAGTAATCCAGCTCTCTCTATATATAAACTAACACTCCTACTATTATTCTCATTATTGTCCTGATGATGAATGTGGTATATTCTAAACATGTGGACTAACAATATAGGTGATAAACTTTATAGTTTTAATGAAGAGACGAGGAAGGAATTCCGGAAACTGGAGAATTGTGTAAGAAACAGAGACAAGCCAAATATGGGGAGTTATTTAACAATATATATATATATATATATATATATATATATATATATATATATACTTGAAAAGGTCCAACAGGACTACTAGTTAACACATGAAAGAGAAAAAACAAATAAAGATACACACAAAAGACTCACAACGATATTTCGACAGTCGTCGTCATCGGGTAGAAGTAGTCCCTTTGAGTAGCTGAAGCTAACTGAGTGGTAGGCCGAATGCAAACGAACACGCACGCACTCTGCCGGCCGCCCTTGGTAAGCTACTAACTACAGAGAGAAAAATAACTAAAAAGAACAAATAATAGCAAATAAAAATAACAGAAGGAGAAGAATAGTAAATGAAGCAATAAACAATTTAAAAAAAAAATAAATAAAAAATAAAATAAAATAATAAAAAAAAATAAAAAAAAAATTAAATTAACGGTACAAGTTAAGGCCAGGAGGAGAGCGAGCTTTGAGAAGACAGATAATTGCCTCCTCTGAAGCTCTTAAAGTAACCCGAGAAGACGGAACAGGGATATGATTAAGTACTTTGACCCGGAAGCAGTGATTAAAATCCAGTCCATGGGAATTAGAGTGGATAGCAATAGGGAGGTTTTTGCGTTGACCAACGAGCTTTGGCCTTTTGTGATACCACACAATAAGATGTATTTTGTTTTATTACAATATGACAATATTTTTTGTTCACTCATGCATAGCTGCAGTACGATGCTAGTAATAAACAAATTTACTTTGAAATGTCCTGTTTCGGTCTTGTATTCTAACAAATAATTTTATCAATCAAAATATTAATGTATTCAGAGATCACCAAATGGTGCGTACATGCAGTAAATATATTAATGAAGAAGTAAGACTGACCTTGAGGAGTTTGTGAAGAAGTGCTGCTATGTTCTTGTTGAGGAAAGGGTCACTTTTCTGCTGTAGAAGACGGAGAATGCGATTGATGTTACTGAGGAGGCCACGAAGAACAAAGCCGGCACATTCTACATTGGAAGCCATCTGAAGAATCACCTGGAAGCTTTGTTCAGAGTCAGAATTTTGCCAATAACCACGCTCTCCTCCTGGGGACAAATAAATACATTATGGTAAATAATAAAATGTAAATAAATACATGAATATTGTTAATACTACGGAGGTTAGTATGATTTATATAGAAATAGGTAAAAACATCATACCTCGTAAGATGATCATGGAGTCGTTGGAGCGCTTTCGGCCCTTGTCCATCTTCGATCAAATCAAACCTACTCCTAGTACTCCTAGTACTCCTAGTACTCCAAGTAGGTTTGTTGCGATCGAAGATGTTCAACGTCCGAAAGCGCTCCAACGACTCCATGATCATCTTACGAGGTATGACGGTATACCTATTTCTAATATAAAATGTGAATAATTCTACGTTGGGATTTAGAGTAGGGTTCACGAGTACCTCCTGGAGACAAATAGAATACATTATGGGCTCGAATATAAATAATAAAACCTAAATAATTCTGCGTTAGGATTTAGAGTAGGGTCCACGAGTACCTCCTGGAAAGATATACAATACATTTTGGGCTCGAATATAAATAATAAAATGTAAATAATTTTACGTTGGGATTTAGAGTAGGGTTCACGAGTACCTCATGGATACAAATAGAATACATTATGGGCTCGAATATAAATAATAAAATGTAAGTAATTCTGCGTTGGGATTTAGAGTAGGATCTTTAACGAGTACCTGACATCGTACAGGTTCAATACTAACAACTCAACGTCTTCTACGATGAACAAAGTGCTCAAATTTTTTTCATCTCCCGCGTGAATAAATCCAGGTTACAGTTGGTATCAAACCCAGGATCTACCAGTCTAGGGGGAGTACGTAAGCTACTGGGCTAAAATCAGCAACTGAGTTTTATTCCAATGAGGTTCCGCATAGTATGAGCCTAAATATTCAGGTGTTCCCGAAGGTAAACATTATCTGTTATACTTGCGATGTATCGTAATTAAATAATTTTAATTTTTGTCGTAAAGAAATAAAAAAATAAGACAAGTTTATATATGTTGGCAAACTTTGTTTAAGAGCAATTTAAATTTTAATCAAACTCATAATGTATAAAACGATCAGATGACTCTACATATATAATACATCATTTGAATAAAATGCATTCCCAATATTATTATAATATCATGATGCAATTATGTACAAATTTTTTTCATTTTATTGAACATATTTTTTGTAAAATGTGTTTTAATATTCTTGTTATTTTATAATTTATATTTTAATAAAACTGTTCTTTCTCTGAATTAATTATACAATAGATTAAAAAGGGTTTCAAATAAATTACATTTATAAGCGTTTTTCTTTATTCAGCCAAAAGTTTATTTTAGTTCAAAAGCAATTGAAAAAAGTTAATGTACATGACTAAATAATTACTTTTGAATTTTAAATATATTTATTATTTTTCAGTTGGCAGTTATTGAAAAGACATTTGCAATTCAGAAGGAGTATTGTGAAGAGTGGATTTCGGTTAAAGAAAAGGTCTGATAATAGGGCGGGTGTAGAGGCAATATGAATGGGACAAGGCTCCAGTGATATATTTAAATTAGCCCCCGACAGAGCGCCCTATCGATTCGACCCTTGATTGCTTGCGCTGGCCAATATAGAGGCCTCATCGAGGAAATGAGCTCCGGAGACTCCTTCCTCATTGTAATGGCTCCTCCAACAGTAACTTTCTTTTTATCGAATCTACGGGGAAAACCTTTAGATGAATGGGTCATTTCATTATGATTAAATCACCAACCCAAAGCGATCATTTACATCGAGTAGAGAAAATTTTATTTAACTTGACTTCGTTTAACAATCCTTATTGCTGCACATTTCTTTTCACTCAGTAATATACAGATGATTTAGTTTTCATTAAATTGAACTAATAATAAACCCTTATTGCCAATTGAAATGAAAGTGAGTAACCATAAGTCCTGCAAACAAAGACACAACGCATCATACACACATCCTTAAATTATTTATATTATATTTACGATATCATAGAATATATCAAAATATATCTAAAACAATCTAAAAAAGGTAATTATTTATCTTTTGTAAAACCATTTTAAAATTGTATATTTACATCTTCTAAATATTCATCAGTTCATATAACAAAACTGAATTAGTTTCAGTTTTTTTCTCTTAATTTTCTTCATTATCATCTTTTAAGTTTTTTTTTATTACTTATATTTCATAATTTCCTTCATTTTCTCTTTCTATTTCTTAGCTTTTGGTTTATTCTTAGTTAATTTTTCTTACCTTACTTGAACCGGGCATACGTGTGACAACACTGTTGCTCTCCAACCGTCGCTTCGCAAGTGTGCTTGGTGTCCCTATCTCAACTCTCTTGATAACGGTTCAACCAAAAATTAGAGACTGTAATTGTGTTCGTTCCTTGTTTCTGTGTTTTGATTTACCGTGAAGTATATATATATAAATTTATTATTATAATAAAAAATAATATTATCTTATTTTATACTACTATATTGTATTATACGTACATAGAAAATTGTGTTGGTTCATACTATACTTACAAGCAGATATATTATACACATAATATTCATACGGATACTTTACACACGATAAATAGGTTGTTTCTTTTATTGAAAACAACTTGTTTTCATCCATATAACTTTAAATTATACCCTTAATTTTTATCTTAACCGAGCAGAACCTTCAACTAGACTAATAAGATAACATTACAAGTAACCTCAACACTGTTCACTCAAGAAACTAAATAAATCAAATTTCACTAAAACTCAGCACAAAACTCCAGAATAAATACTGCTTAAATTAGTAGTATCAGTTCTATGATTAATCGAACTTAGATCCTTTTTAATATATAGCATTTCAAGTGTCTTCCTTCTTTGCTCATATTTTTCTTTTTCAAAATCGAACGTTGACCTTCGTTTGAAAATGGAACTATAGTAGAAAAAGAAAAAGTAGAAAAAGCTTGAAAGGAGCATAGAACAGTGTAGCTAACTTACCGAGGGAGAGGAGGCAATGATAGATAAAGAAATAAAAGCAAAATAAATTATAACGAATGAAAACAAAAAATATTAGCACAGGTAAAAAAACACAATCATAAATAAAAATTAAAATAAAAAATAAAAATAAGTATGTGAACAAAAGATACACTAACAGACTAAAATAAATAAAAGGAATAATGAACGATTGAGGTTAAGCCCAGGAGCAGATCTACCCCCCAGAAGACTAATAAAAGCTTCTTCTGAACCCCTTGGTTCACTTTTGAGTGCCTTTTTTCTCTTTCATTTCTGAGTATTCTTTGTGTCAATATAGTTTATTTAGTTTGTAGAATCGTTTCATTTAATTGGTATATACATATATACCAATTAATATATATTATAATCATAAATTATAATATATATATATATATATTTCAGTTTTATTGGCACTGGTTCTAGTCTAAGGTTGGTGTTTGGTCTCCGAGTAGTCGGAGTATCCTCGTAGTTCCAGTTTGTTGCCTGTTTATTGTCGTGTTGTTCTTCATTACTCTCTATTGCCTCGTGGATCTGTAGTCTACTGTAGTCATTTATCTGTTTGACGATTCTCGTGTTTTCTGTAAGGTCCTTCCGAGTCAGCTCTATATTATGTTTGTCCAAGGTATGCTTTTTTATGGCTCCACTTTGCAGGTGCATTGTTAGGCGTCTCATAATGTTGTCCTCGTCATTCCGATGTATTTGACATTAGCCAGGAGCTCACACATTCCTTTCGTACATTTATACTCATAAATGACGTTGACTTTCTGTAGGTCGTCCGTGGTGGTGTTCCGGCTATTTCGTAATACCAGATTGGTTGTAGTTTGAGACTTGTAGTAGATGTGCAGTTTATTCGGTCGTTGGGTTCTATGCATTTAACATTCCTCTTGAGGATCTCTTTTAACACCTCCTCATCTGTTTTGTAGGCCTCCGTGAATTAGTTCATGTAGTATAAGTTGTGCGTTCTGCTGTTGGGATCTGTGGTACCACTAGGAGTTTCTTCTTTTTTGGTGAGGTATTTGTTTAGCACTTTGTCAAATGAACTGTTGGAATAACCATTATTCACGAAGGTTTCCCTCAGTTGCTTAATCCTGGGATCGAACAATTCCCACGTGGACGATGTTTTATATGCTCTACGTATAAGGGCATGTATAGTCCCTGGTCCTGTACCTTTCTGGACATTCGCTTTTGGCGTTTAGGTATATTCCCTAGTCTGTTTCTTTTTGATGTACCGATGTTATGTAGTTAGTGCCTTGTCCATTTATATGCACATCGAGGAAGTTGATGTGATTGTCTTTTGCTTCCTCTTGGATATATATATGATTTGAGTTTTGCAGCATTATCAGATCTTCAAAATGGCCGAGGTACACAATTTATAGTGGAAATAATTAGAAAAAAATGTTATTATAAATGAATGAAAATATGTCGGACTCGTTATTGGCTCAATAAAATTGAAGCTAAAAACCTGTTAAATTTCTATAAAAGTTATTTCAATTAACCATAAAAATAACAAATTATGAAAATGAGAAAGTGAAATTTGAAATGTGATGGATGCAGTTTGCAGTGAATTATTAAAGGCTATTAGAATAGTCCATTAGTCAAAAGGTGCTTGGGATGGGAAGTAATGGGATTAGCATTAGGCTGCCAGCCTCGGCAAGTCCAGCCCAGTTAAATACCGGAGGCAACAAGGATTTCATTCTAATTCAGTTCCCCTAATGTAAATATCTACTCTTGTCCGATTCTAATTGAAACACATCTTGCTTTCCAATATCTTGATTTATTCCTTCATTCAAATCTACTTTGTTGTTTAATTAAAAATAAGTAATTATTTGTTTTATTTTGTTTTTGTTTTATGAACCCTACACTTATATGTTGAAATTTAAATTAATTTAAGTCAGCTACCTGCTAAAGAGTATCTATTTATTGTTCACTTTCATCTGAATTTTCCCATTTTCTCATTGTGGTATGGACATCGAATTTGGTTTCAGGTGTTTATTCTGAAGTCATGTTATAAATATGTATGTGTCAACGTCAAAAAGATAGTAAGAAATCAGAAAAAACTCTAATATCTTTTAACCGTAACAACTCGGTTTCGTCAGAGTCAATCTCAGCTCAGTTGACATTCGTTATATCTTCTTATATGATTTCTTTTATGATCGTTTGCAAGTGAAATCCCAATATATACAAAATTGAATGTAATTTATGTTTTTTTTCAACACCAATTGTTATTTTTTAAATAAAATAGAGTACTGGGAAGTAAATATAATCGATATCTAGGACAGTGGAATTCGGCAAACACTCTGGATTTGTTAGGAATAATTATAAGAATAGGTTATGGGAGGAAGAGAGAAAGAGTTAGTGAGAGAGAGAGAGAGAGAGAGAGAGAGAAAGAGAGAGAGAATTGAAAGGGAGAGATGGAAATAAATGCAAGCATGCGTGGTGTATGTATGCGTGTGTTTTATATATATCCAAGGTAAAGTTGTATGTGTAGTGTAACTGCCACTTCACTAGCCCTTTGCAGAGCTGTTAATACGGAATTTAGTTCATCTTATTAGCTTTTATCTAGTCAGCTAAGCAAAGACCACTTAAAATAACTACACTCATCAACACTTACACATTTCTAAGTTAATTGATAAAATGATGACTGCAATAAACTGTTAGATTTGAAAGGTTACTTTAAGTGTTGCATCTCTCAACACTCATTTCACAGTGATTTACAAATTTACTACCTTTCCTGTTAGTGTAATTGCATCTCCTATACACTAAACGTTAAAGGAAAAAACTCGAATTTCAAATAGTCTATTAGGCAATTTTATTGATCATTCCATACTATAGAAATTTACTCAATTGAATTATCTCATTCCTTTAATTCAAATTAACTGAAAAGTTATTCGATATTGTCTATTACAATTAAATATATTTTACTCAGTTTATTCATTTAGATATTAAAAAAGCATTTATGTATTTTATTTAATGAAATCAGTCATATAAATATTTGAAAGATCTTAGTCTTATTTTCTCATTTTCTTATTGTGGTTTGATCATTGATATATATATGTATATACATATTTATATATATTGTTAAATAACTCCCCATATTTGGCTTGTATCTGTTTCTTACACAATTTATCCAGTTTCTGGAACTCCTTCCTCGTCTCTTCATTAAAGCTATAAAGCTTATCACCAATATTGCTAGTCGACATGTTTCGAATGTACCACATTCATCATCAGGACAATGAGAGTAATAGTAGGATTGTTAGTTTATATATATATAGAGGTGGATTACTATTGAAATGTTCACGGGACATCGCCCTGGATCACGGAGCATTATGGGGGATTAAGATAGGGTGGTTTAATATATATATATATATATATATATATATATATATATATATATATTCGCAAAGTGATACAAAAACTAGAGAGTGTCAACAAGAAACTGGTCAATGCAGAAGCTGCTGCTTATTTTAATTATATATATATATATATGGGAGAAATATAACAGTATCGAGCAAAATAATGTTTTTAAGGTTATTGCTGGGATTATTAATTTAGCAGCAGAAATAAACCTAGCATCAACAGTCCTCAAAAATACTTCTCAGTGGATGTTGCTCTGAAAACTAATCCTAGACACAATCTACAGCCAGCAAGTCATCTATTGCAGACTCAGAAAATATAAACTAAGATTATTTTAAACTCTTTGGAAGCGCGATGGCAGTTGATACAATTTATATGTACCAATTAAAATTTCTATTTACAATTAAATGCAATGTAAAACCATTGAAGGGCTTTGGACAATGCTCTAAGGAAATGACAGTGACAGGTATGTTACTTAGAAGAAACAAGAATATGTGTCACCTATCAACTTTTCCTGGTTTTGTTTTTAAAGTAAATATTATGATTAACTTGTTAACTGCCACCCATTGTATTTACAGTTGAGCTATATTACAGGGTTTATTCTTCATAACGAATCAAACATTTGATTTAATATAAATACGAGTTTATTATAACAGGGCTAAGTGCCTGGCATTCTACAGCCTCAGAATTTACAGCATTACGACCTGTCAGAGGAATGAATTAATGTCAAAACTACAAAACAATGTTATAATTTTATAATTTACTAAAATAAAATTAATATATATTAAATTTACTCTCATTCAATAACAATGATTACTAGATTTGATGATGGTACACGTTGTTACTCACATAGTCGCAAATTATTCTTTATACACTTTGAACATATCGTTTTTTATTTTAGGCATTTTTTATGTTGATTTTTTTAAAGCATACTTTTACAGTTTAAATATTATTGTATGTATTGTACTGATAGGAATAATAACTGATAAAAACTTGAAACAATTTGGATAAAATGAAAGGTCAGTTAAGCAAAAAAATATTGAGATTACTGCTGAAGATTGATTAATCACCACATGAATTGTGATTAACATGAGACACGTGCCTGTCCTGACCATTTGATGATTAATAATGAAATTAATACACAATTATCACCCTATAGGATGATTAAATGTATAGTACATGATGAAATTACGTCATGGAAAATGTGCATTATAGTACAGTTTATTATATAAGTAACAAATTTTATCCCATATAGTTGAAAAAATCTTTTTTATATATATATATATATATATATATATTGGTGAAATTGAAATGCAAAAAAGCTTCACTGTTATTATTTACTCATTGTAGGGTAAAAATCTAATGAAATGGTCTCCACATATAAAAATTTTAATGATATAAACAACGCGTTTCGAACACGTAGTAGTTTTTGTATTTTTTAGTTAATGCCTGAGAAAGAACACTACGTGTTCGAAACGCGTTGTTTATATCATTAAAATTTTTATATGTGGAGACCATTTCATTAGATTTTTACCCTACAATGAGTAAATACCACATAATAACTGATTGCACTACATTAGAGTTATTATTTATGCCAAAACTGAGGCTGGTTAAAAACTTCCCTTTCTTATTATACCAATTACTGCATAAAACATTGATTTTATGCATATATTGCGTTATGAAGGTTTTATAATTTTAGAATATTTAAAGTGAAAATATTACACGAAGAGAATAACAGTTAAGTTTCTTCTTATGTAACTTACCTGATTGTGCTTAAACATGATTCCACTTTTGTTATAGTTAATAAAATTGTTATAGCCATATTAAAAACAGGATAGTCTTTAATTTGATGTAAGTTTGTTAATACTCTATTTACAGTTAATTATAGACCCTTCTATAGTTTTTACGTTAAGATTAATCATATGTAGGTATATGGTAATAGTTGACCTTGGTTTGTTATATGCAAAGACTGTTTTCTGCGGTTTGTTAAACAGTTTTCTTCAGAATATTAAGTTGCAAAAAACCAAGTGATATATTGACTCGGTATATCACACTGAAATATGGCATTATTTAGTTTTAATGAATATGATGTCTTGATAATGGAGCTGCATTTGATTAAGGAAAACAAAAGCAAATGGAGTGGATTGCGTGACTGGCTGGTCGAAATGGAAGGAACGAGTTAATAAGGACAAAGGGCTTTGGCAAGCACGACATGTGGGTCTTGTGAAGAGAGCAATCTCTTAAGCCGGTGCTATGCATTTTAAAACTATCTCAATTTCCGTCTGATGGAATAACTCCAATAGGTAGATGAGTACAAGTTTTGCGAGTAGTATATTTTAGAAATACTGTAATTCTATCGTAATAACACTAAATTGAAGGTTAAAGTAAATAATTTATTAACAATTATAAAAAGAAGTATTTTCACGTTGTAAGTAAGTCTTTATCATTGCTCAGCCCGTTACTGTTGCTGTTTATTTTTCACATGGATTCCTAACAAAATTCAACTCTTATAACATAAATGATTAAGTTTAAGAAGATAAACCGATAAAATAAGGAAGACAATGTATCATACACTATTTACCACATAACTTACTTACATGTGTAAATTTACCACAGCTGTTACTAATACAATTATTACAAAAATATACACAAGAATAATTCATAATTTGATAAGTTTCAGATTTAGTCCATTTTTTGAAGCACACTAAATATATATATTATTAATAGTCTCCAAGCACAATTTTCTCTATAACGATGCACTTCACACAGGTAATATCCCAGGTATATGACTTTCCCATTGCTAGAATGGGTGCCCAGCTGCAAATGAGGCACATTTCCTGCCTCTAGGACAACACTAAAGAATTTAGTATGGGTCACATACTTGTAGATTAAATAGGTTATTTAAAAAAGTAGTTCTTAAAATCTATATGATCTTTTCAGTTTCTGGGCAAAGTCACCCATGCAAAATCCACATTAATCCTCATAATGTGTTTTTAGACACCATGTCTTCTGAAATGCAAAGTTTTTGTGCACTATACCAGACAATATATGCTTTTCGATGAAGACATTACATTAAGAACAATTTTTATTACATCTTAGAATAATTATGATATATATAGTTATAAAATTGGAATATAATTACGGAATGGTGAATAATCATATTTGTTTGTTTTCCAGCACCCACAGTTAAAAGACTTTCGCCTTTTATGCTGTTCTAGGTGCGGTAATTGTGGTTCATATATTCTTTGGTAGCTACATTAGTAATGAGTGAACCACATTCCGTGTTGATTCTACATTGGAAGTCCTAAATTACATTAGTTTGGGAATCGTTAACGAGTACCTGACATCGTAAAGGTTGAAGACCAACGGTTTAACGCCCTCTCTGAAGGATAACGTGCTCAGATTTATCCACCACACAAGTAATTAATTTGAGGACCAGGTGGACATCGAATCCTGTACCTACCAGTTCAAAAGTAGGTACAGGATTCGATGTCCACATGAATAATCATGGAGCGTAAAAATCAAAAATGTTTTGTACTAATACATTTAAAGAATGGTTTATCCCAATGATTTTTAACACAAACTTGATAACTTCATAGGCCCTTGATTTAAGGAATAAAAATTTACAGTATAAAGAAACATGTTTCATGATTTACGCATTTCGAGGTTCACTGATCTTATTTTTTATTATGATGCCTACTTGTGACTGGTTAGGTGTCTATCATATATGTTGTAACAAGTCTAAATATCTCACCGTTAAAAATAAATCTCATGATATTCGATAATCTAATGGTATCCTTTGTGTTATACAGAACTCCATTCTATATTGAGAAATATTGAACCATACAAAAACAAAATAATCGTATTAGAGAAAATACTAAATTTAACAGATTTCCAGGTCATTCAACGCAAGTTTAATCCTTAGTAATAACTTAAGTATTCCTAAGTATTAACTTAACATCATTATTAATTGAGAGAAATTTGGAACATTGGATGAGGAAACATTACACGAATAAAGCAACTATTAAATTTTATCTATGGCAACATAAATTGATATTTCTAGTGATTAAAATATCTTTATATATATGAAAATTGGGACAGACACATTAATATGTAACATTAATTTGTATGACATTAAGACTACATATAGTAAAGTTTAATGAAAAATTTCAAGATTTTTTTGTTTCATTTTTTTAACATATACGTATCACTAGTAGAATTAAAAAAAATTTACCAATGAATAATTTACAATAAAAATTTAAGAATATATTTAATGGTTTTGATGATATTTGTCCCAAGTTTTTATTTGATGATATGATAATGATATTGGTGTATGATGGCAGCAGCTTCTGCGTTGACCAATTTCTTGCTAATGTTCTCTAGTTTCCATACTAGTTTGCGGTAACTTTCGGGTATTTTGCATAGGGGTTCTGCTAACGACATGAAAGAAATAAAGTAGAACGCTAAACACTTTAAAACTTTAATCTAAAATTATAATTTAAAACTTAATCTAAAAAACAAACTTTCGGCTCACACAGCCAGGTAATAAACGATAAACTAAAATAGTAAAAAAAAAACAAAAGCTACGGAACAAAGAGCAGTTAAAAACTAACTATGATAGAAAAACAAAATATGCAGGAGGGAGGCACCTACCTCTCTTACTATCTTATAGGTAGTATCAAAATTTTTTGAACTGGGTATAGCTTTAAGGTCACTATTTTGAATGTTTAACGATGGGTTATATTCTTTGATGTAAAGGGCTCCGAGTAGATGCAATCTGATATCGTCTTCGAAGCTTTGCAAGATGGTTGTCCCCTCAGTCAGGTACTCTCTGGATAAATTTTTTTTGTGCACGCCTTCGGCATGGCTCTTCCGTGCTCCTACTGCGAGGTGGAGAGTCAATCGCTGTGATAGGTTCGTCGTAGTCAGCCCTATATATTTGGAAGGCAGGGTTGCACAGTCCCCTGCGGCATTTATAATCGTGTATGAGGTGGCTACGCTATAGTTCGGCGGTTTCTTGTTTGGGTCTATTATATATCAGTAGACTATATTATTATTATTATACCTCAAAGACTATAACTTTTCGTTAAACATTCAAAACAGTGGCCTTAAAGCTATCCTCCCCACTTACACCTCCCTCCCTTCTGCATATTTTGTTTTTCTATCATAGTTAGTTGTTAACTGCTCTTTGTACCGTAGCTTTTGTTTTGTTTACTATTTTATTTTATCGCTTTTTACCTGATGATGGCTAATGTGAGCCGAAAGCTTGTGTTTAAGATTAAGCTTTAAATTATAGTTTTAGATTAAAGTTTTAAAGTGTTTAGCATTCTACTTTATTTATTTCATGTCGTTACCAGAACTCCTATGGAAAATGCCCGAAAGTTACCGCAAACTAGTAAGGAAACTAGAGAACATCAGTAAGAAATTGGTCAACGCAGAGCTGTTGCTAATTATAATAATATATATGATCAAACCACAATAAGAAATAGGAAAACAAGACTAAGATCTTTCAACCGTAACAAGCGGTCTTCGTCAGAGTCAAAAACCTAACTCTGAAGAATAATTTTATTTTATTCTGACTCTGACGAAGACCGCTTGTTAAGGTTGAAAGATCTTAGTCTTGTTTTCCCATTTCTTATTGTGGTTTGACCATTGACTGTTATTTCACGTGTTTATGTGAAATCTTTTATATATATATATATAATGATATATATATCATTATATATGTATATATAATGATTGATATATAATGATATATATATATATATAAGTTACGCGTGTCCGGGTAATGAATAGGTTTTTAAAAAAAAAAGGAATTTAAATAAACTAGCTCGCACGTGATTGAAGACAAGAATCGAGTTTATTAGTCAGCTCCTTCTGTTTATAGGAGAGGCAATGTTGATCTGGACTTCAACCCTCTAGTCTCTCGCGGGCGGCCGGCATTACTGCCCCCTCCCAGTCCTTATCAACAATGCTCTCCGTACAAGTGTCTGAGTTATATCATAAAATAACAAAACAAAACTTGACTCTAAACATAAGAAATGAATATAATGTTTTAACATTCAAAAATAAAATGACGTCCACACAAGTAACTGAATTAACATTGTTTATAGAAATTACAGAAATAACAAAAGATGAACTTCTATGATTATTTGTACAAAACAAAAATAACAAAATTAACAAAGGTAAACATAACTACAAAGGTAACATAACTACACTATATCGTTTGCACCATTGGTGGGATTTTCCTTCTCACCCGTCGCAGTTCCTGAAAATGAACTATTTCTTGTTTCAGGGTGTCCGTTCCTATCCTCCATATCTGTGCTCTGTACCGTGGTAACGTTGCGAGTACTTCGTGTGGCCCTACGTATCTCGGGTCCGATTTCCTTCGCTTCTGCCTATTCAGTTTATATACGAAGTCCCCTTCTTGTATCAACCCTACTGCTTCTTCTGCTTTCCTTTGATTATATTGCTTGGTCCATCTTTCTTTTGCTGCTTTGACTCTATTATGTAACCTTTGTGGATCCGCTTCCTTTTTCCGCAATTCAAATGGTGTTGCCTCTGTGGTCGAGTGAATACTACTGTTGTATGCTAGGACCGCTCTGGCCATTGCCACATGACCCTTTATGTTTTTTGCATCAGCCAATAACTGCAAGTGTTCCGTTAGAGTGTTATGTAGTCTCTCTATTGCTCCGTGGGACCTTGGATGACCCGGTGTACACCAATGGGGGTTTATATTGAATTCTTTTAACAGGGTTTTTATTTTAACGTTGTTGAACTCTCGCCCTCTGTCCATATAGATCGTTCTCGGGCAGTCAAACGTGGCCAAATACGACAGCCATGCCTCTTCTGTACTTTCACTTGATTTACTTGTTAGTGGCCATGCTGAGGCTAACTTCGTTAGTCTATCTATTGTTGTTAAATATTTGTTTCCGTCGTATGTAAATATATCAATTTCTAGCTCCTCAAAGGGTCCCTCGGGCGTCTGACTTTGTAATAATGGAGGTACAAGTGGTACTCTTTCATACTTCCTCCTTTTGCATATTTCACAGTCCTTTATCACTTGGGCTATCCTCTTGCCCATTTGGAGCCAGTAATGCGACCTCTGTAGATGTTTAAGGGTCTCTGTGACACCACGATGGTTGGTTTTTCCCCTGTGATAATTTAGGATGACCTCTTTCTGCTGCTCTTCGTCTTCTACCGTTTCTACCTGGTTCTTACAGATTATGAAATGAGCTCCTTGTCTCAGCTCTCTTTCCTGAATTAGTCGGAGTAGTCTATTTTCAAGTTGTTGTGATTCTATAAAGAAATGGTATACCTTTCCTGGCACTGTTAGTTGGTTTATGACTGTACTTAATTGTTCGTTGTTCGCTTTCGTTCCTCCTGTAATAATATTTATTTTTAAGTGGCCATATTTGTGCAATTGGGTGTTTATTATTTCTTCTGTGTCGTCTTTTATAATTATTTGATTTCTCTTGTTGTTTATTATATCCTGACTAATCTCAGCTTCCGGTCCATTTCGTTGTTCTTGGTCTTCATCTGCGTCTGGTGTCCAGTTGGCGAAGAACTCTCGCACGTCCCTGGAGGTACTTGGCTCTCTCGTACTACTTCTCGTAATGACGTTGACGTTTCTGGACAAACAGTCGGCTACTTGATTATCAACGCCCTTTACGTGCTGGACCCTGAAGTTGTATGCAGCTATCCTTTCTTTCCACTTTGCTATCCGGGCTGACGTCTCCTTTAAATTCCCGATCCACATTAGGGGCCTATGATCTGTTCTAATAGTGAACTCAGCCGCAAAAAGGTAGGGTCGGAAATGTTCTACAGTCCACACTATGCCTAACATTTCCCTTTCTATTGTGCTATACCTTTTTTCTGCTGGTGATAATTTTCTGCTGGCGTAGGCTATTGGTCGCTCTCCCTGGATAGTTTCCTGCATCAAGACTCCCCCGATAGCTTCTTGACTGGCATCTGTCATTACAATGAATGGTTTGTTTAGGTCAGGAAATTGGAGCAACAGCGGGCCCCGCAACGCCTTCTTACACTGCTCCACTGCTTCTCTTAGATCTTCTGTTTGTATAAATTTCTTTCCTTTCTTTAAACTGTCCGTCAAGGGGTTCGTGATTGCTGCAAAGTCCTTTACGTACCTTCTATAGAAACCTATCATACCTAGAAAAGCCCTGATGTCTTTGGGTCCCTTTGGATAGGGTAATCGATCTATTGCTTCAACCTTCTTAGGGTCGGGTCTTACTCCTTCACCTGAGATAAGGTGCCCCATAAATCTAACCTCTTTTTGATATAAGCGGGTTTTATCCATCGCTACCTTTAAGCCAAAGTCCCTTATTCTTTTCAGCACCCTTGTAACATGTTCCTTATGCTCTTCTATTGACTTACTGAACACTATGATGTCATCCATGTAGATTTGCGTAAAGTCTTCTCCCAGTCCTTCAAGCAGTTCATCCATGAGGCGTTGGAACGTGGAAGGCGCATTCTTTAGGCCAAAGGGCATCCTCAAAAATTCGAAGTGGCCTCTATCGAACGTAAAGGCCGTCTTCTCGACATCTCTCGGTGCATCCTAATCTGGTGATACCCGGCCTTGAGGTCGAAGGTACTGAATACAGTTGCTCCTGCCATATGGTCGAGTATGTCTTCTATCCTTGGCAGAGGGTATCTTTCAAGCTTAGTGTACTTATTTAACTCTCTAAAATCTACTACCAACCGGTATTTAGGGGGTTTACCCTCCTCGACCTTTTTCGGGACCAGCCAAATAGGGCTCGAAAATTGCGACTTAGACCTCTGTATTATGCCCTGGTCCAGCATTTCCTTTATTTGCTCCTGCATTATCTTTTTCAATTGGTGTGGGTACCTTCTAGGTTTCACGTAAACAACTGTACCTTCAGGGAGTTCTATTTGGTGTTTGACCCTACCTGTAGCTGATAACCTCTGTCCTTCACTATAGAATACTTTTTCAAATTCTTTCATTAATTCACTCATCTGATGTTCTCCTGGTATCACTTTTCCACAGTTTACCGTTATTCTCTTCCCTGGTTTAACTCTCCCTTCCACGAAGTATTTCCCTTTTCCTAGTTTAATGTCCCACTTCCCTCTTTTACACTCAGGTTTTGCATTGATTCTCTCCAAAAAGTCGCACCCTAGAATAACTCCATATTTCTGGGTCTCTAAGTGGGTCACATGCACTTTCATCTCCAAGGTCTCTCCTATTAATTCTCCCATCTCTACCTGTAATTCGCCTACCAGGCTCTTCCTTCCTGCCATGGTGACCAAGGTGCAGTTGCACGGTGTCAGCCCTGAATAATTGTCCATCCTTTTTGCCACTTCATTGTCCATAATTGTGCTATCTGACCCTGTATCTACCAAACACTTAGTCTTCCATTTGGGAAAAAAAATATAGGGAGCTTACCTCTTATGCTATTCCTCTGTTGCTCGCCTATATACCTCTCGCCTAACCTTCAATCCTTCTTCCTCTTCTCTCGACTAGCGATCCTCCCACCACGAGTCTCTTCCAGTGAAGGCCACTTCCCTCGCTCGTACCAGCGCTCGTGTCGTTCTATCGATGTCTCTTGCTCCGACCCTGTTGACTCTGATGAGCTCCCGTCCTCTGAAGAGCCTTCCCCTTTTTGTCTTCTCCTGCCCCACATCTTCTCCCGCCGGGTTGTGTTAACTTCCATGGGCTCATCTCTTGGTGTTGGTCTATACTGTTTCGTTCGTGGTCTCTCCTTGCGATATAAATACGGACACTCTCGCGCGAAGTGACCGAGTTCACCACACTCCCAACATCCTCTTCTTACTGGCTTCTCTCTTCGCGTGTAGCCTCCCACTGCCTCATAGCTGTTCCTCCTGGCTTGAGATCTTCTCTCTTCAAAACGTCCCCGTGGCTTCCTCTCCTGTGAATACCTCCCTTGTCCTCGATCCTCATAGGCTCTTGCTCTGAATTGCCTATCCTGAGGTACTCTCCTCCTGGTCACAACTGCCCATCCTCCTTCTGACTTCCCTCTGTATATAACACCGCTATCTTCTCGGTCCATTTCTTCCTCCCGGATGGCATTAATTGTCTCCTCGAGACTAGTGGGCTTCATGATACGGAGGGCCATTCTCACTCGTTCTGGAGCTGCCTTGAGGAGAATTTCACTGGCTATCTCTTCATATATCGTCGTTCTCCATTTCGCTTCTTGACTGTCTGTGCACTTTTCATTTATCTTCATAGTTAATTTCCTTGTCGCATCCCCCAATCTGCGCCCGAACTCAGCGCAGGTCTCACCATTCTCCTTCCGCATTTCAAAAATTTTTAGCGCACTTCTAGCTACAGGCTTTGCGGCTCCAGCATATCTGTCCTTAAGGGCTGCTCGCACCGCACTCCACTCCGCACAAAACGTAAGTCCTAACTCCAGCATCACCGTAAGGCTGACCCTGGCGAGGAAGTAGGTCTTGATGTTCTTGTCTGTAGCTGGGTCTAGTTGAGTTGTGACTAACTGCTCGTTGATGGAGTCCATTCTCTCTATGAACAAGTCCAACTCTCGAGCATCACCCTCGAACCTCTTTATCGAATCTAATAGGTTCATCAGGTACCCTGCTTTTGCTACTCTCGCTTGTTCTATTTTCACTGCGAGCCTAACATCGGCTCCTGTTGTCTGTTTACTCGTCATGTTGGTTTCTACACTGGACACAACACTACACTATTAAACAGTTGGCGAATGATCCCGGGTTTCGGCACCAGTTACGCGTGTCCGGGTAATGAATAGGTTTTAAAAAAAAAAAAGGAATTTAAATAAACTAGCTCGCACGTGATTGAAGACAAGAATCGAGTTTATTAGTCAGCTCCTTCTGTTTATAGGAGAGGCAATGTTGATCTGGACTTCAACCCTCTAGTCTCTCGCGGGCGGCCGGCATTACTTATATATATAATGATTTTTTATGTACATTGCTTTGAACTGACTCATTTCAAGTTTTCTTTACGTTTCATCCATTGGAGAAACCGAATTCACCCTTACAAACATTTCTGTCGGTCTGTCCGAAAAATTTTGTTACAAGTAAACTCAGCAACCATGAGATATAGCGAGCTGAAACGTTGACACTAGATTTGTGTCTGCATAACTTAAAATATAGGCTCTAAATAGATTTATAATTCAGTACAGAAGCGAGGTTATGGGGCTTTAAGTACTTAAGGTATTTTCCTAACTTCACAGACAAGTTTGTTTTGAAAATACTCAGGTGTGGCAAGTAGGTATTATTAGTTGATTTTAATTTCATTGGAGCATATGAATATATTGCGTATTTGACATCATTGACAAGGTGTTTCCCAGAGTTCCAGATTTACTATCTATTCAGAATAAACGGCTTTGTTAACGAGCAATTCTCAAGCCGTACTAATGAACAGGCAGGAAAAATCAACAAAAAAAGTCCTACGCTATATCAAACTGAAGATAGAACTTACAAGTCATTAATGTAAGTGATTAGTAATGAGGAAGTAGTTGATTATCCAACTGAATTTCTTGATTCCGTGACTGCTCCTGGACTGCCTGCTCATGAGTAAAAACTTCAAGTAGGAGCACCATCATGCTTGGGAGTTAGGTTTTTGACTCTGACGGAGATCGCTTGTTACAGTTGAAAGATCCTAGTCTTGTTTTCCCTTTTTATATTGTAGTTTGATCATTGATTGTTGTTTTACATGTTTATGTGAAATCTTTATATATATATATATATATATATATCCACAGTGAGATACATAATGTGTTCTAAAAAATTTTAAACTCATAAAGAGATTTTTTAAACAAAATAGTAATTTTAATAAAATTTAAGTTTTAAAATAAAACAACTAAAAAAAGCAACAGGCAAAAAATGATGATTAAAAAATAATCTTGAATCGTGATGATGGTGGAACAATTCATCGAAATGTTAATAAGAGAAGATTTCTCAACTAATGGTCAATGAAGTTCTCATGTTATAAAATATATTTATTATAAAATATAATAGACTATCAGAAACTGTTCAAGCGAACTAAAAAAAATCAACTTCCAGAAAGGATACACAGGAAAAAAATAACACAACCCACTATGATTTTTTTGACATACGAGGTGGGTAAATAAAGTAGTGAGACTGGCAACGTCGCTTTCGATCTGGCAACGCTGGAGACGCGTGGCCTTGAGTAGCGTCAGGTGCACGTGTGATGCGCCTCCAGTATGAATCTGAACTCGCCACAGTCATTTGTTTGTCCGTAGCGTTGGTTTTCGTGAAATGGTCTTTTCTGGAGCGTTTTAAAAATGAGTGACCTCAAAGTTGAGCAGCGGTGTGCAATCAAATTTTGCTTCAGACTTGGACATAATGCAACCGAAACTTTTGAAAAACTTCAGGAGGCCTATGGAGAACGTGTTTTATCAAGGGCACAGGTTTTTCGGTGGTTTAAGGAATTTTCAGAAGGAAGAGAGTCGATTGAAGATGAACCACGAAGCGGAAGGCCTTCAAGTGTAAACACCGATGAAAATGTCAACAGAGTACGGAACCTTGTGCGTTCAGATCGACGCTTGACAGTCAGAATGATCGGGGAACAGTTGAATTTGAATCACACCTCCGTTCATCACATTTTGACCAATGAATTGGAGATGAGAAAAATTTGTGTGAAAATGGTTCCGAAAAACCTTCCGAAAAAAACGAGTTTTTGGCCAGTAAAAACATTCCTGTTGCTCCTCAGCCTCCTTATTCACCAGACTTGAGTCCTTGTGACTTTTTCCTCTTCCCGAGATTGAAAAATCACCTCAAGGGAACTCATTTCGGGACACTACAAAACATACAAACTGCTGTAACCGACCAGCTGAAGGCCATTCCAGAATCCGAGTTCCAGCAATGCTACAATGATTGGAAGGACCGTCTCCAGCGCAGTGTGGCTTCCGAAGGGAACTATTTTGAAGGTGACAATATCACATTGTAATTATATTTGAATAGAAAATTTTAAAAAAATCAGTCTCACTACTTTATTTACACACCTCGTATGTTATCAGCAGGAATGAGAAAGATGACTGAAAGACAGGACAGTACTTGTTTAGAGTGTGCTATTACCAGTAACTTTGGATCATAGCGGAAACCACATTTTAGTTACATTGAAACTATCGTAATTGAATTAAGTTTCTCTTATATTCAATATTAGGTGATTTGCAGTATGCCAGTATATGTGTATGCACAGTCAATGATCAAACCACAATAAGAAATGGGAAAACAAGACTAAGATCTTTCAACCGCAACAAGCGGTCTTCGTCAGAGTCAAAAACCCGCTTGTTACGGCTAAAAGATCTTAGTCTTGTTTTCCCATTTCTTATTGTGGTTTGATCATTGATTGTTATTTCACGTGTTTATGTGAAATCTTTATATGCACAGACGTGCATATGTAATAGTATTGAATACGTTTTTGTTGGGATTACCAAACTGGCTTGCTTTTTAAACCTTGGGAAAAACCTCTTGTAATTTATCAATTATTATTTAAATTGTAACGCTATATTACCTAGTAAGTAGTTAATATGGAATAATATTTGTGCTAGTACCTTTTAACGAAATGTTTGTTTAATTTGTGTATTTTATATTAATACGAAGAACATAAAAAAGTATACCCACTTCTAGTAACATTCTTCTGAAAATCCGGTACAGTAATAGTACAAATATATAATAGATTTTTAACGGGGCGATAAAATTTGGAATGAGCTAATTTAAAAGCTGCTATTTAGATAATTCTGTGTTTATTTCTTTGAGTAGATACAAAAAGCAATAAATGAGACTATTGGTGACTAGCGGGCGTTTGCAGGCTGCAGGGGAAGTTTTTTAAAGACTCATTAGAAGGTGGGTAGGGTTTGCGGGAGTAGGGGGTTGAAAGGGGGTGCTATCGACTGAAGTGACATCTGGTCTACATGGTTGGCACTAGCTGCTGCCTGTCGCAAATTGCTAAACAAACATCCCCCCTCCCCTAACACACTCCTTTCTGCCATAACTTCACAGGCAACAAATATGCTTTCTGCTTCCCTTAAAGCTGCAGAAAATACTAACACAAATATTACCCCATATTACCTACTTTCTCAGTAATATACCATTACAATTTGTTTAATAATTGATAAACTATAAGAAGCTCTTCTCAAAGTTTGAATAGCAAGCCAGTTTAGTAATACCATGGTTAATGACTATAATACTGTTAATTATATACATCTACACATTTACTCAAATACATGCATATACACATTTTACACACACACAAATGCTCTATAAATCAATTTGGATATTCTATTTAAATATATCAGAATAGTGAATTATACATTATAGATTCCTAATTCCTTTACTATATGATAATTTAAACATAATTAAACTTCTAGAATTGTTCTACAATAGGACATAAAACACTTGTACAACATATGCACACACACACACACACACACACACACTTGTTTCAACGTTGAACTCTTTCTCTTTCCACAACTGCACTTCGATGAGTTTTGGTGTAAAATCTCTCTTCACAAACGTTCCTGTAGAAGATTTGCTGACCTACTTAAGAGCAGAATTAGATCAAAGAAATTATGTTATGCCTATTTCTGTGTCTGCTCTTATAGAATTAATTCGTCTTTGTATTGGTGATTGTTGTTTTTCTTTTAGAGATACATTTCATAGGCAAAAGTTTGGTTTAGCTAAGGGAAATTGTCTATCCCCAGTTCTCAGTAATATATTTATGAAATATTTGAATTGAAATTTCTCCCTAAGATTTGAAAAGAAATGCAGATGGTTTCGATACGTGGATGATGTTTTGTGTGTATTGCCAGACAATGCGTTGCAGATTTTTTGAACACCCTTAACAAGTGCGTTCTGTCCATTGATTTCACTTTAGAAGTTGAAAGTAATAATAAGCTACCTTTTCTAGATTAATATTTGCATCGTTATGAGCTCAATCTTAAATACGGTATCTATAGAAAACCTACTCATGTTCCTTCTTAAGTTCATTTTTTTATCCTCTCATCCTTCTAATGTTAAAAAAGTGGTGTTCAGAAATATGTTATTACGGGCATTCAAATTGTGTAGTGAAGATTCCTCAATAAGGAAATTGAACATATATATCAAATAGCCTCATCATTAAGGTATCCTAAAACACTAATTGATAATCTATTGAAAAAAAAACTAAGATTCCTTGAGAACTGGAGTTGAGAGGGAACCCTTCACAAATAGAAATCTATTGGTTGTGCCCTTCAGTCAACCTCTAAAAGATATTCCAGTTTTTTTTTGAAAAAATTTGATATCTCAGTTATTTTCAGTAGTAGTGGTAAATTATTAAACAGACTTGTCCATAATTGTGAAAGGAAAGAAAAGGAAGGTTGTGCTTATAGAACTTCTTGTGAGGTTGTGAATCTTCATATGTTGGACAAACGGGCAAAAAAGTTTACTTACAAGAGTGAAGGAACATAAATATTCTATTAGGAGGCAAGATGAGTCAAGTGCTTTGTTTCAACATATTGATTTAAACAACCATTCCAAAAAAAGGAAGATTCCAAGGAATTGATATTTCTCTCATCTTATATTGAATGTAACTTGGTAGAAAGTATCCTAATGAAATATAATTTTGAAAAACTAATCAATATAATTCATGGGCTATTTAGACTAGATTAAGTCTTAATTCAAGACATAGTTAAGCAGATAAGACCCGTGGGTGATCTTCAAAATGTACGTCTATCTTTGGACATGAACTCTGACCAGATTGTTGATTCAAATAATATAACTAAATTTTTCGTTAAATATATTTTTTTTATTAATATTTTTTTAACTAATTTTTAATTATTATTCACTTTCTTACTGCTGAACTTCCATTGTTTAATTTTATTGAGTATTTTTTCTTATCAAGTTATATTGTCATATTGAGTTTCCAGCTATTTTGTTACCTTCCTTCTCCATTACTTCTATGTTAGCTTCTCAATTTTTCTTTGTTAGCTCTCTAATGACATAAAGTGAATGTCTCAGAGCATTTGTTTATATTGTTTTTCATTGTCCATTGTGGTTTAAACTTCATATATATATATATATATATATATATATATATATATATTGAGAAATCATATTGATTATCTATTGAGAATATATATATATATATATATATATGCATATTGAAAACTATCTACAATGGGCAACAAACCATTCAGAGTGAACTATACGTATACAGTAAACAGAAAAACACACTTCAGTAAGTGTGTTTTTTTATTTAATATGTACCTATATTTCACGATGAAACCTATATATATATATATATATATATTTGGACATTCAGAAAGTTTCTTAAGGACTATAAAAATTTAATTTTCAAGATTAAATGCATATAAATAAAAATGACAAACAATTCTGATATTTTGTGCAATATTGGCTGCTCTATCTAACTTAAGTTTTTCACCATCTATACACTGGATATAATAAGCCACATTAATTTTCTTACTATCTAGCGTAGGACGTTTACGTTTTTGAGGAAATAACATTTTTAAGTACGTTTCCATTTTCGTGAGACATTGTACAAAATCTATTTTCTTTGTATGTGTCTTGTGAATCGCTCAGAAAGACTAACAGAAAGAATTGTTTTATCTAAAGCACCTACTAAGAAATAACTCCAAAAGTGTTTGGATAGCTGTGGAACAGTCCTTGTTTTTTTCATTTGTATTGTTTCTAGCCCTGAGAATGACAAACAAATTTGATGAAATGTAGGATAGAATTTGTTCTCAACAACTAAGAACCTACAAACCTCAAAGAATTTTGTTTCATTTCTATGAAGTCACAGGTCGAGAAAAAATAATTAATTTTATACACATATATTTCCTTGTGCTTATTTTTTTTTATTTTGTAAACGGATTCTCTAGTGGGTGATAACATAAGCCGTTTACCGGATTTTTGTTTGATCAGTAATCCTACAATCGGTAATCAACATTGGGAGTCCTAAATTTTGCCTAACTAAAGTTCATTTCGAGTAGGGATCTTTAACGAGTATCTGACATTGTACAATCCCGGGACCGACTGCTTAACGTCTTCTCTGAGGGACGATGTACCCAGATTTATTAGACTCCTGTAAGAATAAATCAAGGCCCAGTTGGGGATTGAACCTTGGACTACCAGCCCATAGGCGAGTACGCTAACCACCAAGCTAACTTTGCCCTTATTTATACCTTACCATTATACTTTTGTGCTATGGTTTGTTATTATTTACATTTTCTATGCTTGTCTCCCTCCCTCCGTAAGTTGGTCACACTCATTAAGTAATTCTTAAATGAAACTTTACATCAGTCTTCGCCTATCTTCAGAGTGGCTCACGTCTTTCTACCTGATGATGAGGTCGTCGAAATGTAGTTGTGAGTTTTCGTGATCTTATTTATGTGTGTCATTTCTATGAACTTTGTTTATTTAGCAGGTGAAATCCTTCTATTAAAATTCTTAAAAATTTAGCAACGTCTAAACCAGAGTGTGAAATAAGAAAAAAAGACTAAGATCTTTCAATCGAAAGATATAAAGTATGTATTATCTTTACCATAGTAAATTTACTATACTAAAATACACACCCTTGCTTACGTAAGAAACAAACATAAGGGGTCAATATATGTATGTGTAACCTGTTGCAGCAAATCTATTAATTCTATTAAAGATACAGACATGTACAATGCAATATATGTTTACAAGCAACATGCTATGGTTTGATCAAATTATATTGAAAAACATTCACAAATGAACTTTAAAAATGAAGGAAAAACGATAAAAATGTACGAAAACACCCACACACACACAGGTACGTACGCACACAGCAAGAACACTAATAAGACAGAACTGAACACTATAATACTGAAAAATGTATGTGACATCAATTAAACCTATGATTGGAATGTAAAAGGCAACTGCCATTATTTTATTTCTAAAATCAGTAAATATAGCATAGTAACGAATTACAAAACTTTTGAATTGGTTTCAAAATTAAAAAGGGAAAGAGATATACCAGAATTCAGAAAAAAATATCTACCTTATGTAAAAATTAAATATTTTGTTAATGTAAAAACTATTGAAATTTTATATGTTCGATAAGAAAATTATTTTAAATTAATAGACTAAATTTGTCATTTATACGCTAAAAGTCGTAAATTGATTTTTTTTTTTTAATATTGTCCATTATTTAGAATGAAATCAGAAAAAAAAAACGGCATCACCTATGATTAATGAAGTGATTTAAATCTCAGCGAGCTATTAAAATTTAATGAGGAAGCTCCAACTGATGGTAAGTTATTAACGGTTTTCGATCGCTTCCTAATGAGAGCAATGAATTTTCATGATGCTACTAAAACTCAAGGCAAGCCCCGCTCAGAAAATCTAAAAGCAATATATATTTCACTCACATTATAAATGGTTTTATATTAATCGAATTTAGCCTTTGCAATTCAAATACCTCAATTCTCAAACATTTGGTGATAGTGAGATAAATCAAACTAAACAAGAGGAAATTGAGGGCATAACTCCTTGAGTAAATATCAAATAATTACCTTATCAAAAACATATAATATTTCAATTGTATTTTTAATAAAAATATATCTAGCTATTTCTATATAAAGTAAGTTTTCTTTTTAAATTATAATAAATGCCTTTTCTACTTAAATTTATTTGTGAATTCAAAAGTTGATTCATCTGTTGCTATGTCATATTCACTCAATTTAAAAGAAAAAATATGTTATTCTTTAAATTTACCAAATATCATCCCACTCTTCAGAATAGATGTAATCAATTAAAGAAGAATACATGTGGTGTGAATGTGAAGATTTCATCAAAAACTGATAAATACATCAAGTTCATATTGAATTATTTCACTATGTACAATGTCAATATAACCTTGACTTTAACAGGTTTCCTTCACACTGCTTTTAATTACACTACCTTACTTAAATTTCCTAACTTCTCTTGTAGACTTCTGGTTTTAGTCAAGTGTCTAAGTTTAAAGTTCTTACAAAGCAGGTGGCTTGATCGTTAAGGTTTGGCTTCTTCTCCTTTAGACATAGAGATTCTATTATATGTATCCTCCTGTAGTCATTTTCTTGATATAACACTTCAATATTTTCTGTCAATGTTTTCCGGTTTAATTTGACACTATGGATGTTTGATGTGTGGATTTTAGATGCTCCAGTAGCTAGGAGCATCCTAAGTCGGCGTGAAAGTGTCCTGGTCGTAAAACCAATGCTGCTGGATTTGAGAAGCTCACAGTCTCCTATGGTACAGTTGTATCTGTATCTGTACAATACATTAGTTTTTTGCAATTCTGTTTTTTGTTGCATATTGTTCCTTATAACCAGATTTGCTGCGCTGTAACTATTATAATAGATACTGATGTTCAGTTTATCTGCCAAGTTAACACAATTTGTATTAGCTTTTATTATTGCTTTCAAGATTCTCTCCTCTTTTTTGTATTCTTCAGAAAATTGGTTTCTGTAGTATACAGTTTCAGTTCTTCCTTTTTCCTCTTGCAGATGCTCCGAACTGTTGCTGGTGTTTAGATTGTTAATATATTTCTTTAAACAGTTGTCGAAATTCTTGTTGCTGTATCCATTGTTAACTAAGATTTGTTTTATTCATTCGACAGCCTGGTTGAATTGCAACCAGTTAGAAGATGTCTTAAATGCTCTATGTATAAGAGCCTTAATTGTTTCTTACTTATACACATGAATGAAACATGTTTGAATGAAGGTCTGCTCCCAAAATACACACATATATATAAAACTAAAGTTTATCAGGATTTGGTCAGTTCTTCAGGTTCAAATTAAACTCTCATTGCCAATGAAATCAGCGCCTGTCCGGTAATAAAATTTAATTTCTCAATCACCTTGAGAAGGTAGTCATAACTATGACTACAATAGGTTATGTTAGGTTGCAATGGCCATTCCAACATTAAAAGAGAGAGAGAGAGAGAGAGAGCACATAGTACAAGCATAGCGCTATGTAATAGGGCATACTGAACATTCTACGTAATATTCTAATTATTTTAGTTTACTTATATGTTTTACTGTTAGTTTCCTTATTTCTTTTTCATTCCATTATACACATAAATATCTATTTGTGTAGTTATTCATTTATTCAATTCTTTTAAAAACATTTTTTTCCTATTTTTTATTAAACAGTCATTGGTGTGACAACACTGGTGTTACCCGTGGTGGACTTGCAAGCACCATTGGTTTCTTGTCTTAGAAATCCTAATGATGGAAATATCGAAAATTAAACATAGAATGCGCGTGCATCTCTTTCTTCTTTACTTTTATATTGCTACTTGTTAATCAATAGTTTATATGTTAACATGTTTTGTCAATTGAGATGAAAACACTATGAGTCTTGTTAACAAGAAAAGTCAAACGTCACAGCTTACCTGACACCGTCGAGGCCTGACGTTCTCGCAGTGAACCTCGCGTCTGTTTTCTTTTCTTTCCCCTTCTGCTGTCCCATTTCTTGCATTCTCCGTTTTCCTGAAACAAAGAATACATTATTAAGCTTTTGTTAAAAGCCGATAAAAAAAAGTTAAGAAATTAAGTAGATTTTAGTGCCTTAGAATATTACTGGTATTTATATAAATACAGCACTATTTATATATAAGAGTGACAATCGGAAAATGATACCAGAGGAATAATAAAGAAAAAGAGTAAAAGGTAACAAATAAAACATTTCAGTGATAAACTTACTTTTACTTGATATTCTGACGTCCTTCATCATAAGGTGAAATAAAATTAAACTACTCGATTAGAACCAGTCAACTGTCTCTCTCTCTCTCACTCACTCTCTCTCTCTCTCACTCTCACTCACTCACTCACTCTCTCTCATATATATATCAGGGGGCCTCCAACAGTCTCTTCGCAAGTGCGCTTGGTGTACCTATTTCTTATTTCCTGATGACGGTTAAACCAAACATTAGAGACTATATGAATGTTTTTCTATTTACTCTTTAACTACAGTTTATTTTGAAAGCTTTTTAACCTTTGTGAATCATATATAATATGATTTTTTCAGAAAAATCCTTCCTAATATAGATCATAATTTAAATTACAATAATAATGTCAAAACAGATTTTTGTAACTATGGTTCTATGTAAAATTATCTAGGTGACTGTTCTACTGTGATCTGAGATTGCAAGAATAATATGACTTAAGTAAAAATCAAATACTTTTATTTTATGGTTTAGAAAAAAGAGTCGATGCAAAAAATGTGTATTGTTACTGCTGAGAGCATGGAATGGACCAATGCAAGACGCGTTAGTTTCAAGATGGGATTGTGAAAACATAAAAGCTATGAAGAAGGACTAAATGATTTTAGTGGACTATTGACTAAAGTTTTAGCATGACTAAATGAATATGTAGACTATCTTCCGAGCCTGCTTTGAAAAGAGTGAACATTGCACCTAATAAAAGAGCCATTGAGAGAAAAACAAAGTCATAAGTAATGAAAATAAAATGTCAACAGGATTTAAAAAATAAAAGACATTTCATTTCTTTTAGAATTTAATAAACTTATAATAGGATATTTTTTCAAAAAATGTAATTATGTCTTAATTAAACTATTTTAAAATAAACTTTTTTAATTTACCATATCAAGATTATCAAATATTTAAAAAAAAAAATTTAAAAATAGAGATTATTTAAGAAAGTTTTCAAATATTAGCACTTTATCTCTGAGATTACTATTAGTAATTCTTTTTTCTTGACAAATAAGTATTATGGAAAAACTCCATTATGCTTAGAACGATTGTGTTGGCTTAACATAATCCTCAATTCTGAAATTATTAATTTAATCCGGCAAGCTTTCCTCCGGTTTATATTTTGTAATAAATTGGATCTTTTATGGTTCTTTTTCATTTTTCTTTTTAAAACTTTTTTTCTGTGTGATGCATGATATTTCTGTTATTAGTAAAGTATTCTTATATATATATTTTTTTAAAAAAAATATTAATATAAATAGCTTGAAGAACATGAAAGTAACGAGTTGTAGTGGGTGAGAGAAAAAAGATGAAATCCAACAGTTTAGGCTGAAGGATTCTAAGGAGAATTCAGGTTAGTAAACATAACAATATAAATGAATGTTGTTATTAAAGGTGTATAACAAAAAAAGGAAAACTGAACTCTTAACTCTACGTACTTTTGTTTTTGTACCTCAAGATATCTTTATGAGGCGCAAGAAAAAAACAAACTGAAGTTAAGTTAAGTTAGACAGTAGTTAGCTATTATTCTCTCTATGATAAGTTGAGTACCCATATATACAAAAGTGATGTCTTTGCGAACTGTATTTACTAACGTTTTTATTATGTGAAAAAAACTAAACACTCAACTTCAGGTATTTTTGGTCTTATGTTTCATGATGTCTTTAGGAACAGAGATATGATATATAGGAACGTTCCTATGAGATAAAAGGAAAATGAACCCTTAATACTACTAATTCTTGTGTTCCATTATTATTGTATTCATGATGTCTTTAATAATCGTAGTACTAACATTCTTCTTACTTGGACACAAACTAAACGCGTAACCCTAGAATTTAGTCTCTATTCGAAGAATGACCAACCATAGGCATAGTACTATATTGCTGGAAGATAATTCTAAAATTCTGACACTAGTTACTTTTGTTCTCCAGTCTCACGATTTCGATGCTAGGCATTCTTATTCAAAGGGACATAATAAAGATTTCTAGAGCAGATTGCATAGTGAATGTGGTCACACTAAATGTCATTTGCATGTAAATACATTTCATGTTTACAATTGTTTCAGTAGTTGTGTAATTAGTCGCTTTAAATCTCTAATACTGTTGTGAAAGTGTTTTAAAAAAACGGTTTCTATATTTTTTACGATAATGTGGCGTAACCTACATTGGTTTATAATTTTTTTTGAACATTTGTTATGGGAAGACCCTTTACTTTATTTTTGAGGTGCCCTTTCCATGAGAGAGAGAGAGAGAGAGAGAGAGAGAGAGAGAGAGAGAGAGAGAGAGAGAGAGAGAGAGAGAGAGAGAGAGAGAGAGAGAGAGAATAAATAGTAAATTAAATAGAAGATGGAAGGAGAAAACGAGTGACGGACTGTATGGCGTATATTTTTTCTCACACAACGCACTCAAAAAGTGAAACTCTGTATCTTTTGAAAGCATGTTGGTAACCAAACAATAAAGTGGTAGGAATATACAACGTATTAATAATATACGTAGTATACACGATATTTCTGCTATTACGTGTACTCATCCTAATTTCGTGGTGACTACCAGTTTTAATAAATTTTGTATACTATATTTATTTCATTGACATTTTTCAAGAATAAAATATGAAATAAGACAGAGCTTTTCTGACAAAACTTTGCATAATACACATAAAATAATTATAATTGTTGCAATTAAAGATCTTGAAAGCAAGAAATGTTTCTTAATGGGTGAAAGGTTACTTAAAAATAGTTTATATCAAGTAGTATTAGCACTATTAAGTTGTACTATATCTTTGGAAGTAACATTGTATATTACAAAGGAGGGGGGATTAGAATGCTTATTGTGAGGATACAACGTTTTTCAAATTTTATGATTTGTTTCAGTTTTGATTCTTAGTAATACATAATACAAAGATAAACTTAATGTCTTAATGATCAAATTCCAGGGTGTCGGAAATTTCTTAAACTGTTCTAGAATCACATATAATAAATTTAAAAAAAAAAAAAAAGTTTATTTCCTCTAAATTAGTGGTTCTGGCCTCTGTACTTCAGTTAACGGTTTTCAAGCATACCCGACGCCTTTGTCACCTTATCTCCTAAATGCTTATCCCCACTCTTTCGCAGCGGATCTATTTCCTACCAGTTGTTTTCACTGGACCAACCCGTCAACATCCTTTGGGTATGTCTTGATTCTCTTAATTGAATTTTATTATTTCAACTCTAATTTTGTAACTGATTAGATATAAATTGTATTATAGTGTCTTCCTGATGATGAACACAAAGTGTTTGAAACACGTTGAATAAAACTTCATTTGTGTGGAGACTTTTGTTTGTTTATCCATTTTACCTCAGAAGATAAACTTTGTTGAAACCTCCTCCCTGTGAAAGTATTTACCAATGATAAAAGAAAGAATAACTAGACCTGATTTACCAGAATCAACATTAGTGTTCTAGCCAAACACCGAAACAATGCAGAGCAAATTTATGCTGCTTTTTCATACAGCCAACGAGAAAGGAAAAATTGTCTTTGTTAGACAGAATGAACTAGTTTTGACTTATTGTTAATTACAACACGTTTATCAACTTCACCGTAGAAAAAGTAAACCAGGTTGATATTATTAGCCTGAAGAACTCGTTTTTACCATTTTAGAGTTTTCCCATTTGTTTATGGAACAAAATTGAGACTCAGAATTAAGCCTTCCGTTAAACTATTGTTGTGAAACAACAATCAACGTCCAAACCACAATAAGAAATGAGAAAAAAGACTAAGATCTTAATCTTTCTCATTTCTTATTGTGGTTTGGACATTGATTAGATAGATAGATAAAAGTCTCAACCGTGAAGTAGAAACAAAATAAAATTTATCGGGACTCGGCCAGTTCTTCAAGTTAAAATTAAACTCACAGCGCTGAGTGCCTGACATTTCGGTTTTTATTTACAGATTTTCTCATAGGTAGAAGTATAACATTTTGAAACAGATTTACTTAAGTATTATTTTAGAGATTTCTTAAAACAAAATAATTTGTGAATTTAAACAATAGCTATCTAGTTTGAGTAAACACATGGCATATTTAAAGCTTATGAAGAAGATTTAATTATAAACTGAAACGTTGGCATTGAGGCTTTAATTTAAAGCTGATGAACTGACCAAATCTTAATAAATATTATTTTGTATAATTATATTACAACTAAATTCAGTGGGAAAACAAGTAATAGTTTTATCCATGCCAAAGATTTGAAACAAAAATATTTTTAATGTAAAAATTGAATAATTAATTCAGACAAGTAATAAACAATAATACCATACTTTATGACATAACTTTTGATATTTAATGGAAGTTAAAATTATTGCAATGATTAATTATTTTACTTTATAGAAAGTTTAAGGTAACTATTAGGGAGTTCTTAAATAACATTTTCATTATAAAACATAAACCTGCCATCTAATGACCCAGAAACAGTGTGTGTTTTAGGACTTCCTTGTGAGTAGTGTTCTTGATCAGCCAGACCGTGTCAGTTCCTCGATATATAGGGTTATAGAGAATGTGTAGTGCGCAGGACAGGCTCTCGAATGCCTCTGACAGAGACAGATTTAGTCAAGCTTTAACATAATGTATTGCTTTATAGGCAACCTCTGGACAAGGCTTCTCACACTGAGTTGAGGTTCTGTGTTTTTCCTCTTCTCTCATTTTGGGTTTAGTACTACCACAGACACAGAGCCGACACCGTAAGTAACAACCTTTACTGAAGTAAAAGTTGCTTGAACAGTTTTTAATGTTATCTAACCTCACATAGAACTCATTATTCACTGAATGAATGTTTAAGTGAGTGGTGATTATATCTACGCCACCCAAATTCATTACTTGCTTGCTTAGTCATAAGAAAATATAAGTTATGAGGCTCAACAAATTCCAGTCAATTAAATTCTGCTCCTGTATAAAATGTATGGCAGTATATCCGCTAATGTGATTTCAACTAACATTTGAATTAGCGATAAGCATGTATTTGCTATATTGGACATGTTCAACTATATCAACTATGTTTCATATGGTTGAGTAACAAAGGGCTTTCACCTTTAGGTACTGCTCAAGAAAAGAGAAGTTTGGATCATTATTATTTTACCAATTGGCAAGCCACAATATCGGGTTCATTCATTCCACAATGGGAGTCCTAAATTTTGCTTGACTCAAGTGTACTTAGAGTAAGGTCTCTAAAGAGTACCTGACATCATATAGGCTCGGAACTGGCTTAACATTCTCTCGACTGTATTCTCTCTGACGTGCACAGATTTTTTTACCCTCCCGTATAAAGAAATTGAGGCCGGAGTACATATCGAACCTAGGATCAACTAGTTCAGAGACAAGCCACTGGGATACCCTGGCCCCTGTGTTACCAATAGGGTTTATTTGGATTGTGACTCCAAGCCAAAATGAAAGTCTAACTTAAACAGAGCCCTATAACAGCGTGAGATGATCGCTAATGCTTAATGAGAGCACTCTTCCCCCCTTGGGTATGGGGCAGGGTCAGCAGAGTGGTTAAAGTGTTCGACTTTGAACTGGGGAGTCCGGGGTTCAATACCCTCTCTGGCCCTCGATTTATTCACGCGAGAAATGAATAATTCTGAGCATGTCGTCCCTCTGAGAGGATATTAGACAGCATGTTATTAGACTATATGATGTAAAGGACTCTTTAAAGACCCCCTACTCTAAATACATTTGAGTTAGGCAAAATTTAGGACTCCCTATGTAAAATCAATCATTTTTGTGTGATATCACAAAAGGGCCAATGTTTGCCCTATGTGTGTTCCCTTATGGGACTGCCACTGCAACCTACAGTATTGCCTACTACTACCCCCCTTGGGTACCACAAACGCACGCAGCACCCCCCCCCCCCCCCCTAGGCAGCACTCATGACTAAAGCGTAAGCATTGTATAGAAACTGCACTATCTGCTTATATCAATCTTACTTTCGATTAATAACAACTCTTTCATTATTAATTTAAATATAAAAACTTATTACATTGATATTTCTGGAAAGCAAATGACTATGATTATAGTATCTTCTTTGAAAAATAATCACTGGCAACAAAATTTCAAAAAAGTAACATAATTTCTGAAATTCTATAAAATAACATTACTTTAAACAATCATACACAAGAAAAACGGCTTAGCTGGAGTTGAATGAATAAAAACTAATTGTGCTTATCCAATGTTAGAAAATATATTTACTAGTACTACTGCAATGAAGAAATTTTCAAAAACAAAATACAAAACGTGGGCAATATGAAAATTAAAAGTTCATACGATCGAGTATTTGACACCAAATCTTAGAGAAATATAGAATCGCGTTCAGTGGACCAAATGATTGCATAGATAATAATCCACTATTTCAGTGGAGTTAAGAAAAAAAAACGACCGTTTGTTTTAAATTAAAAACAATAGAATATATTATAGTGCTAAAAAGTTGCAGCAATGTTGACTGTGTGCTCAGGTAGTATTAATAAAACGTGATTTAGACCTCGACAAAAAGTAATTTTAAACGTGTAATAAAGCCTTGAAGCTAAACTTTGTATGTGCTTTGTAAATCATGACATTTGTAAACTAGTTCCGCTTTGCATTTGAAATGTTTGAGACTATTATCTCTGGTATGTTAAAACCATCAATCCCATAAACGTTTCTCTCAGATTATCTTTATTGTATACCATCCATAATTACCTTCTACCAGCAGTTATAACTGTGTTCAGCTCACCGATTCTCGTTACATTACTGTAGTCAGACAGTATTAGCCATGAATACTTCTTTATTTTCATACTCTTTCCTGCAGTATGTTTGATAATTAGAATATCCAGTAGGTCATCCACAATGAGATACCACAACTAATAATACACTTCCTAATGTCAACCGTAAGGGTTAAACGTGTGAGATGTTATACATCCACCAATTATTTTTTCCATCAATATAATCCATTCTGTAGTTTTTGTGTTAAAACCTCTATATCTTTATAAATTTGCTGAATTTAAAAGGGTGGTGTGAATAGCTCCTGTAATATTCAGGAAGCAGTCTTAAACGAGAGAATCTTTCAAGAATCTTTCTCATATGAATTTTCCCATTTTGTTAACAAAAAGTTTTGGATTTGTTAGTTGATTTTCACCTCTGATGTTATTATTGTACCTTATAAAGGAGTTTATTTTCTAAAAAGCTTTCCACATTACCAATATAAATCTCAATAGCTGTTATCTTTAGTGTAATATTTGTATCAGAGACTACTCGGCAAAATATAAATTTAAACTATCAGAACGTATGACCTACAGGGTCATAACAACAAATTGTATACCTGTCCACCCAACTACATAAAAAGATGTCCGTCATAATCAAGAGATTTTAATTTTTTCAACATACTTATTCTGTACGTAGTGTAAAGTAATATATGGTTGATTAAATTTGACTTTTATACTTTTATAAATTAAATCTTTCGATAATTCAATCAATCACTAAAATATCTTTGAATTTCTATTCTTAAAATTTACATAACAGTTCTGCTTGGCTTCTTACTGAATAAAAATTTCTAAGTCATTGAAAACAAATCCAAAATTTATGGCATGTTATCATTAAGCTAAGTAGAGTTTTCAGTTCTATAGTTATTTTATCATATTCGACAATTAATATATCTTGAAATTTCTTCATAACTTAGTAAATTTTGGCCAAAATTTTATTGTTTTATAGTCATCCGTATTGATGAAAAAATGTTTAACCAAAATAATAAACTGTAGCATAACTTCACTTTCCATATATGCAATTTCATAAAAAAAAAAAATTATTCCAGACATGCCCTCAAATGGTTTTATTTTTGCGTACTATTTTATCACAGTTCATGAACTGGTGTGACCTTTATTATGTCAATAAGCTATCGAAATCAATCACAAGTGTAATACATTACATTTCATTGCCAATAAAAAAAATTACCATTTTTTTTAGGAATCTGAGATTTTTTCAGTTTTATCTTTTGTTGTTGCATAATACTTCGAAAAATTTAAACTTCTAAAAGCAAAAATTTAGGAGAACAGAAGGTTTAAATTACATTATGGCCAAAAAAGTGACTTCCAGGTTTTTTACTTTTTTTTTTATTTAAAAATTTTCGATTTTTGATTTTCTAACATTGTTTTTGATTCCAGCTCGAGTTTAGTCTGTATTTCAAATCCAAAAATATATAATTTAATTTATTAATTGTTTTATTTGTTTGATAAATGATAAACTAGGCTGGAATTTAACATTATAACAACACTCTTTGAGAGAAAATATAAATAATTTTGGCTCACCGTATGTTAAGGTAATTTGATGTATTCTAATTTACTGTGCTTTGGAGTAATACGAATTAACTTATGTCATTCTATTGAGAGAAATATACAATTTAGCAAATGATAATTATTAATATTGGATTGTGATAATTAGTTATTTATTAGATTAATCATTTTTTAGTAAAATTATAGAATAATGAAGTTATTACATTTAGATAAAAATTTTGTTATCAAAATTTGAATGATTTGATAAACAGAAAGTCATTATAGTACTCTAAATTATGCCGTAAAGCGGTGAGATCAGATGACTTTTTCAGTAGTGTTTAGGCTTGAATCGGTAATGGAAATACGCCATGAAATATATATAAAAATTTATTGGAAAATAATCAGTTTAAAATGTTTTGATAGGCGTAATTTAGAAGGAATCTGAAGGCAATAGTCGATAGTCAATTTGTTCACTACAAACCTTGATTCAAAAGCTTTTGCGCTTCGACTTTATCTCAGTACTCAAATGAAAATTGTTAAATTAGGGCTTGCCATTTGTTAACATGTTTACATTCACCCGTCATTGGGAGTTATCTGACTCAAGGTTTATATTAATTTCTGTTTATTGAAGGTTTAATAATCTTTCACTTGTTTGGACTACAGATTATTGGTGACATAAATAACTATGATAATAAATACTAACTGATAAAAGTTATACTTTTCTAATTTCAAATGTGTAACCATAAAGTACTGTGTATCTTTTTAACATACTATACAAGTTATACTCATTTTTAACTGATAGGATCATTTTAATACATTGAAACTTGCAAGAAATATAGCGCATATACATTACAAAACATAAAGTAAGTTATAGGCATATAGACATATTTCAAGGGTATTTAAGAAAAATCCCTGGGAAATTAATTATAGTTTGTTGAGGTATACAAAAGAGAAGGTTGCTTCTTTATTGTTAAGTAAATGAACGGCGTATAGCACCAGATTACTTTGAAGTGGAATACAACACAGCTTGTGACACAAAGTAGGGCTGCATCCAAAAAAAAGAAAAAAAATCTGGGAACAGTTTGTTCAGGTTTTAGGGAGGACAACATGTCATATACTGTTAGTGACTTGTGCCTTTTCAGAAAAAAAAACTACTGAACCATACTTCCTCTGTTTAAAAGTAGAAAAAATAACATATAAATCCCTTAAAAAAAAATAGTTAAAAATGCAGCATGATACAAAAAAATAATAGCCTAATTTCATTTGTCAATATTTCAATAAAAAAACAAATTCACAAAAAAAAACACATTGAAATGAAACTCACTGCTATATTTCGATGGTCTCGTCATCAGGAAGATAGATGTGAGTCGCTCTAAAGACAGGCAACGACTAACATATATATATATATATATATATATATATATATATATATATATATATATATATATATATATATATACTCGTATATATACATTAACACATAGAAAAGAACACAGAAAGACACTACAGAACTCACTTCGATATTTCGACATCCGTCGTCATCGGGAAGAAGTGCGAAGTACTCGCGTTGAGAAGCAAACTGCTACTGGCCTCCAGAGTATATATATATATATATATATATATATAAATATGATCAAACCACAATAGGAAATGGGAAAACAAGACTAAGATCTTTCAACCGTAACAAGCAGTCTTCATCAGAGTCAAAAACTCAACTGACCCTCAGTTGGGTTTTTGACTCTGACGAAGACTGCTTGTTACGGTTGAAAGATCTTAGTCTTGTTTTCCCATTTCCTATTGTGATTTGATCATTGATTGTTGTTTCACGTGTTTATGTGAAATCTTTATATCTATATATTATAGGGTGTATAATATACCGATCACTGAAACTCTTTTTGAATCACCTCAAAAAAAGATCATTCCATATAAAATACCTTCACAGTTATGATTTTTGCATTATGAATTGCCTTCTTTAACGTAGTTATAGGTAATATATTTTATTTCCTTCTAAATAAAATATTTGTGAAACGAGTTCAAAGGGTTTACACCTTTTTGTTCGTCATCTTTGTTATGTTTATTAAGTTCGTTACTGCTATCAAAAAATTGGGTAGATTATTTTTTGATAGTAACCTGAAATCAGCCGTTATAGTGTAGTAATGAGGTATTCAAGGTCTGATGCGACGTATACTTCTTTGCTATTTCGTTCCTTTGTCCCCATTTTTTTGTTTACTCCTGACTAGCTACTAATTCTAGAGTGCTGAAAATTTGAAATAATGGATCTAATGATAGCATAAACTGAATAAAATCAGACTTTTTGATAAAAACTGTATGATAAACATCATGTAAGTCTAGAATGATATATTATTGCACAAAAAATTGCCATGATTATGTATATTATCAGATAATTCTAGAAGAATCGATCCAGTTATTCCGATGAATGACAACATTGATTTTAGCACATTCAAATAAAAAAAGCAATAAAATTAATTATAAATGACTTTGATAATGCTTTTACTAACAAGTTCGATGTTTGCAAGATCTTCACATTAGAATGAACCCATAATTATTTTGACTCCTAACGAGTTTGATGATGTGTTGACTTATATCAAAGTTGAGCGTAGTCCACTTCAGTAGTAGCTTTTATTTAAAATAACTTTTATAACAGATGTGAAACACATTTTTTAGTTTCTTCTAATACGACAGTGGGATGGATGGATTATGGTAAGCTACATTTTGAAGGAAATCTCTATAACCGCAAATATTACAAAGCATACATACGATATATATAATCCGACAAGTTATAAAACAATCTCTATGATAAAGTAATATTCTGTTGATAATTTTCAAGGATAAGTAAAAATGACTAAGTATAAAATAATTACTTTGAAAGATAAAGATTAACTGAACGGTACGAAATATAAATGAAGATTAAGAAAGTTTCAAGTTTAACAAGTTTTTAAATACATTATTACAAAATGGGTGGCTTAGAAGTTAAAATATTTTACTTTTTTATAATAAACCAGGGATTAACTGGCAGAAAGGATAGAACATTTTTGCTTTTTCTGAAAGAAGGTTTGAGAAGCCAGAAGGTATACGTTAGCGACAATTTAGAAAATAAACCGTCTCTAGATGACTCCTTCTCTGTGATATTAATCTAAAAGAAACTTGAGTGGCTGTGGGGAAATAATTTAATAACCACTTTACTGTGCTGGGTATAGTTTTTTTTTTATTTGTAATCGACTCGTCATTCTTGTTGAATAAGTCATATTGTTGAATAAGTATTGGAGTGGAAATGTATAAAGAAAAAAAATCATATTGAAAATCCGGTCCCTGACTAAATATGTTATTTAGGTTGCTAAAGTTTAGAGGGCGCGTGTCCGTGTGTGTGCGCGCGCGTTTTTGAGCTTATAACAAAGATTTGGTTTAATCAGGCCAGTTAGAGAACTCTCAGTGCTTACCTTCTCTGCCGATCTAATCCTGATGACTAACTATTGTAAAAAAAATTACTTAATTTATATATATATAACAGATTCAATAATATATCGACCGTTTGATAGAATAGGTGTGTTCTCTAATCGGGGATCGGTCAATTTTCCAGGATAAAAAATCAAACTCTCGTTGCCAACGTTTCGGTTCTATAAAACCAAAACATTGGCAACGAGAGTTTGATTTTTTATCCTGGAAAATTGACCGAACCCCGATTAGAGAACACACCTATATATAAAGATTTCACATAAACACGTGAAACAACAATCAATGATTAAACCACAATAAGAATGGGAAAACAAGACTAAGATCTTTCAACCGTAACAAGCGGTCTTCGTCAGAGTCAAAATCCCAACTGAACACTAGATGCAGAAAACATCTGGTGAGGAGTTGAGAAGAGTGGGAGGGAAGAGTGGTATTTTAAAAGGGTGAAAGCACAGGAAAGGACTAATGTCCAGAAAGGGATGTTTGGGGAAACAAACAAAGGGATGTTTCCTCAAACATCCCTTTCTGGACATTAGTCCTTTTCTGTGCTTTCACCCTTTTAAAATACCACTCTTCCCTCCCACTCTTCTCAACTCCTCACCAGATGTTTTCTGCATCTAGTGTTCAGTTGGGTTTTTGACTCTGACGAAGACCGCTTGTTACGGTTGAAAGATCTTAGTCTTGTTTTCCCATTCTTATTGTGGTTTAATCATTGATATATTATATATATATATAATTATATATATAATAATATATATATGATTCGATGCGATGTTGACCAATGGGAGTAGAGTTACAGGTCCAAGCGTAAGGTCCCAGTTGCCCGCTGCTCAGCAAAAAGCCTTTGCGTTTCTGCCAATAGGTATAGAGGTTGCACAGTCCCTCTGTGTTAAATGATGTTTGGCAGAAAACATTAGCCTCACTTTACAGTGAACTCCTGTTCCCTTTCTATCTTTGATTTTTGTGGTGGTTGGGTGTTGTTGTTGTTTACTATTTTCTGTTACGGATATTGCTGGATATTTAAATGATACTCTCGGTTGTTTACTGCGAAAAGCCGCCTTCATCTTCATGCCAACAGGGGTAGAGGTTGCACAGTCCCTCTTTGATTATTAAGAGATGTTGACACTGGAATCCAACTTCTTCTCGTAGAAACATCTTCAAGTTGTAGGTTTTGTATATTGTTCTCTTCGGTTTCTTATGTTCATGTTTTTTCTTCAGTTGAATGTTATTGCTGCTATTGATGGGTGGCTGGTAGGTGATGAAAAGTTCTGCACTGTTGACCTGGTGGTGGTATTTGCGACATGTTTCAACCATTCTCTGGTTATCTTCAGGCAAGGAAATGGCCCAGACGTTGGTCCTTATATACAGTTTTCTATGGGTTGTCCGGGGAAAGGAATATGATTCGATGCGATGTTGACCAATGGGAGTAGAGTTACAGGTCCAAGCGTAAGGTCCCAGTTGCCCGCTGCTCAGCAAAAAGGGAACAGGAGTTCACTGTAAAGTGAGGCTAATGTTTTCTGCCAAACATCATTTAACACAGAGGGACTGTGCAACCTCTATACCTATTGGCAGAACGCAAAGGCTTTTTGCTGAGCAGCGGGCAACTGGGACCTTACGCTTGGACCTGTAACTCTACTCCCATTGGTCAACATCGCATCGAATCATATTCCTTTCCCCGGACAACCCATAGAAAACTGTATATAAGGACCAACGTCTGGGCCATTTCCTTGCCTGAAGATAACCAGAGAATGGTTGAAACATGTGCAAATACCCCACCAGGTCAACAGTGCAGAACTTTTCATCACCTACCAGCCACCCATCAATAGCAGAATAACATTCAACTGAAGAAAAAAATGAACATAAGAAACCGAAGAGAACAATATACAAAACCTACAACTTGAAGATGTTTCTACGAGAAGAAGTTGGATTCCAGTGTCAACATCTCTTAATAATCAAGAGGGACTGTGCAACCTCTACCCCTTTGGCATGAAGATGAAGGCGGCTTTTCGCAGTAAACAACCGAGAGTATCATTTAAATATCCAGCAATATCCGTAACAGAAAATAGTAAACAACAACAACACCCAACCACCACAAAAATCAAAGATAGAAAGGGAACAGGAGTTCACTGTAAAGTGAGGCTAATGTTTTCTGCCAAACATCATTTAACACAGAGGGACTGTGCAACCTCTATACCTATTGGCAGAACGCAAAGGCTTTTTGCTGAGCAGCGGGCAACTGGGACCTTACGCTTGGACCTGTAACTCTACTCCCATTGGTCAACATCGCATCGAATCATATTCCTTTCCCCGGACAACCCATAGAAAACTGTATATAAGGACCAACGTCTGGGCCATTTCCTTGCCTGAAGATAACCAGAGAATGGTTGAAACATGTCGCAAATACCACCACCAGGTCAACAGTGCAGAACTTTTCATCACCTACCAGCCACCCATCAATAGCAGCAATAACATTCAACTGAAGAAAAAACATGAACATAAGAAACCGAAGAGAACAATATACAAAACCTACAACTTGAAGATGTTTCTACGAGAAGAAGTTGGATTCCAGTGTCAACATCTCTTAATAATCAAGAGGGACTGTGCAACCTCTACCCCTGTTGGCATGAAGATGAAGGCGGCTTTTCGCAGTAAACAACCGAGAGTATCATTTAAATATCCAGCAATATCCGTAACAGAAAATAGTAAACAACAACAACACCCAACCACCACAAAAATCAAAGATAGAAAGGGAACAGGAGTTCACTGTAAAGTGAGGCTAATGTTTTCTGCCAAACATCATTTAACACAGAGGGACTGTGCAACCTCTATACCTATTGGCAGAACGCAAAGGCTTTTTGCTGAGCAGCGGGCAACTGGGACCTTACGCTTGGACCTGTAACTCTACTCCCATTGGTCAACATCGCATCGAATCATATTCCTTTCCCCGGACAACCCATAGAAAATATATATATATATATATACAGGTCTGTGTATCTTCCCTGTCTACCTTTCCTCCGAAAGTTGGTTACACTGTTTGAGTGCTTCAGTTCGAACGCCAAGTCAGTCGTTATTAGCCTTTGGAGCGATTCACTTCTTTTCCTGAGGACATCGAAATATAGTAGTGAGTTCAGTGGTTTCCTTTCTATGTGTTCTTTTTTAAATTCTAGTTATATATATATATATATATATATATAATATATATATCAGTTCACAAACGAAGATAAAGCAACACACAGAGAAGAGACACACTTACAAACTCAAATTTTCGGATCGATCACGTCTTCAGGAGAAAACCAGAGAAAGGGCGACCAAGCACGCCGGAAACACAACGGCAGGAAACCGTCCCGGCAACCGACCGTGCTGCCACGCGCGCCGGTTCAGGAAGTTTAATGAAGGTAGAGACGATCAGAAGAAAATTAATATTAAAGGATTAAAATTAAGAATTAAGAAAAGCAGTTCTGGTTGATTGAAGGTAAAATAAACAGCAGGAAGATAAATGAAGTATAAATATTTATACTTGAAGTATCTTATTGAAGTATTTATACTTCATTTATCTTCCTGCTGTTTATTTTACCTTCAACCTCAACCAGAACTGCTTTTCTTAATTCTTATTTTAATTTTAATATTAATTTTCTTCTGATCGTCTCTACTTCATTACTTCCTGAACCGGGCTGTCGCGTGGAAGCACGTCGGTTGCCGGGACGGTTTCCCTGCCGTTTGTGTTTCCGGCGTGCTGGTCGCCCTTATCTCTATTTCTCCTGAAGACGGATCATCCGAAAATTTGAGTTTGTAAGTGCTGTCTCCTTTCTCTGTAGTGTTGCTTTTCTTCGTTTGTGAACTGCATTTGCGTTCAGCTTTGGATCGTTTTTTCGAATTTTAAGTGGAATATATATATGTATATATATGTATATCATATTATATATTATATATATTATAAATTATTATAATATATATATATATATATATGATCAAACCACGATATGAAATGGGAGAAAAAAAAGACTAAACCTTTCAACCGTGACAAGCAGTCTTCGTCAGAGTCAAAAACCTCAGTTGGGTTTTTGATTCTGACGAAGACCGCTAGTTACGGATGAAAGAACCTCAGACCTTTTTTTCCCATTTCATATTGTG